>VSWD01000002.1:32825603-33495512 GCA_033119305.1 Pinctada imbricata | reverse complement strand
ATTAAGAATTACTCACCATCCACTATGTCTACCAACATCAGTGCTATATCATTTAATATTGTAAAATGAAAAATTTTGATTATCCTACTCAAGCTTTCATCATTAGGAAAATGCTTCAAGGAGTTAAACGTATAGACAAAAGGGAAGATTCTAGATCGCCGATCACCCTAGGAATTTTGAATAAAATTTGCATTCCCTCCCTACTGTTTGTAGCTCTAGTTACGAAGCTACATTATTCTCAGCAATGTTTGTTTTTGCATTTTTTTTGTGGATTTTTCAGAATAGGTGAACTTGTACATAATAGCGTGTAGGACATGCCTTACAGATTAAAGATGTTTCATTCAAGTCGCACTTAAATGCGATTGAAATCAATATCGCTTATTCTAAAACGGACAAAAAAGCTATTGGTACACCTATTTTGTAACCTGCCAGTGGGTCAGTGATTTGTCCAGTCAGGGCATATTTGGCGTATAAATCTATAAGGCCTAATTTTATTGGTGCTTTCTTTTGTCATTTGTTAGGCACACCCGTTACTAGATATCAATGTCAATCAATACTCCAAAAAGCACTGGCTGTAATAGGTTTGTCGAGTGAACATTTTTGTCTTCATTCATTTCGAATAGGTGCCACTTCCGCTCATCTTAGTAATGTTTCAAATGAAGATATTGCAAAGTATGGTCGTTGGTCATCTAACGCATATAAGACTTCTATCAGAATTCCTTCAAGATCATTTAAAGTTTAAAACTTACGGTATTTAGGTCTGATTTCAGGCGAGAAGCGAATTTGGATTGTTGGCCCTTCGCTTATCAGAAATGCATTTGTAAGTGCCAAAAATTCCAGTTTTGGAGTCCATTTGGAACTTCGTTTGTTACAAGCTTCCGTTTTTTGGCAAGGAAAGGGTGGTATGAAGTGGGATGAAGTTTTGCCTAAAGTACGGACATTAATTAGAATTGAACATCCACCTGCTTACTTAATGATTCATTGCTGTGGTAATGACATTGCTGGTGAAATAAATTCTATAACATTAAGGCATGAATTTGAAGCTGACCTGATTACGCTATCACGAATGTTACCTAACACTACCCTGGTATGGTCTCAGATTTTGCCCAGGCTAAAACGGAGAGATGAAGATGACCATAGAGCAGTTGACAAAATTAGACGTAGGATAAATAGCAAAATAGCTACATTTGTGATGCGCATGGGGGGGGGGGGGTAGATATATTAGATATCGTGAGCTATGTGAACAGAATTCAGGTTTCTTTGCTACTGATAAAGTTCATTTGACCCAATCTGGAAACGATATTTTCTTATATCATATTCGCGATCAGCAAGCATTCCAATTGTTTCTAACAGCAGACAAGCTATTTTCACCACCTCTTTCATATTAACTTAAAATATTCGTCTAGGGGCCATGGCTGTACGATTTTATTTTCGATGTCGATTGGGCATCTTGATGTCAATTGGACATCCTATTTACAAATAATTTAATTGATGTCAATTGGACATTCTATTTACTTATACCTGATGTCAATTGGACATCCTATATATCTATACCTGATGTCAAGTGGACATTCCATACTCATTTGAAAAATAATTTTACCTTTACCTGATGTCAATTGGACATCCTTTACCCATTTATTAATGTCAATTGGATATTCTGACGTCAATTGGACGTCGTATTTCAATTTATCTATATCGATTTGACATCAATTTGATATTACTTTGACTCTTTGAGCAGTAATGATATTTTTATTTCCATTAGCATTAATTTGACTTTCAATTTTCTATTTAATCTATCTTAACAGTTGATTTTACCTTTAAAATATTTTTCATCTCAAATTTATTTTTCAATGCTTTTCCTCATACCATACCAAGACCTCATACCTTTCACAAAAAATTACTTTAATTTCTGAAAATCTACATTGATGCAATTTGATAAGTTATTTTTATATATTTATTATTATTTCTTTCTCTCTCTTATGAGTAACATTTATCTATTATAATGAGTGATTTCGAGACACTGTTGTCATTATCAAACGTTTCTGAATGAGCTGACTCGGTGTTTTACCTCGTCATGTGGCATATTTTCTGGCTCTCATCATCAACGAAAAACTTCATTTTACCTAAAATTATTTTCCAAATTTATCCTTTTATATGAGCATCTGATCCCAGGGTTCTATGAAAGGTTTATCTAATTTATTTAAGGATGCCATATAAGTTGCAATTGGCAACTTGGCTCCTTCATTGATCATTCTGCAGCCATGGCCAATATATCCAAACAATATCAACAAATTAAATAATAATGATTAATTAAAGTTATAAAAATCAACTTATTTTACTTCATTTTTGAAAAAAGCATCGTCTGTCATAAACATTGAATGATTATCAAAACACATGGTTAGTCTGTCAGTCAGTAGGTCTGTCATTGTGAAAAAGTACACGCTGTCCGTCAGTCTGTAACTATCAATAGTACACATCATAATAGCTGCAATCAAAACAAGTTCACACTAATGTTATTACATGAAATAACAAACACATTTAATGCGATCTACTCTTATGTCTGTTATAATAGAATTTAACAGAATCATTGTTAAATTAATTTATCACAGCATAAGAGAATTTATATTTTCTAATCATATATTTGTTGAAACGAATTGTCTTTTCTTGAATGACTCTTCAGTGTTGAATAAAACCGCGCACACTTGCTGTCACGGTCACTTTGATTCCAATTTTCGTTCAACCCCCTCCCTCCCTATTTTCAGGACCTGGTACTGCCTTTGATTTATATTTTCAGATTTAATGCTGAATAACCAAGGAAGACTCGTCATGGCTGTGTGATATTGGACTCTTTAACACATGGACAATGTATTTGGTATTTTCAGTGTTAATTGTTTTATGCATGTAGGATATCTGATCCCGGGATTCTATATGAGTATGTATATATATTAGCTATGGCCTATTTTCTGGCTCTCATCATCAACGAAAAACTTCATTTTACCTAAAATTATTTTCCAAATTTATCATTTTATATGAGCATCTGATCCCAGGGTTCTATGAAAGGATTATCAAATTTATTTAAGGATGCCATATAAGTTGCAATTGGCAACTTGGCTCCTTCATTGATCATTCTGCAGCCATGGCCAATATATCCAAACAATATCAACAAATTATGATAATAATGATTAATTAAAGTTATAAAAATCAACTTATTTTACTTCATTTTTGGAAAAAAGCATCGTCTGTCATAAACATTGAATGATTATCAAAACACATGGTTAGTCTGTCAGTCAGTAGGTCTATCATTGTGAAAAAGTACACGCTGTCCGTCAGTCTGTCACTATCAATAGTACATATCATAATAGCTGCAATCAAAACAAGTACACACTAATGTAATTACATGAAATAATAAACACATTTGTTGCGATCTACTCTTATGTCTGTTATAAATGCCCATGATTTTCTGACACAGCAAAAGATATTTTAGTAGCGCCCTCTGATTTGATTGTTTAATTTAAATCTGTTCACTTATCTTGAGAGAGTGCGCGGCTGCAAACTTTGTGAAGCTTTGATTCAGTGGCATAGTTAAATGAAATCAAAGACAAGAAAAAACATAAGAGGAATTGTGCTTTGATGGTAACCTCCTGTAACTTCGAAGATATTTTTGGATGAAATGAAAAGTTTTCAGAATAGCACTGTTAAACGTCTTCAAATTCAAAAGCATCATTTAAGAACAGATATACCTAGCAGCATGGATCAGACATGCACGTTTCTGGTACTTAACAAATAACATATATGCCAATTGATAAAGGCCACAACCAAAGCTTCTTTCAGGCGACAGAGCTGGAAAGAAGTAATTTTTACACCTTAAGCATCCAGTCACGGGGAACGAGTTGAAATAACTTTCACAGACTTTGATCATGTTTTATTGTTTGGATTGAGGATCACTAATAAGGATTGATCATCCGAAACTTATCTGCTCACTGTTTTGCATAGGTTGTTTTGGGGTTTTGCTGTGGGTGCTTCAACTGAGTGTTGATTAGATCATCTCCCCTCTTCTCCATATTTGGTCCATGCTACAAATTTATCTGTTCTTAAATTATGCTATGAATCTGAAGACTTTACTTTCTTATATTAGTTCGAACTTCTTCTGTTTATCTTATCGAGATTTTAGTCAAATACTTAGTCATATGAACAGTAATTAGTGTCAAATAATCATCATACAATTTCATAAAAACGTTTTATTTTATCTTACGTGATATTTTGCTTACCTTTTTCATCACTTCCGTCTTCACAGTCTGCAGTCGTATCGTAAACTTTGTCAACAGATATGCATCGTCCATTTAAACATTGGAATTCATCGTTTCGGCATGTATCCACTATAATTAAGAAATAACGATATATAAATATCACTGGAAAGAAGACTGACTACAATGATGGTTTTATTGTTCCATAGTTTTTGACTTGTTTGTCAAGTGTTGGCTTCGTTAATCATAGAAGCAAAATAATATCAATTCAAACACATTCAACGGAGAGATGCATTATATACTGCTAGGCATTGACCCGTTCAAGCACGAGAGGCTGGGATAGGGTTGAAGCAATTGAAACAAAGATATAAATGTCGAATGACAATCAAATGGATTGACAAAAGGGGTAGTGGTTGGAACACTGTCGATCATAAGCGAATGTTTTAGTGTACTCTCACATAGTCGATAACTTTTAAATGTATCCTCACAAAGTATATATTTTTCAGTGTATTCTCACATTTCACATTATCATTTTTTTTTTGCTTTTGAAGATTTAGGATAAATTCCTTTTCATACAATACACCAAGAAGAGCCGAATTTCACATTCTGAGCCCCTCGCCGGAAATCACCTCTACGTTGTGACTTTTTCCAGTTTTATTTTATATGCATATCCAATAATAGAACCCATGAAAATCTTACAAAAATTTTACAGAATCTAATGATACCTTAAAACTTGCCTTCATTTTAATTAAAATACACACTATAGCGATGACAAATATGGATAATGACCATACCCCTGTCTACAGTACAAAATCGATAATTCAGAAAATCAGAAACCGAAGGCATACAAAATCAGGATAAAACAGGAACCAAAGCAAACAATATCAAAAACCTCCACCATATGAAAAGAAGCGAACTCCCGATATGAGAGTGAGACCAGGTGCCCAGGAAGAGTAAGCATCTCCTGCTTGCATGCAACACCCGTCGCTTCAATTCGGTAGAACTGTCACATCCGGTTACTTCCATTTCGGAAGATATAGAGTACAATCTTTGGTTGGATGGTTCAAATGGCCTATGACAGAATATCATCCACCATTCTGGATAGTGGGACATCATAGTGTATGACGAGTTCCCCATATCGACCGTAGAACTTCCTCAGTGACGATGTTAGTCGGTCACAAACATATCCCTGACTGAGAAGCTTATCTGAAAGACGCCTAGCTCTCAGAACAAAATCCGTATATTTGGTACTTGCTCTGGCATAGCGTATCAACTGAGATATGAACACGCCATAAGCAGGCGATGAAGGGATGTTGCTACTCAGAAAAGGAAAGTTCGTAATGCTGAAATTGAAGTCGTCACGTTTGTCATAGAGTGAGGTGTTCATGTGACCATCAATGTCGTAGGACAACATTATGTCCAAATAGGATGCTGAATTATTTGTCTCTGTAGTTTCTTTGACTTCAAGCTCCGAAGGATAGATAAGTGAAGTGAAGTTGAAGTCAGAAGTTAAGTATCTTTTCCCTTCAGAGACCAAAGATTGAATGAATTCAGCTTCGTACGAGTAAAGGAAAATATCGGCAAGGAGTGGGGCACAATTGGTCCCCATTGGAATTCCGACAATTTGCTGGAAGACCTTTCCTCCAAACACGACAAAAATGTTGTCGATCAGAAAGTTTAACATCTGAATAATATCTGTTTCAGAGTACTTATTTTCAGAATCTGACTTTTCTTTTACAAAGTAGGTTTTGTCATAGTTAACAACAATAAATTTGTATTTGCGATTACCGTTCTTACTTGTAAACGCATTACTTATAATTTTTGCGAGTCTTTCTTTCAATTTAGAATGTGGAATTGTAGTGTAAAGTGTCGAAAAATCAAAGGCTTTGATCGAATGGACTCTACTAAATTGAGTGGATTTCAGATGTTCTAAAAGTTCCTTCGAATTCTTTAAAATCCACATCTGGTTGATACCACTGCGAGAATATACTGTCGAACAATATTTTTGTAGCCCAGATTTGATTTCAGATAAAACTTAGGTGAGTAAGATCGATAAAGATTTGGTAGAACATTTTGAGGAACCAGCGATGAAACGTTGTTTGTACGGATTCTTATGCATTTTAGGTATGCAGTATAAGTATGGTAAATCTAAATCTAAATTGGTAGTGTCGAAGCCAAAGGAAGCAAGTCTTAGAGCTGATTTGTGGTTATCTATTATTTCAGAGGCAGAAAGGTTTGTTGGGGTGTAAGTGGGATTTAAAGGTGTCGAATTTAAACCCAACTCTTTAACTAGACTGTCGAAATAGTACTTTTTGCAAGTAAATGTGTAATTATTTGAGGCTTTGTCCGCTGGTGTGATGACATAATGTTCTTGGAGGTAGGTAAGTTCTGTGATAACATCAGGGTCTTTAAATATAGACACGAATCTGGTGTTCATAGTTGGTTTTTATCGGTTAATTCTAGATAAAAGTAACCCTCTGATTGATTTTATCCATTCGGAAAGGGTGTCGAGCTGTACATCCTCTTTCTTTGCCCATCGTCTTGCATATTCCTCACAAGAGTTCATGATAATTTTGACATTTTGGTTCCATGTAAAGGACATACTTTCTCTGTATTTGGGACCCTTTTTTAACAATTCTCTCAACTTGTCGTTCTTGACTATACTTAGGTCACCAGTAATAACGTGTCCACAAGGAGAGTAGTTGAAATCCGATGAAGAACATTCGCAGGGAAGTGGATGTAGTGAGGGATTACTTAAATCAATACACTGCAGGAATCGTTTGTAATTGTAAATTTTAGATGCAACTGTTGGTGTGTAGCTATAGGAAATATAGATATAGATAATATAGATATACATATCAGTCTCTGACTCTTTATATAAAAGAATGGCCGGGGCCAAATTAGCATCGAGGCTATATATGATTGATGCTATTTAAACCTAAACCATACATTGATTTTGCCGATTGAGATTGTTCTGCACATGATTTGAAAATTTCATTGGTACTAAATGATATATACCTTTCCGATACCATTGTCACTCTGAAAACGAAACGGAAAGTGAAAATAGGGAATTTTTCATTCAGATGAATTTTGGTCCCATTTTGACCATTGTCCCAGATTATTTCTTAAAATAAAAATTATGCTGATTTAAACTCAATATCTGTCTAAATAATATATAAAATTTATTTAGGGATTCGCCGCTCCCTTTTTTGAGAAATCTACAATACACCACGAAGAACCGAATTTCACAAGTCCCCATTCCTCGCCGGAAATCACCTCTACGTTGTGACTTTTTCCACTTTTATTTTTATATGCATATCCAAAAATAGAACCCATGAAAATCTTACAAAAATTTTACAGAATCTAATGATACCTTACAACTTGCCTTCATTTTAATTAAAATACACGCTATAGCGATATCAGTCTCTGACTCTTTATATAAAAAATAAAATGTTATGATCGCTGAGCGATATAGTTCCCTACCGGCGGCATATATTTATGTCCTGCAACTCTGCCTATGAATTACTCTTCAATTAAACATATATGAGTTTAAATTAAACTTACTGTCTGTGCAGCTCAGTTCTGAGGTTTTGTCTGCTTTATCGATTCGAAGAAGAGGTCAAGCGTGACGAAAGTTGAACTTGCTCTGTAACTATCCAAGACTAAGCTGAGTATCAAATTTTACCTGAATATCTCTATTTGTTGCAGAAAGAAGTCTGGAAAACTGACAAAAACTGAATTTTCCAAGTCATAAAGGGGCATAACTCCTCGAAAAATAGGTCAAACGTGACATAAGTCCTCTATAACTATCCAAGACCAAGCTGTGTGTCAAATTTCATCTCAATATCTTCATCCGTTGCAGAAAAAAAAGTCCAGAAAACTGACAAAAACTTAATTTTCCAAGTTATAGAGGGGCATAACTCCTTGAAAAATAGGTCAAGCCCGACGAAAGTCAAACTTGCTCAGTAACTATCCAAGACCAAGCTGTGAATCAAATTTCATCTGAATATCTCCATCCGTTGCAGAAAAAGTCCGGAAAACTGACAAAAACTGAATTTTCCAAGTCATCAAGGGGCATAACTCATTGAAAAATTGGTCAAGTGTGACGAAAGTCAGACTTGCTCTGTAACTATCCAAGACCAAACTGTGTATCAAATTTCATCTGAATATCTCCATCCGTTGCAGAAAAAAGTCCGGAAAACTGACAAAAACTGAATTTTCCAAGTCATCAAGGGGCATAACTCCTCGAAAAATGGGTCAAGCGTGATGAAAGTCAAACTTGCTCTGTAACTATCCAAGACCAAGCTGTGTATCAAATTTCATCTGAATATCTCCATCCGTTGCAGAAAAAAGGCCGGAAAACTGACAAAAACTGGATTTTCCAAGTCATCAAGGGGCATAACTCCTCGAAAAATGAGTCAAGCATGACGAAAGTCAAACTTGCTCTGTAACTATCCAAGACCAAGCTGTGTATCAAATTTCATCTGAATATCTCCATCCGTTGCAGAAAAAAGTCCGGAAAACTGACAAAAACTGAATTTTCCAAGTCATCAAGGGGCATAACTCCTCGAAAAATGGGTCAAGCGTGATGAAAGTCAAACTTGCTCTGTAACTATCCAAGACCAAGCTGTGTATCAAATTTCATCTGAATATCTCCATCCGTTGCAGAAAAAAGGCCGGAAAACTGACAAAAACTGAATTTTCCAAGTCATCAAGGGGCATAACTCCTCGAAAAATAGGTCAAGCATGACGAAAGTCAAACTTGCTCTGTAACTATCCAAGACCAAACTGTGTATCAAATTTCATCTGAATATCTCCATCCGTTGCAGAAAAAAGTCCGGAAAACTGACAAAAACTGAATTTTCCAAGTCATCAAGGGGCATAACTCCTCGAAAAATGGGTCAAGCGTGATGAAAGTCAAACTTGCTCTGTAACTATCCAAGACCAAGCTGTGTATCAAATTTCATCTGAATATCTCCATCCGTTGCAGAAAAAAGTCCGGAAAACTGACAAAAACTGAATTTTCCAAGTCATCAAGGGGCATAACTCCTCGAAAAATAGGTCAAGCATGACGAAAGTCAAACTTGCTCTGTAACTATCCAAGACCAAACTGTGTATCAAATTTCATCTGAATATCTCCATCCGTTGCAGAAAAAAAGTCCGGAAAACTGACAAAAACTGAATTTTCCAAGTCATCAAGGGGCATAACTCCTTGAAAAATGGGTCAAGCGTGATGAAAGTCAAACTTGCTCTGTAACTATCCAAGACCAAGCTGTGTATCAAATTTCATCTGAATATCTCCATCCGTTGCAGAAAAAAGTCCGGAAAACTGACAAAAACTGAATTTTCCAAGTCATCAAGGGGCATAACTCCTCGAAAATGGGTCAAGCGTGACGAAAGTCAAACTTGCTCTGTAACTATCCAAGACCAAGCTGTGTATCAAATTTCATCTGAATATCTCCATCCGTTGCAGAAAAAAGTCCGGAAAACTGACAAAAACTGAATTTTCCAAGTCATCAAGGGGCATAACTCCTCGAAAAATAGGTCAAGCGTGACGAAAGTCAACTTGCTCTGTAACTATCCAAGACCAAGCTGTGTATCAAATTTCATCTGAATATCTCCATCCGTTGCAGAAAAAAGTCCGGAAAACTGACAAAAACTGAATTTTCCAAGTCATAAAGGGGCATAACTCCTTGAAAAATAGGTCAAGCGTGACGAAAGTCAAACTTGCTCTGTAACTATCCAAGACCAAGCTGTGTATCAAATTTCATCTGAATATCTCCATCCGTTGCAGAAAAAAGTCCGGAAAACTGACAAAAACTGAATTTTCCAAGTCATCAAGGGGCATAACTCCTTGAAAAATGGGTCAAGCGTGACGAAAGTCAACTTGCTCTGTAACTATCCAAGACCAAGCTGTGTATCAAATTTCATCTGAATATCTCCATCCGTTGCAGAAAAAAGTCCGGAAAACTGACAAAAACTGAATTTTCCAAGTCATCAAGGGGCATAACTCCTTGAAAAATGGGTCAAGCGTGACGAAAGTCAAACTTGCTCTGTAACTATCCAAGACCAAGCTGTGTATCAAATTTCATCTGAATATCTCCATCCGTTGCAGAAAAAAGTCCGGAAAACTGACAAAAACTGAATTTTCCAAGTCATCAAGGGGCATAACTCCTCGAAAAATGGGTCAAGCGTGATGAAAGTCAAACTTGCTCTGTAACTATCCAAGACCAAGCTGTGTATCAAATTTCATCTGAATATCTCCATCCGTTGCAGAAAAAAGGCCGGAAAACTAACAAAAACTGGATTTTCCAAGTCATCAAGGGGCATAACTCCTCGAAAAATGGGTCAAGCATGACGAAAGTCAAACTTGCTCTGTAACTATCCAAGACCAAACTGTGTATCAAATTTCATCTGAATATCTCCATTCGTTGCAGAAAAAGTCCGGAAAACTGACAAAAACTGAATTATCCAAGTCATCAAAGGGCATAACTCCTTGTAAAATGGGTCAAGCATGACGAAAGTCAGACTTGCTCTGTAACTATCCAAGACCAAACTGTGTATCAAATTTCATCTGAATATCTCCATCCGTTGCAGAAAAAAGTCCGGAAAACTGACAAAAACTGAATTTTCCAAGTCATCAAGGGGCATAACTCCTTGAAAAATGGGTCAAAAGTGATGAAAGTCAAACTTGCTCTGTAACTATCCAAGACCAAGCTGTATATCAAATTTCATCCGAATATCTCCATCCGTTGCAGAAAAAAGTCTGGAAAACCGACAAAAACTGAATTTTCCAAGTCATCAAGGGGCATAACTCCTCGAAAAATGGGTCAAGCGTGATGAAAGTCAGACTTGCTCTGCAACTATCCAAGACCAAGCTGTGTATCAAATTTCATCTGAATATCTCCATCCGTTGCAGAAAAAAGGCCGGAAAACTGACAAAAACTGGATTTTCCAAGTCATCAAGGGGCATAACTCCTCGAAAAATGGGTCAAGCATGACGAAAGTCAAACTTGCTCTGTAACTATCCAAGACCAAACTGTGTATCAAATTTCATCTGAATATCTCCATCCGTTGCAGAAAAAAGTCCGGAAAACTGACACAAACTGAATTTTTCCAAGTCATCAAGGGGCATAACTCCTATGAAAATTGGTCAAAAGTGATGAAAGTCAAACTTGCTCTGTAACTATCCAAGACCAAGCTGTGTATCAAATTTCATCTGAATATCTCCATCCGTTGCAGAAAAAAGTCCGGAAAACAGACAAAAACTGAATTTTCCAAGTCATCAAGGGGCATAACTCCTCGAAAAATGGATTAAGCGTGATGAAAGTCAAACTTGCTCTGTAACTTTCCAAGACCAAGCTGTGTATCAAATTTCATCTGAATATCTCCATCCGTTGCAGAAAAAAGGCCGGAAAACTGACAAAAACTGGATTTTCCAAGTCATCAAGGGGCATAACTCCTCGAAAAATGGGTCAAGCATGACGAAAGTCGAACTTGCTCTGTAACTATCCAAGACCAAGCTGTGTATCAAATTTTATCTGAATATCTTTATCCGTTGCAGGAAAAAGTCCGGAAAACTTATATTCGGACAGACGGACAGACGGAAGGACAGACGGACGGACGGACAGACGGACAGACAGACCGAGAGGAAACTAAGAGTCCCCTTCGGCGTTGCCGGTAGGGGACTAAAAATTGTCCGGGGCCAAATTAGCTTCGAGGCTATATGATTGATGCTATTAAAACCTATGGCAAAAATGGGTCCCATTAATTCAAAAATCGTTTTTAGATTTAAGTGCAAAAAATGGACCTAAATCTTCAAGTAGCTAGATCTTTCTAGGCTCTGTGGTCACTTTTTGTATTCAGGGAAGGTGCCTGTGTCTGACCCATTTGGGGAAAATTTCTAAAAGTTGTTATTTTTCTTAATACAATTTTTTACCAAAGTCTAACCCTAAAGTTTCCTTTATTAACACTGCTAATTCATTTATTTGCTTGAGCTGAACAGGAATGAAATGCACGTAGACATTTTGTGCTGACTTCCAGGTTTTCTTGTGATTTTTTTCAAATAATTTCTCTTTGGGAATTTGAGTGATTTTTGAGGAAAATAGGGACGAAAAAAAAAAACAACAACAAAAACACTGGGCCAATGAAAAAAAAATGTCAAAAGATGGGAAATCTATAACCTGAGTTCAGTCAATTAAGAAGAATCATGTTGTTTTGAAGTTAATTATGAAAACCGTTGCGAAACAATTTAGAATATAAATGAGAGATCGTCATATCGTCAGCTCATATTTCCTCTGACTGAGAACGTCAATCTCTGGGTGCTCAATGAAACGCCATAAGAACATTTATTTTATTGAAATAAGGATTGATTCGATTGTTGAAACGTATTTTTGTCTGTCGTTTTGACCAGGATACTCTCTATGCAACGATTACTCTGTAAAGTAAAATATTGAACTCGAACCGGTATTTCGAAAAACGTACCGCGGTACGTATTGGAAACGAAAATATCGCGGTGCATCGATATAACAATAAAATTGCACAGCCCTATTTTTCTATAAACAGCAAGTATCATCTTTGTGTACAAAACGTATATAGTGAAACTTCGGGGTGAATGTTGTGAGAGAAGTGGGAAGCAATTGAAAAGAGGTGGGTGCTCCATAGACTTCAATGGAAAAGGCTTTAATGAGTAAAGAAGATCCTGACGATAATCTCAACAGCACTCACAATAGAGCACCAAATTGAGCATCGACGGACCCCTAGAAAGCTAGAGGTGGGACCAGGTGCCCGGGAGGAGTAAGCATCCCCTGTTGGCTAGCCGCACCCGCCGTCGATGTTCATGCACGAAAATCAAAAGAATATATAAAAATTAAGTTCTGTGATACCTAAAGGGGCGTGGTATTTAACCAATCATTTCTGTAACAAAAGATATATGGCGACTTTGTTTACCATAGATACAGAAATAAAACAGAAAAATTGTTAAGAAATATGCATCTATGGAAAAAGTTAACATCTTAAAAATAAATTCAGAGTATATTTGATTGCGTATGTGGCCGTATCTGAGGAGTGGTTATAGAAAGAAGCAGAAAATGTATGAAAATCACCCCCTCCCCTTCCATTTTACATAAGAGATAAATTCAAAAAAAAAATTAAAGTTTTAGCATAAACTACATATCAAAGCATTAAGTAACTTAAATATGATTGATATGCAGTAAATGAGTGTGTAAAATCGTACACTTGTTGAGTTATTTTAAGCAATAGTGCAAAAAATGTGCATTTCTGAATAAGTCCGAAAAGAAGTCGAAAACGCGTCAAAAATTTGACTTTGGAGTGGAACCAAAAATAACAACACATCTTATGACATCATCCTAGATCATCCTCATGCTTTTGGTTTGTCGATACGTGCTTCCGTTCTGAAGAAGTTTGTCAAAGGAGGGTACTCCGTGACCTACTTTTGCCAGTGGTGTCGCCATCTATTGATGGTTGTGGACAAAAAACAACAACACTTGTAGGGGACCATTAGTACTTATTTCCTGCCAAGCTTCATCAAAACGCCTTCAGCCGTTCTTGAGAAGAAGTCGAAAATGTGAAAAGTTTATGACAGACACACGACACACGACGGAGGACGGATCGCTATGACAATAGCTCACTTGAGCCTTTGGCTCAGGTCAGCTAAAAAGGCATAAATGAGGAATAAAATATAAACTCGTCAAATTGAACACATATTTATCAGATATAGAATAAAATTAATATCATATCTCACTTTCTATGTAAGGTAAAGAAAATGTAACGCAGATTTGACTATGTTCTATCGTATGGTCGAGTTGATTTTAATGTGGAACGTTTGAGGCGTTGCCCAAGATATAATTTCTGGCAGAAATAAAGATTCAATATTTACATTAAGAGTAGATTCCCAATGTTAAACGCTCATTAGGCAACTACAAATTATATTCCAACAAATTTGGTTGCTATTGTGACACCATTCAAAAGTTATGCACAAGGGTAAAGTTTTTGTGACAGACGGAAAGACGAACCTGGTTTTAATGTTCCCGCGCTTTCGCGAAAGCGGGGGACAAAAATGTCAATATGCATATGTAAGATGTTGATGCCATATCTCGCGTCATTGCGTACGCATCGTTATTTTCCGATTCAATTAAGAGCGCATCTGTAAGAGTATCTCTACCGTCAGTTCAAGAACTTCTTTGGAATAATTTCAAAGAAACTTTCAGGAAGAGTTATACCAAAGAAGTGATTTCTTTTTCTTTTTTTCTACTTTGAAGTTTTTAAATTATCCATTTCGCCATCAGTAAAATTAAATTAAAAAAGTATGTAAATTTTTGTCTTGACTGAAATCCAAATACATGTATTATGTTAAACATAGATAATTCAAAATCGTTATTAATTCATTCTGCCTCCATATGTTCAAACATACGAAACACACATGTCCAAAATACAGTCGACACACTACATTGATAGAACAAATGAACAATATCTTCTATATTATTTTACACAAATGACACTTCCCATTAGATTTATTCATTATTTGTAACCTATCATCTGTGAATACTATTTAATGAATGATATTCCAATGTAGACCTTTAACATTATTAGGTACATATCTTTTTTTGAGGCACCAATCAATTTCTTTATCAAAATATCATTCCGCTTTGTTTCACATTTTGGAGATTTATCTAAAAGATATATTTCTTTGATTTGTTTGCTTTTCAGTTTTATTATTTTCTTATCTTTATTAGTAAAAAACAAAATCTTTTAAACCTTTTTTTTTAAAACTTGATATAACAATTAACATAAATAAGCAACTATAATTTCGTCACTTTCAATTATATAAGATATCAATTTCTTCTTTACTTAAAAAAAAGAAAGAAATAGAATTCATGAATTTCCATAAATTGTATACTCTTAGCAATATTCCATACTTATATAAATTCATCCATACCAGAAAAAAAAATAAATAGGTGACATATAATTATATTGAATATATATATAGGATCTCAAATGAATTTTCATTTCATACGATGTATTATGAAACAAGTTGTGTGTTTTATATCCCCGAGCCTTGGCGAGGGGATATAAAACGCACAACGAGTTTCATAATACATCGTATGAAATGAAAATTCATTTGAGATTCTTTTTATCACATGATATTGCCTAAAAATGTGTATTTCCAACGTGAAATCAACGTTTCCGAGAACTAAAGAGACGAACCACGCCGTGATCTTGAGGTCGTCTGCTACGCCATGAGAAGTAGTGTCCCCATCGTATAGATATTCTGTGCGTAAGAGAAAAGTATTTCAATTTTGAATAGTATTTTAATGCAAGAATTAATTCAACAACAACAATTCTAATCACTGATATTGACTCTTGGTCTGAATTTAACAGTTGACCGATATTTGAAAGGTCACATTTGTCAAGGTTCATGTGATTCGGTTCCAAACTTGACCAATCGCATTCAAGCAGAGCGATATGTAACGTGTTATCATATCATATATTTATGAAATGGCTTTATGAAACTGCATAACGGGTGTATCATGTGATAAATATAGATATCATACAATCATAAAGTTCAATGTACCAGTTATATTTTTCTACGAGCATTTATTGTAATGTATCAATGTCGACTAAATTCATAGGCCGAATACTTATAACCGGTGAAAATTTAAATAGATGAAAATTCACTGCAATGTAGATATTAAGTATGCTTTACGATTTTGAGCAGTCAAGTTTCTGCTCTAATAAGCCAAATTTATTTAAATTAATGAGAAAAGAGAAACAATGCAATTCAATTCTCCCTATTATATAAACAAACTTCGGTCGTTTCCGCTAGTTGCGGGAACGAACGAGTCAGAAATTGTGTCACAGCATGAAATACAAGACGATATACGTGGCAAGAATGACATGTGCGAGAGAGAAAGAAGAGGATTATATCTACACTTCAGATAAGTATTCATTAGTTATGTTTTTATTTTATGAAGAGAATATCCATTGTTTCTTTTTTTCATGCAGGATAAGCTAATTGGTTCTGTCAAATGTTGAAGTATAAATAAATTCTATTTTCAATTTTTAGTAATAATGTTACCTTGTCCTGTAATACAGTATACATAGAGAATAATACTTTCACCTGTTCATTGTCATGTATCGATGAGATTATCTATAATTTTGCAAAGTTTAACAATGATGACATAATAAAACAAAAACCTACAATTCAGTGAGTTTACATGAAAAAATACTAAGAAATAATACACATATTTCTACCCTTTTTAAATCTTATACGTTTACATTCTTTTATTTCCAGATTTTTTTTTTCTCATATAATTCATATTTTAATGCATTTTTTTATTATGCTACATTCTGCAATCCAATTTCTTTTGTAACGCAACTTAACATATATTTCTTCAGAGGACAATTGAGTTTCCATGTTTTGATTATATATATAGGATCTCAAATGAATTTTCATTTCACACGATGTATTATGAAACGAGTTGTGTGTTTCATATAAAACGCACAACGAGTTTCAAAATACATCGTATGAAATGAAAATTCATTTGAGATTCTTTTTATCACATGATATTGCCTAAAAATGTGTATTTCTAACGTGAAATCAACGTTTCCGAGAACTAAAGAGACGAACCACGCCGTGATCGAGGGTAGTCTGCTACGCCATGAAAAGTAGTGTCCCCATTGAATAGATATTTTGTGCGTAAGAGAAAAGTATTTCGAATTTGAATAGTATTTCAATGCAAGAATTATTTAACGACAACAATGTTAATCATTGATAATGACTGTGGGTCTAAATTTAACAGTTGATCGATATTTGAAAGGCCACATTTGTCAAGGTTTATGTGATTAGGTTCCAACCTTGACCAATCGCATTCAAGCAGAACGATATGTAACGTGTTATCATATCATATATTTATAAAATGGCTTTATGAAACTGCATAACGGATGTATCATGTGATAAATATATATATATATGTGTATTCTACCTTTTTAATATCGCTTATTGCAAGTGACGTGAAAAAAATTGGTTTTCGATCGTGGATTATATTTTTGTTTCCAATGAGTTTCTGTTCTTGTAAGTCCTATCTAGAGGTTAATGGAATTTTAGAGATAAACCCTGTCCATGTATTTAACATATTTTTGTAAAAGGCTGATATATTTGATAAGTTTAACCCACATATGCTGGTACATTTACAAAGAAAGAATTGTTCATCGAAATCATCATCTAAACTACATAACATATATTTTCCTGTAATATTCCAAGTATTTTTCATCAGTATGAATGATTCTGTATAACGAGTTTATCTGTTTTACTTTATATGTAATGTCAACATAAATCATATACAAATGATATATAATCCGCCTTTTCTTTCTTCAAGCATGATAACATTTCTTTCTATTTGATTTGTTTTTCCATTCCATAAAAAATCCCAAATCAATGTGTTTATTTCTTAAAATGTATTTTTGAGGAATTCCCCTACTTTCTATTTCGAAGCCTATTACCGACAATAATAGATATTTTATAATGAGTACTTTGCCGTCAAAGGTCAAGAGCCTTGATTTCTTAACGTGAATTGAGTTCTTAATTTTATTAATTTTTTTCTAGCCAAATTTCATCATTTTTTTATATTATTGCCGTGATATATCCCCAGAGTTTTTACACATGAATTTGTCCATTGAAGTTTCTTGAATGTTGGTGTTTTATTCTTCCATCGTCCTATATATAAACAAACTGGTTTTTTTTAAATTTATTCTTGATCCTGACGCTTTCTCTTAGGTATTCATGATTTTAAAAGCCTCTCGAATAGAATTTTCAGTTCTCATTAAGAATTGTGCGTCATCCGCAAAAATGTTCAATTTAATTTCATTTCTATCTTTATCCGGTAATGATATACACTTAATATGTTTATCAGTTCTGATAGCGCATGCCAATGGTTCGACCTGATCAATGTAAATAATTGGAGAAGCTGGACAAATTTGTCTTGCAGATCTACTTATATTAAAATATTTAGATATGTATCCATTTGTAAGAATGCTATATAGTTTTTGCATTACAAGTTAGCATTTCTATTCAGTCCCTAAATTTCTCTCCAAAATTAAATTTCATAAAACATTTATCAGTCCACCTGTCAAATGCCTTTTGCTGATCTTAACACAAAATCATAATTCCTTAGATTTGTTCTATATCTGCGTAATCAATAAGATCTTGTAACAATCTATTTGCATATTGTATATTGCGTCCCGGGACAAACCCTTTCTGATCGGTGTGAATAATTTTTGGCAATATTATTTTTTTTTCTGTTTGCAATAATTTTCGAAATAATTTTGTAATCAGTATTCAGGAGTGTAATTGGTCTCCATTTACGAATATCTGTCCTATCACTATTTTTGTATAAAAGAGTTAATATCCCGCGATTTTGTGTTGGACATAATTCCGCATTATCAAATATTCCCTTTATTACTAATGCAAATTCTTTTATCAGGTACCAAAATGTTCTATAGAACTCGGAAACTATTCCGTCTTCACCCGGTGACTTTTTTTGCTTGGAAGTAAATACTGCTTTGCGTATTTCGTCTTCTTGTATATCTATTTCTAGTGAATTTTTGTCGTTTTTATCCGATCTATTTTCAAGTGTTGAGAGTACTTCATTTGTATTATTTTCATCCCACCCTTCGCTTCAAAACAAATTTGAGTAAAATGAAGCTTGCTCCTTTAGAATTTCATTGATATTTTTTAGCGGTTCCCCCATCTTAATTTTCAAGCGAAGTCCATTTTAGCCTTACATTTTTATACGTAAAAGAAATATTTTGAAGATCGTTCTCCATCCTCTACATTTTTTATAGTCTAGGTGCCATCCATGAAACCCAAAAATATGTTACGCACAAAATGTTTTTGCATGAAAGTGTTGTCAATACCCTTTTATTTGATAATCCGGCGGATGCCACTCTGGCTTTCTTGGGCATTTCGAAATTTTGGGGTAAAACGGAATTTTTCGAAGAAAAACCATTGAAAATAGGAAAAATTCAATAACTTTTTCCATGCTGCAGCTAGATCAACAAAATTGGTACCAAAAGAACGACAATTTAATTGTTTAATTGTCTTTAATTCTCAAGCTCAATTTACCTATTAACTTGTCAATAAAATGGGGAAAACGATGGATTTTCGATGAAAAATCGTTGAAAATTTGGAAAATACCAAATCTTTTTTTTTATTCTGCAGCTAAATAAACAATTTTGGTACCAAACGCACAATAAATTTATTGCCTTTCATTCTAAATAATACAGAAGTCAGATTCGCAATTTGCTGGTATGAAAAATTGGGGAAAACATCTACTCTTGGATGAAAAATCGCTGAAAATTGTCAAAATGCAATGGATTTTTCAAACTGTATGAAGTACAGAAATTATGGTAGCAAAAAAAAAATATTTTTATTGTCTTTTATTCTGAATATATATTAAGCAACTTGCTCATAGATAAAATTGGAGAAGAACAATGAGGGAGAAAACTTTGATTTTTGAAGGTTTTTTTCCATAAAAAGTTGGGACTTTGAAAAATGCATAACGTTTACAGAAAATCTAGAGCAAAGATATGTGTATTCAAGTCAACAGTTTTTTTTTAAAAACAATTTTCTGGTTCTTGGAGTATTGTAGCAAGCTTTTGAAAGTCATGGTTGAAATTAGAGACATTGTTCAAAAGGAAGCGGCTACTGTCTATAATACATAACGTGCATGTCTGGTCCACTTTCTTAATTAATCTGCTTTTAAATGATGCTAATGAGTTTGAAGACGTTTAACATTTGTACCACTTGGTGAGTGTAACTGCTGGTGGACCATGAGTCCCCGAGGGCACATGTAGCAAAGTTTGATCAATTTCGGCTGGTCGTGTCTTAAAAGGCATTCGAAAATTTCTGTTTACAAAATTGTCAAAAATTTCTGAAACCTGGGTCCTGTAGCATCATATCCCAGTCATCTTGCTACGTTTTATGTTTTGGACAAAATTATCATAAATTTTGGCCATATTTCATTGTTTGGATTGGGGATCAATGACGAGGGTGAAATACCCGAAACGTGCATGTCTGGTTCACGCTGTTAATTAATCTGCTTTGAAATGATGCTAATGAATTTGAAGACATTTAACATAGATTATTTCTTCCAGGGTTGTGTAGTTGTTTTCAATTATTGAAGTGGATCTTTAAGACCTCCTCAGTCATGACACTGTTCTAGTCCCTACGTCAATGTTGAAAAGAATACTTCAGTTTTACAACTTCGACATATGTTCTTAAAATAAGCTCCAGGTTAATAATTCGACAATAGTGCCTAGGAGCTGATGATCGATTGTTGTATGCAGGGCTCTGGTGTATCAACTGGCCATTAAATGGCAGAATTAATACCTTGATTGTTTCTGGTCGTATATTTCTAAAAATAACTAAACACTTCAGATGTTCAATAATAAGTGTTCCAGCTGTCTACCTTCTTGAAGAAAGTTTTAAAAAGACCATTTGAACCATCCAACCAAAGATGAAAGAATTGAATTTAAAAAAAAAATGTTGAGTCCTATTGTGATAATATTTTGCCAATCGCGTCTGAACCTCTATCTGTTCTCCTTTTGATTTGTTGAGGCCGCACATGAAATATGTATTGTGTAACAAACAGATGTGACAAATTCTGTGCTCAAATTTCTTTAATTCTGTAAATGTTTTGGAGTAGAGAATTGTCAGAGTATGATGCAAAGGAGGCATTTTGATAAACCATGTAAGAGGGGTTCTTTGTTGTAAAAAGTAGTTGCACACAAGAATTTAAATTGCATGTTGATGAAACAACAAGGCAATAAGAAAGGAGGTTATCTCCAACAAAACTGGGTTGCAGCACCAATATCAACACATCAAAACACCTCAAGTAAAAACACAGAGCAGACACACACAGCAAGAGAAACCAAACGGGCAGGGATCATCAAACACGACATCAAACATCAAATAAGCAATGTATTATGCAATTGAAATGGAACATTCTTTTCGTGAAATGTTGCGTGATATTGTAATCTGATGCTAGGACATTTATACTATTTGGAATGATCTATCTAGCGTAGAATAAAGGGTAATAAGAGAGTGAAAATCTAGAACTATCAATATGCAATCATTTTGATACGAAAATTGTTGCTCTATAATTTCTTTAAACCGATTGTATTTTTACAATTTAAAACCTGTTTTCAGCAAAAACAAAACAAAACAAGAAGATTACATTTGCTTGAGTGGAATTCTGAATTTAAAGCAATGAAATCATTTTTCTTGCTGTTGTTCTATCTGCAGCATGAAAAAAGCATTACAATATCCCAATTTTCAGCAATTTTCCATTCAAAATTAATTCTTTTCCCCATTTTCGTACTTGCAAATTGCTAATCTGATATTTAAAATGAAAGGCAATACGTTTATTGTACGTTTGGTACCAAAATTGTTATTTTATCTACAGTATGAAAAAATATATGGTATTTTCCCAATTTTCAACGGTTTTTCATCGAAAATCCATAGTTTTCCCCATTTTATGGACGAGTAAATTGATAAACTGAGCTTGAGACTTAAAGCCAATGGCATTGCTGTTCTTTCGATACCAAATCTGTTGTTCCAGCTACAACATGGACAAAGTAATTGCGTTTTTTCCAATTTTCAACGGTTTTCTTTGAAAAAATCATCCTTTTTCCCAAACATTTCGAAATGCCCAAGGATGCCAGAGTGGCATTCGCCGGATTATCAAAGTAGAGGGTATTAGAAGGAATCATGTCTGTTTGCTCAAAAAGAGATCGATTCTTGATTTTGAGTCCTTCCTGAGTGTATCGAATTACGTTTTTATTTCGCTCTCTCCAAATATCTTGTAAATCATGTTTTTCTTTTGATTCAATGAGTTCCTTATAACCTACGTCATGCTTCCCAGGATTAGGTTTTCTATCAATATTATAGTCCAGGGTAGATTTTAAGTCATCATATATTAGAATGTCTTCTGTATATCTAATAATTATATAATTTGATAAAAAAATCATTTCGTGTAGATATTTGACATTTTCATCACAGCGAGTCTCTTGCAGACAAACGATGTCATGTTTTTGGATTACTAACCATTGTAAAAAAATACGTCTTTTCTTATTATTCCTTTGTCCATTCACATTAATAGATGCAAGAAACATTTATCAGATAATAAAGTGAGTGTATACCAGCTACATTCAGCTGTTCGGATCAGCTCATTATGATCGCTACACACAATTTTTGTGCAGCTATCATAGTGAGCGGATCAAAACAGCTGATTTAGATAATTAGATTGTAGCAACTACTAAGATCTACTATGATATAAACACCATTTGACATCAGGGTCAGTGTCACCACAGCTCACACAATGATTCGTTCCCAATCTAAGAACCGGTGATGGTGTAAATGAAGTAGAAACCCCTCCTCTTGTTCGTTTCCTACCCGCAAAGAAGGCGTTGAACGCGTCTTGATGGCATCTGGCGCCCTCATAGCTGACATGGACGCCACTCATTTTGGTCGCATAGATGCATTTTCACTGCATTTCCCGCCATGAACAAGGGGGTATAGATCTATAAGATTAAGTTGCCTATCCCCTCGTACATCGTGCGTATGAACGTATTGACTGCGCTCGTCGCAGAATTCAGTTCCCTCTCCTCGGAATCACAGTGCAAACACCTACACCTGAGTCCATTCGATCAAAGCCTTTGATTTTTCGACACTTTACACTACAATTCCACATTCTAAATTGAAAGAGAGACTCGCAAAAATTATAAGTAATGCGTTTACAAGTAAGAACGGTAATCGCAAATACAAATTTATTGTTGATAACTATGACAAAACCTACTTTGTAAAAGAAAAGTCCGATTCGGAAAATAAGTACACTGAAACTGATATTATTCAGATGTTAAACTTTCTGATCGACAACATTTTTGTGGTGTTTGGAGGAAAGGTCTTCCAGCAAATTGTCGGAATTCCAATGGGGACCAATTGTGCTCCACCCCTTGCCGACATTTTCCTTTACTCGTACGAAGCTGAATTCATCCAATCTTTGGTCTCTGAAGGGAAAAGATACTTAGCTCCTGACTTCAACTTCACTTACAGATACATAGACGATGTGTTGTCAATCAATAATCCAAATTTCGCGGATTAGCTGAACAGTAGCTATTCTTCGGAGCTTGAAGTCAAAGAAACTACGGAGACAAATAATTCAGCATCATGAATATGAACATAATGTTGTCCTACGACACTGATGATCACTCTATAACAAACGACTTCAATTTCAGCATTACAAACTTTCATTTTCTGAGTAGCAACAACCCTTCATCGCCTGCTTATGGCGTGTTCATATCTCAGTTGAAACGCTATGCCAGAGAAAGTACAAAATATACGGATTTTGTTCTGAGAGCTAGGCGTCTTTCAGATAAGCTTCTCAGTCAGGGATATGTTTGTGACCGACTAACATCGTCACTGAGGAAGTTCCACGGTCGATATGGGGAACTCGTCATGCACTATGATGTCTGCTCTCCAGAATGGTTGATGATATTCTGTCATAGACCATTTGAACCATCCAACCAAAGATTGTACTCTATGTCTTCCGAAATGGAAGTTACTGGATGTGACAGTTCTAACGAATTAGGGCGGCTTGCAAGCAGGAGATGATGCTTACTCTTCCTGGGCACCTGGTCTCACTCTCATATCGGGAGTCCGCTTCTTTTCATGTGATCAAGGTTTTTGTTTGTTAACTTTCGTTTCTGTTTTATCCTGATTTTGTATGCCTTCGGTTTCTGATTTTCTGAATTATCGATTTTGTGCTGTATACAGGGATATGGTCATTATCCATATTTGTCATTGTATGCTCACTGATTGTGATTTTGGGTGTTATATTGTATGCTCACTGATGGTGATGATAGTGTTATATTGTATGCTTACGGATGGTGATAATGATGTTATATTGTATGCTCACTAATGGTGATTTTTGGGGGTTATATTCTATGCTCACTGATGATGATTTTGGGGGTTAAATTGTATGCTTACTGATGGTGATGATGGTGTTATATTGTATGCTCACTGAAGGTGATTTTGGGGGCTATATTGAATGCTCACTAATGTTGATTTTTGGGGTTTGTATTGTATGCTCATTGATGGTGATTTTGGGGGTTATATTGTATGCTCACTGCTGGTCATGATGGTGTTATACTGTATGCTTACTGACGGTGATGATGGTGTTATATTGTATGCTCACTAATGGTGATTGTTTGGGTTATATTGTATGCCTACTGATGGTGATTTTGGTGTTATATTGTATGCTTACTGAATGTGATTATTTGGGTTATATTGTATGCTTTCTGATGGTGATTATGGTGTTATATTGTATGCTTACTGACGGTGAATTGGGTGTTATATTGTATGCTCACTGATTCCGATTTTGGGGTTGATATTGTATGCTCACTGATGGTGATGTGGGGTGTTATATTGTATGCTTACTGATGATGACTTTGGGGTTTATATTGTATGCTCACTGATGGTAATTTTGGGGTTTATATTGTATGCCCACTGATTGTGATTTTGGGTGTTATATTGTATGTTCACTGATGGTGATTTTGGGGGTTATATTGTATGTTTACTGATGACGATTTTGGGTGTTATATTGTATGTTCACTGATGGTGATTTTGGGGGTTATATTGCATGTTCACTGATTGTGATTTGGGGTGTTATATTGTATGCTCCTGATGGTGACTTTGGTGTAATATTGTATGCTAAGTGATGGGGATTTAGGGGGTTATATTGTATGCTCACTGTTGGTGGTTTTCGGGGTTATATTGTATGCTAAGTGATGGGGATTTAGGGGGTTATATTGTATGCTCACTGTTGGTGGTTTTCGGGGTTATATTGTATGCTAAGTGATGGGAATTTAGGGGGTTATATTGTATGCTCACTGTTGGTGGTTTTCGGGGTTATATTGTATGCTTTCTGATGGTGATTTTGGGGGTTAAATTGTATGCTTACTGATGGTGATGATGGTGTTATATTGTATGCTCACTGAAGGTGATTTTGGGGGCTATATTGAATGCTCACTAATGTTGATTTTTCGGGTTTGTATTGTATGCCCATTGATGGTGATTTTGGGGGTTATATTGTATGCTCACTGCTGGTGATGATGGTGTTATACTGTATGCTTACTGACGGTGATGATGGTGTTATATTGTATGCTCACTAATGGTGACCGTTGGGGTTATATTGTATGCGTACTGATGGTGATTTTGGTGTTATATTGTATGCTTACTGAATGTGATTATTTGGGTTATATTGTATGCTTTCTGATGGTGATTATGGTGTTATATTGTATGCTTACTGACGGTGAATTAGGTGTTATATTGTATGCTCACTGATTCCGATCTTGGGTGGTATATTGTATGCTCACTGATGGTGGTTTTGGGGTTAATATTGTATGCTTACTGACGGTGATTTTGGGGTTGATATTGTATGCTCACTGATGGTGATTTTGGGTGTTATATTGTGTGCTTTCTGATGATGACTTTGGGGTTTATATTGTATGCTCACTGATGGTAATTTTGGGGTTTATATTGTATGCCCACTGATTGTGATTTTGGGTGTTATATTGTATGTTCACTGATGGTGATTTTGGGGGTTATATTGTATGTTTACTGATGACGATTTTGGGTGTTATATTGTATGTTCACTGATGGTGATTTTGGGGGTTATATTGCATGTTCACTGATGGTGATTTGGGGTGTTATATTGTATGCTCCTGATGGTGACTTTGGTGTAATATTGTATGCTAAGTGATGGGGATTTAGGGGGTTATATTGTATGCTTTCTGATGGTGATGATGGTGTTATATTGTATGCTTACTGATGGTGATGATGGTGTTATATTGTATGCTCACTAATGGTGATTGTTGGGGTTATATTGTATGCTTACTGATGGTGATTTTGGGTGTTATATTGTATGCTCCTGATGGTGACTTTGGTGTAATATAGTATGCTCATTGATTGTAATTTTGGGGGTTATATTGTATGCTTACTGATGGTGATTTTTTGGGTGATTTTGTATGCTCATTGAATGTGATTTTGGGGTTATATTGTATGCTCAGTGAATGTAATTGTTGGGGGTTATTTTGTATGCTCACTGAATGTGATTTTGCGTGTTATATTGTATGCTTACTAATGATGCTTTTGGGTGTTATATTGAATGCTCACTGATTGTGATATTGGGTGTTTTATTGTATGCTCACTGATGGTGATATTGGGATGTTATATTGTATGCTTAGTTAAGGTGATTTTGGGTGTTTCATTGCATGATCACTAATGGTGATTTGGGGGTTATATTGTATGCTTACTGATGGTGAATTTGGGGGTTATATTGAATGCTCACTAATGGTGATTGTTGTGGTTATATTGTATGCTTACTGATGGTGATTTTGATGTTATATTGTATGCTACCTGATGGTGGTTATCGTGTTATATTCTACGCTTACTGATGGAGAATTGGTGTTACATTGTATTCTCACTGAGGGTGATTTTTGGGTGTTATATTGTATGACAAATATGGGTAATGACCATATCCCTGTATACAGCACAAAATCGATAATTCAGAAAATCAGAAACCGAAGGCATACAAAATCAGGACAAAACAGGAACCAAAGCAAACAAACAAAAGCCTACACCACATGAAAAGAAGCGAACTCCCGATATGGGAGTGAGATCAAGTGCACAGGAAGAGTAAGCATCTCCTGCTTGCATGCAACACCCGCCGCTTCAATTCGGTAGAACTGTCATATCCGGTAACTTCCATTTCGGAAGACATAGAGTACAATCTTGGGTTGGATGGTTCAAATGGTCTATGACAGAATATCACCCACCATTCTGGAGAGTGGGACATCATAGTGTATGACGAGTTCCCCGTATCGACCGTAGAACTTCCTCAGTGACGATGTTAGTCGGTCACAAACATATCCCTGACTGAGAAGCTTATCTGAAAGACGCCTATCTCTCAGAACAAAATCAGTATATTTCGTACTTGCTCTGGCATAGCGTATCAACTGAGATATGAACACGCCATAAGCAGGCGATGAAGGGAAGTTGCTACTCAGAAAAGGAAAGTTTGTAATTCTGAAATTGAAGTCGTCACGTTTGTCATAGAGTGAGGTGTTCATGTGACCATCAGTGTCGTAGGACAACATTATGTCCAAATAGGATCCTGAATTTTTTGTCTCTGTAGTTTCTTTGACTTCAATCTCTGAAGGATAGATTCTGCTCAGGTGATCTGCGATTTTCGGATTATTGATGGACAACACATCGTCTACGTATCTATAAGTGAAGTTGAAGTCAGAAGCTAAGTATCTTTTCCCTTCAGAGACCAAAGATTGAATGAATTCAGCTTCGTACGAGTAAAGGAAAATGTCGGCAAGGAGTGGGGCACAATTGGTCCCCATTGGAATTCCGACAATTTGCTGAAAGACCTTTCCTCCAAACACCACAAAAATGTTGTCGATCAAAAAGTTTAACATCTGAATAATATCTGTTTCAGTGTACTTATTTTCAGAATCGGACTTTTCTTTTACAAAGTAGGTTTTGTCATAGTTCACAACAATAAATTTGTATTTGCGATTACCGTTCTTACTTGTAAACGCATTACTTATAATTTTTGCGAGTCTTTGTTTCAATTTTGAATGTGGAATTGTAGTGCAAAGTGTCGAAAAATCAAAGGCTTTGATCGAGTGAACTTTACTAAAATGAGTGGATTTCAGATGTTCTAAAAGTTCTTTCGAATTCTTTAAAATCCACATCTGGTTGATACCACTGCGAGAATATACTGTCGAACAATATTTTTGAAGCCCAGATTTGATTTCAGATAAAACTTTGGTGAGTAAGATCGATACAGATTTGTTAGAACATTTTGAGGAACCAGCGATGAAACGTTGTTTGTACGGATTCTTATGCATTTTAGGTATGCAGTATAAGTATGGTAAATCTAAATCTAAATTGTTAGTTTGGAAGCCAAAGGAAGAAAGAACTGATTTGTGATTATCTATTATTTCAGAGGCAGAAAGGTTTGTTGGGGTGTAAGTGGGATTTCCAGGTGTCGAATTTAAACCCAACTCTTTAACTAGACTTTCGAAATAGAACTTTTTGCAAGTAAAAGTGTAATTATTTGAGGCTTTGTCCGCTGGTGTGATGACATAATGTTCTTGGAGGTAGGTAAGCTCTGTGATAACATCAGGATCTTTAAATATAGACTCGAATCTGGTGTTCACAGTTGATTTTAATCGGTTAATTCTAGATAAAAGTAATCCTCTGATGATTTTATCCATTCGGAAAGTGTGTCGAGCTGTACATCCTCTTTCTTTGCCCAACGTCTTGCATATTCCTCAGAAGAGTCCATGATAATTTTGAAATTTTGGTTCCATGTAAAGGACATACTTTCTCTGTATTTAGGACCCTTTTTTAACAAATTTCTCAACTTGTCGTTCTTGACTATACTAAGGTCACCTGTAATAACGTGTTCACAAGGAGAGTAGTTAAAATCCGATGAAGAACATTCGCAAGGAAGTGGATGTAGTAAGGGATTACTTAAATCAATGCACTGCAAGAATCGTTTGTAATTGTAAATTTTAGATGCAACTGTTGGTGTGTAGCTATAGGAAATACAAGGAGTTTCTTGTCTTTTGAAATATGATGGGATTTTTTCTGTGACAGTTTTGTGATTCAAAATTTGACCAAGATTCAATTTATCAATACCTTTGTTTGCAAATTTTACTTTAATGAAAGGACGGTTTGTTTTCTCGTCTGATTTATCTGATCTAACTGCTTGAAATAAACGAAAGGTAGAAATGTCCAAGATGACTCCTTGTAGTCTGTATTCTTGGGAACCTTTATCGGTATAAGTGAGGTCCTTCGTATATTCGTAGATGTCGTGTAACTTCCGTAAAGGAACAGAATATAATTTGGTACGAATATAAAGCAGACCTAGGGGCTCATTCAAAAATGGAACCAAGTCATCGAAGGAGAAACTATGTATCTCAGGCCTATTATAATTACGAATGCCATGACTTCGATGTCTTCTTTGTGGTCTGTTGAATAAGCTATTCACATTTACCGATTGACAACCTGGACTTGATAAGTTTTCTAAGCTGCTTATATTATCGTTACACCCATAGGACGCTGCAGTGTTAAGAATTTTTATCAAGAACTCTTCTCTGTTGCGACGGAAAGGTGTGCTCAAATTGGGATTGTTTGTGGGGTGATATATTTTCTCCAGGATTCTGACTCTCATAGATAAAACAGAATGATCGGCCTGGTCAAAATGCCGGTAAAGAAGTTGACTTCCTTTATTATTTATTTTTGACCGATGTCCTGACATTCTGGTTCGGAGCTTACCTTTGGTTTCACCCACATAAATCAATCCACAAAGTGAGCACTCTATTCCGTACACAACATTAGATGTCATACAGTTTAGGTTTTCAAAACTATGCGTGTTAAATGTTTGTTTTGTGAGATTACTTGAGAATGAAGTGTCTGTTATAAGGATGTTACAAAGTTTTGCAGTTCTTCGTGCCGCACTTAGAAACTGAGCAATCGCTTGGTGAAAATTGGTGATCTTCTAGTATATCGACCACTTCAATCTTACAGGGCTTGATTTTGATATACCCGTCTGCATGTTTGTACCAAAACTCATGGTTTCTACTCACTACAAATGTCTCGTCTCTAATGTCATGTAGTCTAATTCTAGGGACACCTAAATTACCTGTTGCGTATGTGTCCGTAGACGCAACAGGTTGGGGCCTTTTTATAGTGGGCGACGCCCCAGCCACTTTGTAGGTCTCTTGTGTACTATCCATTGAAGCAAAATACTGCCCGACAATTTGTCCACCAGCAGTGACACATGGACAGTGGTAAAAATGACAAATATGGATAATGACCATATCCCTGTATACAGCACAAAATCGATAATTCAGAAAATCAGAAACCGAAGGCATACAAAATCAGGACAAAACTGGAACCAAAGCAAACAAACAAAAACCCCCACCACATGAAAAGAAGCGAACTCCCGATATGGGAGTGAGATCAGGTGTCCAGGAAGAGTAAGCATCTCCTGCTTGCATGCAACACCCGCCGCTTCAATTCGGTAGAACTGTCACATCCGGTAACTTCCATTTCGGAAGACATAGAGTACAATCTTGGGTTGGATGGTTCAAATGGTCTATGACAGAATATCACCCACCATTCTGGAGAGTGGGACATCATAGTGTATGACGAGTTCCCCGTATGCTCATTAATGGTGGTTTTGGGTTTTATATTGTATGCTTACTAATGATGATTTTGGGGTTTATATTGTATGCTCACTGATGGTAATTTTGAGGTTTATATTGTATGCTCACTGATTTTGATTTTGGGTGTTATATTGTATGTTCACTGATGGTGATTTTGGGGGTTATCAACTATGTTCACTGATGATGATTTGGGGTATTATATTTTATGCTTACTGATGGTGATTTTAGGGGTTATATTGTATGTTCACTGATGGTGATTTTGTATGTTATTTTGTGTGATCCTGATGGTGACTTTGGTGTGATATTGTATTCTTAGTGATGGGGATTTTGGAGGTTATATTGTATGCTCACTGATGGGGATTTTTGGGGTTATATTGTATGCTTACTGATGGTGATGATGGTGTTATATTGTATGCTCACTGATGGTGATTGTTGGTGTTATATTGTATGCTTACTGATGGTGATTTTGGTGTTATATTGTATGCTTACTAAATATGATTATTTGTGTTATATTGTATGCTTACTGATGGTGATGATGGTGTTATATTGTATGCTTACTGATTGTGATGATGGTGCTATATTGTATGCTTACTGATGGTGATTATGGTGTTATATTTTAATGCTTATTGATGGTGATTTTGGGTGTTATATTGTATGCCCACTGATTGTGATTTTTGGGTGTTATATTGTATGCTCACTGATGGTGGCATTGGGGTTTATATTGTATGCTTACTGACGGTGATTTTGGGGTTGATATTGTATGCTCACTGATGGTAATTTTGGGTATTATATTGTAAGCTAACTGATGATGATTTTGGGGTTGATCATTTATGCTCACTGATGGCTATTTTGGGTTTTATATTGTATGCTCACTGATTGTGATTTTGGGTGTTATATTGTATGTTCATTGATGGTAATTTTGGGGGTTATATTGTATGCTCACTGATTGTGATTTTGGGTGTTGTATGCTCACTGATTGTGATTTTGGGTGTTGTATGCTCACTGATTGTGATTTTGGGTGTTGTATGCTCACTGATGGTGATTTTGGACGTTATATTGTATGCTTAGTGATTGTATGCTCATTGAATGTGATTTTGGGGTTAAATTGCATGCTCACTGGATGTAGCTGTTGGTGTTATATTGTATGCTTACTGATGGTGATTTTGGGTGTTATATTGTATGCTTAGTGATGATGATATTGGGTGTTATATTGTATGCTTAGTGATGATGATATTGGGTGTTATATTGTATGCTTAGTGATGATGATATTGGGTGTTATATTGTATGCTTAGTGATGATGATATTGGGTATTATATTGTATGCTTAGTGATGATGATTTTGGGTGTTTTATTGTATGTTCAGTAATGATGATTTTGGGGGTTATATTGTATGCTTACTGATGGTGATTTTGGGGGTTATATTGTATGCTTACTATTGGTGATATGTGGTGTTATATTGTATGCTTACTGATGGTGATTTGGGGTGTTATATTGTACAGTTACTGATGGTGATTTTGGGGGTTATATTGTAAGCTTACTGATGGTGATATTGGGTGTTATATTGTATGCTTAGTGATGATGATTTTGGGTGTTTTATTGTATGTTCAGTAATGATGATTTTGGGGGTTATATTGTATGCTTACTGATGGTGATTTTGGGGGTTATATTGTATGCTTACTATTGGTGATATGTGGTGTTATATTGTATGCTTACTGATGGTGATTTGGGGTGTTATATTGTACACTTACTGATGGTGATTTTGGGGGTTATATTGTAAGCTTAGTGCTGGTGATTTTGGGTGTTATATCGTATGTTCACTAATGGTGATTTTGGGGGTTATATTGTATGCTTACTGATGGTGATTTTGGAGGTTATATTGTATGACAAATATGGATAATGACCATATCCCTGTATACAGCACAAAATTGATAATTCAGAAAGTCAGAAACCGAAGACGTTCAAATATGCTTACTGATTGTGATTTTGGGGGTTGTATTGTATGCTAACTGATGGTGATTTTGGATGTATATTGCATGCTTACTGATGGTGATTTTGGGGGTTATATTATATGCTTACTGATGGTGATTTTGGGTGTTATATTGTATGCTTAGTGATGGGAGTTTTGGGTGTTATATTGTATGTTCAGTAATGGTGATTTTGGGGGTTATATTGTATGCTCACTGATGGTGATTTGTTGGCTTTTTTTATATTGTATGCTCACTGATGATGATTTTGGTAGTTATATTATATGCTCACTGATGGTGATTTTGGGGTTTATATTGTATGCTTACTGATGGTGATTTTGGGTGTTATATTATATGTTCACTAATGGTTTTATTTTAGGGGTTTTATTGTATGCTATCTGATGGTGATTTTTGGTGTTATATTGTATGCTCACTGATTGTCTGATTGGGGGTTATATCGTATGCTCAGTGATGGTGATATTTGGGTTGATATTGTATGCTCACTGATGTTGATTTTGGGTGTTATCTTGTATGCTCACTCATGGTGATTTTGGGTGTTATATTGTATGCTTACTGATGGTGATTTTGGGGGTTATATTGTATGTTCACTAATGGTGATTTTGGGGGTTATATTGTATGCTCACTGATGGTGATTTTTGGGTTTATATTGTATGCTCACTGATTGTTACTTTGGGTGTTATATTGTATGCTCACTGATGGTGATTTTGCCTGTAATATTGTATGCTCACTGATGGTGATTTTGGGTGTTATATTGTATGCTTAGTGATGGGAATTTTGGGGTTTATATTTTATACTTACTGATGGTGATTTTGGTAGTTATATTGTATGGTCACTGAAGGTGATTTTGGGGTTCATATTGTATGCTCACTGATGATGATTTTGGGTGTTATATTATATGTTCACTAATGGTTTTATTTTGGGGGTTTTATTGTATGCTATCTGATGGTGATTTTTGGTGTTATATTGTATGCTCACTGATTGTCTGATTGGGGGTTATATCGTATGCTTACTGATGGTGATATTTGGGTTGATATTGTATGCTCACTGATGTTGATTTTGGGTGTTATCTTGTATGCTCACTCATGGTTATTTTGGGTGTTATATTGTATGCTTACTGATGGTGATTTTGGGGGTTATATTGTATGTTCACTAATGATGATTTTGGGGGTTATATTGTATGCTCACTGATGGTGATTTTTGGGTTTATATTGTATGCTCACTGATTGTTACTTTGGGTGTTATATTGTATGCTCACTGATGGTGATTTTGCCTGTAATATTGTATGCTCACTGATGGTGATTTTGGGTGTTATATTGTATGCTCACTAATGGTGATTTTGGGTGTTATATTGTATGCTTACTGATGGTGATTTTGGGTGATATATTGTATGCTCACTAATGGTGATTTTGGGTGTTATATTGTATGCTTACTAATGGTGATTTTGCCTGTAATATTGTATGCTCACTGATGGTGATTTTGGGTGTTATATTGTATGCTCACTAATGGTGATTTTGGGTGTTATATTGTATGCTTACTGATGGTGATTTTGGGTGATATATTGTATGCTCACTAATGGTGATTTTGGGTGTTATATTGTATGCTTACTAATGGTGATTTTGCCTGTAATATTGTATGCTCACTGATGGTGATTTTGGGTGTTATATTGTATGCTCACTAATGGTGATTTTGGGTGTTATATTGTATGCTTACTAATGGTGATTTTGCCTGTAATATTGTATGCTCACTGATGGTGATTTTGCCTGTAATATTGTATGCTCACTGATGGTGATTTTGCCTGTAATATTGTATGCTCACTGATGGTGATTTTGGGTGTTATATTGTATGCTTAGTGATGGGAATTTTGGGGTTTATATTTTATACTTACTGATGGTGATTTTGGTAGTTATATTGTATGTTCACTGAAGGTGATTTTGGGGTTCATATTGTATGCTCACTGATGATGATTTTGGGTGCTATATTGTATGTTCACTAATGATGATTTTGGGGGTTATATTGTAATGACAAATATGGATAATGACCATATCCCTGTATACAGCACAAAATCGATAATTCAAAAATCAGAAACCGAAGGCATACAAAATCAGGACAAAACAGGAACCAAAGCAAACAAACAAAAACCTCCACCACATGAAAAAAAGCGAACTCCCGATATGGGAGTGAGACCAGGTGCCCAGGAAGAGTAAGCATCTCCTGCTTGCATGCAACACCCGCCGCTTCAATTCGGTAGAACTGTCACATCCGGTAACTTCCATTTCGGAAGACATATGTACAATTTTTGGTTGCTAACTGATTTGATTTTGGGTGTTATGTTGTATTCTCAATGATCGTGATTTTGGGGTTTATATTGTATGCTTACTGACGGTGATATTGGGAGTTATATCGTATGCTCACTGATTGCGATTTTGGGGTTTATATTGTATGCCCACTGATGGTGATTTTGGGTGTTATATTGTATGTTCACCAATGGTTATTTTATTGTATGTTCACTGATGGAGATTTTTGGTGTTATATTGTATGTTCTCTATTGGTGATTTTGAGGGTTATATTTTATGATCACTGATTGTGATTTTGAGAGTTGTATTGTATGCTCATTTATGGGGATTTGGAGTTCATATTGTATGCTCACTCATGGTGATTTTGGGGGTTATATTGTATGCTCACTCATGGTTTATTGGGGGGTGTTTCATGGTATGGTCGCTGGTGATTTATTTTGGGCGTGTCATATTGTATGCACATTCATGGTGATTGCTTTTAGGGGTTGTATATGGTATGTTCACTGATGGTGAATTTTGAGGGCTATACTGTATACTCACTGATTTTGAATTTGCTTGGGTTATATGGTATGCTGACTGATGGTTAGTTGTGAGGGGGTTTATATTGTATATTCGCTAATGGTTAATTTTATATGTTTTAATGAATGCTCACTAATTGTTATTTTTAGGGTGTAATAATGTAAGCTTACAGATGATGTTTTTAGGTGTAGTAATGTATGCTTATAGATGATGTTTTTTGGGTGTTATATTGTATGATCACTAATGGTGAGATTGAGAGGGATTATTTTGTATGCTCACTAATGATGAGATAAACGGGGATTATATTGTATGCTCACTAATGGTGAGATTGAGGAGGATTATTTTGCTCACTGATCACGAGTTTTTTTCTCGGGGGGATTTTATTGTATGCTCACTGTTGTTTAAATTTGAAAAAGTGTCAGTCGGACACAATCTGAAACAAAATAATCAACAAATAAAATTCGGGTAATTGTCATATGATATAGTTCTTTGAGTTAATATTGTGTGTATTTTGTCACTTAGGAGAATATAATCACGCATTTGATATTAGTATGATAATGTATTTCTCAGTTGGGATACGTCGTGCCGAATTATTGACTGATCAATTTTATGAAAGCAATATACATATTATCAAACTTGATGTCTATTCCTTTGATAAGTCAGGTTATTCTGGCATAGGGATGCGACATTTGGAAATGTTGGTTTTCAATTCTATCTATATACTATAATTTATTTTCGTTTAATGAAAAGACTATCTGGGCTCGTGGAATAATACTAATTTTATACGGAAGTCCCTTTGCATAAATGTTATCAACAGTCATGTACACGTATGTAAGATATTATGTATATTTATATATATATATGTAATACAGATGAAATAGGTAATGAATTTGTAAAGGATGATCTTTCGTCATCAGACAAAAATGACAATACACCTGATTTTTTTCCTTGATTAATTTTTTAACTAATTTCTATAGTGATTAAAAGATGTTTGGCGCGTGATAGCGAGGTGTTTTTTTTTTTAGAGTTTAAATGAGTATCAAAGACCCTATCCTCTGTCAATATATTTCTCAAACATAAAATCCTATGTTCATACATATTTACATAACAAAAAAAAAGGGGGGGGGGGGGCACAAATCCCCTAAATCGGTCCTGTAATTTTCTTTAAAATCAAACTCAACGAAAAATACTATATCGCATAGAAAACGAGAAAAAAACTATATGGCATAAAAAGAAATAAATGCTTCCCAAAGAAAGGAGGAAGGAATTAAGTGTGCAGAAGATAGACATGCCATCAAATATTAAATGCAGTAATGAGTTGGGCCCTCTGTCCCCTCAACTAAGTCTGACACTGTTCTCAACACCAATTCCAATTTTGAACTGCACGATAGGACTTTTCTACAGCTGTTAGCAAAATTTGGAAATGGATAGTATCAATTTTGTATTTAAAGCGGCGTTGGAGGTAATTTTCACCCTACATTAATGGCAAATGGTATTTTTATCCGGATATTTTATGACAAACCAATGTTTATCTGAAACTAGTACACATACCTAGGTCTCTTTTAGTCCTACATACATGTATGAGCAGAAAGTCTTATTTTCATTCTGGTTTCTTCGTTATAAGAGTTTTTCATTTCATACAGAAATGTATCGGTCAACTAATTAAAGGAGTTTACCCAGCTAGAGGCTTTCATGGAGTCCTATGTAGAAATATTTACAGACCTGGTATGACATATGAGAGAGAGAGAGAGAGAGAGAGAGAGAGAGAGAGAGAGAGAGAGAGAGAGAGAGAGAGAGAGAGAGAGAGAGTGTGTGTGTATTGTACTGGTAGTGTCTTACGTTAAATTTCTGAGAAAAAAGATTAAAATGCATTCAAGGTCTATATTTTCATTAAGTATGTTCATCCTTGGTACATTCTTCTTCATTTCCAATCTTAAATCTTAAACTCCATACGTATTCTCGTTGTCTGGAATGTATCAATGCCTATAAACGGGCGACGTTTATTATGTAAATTTCAAATGTCTACGCATGACGTGGGGTAGTCGTAATTATTATCTACTAATTAAAAATTTTCTCGTTGGAAGGATTCATTTGAGAAAGATTCTTTTTGATATATAATCAAATTATACAAATGTACGTATCTTCTCGATTTTTTTAGACTTGGATCGAAAGTTAGAGAGGGAAAACGGGACGGGACGGTGCATACAACGAAAATGATTCTAAATATCTTTGTGTTTAACATTTACTTTCTGAAAATGATATGAAAACTGGCGAGGGTAACAAGCTGAAAAATTTAACGAATGAAGAATAAATAGTGTCTAAGTTCAGTATTCTGTAAAAACAGTTTTATTTCACGAAGCGGCGAGCGGCGCGAGTCGGTAAGTTATTGATTAATATGTTTCCACAGCTTTTTTGCAAAGTTTCTAGAAAATCATATGGTGTACGTAATAATGAACAAATAAATTTTCTCATTTTTGTGTCGCCTGCGAAGCATAGCGACACTTAGGGATCACTTTGTCCGTTGTCCGTCTGTCCGTCTGTCCGTTCGTCCGTCTGTCAGTCCGTCCGTCTGTCTGTCTGTCACACTTTGGGTGTCACAACCCATAACTTTTGATTGGTAAGTGATAGGGCTTTGATATTTCACATGTGTATTCCTTGTGACAAGACCTTCCTACACATACCATAATTTTTGACCTAGTGACCTTGACCTACATATTTGACCTACTTTTCAAAAAAATTAAGAATGAATATATCTTTTGATTGGTAAATGTTAGGACTTTGATATTTCACACATGTACTCCTTGTGGCAAGACCTTTCGGCACATACCATAATTTTTGACATTGTGACCTTGACCTAGATATTTGACCTACTTTTGGAAAAAAGATAAGAATCGCTATATCTTTTGATTGGTAAGTGATAAAGCTTTGATATTTCACATGTGTATTTCTTGTAACAACGTCTTTCTACACATACCATAAGTTTTGTCCTATTGACCATGACCTACATATTTGACCTACTTTTCAAAAAAATTAAGAATGGATATATCTTTTGAATGGTGAGTGTTAGGACTTTCATATTTCATACGTGTATTTCTTGTGGCAAGGCCTTTCTACACATACCATAATTTTTGACCTTGTGACCTTGACCTAGATATTTGACCCACTTTTGGAAAAAAGATAAGATTCGCTATATCTTTTGATTTGTAAGTGATATGGCTTTGATATTTCACATGTGTATTCCTTGTAACAACGCCTTTCTACACAAACCATAATTTTTGACCTATTGACCTTGATCTACATTTTTGACCTACTTTTCAAACATTTAAGATTGTATATACTTTTTGATTGGTAAGTGATAGGGCTTTGGTATTTCACATGTGTATTCGTTGTGACAAGAATTTTTTACGCAGACTATAATATTTGACCTTGTGACCTTGACCTAGATATTTGACCTACTTTTCAAAAAAATTAAGAATGGATATATCTTTTGAATAGTAAGTGTTAGGACTTTGATATTTCACACGTGTATTCCTTGTGGCAACGTCTTTCTACACATACCATAATTTTTTACCTTTTGACCTTGACCTAGCTATTTGACCTTCTTTTCTAAGAATACTTTTAATTGGTTGGTGATGGGTCTTTAATACTTCTTATGATTAGACTTTTTTGTGACCAATTTTTACGTAGCGACCTTGACCTAGATGATTGACACTCCTTTCTGAAAATTTGAGAATGACCATATCTTTTAATTTCTAATTAAGAGGTCTGATATTTCAAATGAATTTCATTTGACAAGACTTTTCCACTTTCTAGAATAATAATCAAACCGCTTCGCAGGCGACACAAGCATTCCTTGGATTGCTATTTTTTTTAACGTCGGATTTTCTAAAACGGTAAACATCAATAAGACGTCTCCCGTAGATATTTATAACTAGACACGCAATGCCAGTCTTTACATATACATGCGCTTCTACGTAACAAAACAGCTTGATTCTAAAGTAAACAGAGTTACATCGTTTATACATAGTAGCAGCATCGGCCCTTCACTTTCTCCGGCAGAAGAAGATTGGAAGATTTTTAAATACGCCACGATGCTGAAACCCCTGTGATTTGATTGGTTCGTGCTTTAAATTATAGATGTACGGAATTGGGGCCTTCTAGCGTGAAACAATTCAGGTGATCACTTAGAGCTATTCGCTCAAAAATGCCAAACAGTAATTTTGTCATAAACAAGGCTTGCAAAATAAGATTATATATGAAACTCGAGTTACATTTTTGTACATGTACTGTCATTTACCCTCGATCGTCCCCACCAAAAAAAGCAAAAACCAAAAACAAGGGGGCCATATCGCTCATCTGAGTTGCAGACAAAAGAATGATATTGGACAATTTGTTAAAGGCCCTTGAGAACGTCCTTCCTGCAAGATTTCGTGAAATTCTGTGCAGCGGTTGTAGAGGAGAAGTTGAAAATGCGTCAGCTAATCAGATCCCATATTTGATGACCGATCGGCACGATAAAATCATGTCAAACTTGGTAGAGGACCTTGAGTACCTACTTCCTATGAGGTTTCGTGAACATCTATGCAGCTGTTCCAGAGAAGTCGAAAATGAAAAAAGAACGACGGTCGACGTGCTATGATAACAGCTTACTTGAGCTTTGCTGAGGTGAGTTAGAAAATAAATCTTTGTTTGATTGTTTCAAAAAAGGAACAAAAGCCGGGACAATAAACACAAAAATGCAAGGTCACAACACAAAATGCCTGGACATATATTTTGCTTCTCCGCTTTGTATTGTTATTTCATTGCTCGAGAAAAGTAGCGTTTGCACTGATAAACAGGCACAAGATACCCATGTAAAGAAATTTGAAACTGGTTCATTTTAACGACGAGAAAATGGAATTTTATAAAAAGAGTCAATTTCTGTCAAATTTATGAAAATCAGAAAACTTTAAGCATCACGTGACTTAAGTTGGTAAAATCACAAACACAAAATGGAGACATATCGCTCGTTAGACGGAAAGAAAACAGATACTGTGATGATTGCGTAGATTCGGTTTTATCTTTTCATAGCCGATGTCCGTGTAAAAGTGTAAACGTCTTCAAATTGAATGATATTTTGATGATTCTTTGTTTGTCAATCAAGAAACCTTTGAGGATGTTTGACAAACATTCTGACAAAAGGAACGTCATGGTCGAAATATGTTACACACAATGTTGTGGTGGTTTTCACGAAAATATCTACAGATTTTGTCACAATGATTGTAAAAACAATGGCGTTTTACTTACTAACGATTACATGATAGTAAAAGTACCATTGTAGACAAAGATATAGGCTATGAGAAGATAAAATTTAATCAAAACAGTTATTGCAGTTCCTGTTTTCTTTCTTCCAATTGAGCTGATTTTTCATTCGTTGTGTCACCAACTTAAGTCACGTGATGCTGCACAGTTAATCTAATGATGATCTGCATGTCCGCCAATGGTTCAAGAAATAAGAAAGTTTGCTGATGTCATTCAAAACGAACACAAACAATCTAGCACGAACACGAGAAATTCAGGACAATTAATACAAAAAATCAAGCATCGTCAGGCGTCGTCAGGACACCTTACATGGTGTGTAATAAAACACGTATATTTCCTCTGAATATATTTGAAAAGCATTGCAAGAACTTGTTTTGGTTGAATTATGGAAACTTCAACTTCAAGAAATATTATAAAGACTTTTAAAAATCCCAAAGGGTGAATTTTCTTAATGCGTTTAAAAAGATCCTGACGATAATCTCAATAACACTAACAATAGAGCGCACAATTGAGCATCGACGGACCCCTAACAGGCTAGAAGTGGGACCAGGTGCCCGGGAGGAGTAAGAATCCCCTGTTTGGCTAGCCGCACCCGCCGTCGATATTCACGCACGAAATTAAAAACAATATCACATATACATGCACTCTCTGAGGTTATGGCTATATAGAAGGTGTTATGGCGACCATGTCAGGGAAAATATTCAAAACACTGTCAAACTGAGATGCATCAACCATATAAAAGTTAATTTTTTTTCCTATTTTCAGTGAATTTTGACTAAAAAACATGTTTTTTCCCCAAAAAACACCACTTTTGCAATGGAAATTTCCATGAGACAAATTTTTATCTGAAAGAGCGCAAAAAATGCTACAAAGTTAGGCCGGTTTTGGAGGATCAAGGAGGGGTGCACCCAACCCAGTGGTACATCCCAGACTATGACGAGGGTTAAATACCCGAAACGTGCATGTTTGGTCCATGTTGTAAATTAACGACAAAATCATAAAATAACAAAAGAAATTCTTGGCGTTCCCTTGTCATAAACAAACTAAATTGATTTTAAAATTTGATCGTAATGAAAATAGGCTTTGCCACTGAATGCGATTTTTCAATTACTTATCTTATTGTAGAGAAATACTGTATGCGTACTTATTTTAGCGGGATTCATATTTTAGTGAAATTAGCGCTTTAAAGAATCTGCTAATTGAAGACTATGCTAAATATTTGAACTTTTATAGATTGATGTTGAAAAGATATTTCATGATTACGCTAATATGTCAATTTGCTCATTTTTGTCCAGTTTGCACGAAAATACAGTAGTTTTCGAGTTCTTTACGTACCGCGATACAATTATTTTTACAGTAAATATAGATTTCCTGCATTCTCAATATTTTCAAAATCCTATATTCAAAACATTGCTCAAATTCAGGGACATTAAGTGTATGAATGTGATATATCAAGAACGATATATACTTACTATCTTGACAAATGACACTGGCATCCTCTGTATGCTGGCAATTGTTCACACCCCACCCATTGAAATCACATAATTCTAAGCTTGTTTCATATCCCCTACATCGAACATTGTCCATAAGAATCGTTCCTTTACCAGGTCCAAATCGAGCACGAGAGACAGGCACGGCCACTGAACTGCAAACATATAAAATCATTATCAAACCTCGTACTTTTTAAAATGTGAGTCCTGTAGCATCATATCCCACCCATCATGATACGTCTTTCGGTACATTTTTGTACATACATGTAATCATTTTCAGTCTTTGACCATATTACATTATTTAGATTGAGGATCACTGACGAGATTTATTTACCCAAATGGTGCAGTACATGCTGTAAATTGATCTATTCCTTAGTACAGGTTCACGTAGGGATCAGACAGTTGAAAAACCTTACAGTTTTTCCTGAACTTTTTTCGCTTTAAATGTGTTCAGATCAGTGTCCATATAAATGTTCTGAAGGAATTTTCTAATACTTGGATCGTGAAGACAGTTATAAGGTTAAAGTACAGGTTCACGTAGGGATCAGACAGTTGAAAAACCTTACAGTTTTTCCTGAACTTTTTTCGCTTTAAATGTGTTCAGATCAGTGTCCATATAAATGTTCTGAAGGAATTTTCTAATACTTGGATCGTGAAGACAGTTATAAGGGTAGAAAGTTTGGTTAAATTATATAGACATATTTTTCCCGCCATTTTATCCCTTCATAATCCTTTATAAATTATGATGTGAATATCTCGCTTCACCATCGCTACCTTGAGAAATGAATATCATATATTTTGATTTGTATCACATATTTGTCTCAAAACAGAAATAAAAAGTTTTGCAAACAGTTTTAATGTATCGCCCCTGCCTGATTCTTACATGGACCTATACTTAAATATTGCTATAAAAATTGAAGACGTTTAACACTCGAGCATTACTAATGAGACATGATGTATCAAATGCGAATATGGTGCTCTAGAATTCAACAAACCTTTTCAAAATTGACAATTTCAGTTTTCCTTGTTTGCATTTTGATATTAAATGCAACTGATAAAAATACTGGCATATTAAAAACCAAATGTACGAATCACTGACTATGTAAAGTACAAGTTCATACAACGATTACTTACAAAGCTTTCCCCATCATCTTACAGACAATTTGGGCGTCTCTATAATCCCATTCATGGTCACATATGGTTCCCCAGGTTCCATTATATTGTATCTCTACTCTTCCTTGGTCTTTGTCAGGTCCATCCACGAGCCTTACTCCAGTTAATTGCGTCTCTAAATAATAGTATTTTTTCAATTATATAAAGGTTTTTCTATAAGCTTAAGTTAGAGGAATATAGAAAAGATTCTTAAAATCAAAGTATAATAAATAACAACACTTAAAAGTATAAAACAATATTAACGTAGCAACGCAACGCGTAGCATTCCCTCGAACGGCATGAATTATCTTTGCTTCAGCTCCAAACGAAATTGCGCCCTCAAGTCTGTGTACAAATATTTTGAACATTTCCAATCTTTGCCCTTGACTTGACCTAGAGAATCAATACCTTTCATCTGTTATGATCAACAAGTGTATACGTTTTGTAAATATTCATTCAAAACTGTGCCCTATGGACTGTTTACAAGAAAGGAGAGGATCTTGAACAACAAGTATTTAAAACATAACTAATCTGTGACCTTGACTTCTGACACATGACCTTGAAATTCAATATTGTTCTTCCTCTTGTCATAAGTAATAATTGTACGAATGTAAACGTCTTCAAAAGCAACGAAGTTTGGTAATCACATCATATACCTCTAGGCTGTATACAATAATATTAAACATTTCCAAGCTGTGACCTTGACCTCTGACTTATGAACCTGAAAATCCATATGGTTTGTTCTCGTTATAAGCAATAATTGTATGAATGTTGGTAAATATCCAATTAAAACTGCGCCTTCTAGTCTGTATACAAGGATTTCAACCATTTATTGTCTGTGACTTTTGACCTTTGACCTAATGAACGTTGAAAATCTATAGGGTTCTTTCCCTTGTCATCAGCAATAAGTATATGAAGTTTGATCAAGCTCGTGACTAGGTACTTTGATCTGTATACAAGGAGTTTTACGATTTCCAATATGTTACTTTGACCTGTGACCCTGAAAATTGATAGACTTCTGCCTTGTGTCATAAGCTATAAGTGCATGAAGTTTGGTTAGGATCGAATCAAAACTGTGCTCTCTAAGCTGTATACAAAAGTGTGACACACTAACGCACACCCTCACTTACACATGAACGACGGCTGATTTCTTTTACAATATCCCCCTGCAGCTATGTTTCGAGGGGATAATAATGCCTATTCTATGCTCTTTTTTCGGAAGAGCATAGAAAAGGCCACTACCGAAGCAGTTTATGACAAACAATAGACTTAAGAAGGAGTTACTTTGAAACGATCTGAATGTGAAAAGCGTCGGATTGATGGTTTAGTCACAACTAATGAAACTCTATGGAAATAAGTTATATTTACAAAGTTTTTTATCCTCCGTAAGTTGAAGATTTGATTGGATTATTCTTACTGTTTTCCCGTTTATCTTGAACACGTGATATATTTCAAAGCCTTTTGATTTAAATATACAACATACAATAGCGTTGTGTATTGGTTTTAAATATATTTGTTAATTATCTGAACAAATATAAGTAAAGATTTTCTAAGGGAGTATCTTCTTGGTGGCATAGATCTAGTCGTAGCAGTTCTTCGGCAAAATAAATTAGGTCAAGTTAACACTTTTTCTCTTCATAATTCTATTAATTAATACAAAAAATCAAGCATCGTCAGGCGTCGTCAGGACACCTTACATGGTGCGTAAAAACCACGTATATTTCCTCTGAATATATTTGAAAAGCATTGCAAGAACTTGTATTGGTTGAATTACGGAAACTTCAACTTCATAAAATATTATAAAGACTTTTGATAATCCCAGAGTGTGAATTGTCTTAATGAGTTTAAGAAGATCCTGACGATAATCTCAGTAACACTAACAATAGAGCGCACAATTGAGCATCGACGGACCCCTAATAAGCTAGAAGTATGACCAGGTGCCCGGGAGGAGTAAAAATCCCCTGTTTGGCTAGCCGCACCCGCCGTCGATATTCACGCACGGAATTAAAAACAATATCACATATACATGCACTCTCTGAGGATATGGCTATATAGAAGGTGTTATGGCGACCATGTCAGGGAAAATATTCAAAACACTTACTGTCAAAATGAGATTCTATTTTACATTTTCATATAATAACATACCTATGGCCATATTTCATTGCTTAGATTGAGGATCACTGACGAGGGTTAAATACCCGAAACGTGCATGTTTGGTCCATGTTGTAATTTAACGACAAAATCATAAAATAACAAAAGAAATTCTTGGCGTTCCCTTGTCATAAACAAACTAAATTGATTCTAAAATTTGATCGTAATAAAGATAGGCTTTGCCACTGAATGCGATTTTTCAATCACTTATCTTATTGTAGAGAAATACTGTATGCATACCTATTTTAGTGGGATTCATATTTTAGTGAAATTAGCGCTTTAAAGAATCTGCTAATTGAAGACTATGCTAAATAATTGAACTTTTATAGATTGATGTTGAAAAGATATTTCATGATTACGCTAATATGTCAATTTGCTAATTTTTGAACAGTTTGCACGAAAATACAGTAGTTTTCGAGTTCTTTACGTACCGCGATACAATTATTTTTATAGTGAATATAGATTTCCTGCATTCTCAATATTTTTAAAAGCCTATATTCAAAACATTGCTCAACTTCACGGACATTAAGTGTATGAATGTGATATATCAAGAACGATATATACTTACTATCTTGACAAATGACACCGGCATCCGCTGTATGCCGACAATAGTTCAAACCCAATTTATAGAATTCACATAATTCTAAGCTTGGTTCATCTCCCCTACATCGAACATAGTCCATATGAATCGTTCCTTTACCAGGTCCATATCGAGCACGAGAGACAGGCACGGCCACTGAACTGCAAACATATAAAATCATTATCAAACCTCGAACTTTTTAAAATGTGAGTCCTGTAGCATCATATCCCACCCATCATGTTACGTCTTTCGGTACATTTTTGTACATACATGTAACCATTTTCAGTCTTTGACCATATTACATTATTTAGATTGAGGATCACTGACGAGATTTATTTACCCAGTTGGTGTCGTCCATGCTGTAAATTGATCTGTTCCTTAGTACAGGTTCACGTAGGGATCAGACAGTTGAAAAACCTTACAGTTTTTCCTGAACTTTTTTCGCTTTAAATGTGTTCAGATCAGCGTCCATATAAATGTTCTGAAGGAATTTTCTAATACTTGGATCGTGAAGACAGTTATAAGGATAGAAAGTTTGGTTAAATTATATAGACAAATTTTTCCCGCCATTTTTCCCTTCATAATCCTTTATAAATTATGATGTGAATATCTCGCTTCACCATCGCTACATTGAGAAATGAATATCATATATTTTGATTTGTATCACATATTTGTCTCAAAACAGAAATTAAAAGTTTTGCAAACAGTTTTAATGAATCGCCCCTGCCTGGTTCTTACATGGACCTATACTTAAATAATGCTATAAAAATTGAAGACGTTTAACACTCGAGCATTACTGATGAGACATGATGTATTAAATGCGAATATGGTGCTCTAGAAATCATTTAACCTTTTCAAAATTGACAATTTAAGTTTTCCTTGTTTGTATTTTGATATTAAATGCAACTAATAAAAATACTGGCATATTAAAAACCAAATGTACGAATTACTGACTATGTAAAGTACATGTTCATACAACGATTACTTACAAAGCTTTCCCCATCATCTTACAGACAACTTGGGCGTCTCTATAATCCCATCCTAGGTCACATATGGTTCCCCAGATTCCATTATATTGTATCTCTACTCTTCCTTGGTCTTTGTCAGGTCCATCCACGAGCCTTACTCCAGTTAATTGTGTCTCTATTTAATAGTATTTTTTCAATTATATAAAGGTGTTTCTATAAGCTTAAGTTAGAGTAATATAGAAAAGATTCTTAAAATCAAAGTATGATAAATAACAACACTTAAAAGTATAAAACAATATTAACGTAGCAACGCAACGCGTAGCATTCCCTCGAACGGCATGAATTATCTTTGCTTCAGCTCCAAACGAAATTGCGCCCTAAAGGCTGTGTACAAATATTTTGAACATTTCCAATCTTTGCCCTTGACCTTTGACCTAGAGAATCAATACCTTTCATCTGTTATGATCAACAAGTGTATACGTTTTGTAAATATTCATTCAAAACTGTGCCCTATGGACTGTTTGCAAGAAAGGAGAGGATCTTGAACAACAAGTATTTAAAACATTACCAATCTGTAACCTTGACTTTTGACACATGACCTTGAAATTCGATATTGTTCTTCCTCTTGTCATAAGTAATAATTGTACGAATGTAAACGTCTTCAAAACCAACGAAGTTTGGTAATCACAACATACACCTCTAGGCTGTATACAATAATATTAAACATTTCCAAGCTGTGACCTTGACCTCTGACGTATCAACCTGAAAATCCATATGGTTCGTTCTCGTTATAAGCAATAATTGTATGAATGTTGGTAAATATCCAATTAAAACTGCGCCTTCTAGTCTGTATACAAGGATTTCAACCATTTATTGTCTGTGACTTTTGACCTTTGACCTAATGAACGTTGAAAATCTATAGGGTTCTTTCCCTTGTCATCAGCAATAAGTATATGAAGTTCGATCAATCTCGGAACAAACTAGGTACTTTGATCTGTATACAAGGAGTTTTACGATTTCCAATATGTTACTTTGACCTGTGATCCTGAAAATTAATAGACTTCTGCCTTGTGTCATAAGCTATAAGTGCATGAAGTTTGGTAAGGATCGAATCAAAACTGTGCTCTCTAAGCTGTATACAAAAGTGTGACACACTAACGCACACCCTCACTTACACATGAACGACGGCTGATTTCTTTTACAATATCCCCCTGCAGCTATGTTTCGAGGGGATAATAATGCTCTATGCTCTTTTTTCGGAAGAGCATAGAAAAGGCCACTACCGAAGCAGTTTATGACAAACAATAGACTTAAGAAGGAGTTTATTTGAAACGATTTGAATGTGAAAAGCGTCGGATTTATGGTTTAGTCACAACTAATGAAACTCTATGGAAATAAGTTATATTTACAAAGTTTTTTATCCTCCGTAAGTTGAAGATTTGATTGGATTATTCTTACTGTTTTCCCGTTTATCTTGAACACGTGATATATTTCAAAGCCTTTTGATTTAAATATACAACATACAATAGCGTTGTGTATTGGTTTTAAATATATTTGTTAATTATCTGAACAAATATAAGTAAAGATTTTCTAAGGGAGTATCTTCTTGGTGGCATAGATCTAGTCGTAGCAGTTCTTCGGCAAAATAAATTAGGTCAAGTTAAGACTTTTTCTCTTCATAATTTTATACTATTGGGATTTCCTCTTTTTGCTCTCGAGCATCACTAATGAGACTAACTTTTTGAAATGCGCATAATTATTTTGCACTGATTTTTGTTTTAGAACATATATTCCAATATGGGTAATCTCACTTTATATTATCATGAAAATTTAGGAAGTTAACGCTCTTGTATTTTACCCCTAATAATGTCGTCTACATTATTCATTTACATAGCCACTGACTAGTCCGACCCTACATAAACTTTAGAATCGAACACTTTTGAAATTAGGGCACAACACAAAATAATATATCTAGTTAAATCAGTTTTGCTGAAAGTACCAGTGATGACGATATATTATCCGTATCATGCATGTCTGGTTTATGCCATTAGTATAACTATGTCCTCTCCCCAGAAAAAAATCTTTACAGTGAAGCTTTTAAAAATATTTTACAAAGAAGTATAACAAGGAAATATATCTATCAATAACATCACTTACACTGGAAAATTATTTGAAGCGATTGATATTTTTTGAAATAATATTGAAGTGTTCAAACTCTTTACCTTCTTGACGAAAATTTCAACCCAAGTTAATGCACCAGACCCGTGTTTCGGATTTGAAAATTCTTCACCAGTGACACTTCAAGCGAAAGTGATAATTCGACAAAACCAAAGTACATTTCACTAACAAACTTTGATTTAATCATTTTCAATATAAATTTGTTCGATTACTATGCAGAGAGTGCGCGACTCCTCCAATTTCCTGTAGAGTCGATTTAATAACAAAGTTAAACAAAATCGCTTACCAAAATAGAATGGTGCTCAGATTTTAACCTCTTTTAATTTGGATGTTATATTTGGATGAAATGACAAATTTCCGAAATAGCAAAATGATATATACATGAATGATGTGAAATTGATAAGGGGGCAAAACAAAGCTTCTTTCAGGCGACAGAACTAAAAAGAAGAAAACATTTCACGAGGAACGAGTTTAAAAGATGGTAGTCTCATGGTAAGGGACATAACTCAAAATTCATCTCGCGAACGTTTGTTGTCTGGTGTAACGTTACCATCGTTTGTTTTCACGACAAGCAACTGCTTGACTTAATCATGACGTCATAATAGTGGTGCACGGGGGTAACCCTTACTTCTATTTTCCTCAGTATGCATTTCATTTCTCTGTGTTATTTCCTGAAATTGAGCATTACTTATAGATTAAATACGTTTCTGAGATTTATACATTTCTTTATTCTTTTGATATTTTCAGTATCTACATGAATCCTTTGACTTACGGCAAATTTCATTCCGTAAATGTCGAAAGACTATTCAGATGATATCTGGTAATACTTCGATTTAATTTGAGCGTAATTAGTGTAAATAGAGTACATGATAAGAGGTTCATCAAGAAGAAAAAAATATCGTAGTAGAAAGGTGGTAAGTTGTCCGGCTCGGCAATCTGGGACGGTTACTTTTTATTTTAAAAAATCGGGAAAATAATAAAGTTGTACGAATTTCAAAAGGAGATGTCCAGGATTGGGGGAGGGGGGTTCGGTTCTAAACAACTCGACTTCATCTATACCCGCGCATTGGACAGTTCAATGGATCCTATTTATCCTTTTTTTAAATTCCCCTTCTTTTTTTAAATTTTACATTTTGTTTGGTTACTTCCCGTGTTTAATCAACTGAGTCAAATTCACGTATTACGACTAATTTCTGAAATAATGATAACTGTTATTTATTCAAATTAATTTTACAATTTCGCGTAAGCATGTTGATAAAAAATGCCGACAAGACAAACAACGCTGTGCTTAACCTTGATGTAACGTATCGCGACGTTAAAAAAGTATGTGAAGGTTTTCTTTACAATGAGGGTCTAACAAGTATAAAATCGCATTAATATTGTACACATGCTACGTATATTTACATATATACTTTTTCAAGGCTGCTTTAAAACAAGAACAAAAACGGAATCATATTCATTTCATAGTGAAACTACATATTATTTAATACGATTATGTGAAAGATGTTTGTCTGACAATGCCAAATTAAGAACAATATTAATTGTACTGACCTGCACATTGTATTTGCGTATCAAATATGATAGCCCAAAACAATATCCCTATATACACTACAAAGTCTAGATCCATTGTTTTACTCAGATGATTATAACAACGGTAGAATAGACAAACGTTCAATGTAGAGAGCAAATATATATCTACGAATAAAATATGTTAATGCTCATAATATGAATGAAAGAATCGCTCCGCCCACAAAACAAACGATATGAAGTGAGAAAGGATTTTCCCGCTATATTGTATACTCGCTGATGGTTAATTTGGGGGTTATACTGTATACTCGCTGATGGTTATTTTGGGGGTTATACTGTATACTCACTGATGGTGAAATTTTGGGGGGTTATATTGTATGCCCACTGGTGGTGAAATTTTGCCGAGGTATATTGTGTGCTTTCTGATAATGAATTTCTGTTTGTTATATTGTATGCACATTCATGGTGAATTTTTTAGGGATGGGGTGTATAATGTTGGCTCAGCGATTTATAATTTTTGGGAGATTATATCATATGCTCCCTTATGATTAATTTTGGGCGAGTTATATTGCATGCTCTTTGAGGGTTAATTTTATGGAGGCCCGAGGGTGTATTGAATGCTCACTTATGATAAATTTGTGGAGAAAAAGAATGGAGGGGATCTTCAACCAGACTCTGTTGCAGCACCAACAGCAAAACAACAAAACACCCGATGCGAAAACACAAAGACAAGCACACTCAAAACAAAAGACAAACGACACAGACACATCAAACACAAAAGACTACACATAAACCAACGAGACGAATTGGTAACCGATGCCTACTTTGGACGGTCATTTGCCACATAAGTAGCAAGTGGTTGGGTTATCCTGGATTACGTGCGCACAGCCTTTTCACTTGATCGATTACCCAGAGGTCTTAAAGAGCGTACAATTGTGGTGTAAAACAACCTCCTAACTGTTAGATGAACACACACAAACAAGACCGCAATACACAGGGGTCCAAGCAACACAATTGATATGTAAATTGATGTAAAAAGAGGGCGTACATAATACAGTCGCTTTAGCGACCTCATTTATGTTATCAACCGAGGAGTCCGACAGAAATTCAGAGAGGACAGGTGCTTGGGACCCTGTCTTCTCTAAAGAGGTTTGGACATGGCCCATCATGGGGTCCCGTCGTCACTATCAGTCACAGTACAAGTCTTATGAATGTGCTGGTACAATAATATAGATAAGTACCAAGCCTAGTGTCTGTTGACATAAGGATCATATCCACGGTATAAAAGGGGTTTGAGGATTCTGACGCATTTTCGTTGGTTATGCTATCGGCCATTGATACTTCTGGTTGTGTTTATCATAACATCATAAAAGGCAGGTTGTGTAATACCCAAAGTAATGTACTATGTTGCTTGTATAGATCCGAATTTTAAAAGAAGTTTACTGTAATTTTTTGGAAATTTTCAAGAAAGTCTTTACTAGTTTATGAAAGCGGAATTCTTGACCGAAAAGTTTATTGGTAATTTGTAAATTTCCAGTGAGAATATCCAAAATATGAGAACATGCTCTAGCGTGCCAAATGAGGTGTGATATGTAAATAAGCTATATTGTATGCTAGCTGATGGTAATTTTTCTAAGTTATACTATATGCTCACTGATGGTGATTTTTGGGGGTTATAATGTTTGCTCACTGATGGTGGTTTTGGGTGTTATATTGTATGCTCACTGATTGTGATTTTGAAGGCTACATCGTATGCTTAATGCTGAATCTTAGGGGGTTACATTATATTGTATGCTTTTTGATAGTGATGGTTGGAGGTTATATTGTAAGCTCACTTATTTTGATTTTTATGGGGTTATATTGTATACTTACTGTTGGTGATTTTGTGTGTTATAATGTATAATTACTGATGGTGATTTTGGGGGTTATATTGTATTATCACTGATTTTGATTTTAGGGGGTTATTTTGTATGCTAACTGATTGTGACTTTGTTGGTGATTTTGGGGGTTATATTGTATGTTCACTGATTTTGATTTTAGGGATTATATTGTATGCTCACTTATTTTGATTTTAGGGGGTTATATTGTATGCTCACTAATGGTGATATTTGGTGTTATATTGTATGTTCACTGATGGTGATTTTAGGGTGTTATATTGTATGCTCACTGATGGTGATTTTAGGGGGTTATATTGTATGCTCACTGATTTTGATTTTAGGGTGTTATATTGTATGCTCATTGATGGTGATTTTAGGGTGTTATATCGTATGCTCAATGATGGAGATTTTAGGGTGTTATATTGTATGCTCACTGATTTTGATTTTAGGGTGTTATATTGTATGCTCACTGATGGTGATTTTAGGGGGTTGTATTGTATGCTCCACTGATTTTGATTTTAGGGGGATATATTGTATGCTCACTGATGGTAATTTTAGGGTGTTATATTGTATGCTCACTGAGAGTGATTTTAGGGGGGTATATTGTATGCTCACTGATGGTGATTTTAGGGTGTTATATTGTATGCTCACTGATATTGATTTTAGGGTGTTATATTGTATGCTCACTGATGGTGATTTTAGGGGGTTATATTGTATGCTCACTGATGGTGATTTTAAGGGGATTGTATTGTATGCTCACTGATGGTGATGTTAGGGTGTTATATTGTATGCTCACTGATGGTAATTTTAGGTTGTTATATTGTATGCTCACTGATGGTGATTTTAGGGGGTTATATTGTATGCTCACTGATGGCGACTTTAGGGTGTTATATTGTATGCTCACTGATTTTGATTTTGGGTGTTATGTTGTATGCTCACTGATGGTGATTTTTGGTGTTGTATTGTACGCTCACTGATGTTGATTTTGGGTGTTGTAATGTATGTTTACTGATGTTGATTTTAGGTTTTATAATGTATGCTTACTGATGGTGATTTTAGGTGTTATAATGTATGCTCACTGATTGTGACTTTGGTGTTATAATGTATGCTTACTGATTGTGATGCTGGGGTGTTATATTGTATGCTCACTGATGGTGATTTTAGGTGTCATATTGTATGCTTACTGATGGTGATTTTGGGGTGTTATATTGTATGCTCACTGATGGTGATTTTGGGTGTTATATTGTATGCTTACTGATGGTGATTTTAGGTGTTATAATGTATGCTTACTGATGGTGATTTTAGGTGTTATATTGTATGCTCACTGATTGTGACTTTGGTGTTATAATGTATGCTTACTGATGGTGATTTTGGGTGTTATAATGAATGCTTACTGATGGTTATTTTGGGTTTTATAATGTATCCTCACTGTTGGTGATTTTCGGGGTTTTATTGTATATTATCTCATGGTCATATTTGGTGTTATATTGTATGCTCACTCATTGATTTTGGGGGTTATATTGTATGTTCTTTGATGGTGATTTTATGGGTTATATTGTATGTTCACTGATGGTGATTTAATGGGATGTATATTATATTCTCGCTGTTGGTTATTTTTGGGGTTATATTGTATGCTCACTGATGGTGATTTTGGGGGTTATATTGTATGCTCACTAATGGTGATATTGGGTGTTATATTGTATGCTTACTGACGGTGATTTTGGGTGTTATATTGTATGCTCACTAATGGTGATATTTGGTGTTATATTGTATGCTCACTGATGGTGATTTTAGGTATTATAATGTATGCTCACTGTTGGTGATTTTAAATTTTATAATGTATGCTCAATGTTGGTGATTTTGGGGGATATATTATATACTCACTGATGGTGATTTTGGGTGTTATGTTGTATGCTCACTGATGGTTATTTATGGTGTTATATTGTATGCTCACTGATGGTGATTTTTGTTGTTATAATGTATGCTTACTGATGGTGATTTTAGTTGTTTTAATGTATGCTTACTGATGGTGATTTTAGTTGTTATAATGTATGCTTACTGATGATGATTTTAGGTGTTTTAATGCATGCTCACTGATTGTGGCTTTGGTGTTATAAAGTATGCTCACTGATGGTGATTTCGGGTGTTATGATGTATGCTTACTGATGGTGATTTTGGGTTTTATATTGTATGCTCACTGATGGTGATTTTGGGTGTTATATTGTATGCTCACTGATGGTGATTTCGGGTGTTATAAAGTATGCTCACTGATGGTGATTTCGGGTGTTATAATGTATGCTCACTGATGGTGATTTTGGGTGTTAAAATGTGTCCTCACTGTTGGTGATTTTCGGGGTTATATTGAATACTCTCTGATGGTGATTTTTGGTGTTATGTTGTATGCTCACTGATGGTGATTTGAGGTGTTATAATGTATGCTCACTAATGGTGATTTGGGGTGTTATATTATATGTTCACTGACGGTGATTTGGGGTGTTATATTGTATGCTCACTGACGGTGATTAGGGGTGTTATATTGTATGCTCACTGATGGTGATTTTGGGTGTTATATTGTATACTAACTGACGGTGATTTGGGGTGTGATATTGTATGCTCACTGATGGTGATTTAAGGTGTTATATTGTATGCTCACTGACGGTGATTTGGGGTGTTATATTGTATGCTCACTGATGGTGATTTTGGGTGTTATTTCGTATGCTCACGGATGGTGATTTATGTGTGTTATATTGTATGCTCACCGATGGTAATTTGGGGTGTTATATTGTATGCTCACTGATGGTGATTTCGGGTGTTATATTGTATGCTCACTGATGGTGATTGGGGGTGTTATATTGTATGCTTACTGATGATGATTTATGTGTGTTTTATTGTATGCTCACTGATGGTGATTTGGGGTGTTATTTTGTATGCTCACTGATGATGATTTGGGGTGTTATATTGTATGCTTACTAATGGTGATTTATGTGTGTTATATTATATGTTCACTGATGGTGATTTGGGGGGTTATATTGTATGCTTACTAATGGTGATTTATGTGTGTTATATTGTATGCTCACTGATGGTGATTTGGGGGGTTACATTGTATGCTCACTGACGTTGATTTTGGGTGTTATATTGTATGTTCACTGATGGTGATTTTTGGGTGTTATATTGTATGCTTACGGATGTTGATTTGGGTGTTATATTGTATGCTCACTGATGGTGATTTTGGGTGTTATATTGTATGCTTACTGATGGTGATTTATGTGTGTAATATTGTTAGCTCACTGACGGTGATTTTGGGTGTTATATTGTATGCTTACTGATGGTGATTTATGTGTGTTATATTGTATGCTGTCTGATGGTGACTAGGGGTGTTTTATTATATACTTACTGATGGTGATTTTGGGTGTTATATTGTATGCTTACTGATGGTGATTTTTGGGGTGTTATATTGTATGCTTACTGATGGTGATTTTTGGGTGTTATATTATATGCTTATTGATGGTGATATTGGGTGTTATATCGTATGCTTACTGACGGTGATTTTGGGTGTTATATTGTATGCTCACTGATGATAATGTAGTTGTTATATTGTATGCTCACTGACGGTGATTTTGGGTGTTATATTGTATGCTCACTGATGGTGATTTTGGGTGTTATATTAACTGCTTACTGATGTTGATTTTTGGGTGTTATATTGTATGCTCACTGATGGTGATTTTGGGCGTTGTATTGTGTGCTTACTGACGGTGATTTAGGGTGTTCTATTGTATGCTCACTCATGGTGATTTCGGGTGTTATATTGTATGCTTACTGATGGTGATTTGGGGTGTTATATGCTCACTGACGGTGATTTGCGGTGATATATTGCATGCTTACTGATCGTGATTTTGGGTGTTATATTATATGCTCACTGACGGTGATTTTGGGTGTTATATTGTAGGCTCACTGATGGTGATTTTGGGTGTAATATTGTATGCTTACTGATGGTGATTTTGGGTGTTATATTATATGCTTAATGATGGTGATTTTGGGTGTTTTATTGTATGCTCACTGATGGTGATTTGGGGTGTTAAATTGTATGCTCACTGACGGTGATTTTGGATGTTATATTGTATGCTCACTAATGGTGATTTGGGGTGTTATATTGTATGCTTACTGATGGTGATTTTTGTGTGTTATATTATTTGCTCACTGACGGTGATTTTGGGTATTATATTGTATGCTTACTGATGGTGATTTGGGGTGTTATATTATATCCGTACTGATGGTGATTTTTGGTTGTTATATTGTATGCTCACTAACGGTGTTTTTGGGTGTTATATTGTATGCTCACTGATGGTGATTTGTGTGTTATATTATATGCCCACCGACGGTGATTTTCGGTGTTTTATCGTATGCTCACTGATGGTGATTTGTGTGTTATATTGTATATTCACTGACGGTGATTTTTGGTGTTATATTGTATGCTCACTCATTGTGATTCGGGGTGTTATATTGTATGCTCACTGACGGTGATTCGGGTGTTATATTATATGCTCACTGACGTTGATTTGCGGTGATATATTGTATGCTTACTGATGGTGATTTTGGGTGTTATATTATATGCTCACTGACGGTGATTTTGGGTGTTATATTGTATGCTTACTGATGGTGGTTTTGGGTGTTATATTATATGCTTACTGATGGTGATTTTGGGGTGTTTTATTGTATGCTCACTGATGGTGATTTGGGGTGTTAAATTGTATGCTCACTGACGGTGATTTTGGGTGTTATATTGTATGCTCACTAATGGTGATTTGGGTTGTTATATTGTATGCTTACTGATGGTGATTTTTGTGTGTTATATTATTTGCTCACTGACGGTGATTTTGGGTATTATATTGTATGCTTACTGATGGTGATTTGGGGTGTTATATTATATCCGTACTGATGGTGATTTTTGGGGGTTATATTTTATGCTCACTAACGGTGTTTTTGGGTGTTATATTGTATGCTCACTGATGGTGATTTGTGTGTTATATTGTATACTCACTGACGGTTTTTTTGGTGTTATATTGTATGCTCACTGATGGTGATTTGGGGTGTTATATTGTATGCTCACTGACGGTGATTAGGGGTGTTATATTATATGCTCACTGACGGTGATTTCCGGTGTTATCTTGTATGCTTACTGATGTTGATTTTGGGTGTTATATTTTATGCTTACTGATGGTGATTTTTGGGTATTATATTGTATGCTTACTGATGGTGATTTGGGATGTTATATTGTATGCTCACTTACCGTGATTTGGGGCGTTATATTGTATGCTCACTGATGGTGATTTGGGGTGTTATATTGTATGCTTACTGATGGTGATTTTTCTGTGTTATATTGTGTGCTCACTGACGGTAATTTTGGGTGTTATAATGTATGCTTACTGATGGTGATTTGGGGTGTTATATTATATGCTTACTGATGGTGATTTTTGGTTGTTATATTGTATGCTCACTGACGGTGATTTGGGGTTTTATATTGTATGCTCACTGATGGTGATTTGGAGTGTTATATTTTGTGCTCACTGACGGTGATTTTTGGTTTTGTATTGTATGCTCACTGATGGTGATTTGGGGTGTGATATTGTATGCTTACTGATGATGATTTTGGGTGTTATAGTGTATGCTCACTGATGGTGATTTGGGGTGTTATATGGTATGCTCACTGACGGTGATTTGGGGTGTTGTATTGTATGCTCACTGATGGTGATTTGGGGTGTTGTATTGCATGCTCACTGATGGTGATTTGGAATGTTATATTGTATGCTCACTGACGGTGATTGGGGTTGTTATATTGTATGCTCACTGATTGTTATTTGGGGTGTTATATTGTATACTAACTGACGGTGATTTGGGGTGTTCTATTGTATGCTCACTGATGGTGATTTGGGGTGTTGTATTGTATGCTCACTGATGGTGATTTGGGGTGTTATATTGTATGCTCACTGACAGTGATTGGGGTTGTTATATTGTATGCTCACTGATGGTGATTTGGGGTGTTATATTGTATTCTAACTGACGGTGATTTGGGGTGTTCTATTGTATGCTCACTGATGGTGATTTTGGGTGCTATATTGTATGCTCACTGATTGTGATTTTGGGTGTTATATTATATGCTCACTGATGGTGATTTTGAGTGTTAATTTGTATGCTCACTGATGGTGAGTTTGGGGGTTATATTGTATGCTTGCTGATGGTGAATTTGGGTGTTATTTTGTATGCTTACTGATTGTGATTTTGGGTGTTATATTATATGCTCACTGATTGTGATTTTGGGTGTTATATTATATGCTCACTGATTGTGATTATGGGTGTTATATTGTATGCTTACTGATGGTGATTTTGGGGGTTATATTGTATGCTCACTGATGGTGATTTTGGGGGCTATATTGTATGCTCACTGATAGTATTTTGTTGGGTTATATTGTATGCTATCTGATGGTGATTTTGGAGGTTATATTGTATGTTCACTGGTGGTGATTTTGGGGGTTATATTGTACAGTAGGTTCATCGCTATCTTTGTCTATTGTATCATATCAGACATCGCGCATCAGACATCAGACATCGCGCATCCTACATCAGACATCGCGCATCCTACATCAGACATCGTACATCAGACATCCTATCGTACCGTATCAGACACTCTATGAGATATCGTACATTTGTATCAGACACTCTATCATACATCGTATCAGACACTCTTTCAGACATCGTATCAGACACTCTACCAGACATCGTATCAGACATCATCAGACACCGTATCAGAATCTAATTAATCAGACATGTTTATAGTATCACACATCCTAAGTAACGTTTCGCGCATCGTATCAGACATTGTTATGTTTGAAAAATAAGAAGAAATCCTGGTTGTCTCAATAAAAGGAAATACAATCTCGCTCTTGATAGTATCTATTATTAAAACCATCTCTTTATCGACTAAAAACCAAGCATCTCAGTTCTGTACGATCCGGCGTTCCGCAGTGAAACCCCCTCCCCCCACCCCTTGTCAACGTCTGATTCTGAATTTGGTCAACACAAAGAAGACTGAATTGGTTCGAAGGATATGATTGCAAAATTTACATTTATCATATTTTTCTATCACGCAATATTCACATGTATTCAGATTTTTTTATCCCAGATTTGTCGGATTCACTATTTGATGCAAACTGCAAGTACTTTCGGTTTCAATGCCGCTCAAAGAACATGTAGTAGTTATTTAAAATTATGTAGGTCGAACTTACCAAACCAGAAGCAGTAAGAAAGAGATGCGCACAAGACTGCTGGCCAGCATGATGCAGGCCTCGTGGACCTAGAGGTAAGCTCTATATATAGTTATCCCCCTTTCCCTGCCCAGGACTCCCTGTAGATAATTAAATACCACTACTCGGTATACTTCACTTGCGTCGAGGATAAAAAAACAACTATTAAAAAGTTGAAAAACTCGTTCCAGTGGGGGAGCCTTCCATGGGGGCTTCCCGCCATCTGTCAGTTTGATCTCGTGAACCGACGTGAAATCTCGTCCGCCATGTTGTTTTCTGTTCGTTTACTTTCGTTTTACGGGAGCTGGTAGGGGTCGAGTAAAAAGTAGTACCCCACCAGCCCAGCGTTATTTTTGTAAATAATCATTGTTTTTGTGACTTTATTTGTCTCTTCCTGTGTTCTTTGTTTGTTTACACTTGCAATATCCATGGACAAGTGCATTTAATCTTCAATCGACTTGCATAGTGAAAGTGTGCACCCCAAGGGGGTCGACTCAAAAGTGACTAGAGTCCAATCAGGTTCACTCGGCAGTTGGGTCGGGGGACCTGACAAGGTCAATGATGCACTTAATGCAATGCAGTCTACTTGTGCAGATGAGACTGTGGATTTCTCCTCAAGGTTAGAGGCACGTTGCAATAAGCTGGACCAACTGGATGATTTTCAAGATACCCAAGAGAACTCATACAAGAGAATGATAGCACGCACAGAAGCACGTGATGCTCGCATAGAGGCACTAATGCTCGATCAGACAAGGTCACAGAGGCACCTTGGTGATAAGTTTGACCAATTGATGCACTTGATGTCGAGCCATTTCCTGTCACCTTACAACAAGGTCATGGACCCTGTGGGTACAGGGACCTCGGGGTCCGCAGTTAACGTTCAGGGTGGTCAAGCCCCTGACCAAGGAAATGTACCCTCCATGGCGAGTGGGGAGCAAAGGGCGCCTAGTGGTTTAGATCAAGGTAATCAAGGCCATTGTAAACCTCTAGGGGCAATACAGACATTGCCAGCCCAGGCAGGGCATTTACAGAGATTTAGTGCCTCGGATATTTCACATGTTTATGACCCAAATGGACAATCACAGGGGCATGACCCTGTTGTTACATTTAATTTACCTGGCTTGAGTGATATAAACAATCCCTATGGTGTTGCGAGGATTACGGATGCCCAGCAGGGGCAATCACAAGGACTACAAAGTTGTTTTGTACAAGGACAAGGTTACAGCCAATCAGTAATGATGATTGGGGCCCAGACGGGGCCATATAGAAGTAGCTTTCCATGTATGGGAGTTGAAGGTCACATGGAATCTCCAGGGGAAAATGAGGTTATGACAGCCCAGCAGGGGCAATGGCAGGGGTACAGCCCTGAATATAATACCCCATTTCCTGGATATCAAGGTCAATCCCTAGAGGGAGTAGGGACTATGGCAGCCCAGCAGGGGCTATTGCAGGGTTACTGCCCTGGTGTAAACACTCCGCATGTGGAAGAAATAGTTCGTCCTAGGCAAATGACGCAATTGTCTAGTAGTCACCCATTCTGGGATCAAGGTCAGGGGTACGTGGTACCCTTGCAGGATGGACTTGTCATGTGGATTTGAGCAGTGTGTGGGTATGATTCCCAACCCGTCTGTTGGTGATTGTGAATTACGGGTGCCCGGAGTGCCCCATCCGTTGGGATTTGGTCTGAGTGAAAATCCCAATCGTTGTGCTTGTGATTGTGAATCACAGGGGCCTGGAGTGCCCCATCCGTTGGGATTTGGTCAGAGTGAAAATCCCACCCCGTCTGTAGGTGACTGTGAGTCACAGGGGCTTGGGATTATGTGAGAATCCCGACCCCAAGAATATGATTCCCCACACTATCTCCTCACAGTCTGGAGGATTGTCTAGTGTAGGAGGACTTGAAAAACGGGGGCACGAAGCACCCTCGTCGTTGGGAGCTGGACCAAGTCTCGGATATGACCCTGGCCTGAATAGTAGTACACCTGGGGACTTAACTGTCTTGCGTAGTGTGGCCCTAGGCATAGGGAAAGGGTGAGGAGGGCCAATGAAGGCAATTCGCAAGTGGTTGGCAGATCTGGTAATGAAGGACATCTAGGTAGAGAATGTCCTGTTACGTGTGGTCCTTTTCCCTATTTAAAAGGTCACTCACCCTAAAAAGAGTATAAAGAATGTTTGTGAATACCCTCCATGGAGTGCGAGCAATGGAGTAAGAGGGTAAAATACCGCATGCTCGAGTCAAGGTGAATGGCGAATTAGAGGTCAATGCCATTGTCGACACAGGGTCAAGTATAACCCTAATATCAAACAGGGTTTACTACAGGTAGTCAAGGAAACCGAAGGTCAAGGATCACACGGAATTCGAAACTGCTGGAGGCAGTGTTATACTCACAGATGAGCTTGAGGTAATTCCCTTCAAGATAGATAAGTTTGAAACCAAGCATGTGGTTTAGAAGGGAGATATAGTATGTGACATGTTCTTGGGACTTAATTTCCTATTGAGAGCAGGTGCACAAAGCCCCTAAATCGGTCCTGTAATTTTCTTTAAAATCAAACTCAACGAAAAATGCTATATCGCATAGAAAACGAGAAAAAAAACTATATGGCATAAAAACAAATAAATGCTTCACAAAGAAAGGAGGAAGGAATGAAGTGTGCAGAAGATAGACATGTAATCAAATAGTAATGCAGTATTGAGTTGGGCCCTCTGTCTCCTCCACTAAGTCTGCCACTGTTCTCAACACTAATTCCAATTTTGGACTGCACAGTAGGACTTTTCTAGAGCTGTTAGCAATATTTAGAAATGGATAGTATCAATTTTGCATTTAAAGCGGCGTTGGAGGTAATTTTCACCCTACATTAATGGCAAATGGTATTTTATCCGGATATTTTTTGACAAACCAATGTTTATCTGAAACTAGTACATTTACATATACCTAGGTCTCTTTTAGTCCTACATGCATGTATGAGCAGAAAGTCTTCTTTTCATTCTGAGGAAAACTTACAAAGAACACGTTGGTGACGTAGTTAACTAATACTATTAACGCATAAAGTTCGCCCATTTTTCTACCTTACACATATTGCAATATTTCTCTCTTTGGAAACGAAAAATAAAATATTTTTAAACTAAATTTCATTTTATAACAAATATCAAAAACATTCAAACAGTAGTTCTATCATAAACAAGGCTTGCAAAATAAGCGTCCATATGGAACTCGAGTTACATGTATTGTCATCCACCGTCCTCTCTCTCACCAAAAAAAGCAAAAACCAAAAACAAGGGGGTCATATCGCTCATCTGAGTTGCAGAAAAAAGAATGATATTGGACAATTTGTTAAAGGCCCTTGAGAACTTCCTTCCTGCAAGATTTCGTGAAATTCTATGCAGCGGTTGCAGGGGAGAAGTTGAAAATGCGTCAGCTAATCAGAGCCCTTGTCGGCCATATTTGTTGACCGATCGGCACGAAAAAAAAAAAAACGTCAATCTTGGTAGAGGACCTTGAGTACCTACTTCCTTTAAGGTTTCTTGAACTACTATGCAGCTGTTCCAGAGAAGTCGAAAATGAAAAAAAAAACGACGGACGGCGTACTATGACAATAGCTTACTTGAGCTTTGCTAAGATGAGTTAAAAAATAAAACTTTAATTGATTGTTTCAAAAAATATACAAAAGCCAGGACAGCAAACACAAAATGCACAACATACCCATGTAAAGAAATTGGAAACTAGTTCATTTTAACGACAAGAAAATGGAATTTTATCAAAAGAATCAATTTCTGTCAAATTTATGAAAATCAGAAAACTTTAAGTATCACGTGACTTAAGTTTGTGAAACCACGAGCACAAAATGGAGACATACCGCTCGTTTGACGGAAAGAAAACAGATACTGTGAGATTGCGTTGATTCAATTTTATCTTTTCATAGCCGATGTCCGTGTAAAATATGACATTTTGATGATTCTTTGTTTGTCAATCAAAAAACCATTGTACTTTTTTTACAAAAATTCTGACAAAAGGAACGTCGTGGTCGAAATATGTTAAACACAATGTTGTGGTGGTTTCCACGAAAATATCTACAGATTATGTCACAATGTTTGTAAAAACAACGGCGTTTAACTTACTAACGATTCCAGGGTAGTAAAAGTACAATTTTAGACAAAGATATAGGCTATGAAAAGAAAAATAATTAATCATAACAATTATTGCAGTTCCTGTTTTCTTTCCTCCAATTGAGCTTATTATTCATTCGTGGTGTCACCAATGCTACACAGTGAATCTATTGATTATCTGCATGTCCGCCAATGGTTCAAGAAATATGAACGTTTGCTGATGTCACTCAAAAGGAACACAAACAATTCAGCACGAACAGAGAAATTCAGGACAATTAATACAAAAAATCAAGCGTCATAAAAACCACGTAATTTCCTCTGAATAGATTTGAAAAGGATTGCTAGAACTTGTTTTGGCTGAATGATGATAACTTCAACTTCAAAAAATATTATAAAGACTTTTAATAATCCCAGAGGGTGAATTGTCTTATTGAGTTTAAGAAGATCCTGACGATAATCTCAATAGCACCATCAATAGAGCGCTCAATTGAGCATCGACCAACCCTTAGCTTGCTAGAAATGGGACCAGGTGCCCGGGAGGAGTAAGCATCCCCTGTTTGGCTAGCCGCACCCTCTGCCGATTTTCACGCACGAAAATAAAAAACAATATCACACATACATGTACTGTCTGAGGTTATGGCTATATAGAAGGTGCGACCATGTGAGGGAAAATATTCAAAACACTTACTGTCAAACTGAGATACTATTTTACATCCTCATATAATAACATACATATGGCAATATTTCATTGCTTAGATTGAGGATCACTGACGAGGGTTAAATAGCCGAAACGTGCATGTCTGGTCCATGATGTAAAATAACGGCAAAATCGTAAAATAACAAAAGAAATTCTCGGCGTCCCCTTGTCATAAACAAACTAAATTGCTTTTAAAATTTGATCATTGTAATAAAGATAGGATTCGCCACTGAACTCGATTTTTCAATCACATGTTTTATTGTAGAGAAATACTGTATGCGTACTTATTTTGGCGGGATTCATATTTTAGTGAAATTAGCGCTTTAAAGAGTGTGCTAATTCAAGACTACGCTAAATAATTGACCTTTTATAGATTGATGTTGAAAAGGTATTTCACGAATACGCTAATATGTCAATTTGCTCATTTTTGCCCAGTTTGCACAAGTAGTTTTCGAGTTCTTTACGTACCGCGATACAATTTTTTTACAGTGAATATAGATTTCTTGCATTCTCAATATTTTTAAAAGCCTTTATTCAAAACATTGCTCAACTTCACGGACATTGAGTATGAATGTGCTATATTAAAAACGATATATACTTACTATCTTGACAAATGACACCGGCATCTTCTTCATGCTGACAATCGTTCACACCCCACCCATTGAAATCACATGATTCTAAGCTTGTTTCATCTCCCACACATCGAACATTGTCCATAAGAATCGTTCCTTTACCAGGTCCGTATCGTGCACGAGAGACAGGCAAGGCCGCTGAACTGCAAAAATATAAAATCATTATCAAACCTCGAACATTTTGAAATGTGAGTCCTGTAGCATCATATCCCACCCATCATGTTACGTCTTTCGGTACATTTTTGGACATACATGTAATCATTTTCACTCTTTGACCATATTACATTGTTTAGATTGAGGATCACTGACGAGAGTTATTTACCCAAAACGTGTCGTCCACGCTGTAAATTCATCTGTTCCTTAGTACAGGTTCACGTAAGGATAAGACATTTGAAAAACCTTACAATTTTTCCTGAACTTTTTTCTCTTTAAATGTGTTCAGATCTGCGTTCATAAGAATGTTATAAAGAAATTTTCCTAATACTTGGATCGTGCAAAGTTATAAGGGTAGACAGTTTTATTAAATTATATAGACAAGTTTTTCCCGCCATTTTTTCCCTTCATAATCCTTTATAAATTATGAGGCGAGTATCTCGCTTCACCATTGCTACCTTGATAAATGAATATCATATGTTTCATTTGTATCACATATTTGTCTCAAAACGGAAATAAAAAGTTTTGCAAACAGTTATAATGCATTGCCCCTACCTGATTCTTACATGGACCTATACTTAAATGATGCTATAAGAATTGAAGACGTTTAACACTCGAGCATCACTGATGAGACATAATTTATCAAATGCGAATATGGTGCTCTAGAATTCAACAAACCTTTTAAAAATTGACAATTTCGGTTTTCCTTGTTTGTATTTTGATATCAAATACAACTAATAAAAACTGCCATATTAAAAACCAAATGTACGAAGGAGCTGTTAAGATAAGGCGTAAAATCGGCCCTGAAAAGCGGAGTTTTGAATATTGAAATTTCAAGAACTTTTCTATTTAAAATGTATACCTATACTGCATACCATCAGAATATGAAGTAAATTTTTATCTGTTTTGCATATTATTGCTGATTTTGGAGTCAAAACTTCTCTTTCTCTCATAGAAATCAATAGAAAACGGAAAAGTAATTTTGAGCATTTTTCCCACCGGATATACAGAAAGCCACTTTTACTAAAGATGTATATCAATGATACAATTTTTTTTTGGCAAAGTGGGGTTCTGTATCTCCGGGGGGAACACAACCCCATAGACGAAAAGCCAAAAATGGAAAGGGGGTGCATTTTTAAGAATCGACCTTTTTGACCATAAAATATAGCACATTTGACTATTTTTCCTCTTTAATCCATTACAAAATGTAACTAAATATGACTGAATGCAATATACAAGAATTATGAATGAAATAAGCAAGAATGATGTTCATTTCTCCGCCAATGTGTATTTCGCGCTAATAGGCTTACATTGTAGCCATTGAATACAAAATGAGACCGTATTTTAAGTTCCGGATTGCATTATTTACCGATTAAAGCAGATGGAACGTTCGAAATCTATTCCTGATATACAATGTAGAAATATCTTATGTCTTTTAATTAATATTTATCCATTTTGGGTAAAATATTATAAAAGTTCTACGTTTTTTGTCGATATTATCGGTTTTTCTATGCGTGCACCCCTACTTCTTTCGACCTTAATTTTAAAATCTTAAGGTTTCTTTAACGAAATGTAAAACATGTAAAAGGTCTGCAAATACATTATATTTCAATAATGATTAATGTTTTTCTGTACACCATTCGCCACGAAGGAGAAATAAGTCACTAGATTTAGGGCTAAATAAGCCCGTTATCTGAACAGGTGTTTACTGACTATGTAAAGAACATGTTCATACAACGATTACTTACAAAGCTTTCCCCATCATCTTACAGACAATTTGGGCGTCTACATAATCCCATTCATCGTCACATATGGTTCCCCAGGTTCCTTTATATTGTATCTCTACTCTGCCTTGGTCTTTGTCAGGTCCATCCACGAGCCTTACTCCAGTTAAGTGCGTATGCTCTAAATAATAGTATTTTTTCAATTATATAAAGTTGTTACTATAAGCTTAAGTTAGACGAATAAAGAAAAGATTCTTAAATCAAAGTATAATAAATAACACTTAAAAGTATAAAACAATAAAAACGTAGCAGCGAAACGCGTAGCATTCCCTCGAACGGCATGAATTAACTTTGCTCAGTTCCAAAAGAAATTGCGCCCTCAATGCCGTATACAAATATTTTGCACATTTCCAATCTTTGACCTTGACCTTTTACCTAGAAAATCAATATCTTTCATCTGTCATAATCAACTAGTGTATAAGTTTTGTGAATATTTATTTAAAACTGTGCCCTATGGACTGTTTACAAGAGAGGAGGGGATCTTGAACAACACGTATCTAAAACATTACTAATCTGTGACCTTGACTTCTGACATATGACCTTGAAATTCAATATTGGTCTTCCTCCTGTCATAAGAAATAATTGTACGAAGTTTGATAATCACAACATATACCTCTAGGTAAGTATATGAAGTTTGATCAAGCTCGGAACAAACTAGTAGGTACTTTGATCTGTATACAAGAAGTTTTACGATTTCCAATAATTATGTTACTTTGACTTGTGACCTTGAAAATCAATATCTGTCTTGTGTCATAAGCTATAAGTTTATGAAGTTTGGTTAAGATCAAATCAAAACTGTGCCCTCTAAGCTGTATGTAAAAGTGTGACACACTAACGCAAACCCTCACTTACACATGAACGACGGCTGATTTCTTTTACAATATCCCCCTGCAATTATGTTGCGAGGGGATAACAATGCCTATTCTATGCTCTTTTTTCGGAAGAGCATAGAAAATACCACTACCGAAGCAGCTTAATAAAAACAATAGAGTTAAGAAGAAGTATTGAGCCATTCTGGCAAAGGAGTTTATTTGAAACAATTTGAATGTGCAAAGCGTCGGATTTATGGTTAAGTCACAACTAATGAAACTCTATGGAAAGGAGTATATATGGTTTAAATAGTAAAGTGGCCCCCTGAAATCAACTTCTCCTTTATCAAATTTTGTTGCAATTTTTAGAGAGTTAAATATCTATATTTCAAGAAATCTAGTCATGAACACTGCCTCTCGCATTCTAAGACATTGTATATGATGCCTAAATATCATGAAAACCGGTGATTTTGCCTATTTCTCACGAAAAATAGCATAATTCTTGATTATTTTCATTGAGATAACATCAAGCGGGATCTTGAACAACTTTTTCCTTTTATATGCACGTAAAGACGTGCAAATGTAACAACATATCAAAATATGAAAGTTGTTCAGAAGCCCGCTCGATAATAGCTAAGTTTGTCGAAAATAGGCCCCAAAATGACGTTTTTCCAGAACTTTGGCGAAATATACCATTTTTGATGCTCTTATTCTAAGAAATTGAGAAAGGAAATTTAAGGATATGTATAATTTCATAAGTAGTCTACATCGTAGAATAAATATTGGGACAAATTCATTTCTTTATGTAAATTTACGATTTTGCCCCAAAAGGGGGCCACTTTTCTATGTAAACCATACATAGTCCTTAGTTATATTTACAAAGTTTATTATCCTCCGTATGTTGAAGATTTGATTGGATTATTCTTACTGTTTTCCCGTTTATCTTGAACACGTGATATATTTAAAAGCCTTTTGATTTAAATATACATCATACTATAGCGTTCTTTATTGGTTTGAAATATAATTGTGAATTCTCTGAACAAAATTAAGTGAAAATGTTCTAAATCTAAGGGAGTATCTTCTTGTTGGTATAGCTCTAGCCCTAGCAGTTCTTCGGCAAAAGAAATTAGGTCAAGTTTGGACTTTGCTCTTCAAAATTTATGCTATTGGGATTTCCTTTTTTTTATTTACCAGCATCACTAATGAGACTAATTTGTTGAAATGCGAGTAGTTATTTTGCACTTATTTTTGTATTAGAACATATATTCCAGTATGGGAATCTCACATTATATTATCAAAAACAATTAGGAAGTTTACACTCTGGTATATTACCCCTAATAATGTCGTCCACATTATTCATTTACATCTGACTATGCCGACCCTACATAAACTTTAGAATCGAACACTCTTTTGAAATTAGGGCACAACACAAAATAATATATCTAGTTAAATCACTTTTGCTGAAAGTACCACTAATGACGTTTTATTATCCGTATCATGCATGTCTTGTATATGCCATTAGTAAAATTATGCCCCCTCCCAAGAAAAAAAATCTTTACAGTGAAGCTTTTAAAAATATTTTACAAAGAATAAATGAATTAGTATAACAAGAAAATATATCTATCATTATCATCACTTACACTGGTCAATTATTTGAAGAGATTGATATTTTTAAAAAAATAATATTGAAATATTCAAACTCTTTACCTTCTTGAAGAAATAATATTGAAGTGTTCAAACTCTTCAACTTCTTGAAGAAAATTTCAACCAAAGTTAATGTACCAGACCCGTGTTTCGGATTTGAAAAATCTTCACCAGTGATACTTCAAGCGAAAGTGATAATTCGACAAAACCAAAGTATATTTCACTAACAAACTTTGATTTAATTATTTTCAATATAAATTTGTTCAATTACTATGCAGAGGGTGCGCGATTCCTCCAATTTCCTGTAGAGTCGATTTAATAACAAAGTTAAACAAAATCGCTTACCAAAATAGCATGGTGCTCAGATTTTAACCTCTTTTAATTTGGATGTTTTTTTTGGATGAAATGACAAATTTCCGAAATAGCAAAATGATATATACATGTATGATGTGAAATTGATAAGGGGGCAAAACAAAGCTTCTTTCAGGCGACAGAACTAAAAAGAAGAAAACGTTTCACGAGGAACGAGTTTAAAAGCTGGTAGTCTCATTGTAAGGGACGTAACTCAAAATTCATCTCGCGAAAGTTTGTTGTCTGGTGTAACGTTACAATCGTTTGTTTTCACGACAAGCAACTGCTTGACTTAATCATGACGTCATAATAGTGGTGCACGGGGGTAACCCTTACTTCTATTTTCTTTGTTTCAGTCCCAAACGAAATTGCGCCCTCAAGGCTGTATACAAATATTCTGAACATTTCTTATCTTTGACCTTGACCTTTGACCTAGAGAATCAATACCTTTCATCTGTCATGATCAACAAGTGTATAAGTTTTGTAAATATTCATTCAAAACTGTGCCCTATGGCCTGTTTACAAGAAAGGAGAGGATCTTAAATAACAAGAATTTAAAACATTACCAATCTGTGACCTTGACTTCTGACATATGACCTTGAAATTCAATATTGTTCTTCCTCTTGTCATAAGTAGTAATTGTAAGAATGTAAACGTGTTCAAAACCAACGATGTTTGGTAATCACAACATACACCTCTAGGCTGTATACAATAATATTAAACATTTCCAAGCTGTGTCCTTGACCTCTGACTTATGAACATGAAAATCCATATGGTTCGTTCTCGTTATAAGCAATAATTGTATGAATGTTGGTAAAGATCCAATTAAAACTGCGCCTTCTAGTCTGTATACAAGGATTTCAACCATTTATTATCTGTGACTTTTGACCTTTGACCTAATGTACGTTGAAAATCTATAGGGTTCTTTCCCTTGTCATCAGCAATAAGTATATGAAGTTTGATCAAGCTCGGAACGAACTAGGTACTTTGATCTGTATACAAGGAGTTTAACGATTTCCGATGTGTTACTTTGACCTGTGACCTTGAAAATCAATAGACTTCTGCCTCGTGTCATAAGCTATAAGTGCATAAGTTTGGTTAAGATCAAATAAAAATGTGCCCTCTAAGCTGTATGTAAAAGTGTGACACACTAACGCACACCCTCACTTACACTTGAACGACGGCTGATTTCTTTTACAATATCCCCCTGCAGCTATGTTTCGAGGGGATAATAATGCCTATTCTATGCTCTTTTTTCGGAAGAGCATAGAAAAGGCCACTACCGAAGCAGTTTATGACAAACAATAGACTTAAGAAGGAGTTTATTTGAAACGATTTGAATGAGAAAAGCGTCGGATTTATGGTTTAGTCACAACTAGTGAAACTCTATGGAAATTAGTCATATTTACAAAGTTTTTTATCCTCCGTATGTTGAAGATTTGATTGGATTATTCTTACTGTTTTCCCGTTTATCTTGAACACGTGATATATTTTAAAGCCTTTTGATTGAAATATACAACATACAATAGCGTTGTGTATTGGTTTTAAATATATTTGTTAATTATCTGAACAAATATAAGTAAAAATTCTCTAAGGGAGTATCTTCTTGGTGGCATAGATCTAGTCGTAGCAGTTCTTCGACAAAATAAATTAGGTCAAGTTAAGACTTTTGCTCTTCATAATTTTATACTATTGGGATTTCCTCTTTTTGCTCTCGAGCATCACTAATGAGACTAACTTTTTGAAATGCGCATGATTATTTTGCACTGATTTTTGTTTTAGAACATATATTCCAATTTGGGAATCTCACTTTATATTACCATGAAAATTTTGGAGGTTAACGCTCTTGTATATTACCACTTATGATATCGTCCACATTATTCATTTACATAGCCACTGACTAGTCCGACCCGAGAGAAACTTTAGAATCGAACACTCTTTTGAAATTAGGGAGTGAATATAGTGTCGCAACATAAAAAAATCTATTTAGTTTTAATCATTTTTGCTTAAAGTACCACTGATGAGGCTTCGTTATCCGTATCATGCATGTCTGGTTTATGACACTAGATATATTATGTCCCCTCCCCAGAAAAAAAACCACTTTACATAGAAGCTTTTTAAAATATGTTACAAAGAAGATATGAATGAGTATAACAAGGAAATCTATCTATCAATATCATCACTTTACATTGGTCAATTATTTGAAGAGATGAAGATATTTAAGAATAATATTGAAGTGTTTTAACTCTTTACCTTCTTGAAGGAAATGTTGAACCCAATGTAAAACGTCTTTAAATTCAGTAGCATCATTTAAGACCTGATCAATTTACAGCAAATTAATGTACCAGAGTACCAGTGTCTCGGATTGGAAAATTCCTCACCAGTAATACTTTCAGCGAAAGTGATTACTAGACATATCCAAAGTTCATTTAATTTGCAAACTTTAATTTACTAAATAAATTTGAATATAAATTTGTGCAATTACTATGCAGAGAGTTCGCGACTTCAAATTTCCTGTAAAGTCGATTTAGTAGCAAAGATAAATAAAACCTATTACCAAAATAGCATAGTGCTAAGATGTTAATCTCATTTAATTTGGATGTTATTTTTTGGATGAAATGACAAATTTCCTAAAAAGCAAAATTATATATACAAAGTCGAATTGGTAAAGGGCCGAAACAAAGCTTCTTTCGGGCGACAGAGCTGGAAAGAAGAACACATTTTACTTCAAAAATCAAGTCACGGGGAACGAGTTTAACTGTTTAACAATTTCAACAATAAATAAGTGTTATTAATAATAAGTTTTCCAACTTTTTAAGTTCTTGAAAAAAAATCAAACGAATTTCATACACCAGACACATGTTTCGGATATTAAACCGTCATAAGTGCTGCTTCCAACCACAATTTACAATATTTTCGAATCACATTTATTTCATTGTGAAACATAAGGTTTATTTTGCAAGAGTATGTGAAGGTTTTCTTGATATTGAGGTTCTTAACAAATATAAAATCGCATTAATATTGTACGCATGCTACGTTTATTAACATATATACTTTTTCAATGCTGCTTAAAAACTAGAACGCAAACGGAATCATATTTATTTCATAGTGAAAGTACATATTATTTTATAAGATTGTGAAAGTTGTTTGTTTGACAATACTGAATTAAGAACAATATTAATTGTACTGACCTGCACATTATATTTGCGTATTAAATGTGATAGCCCAAAACAATATCCCTACAAACACTACAAAGTCTAGATCCATTGTTTTACTCAGATGATTATAACTACGGTAGAATAGACAAACGTTCAATGTAGAGAGCAAATATATATCTTAAAATAAAATAAGTTAATGCTCACAATTTGAATGAAAGAATTGCTCCGCCCCAAAAACAAACGATAGAAAGTGGGTGTTATATTATATGCTCACTAATGGTGATTTTGGGGTTACATTGTATGCTCATTGATTGTGATTTTGGGTGTTATATTGTATGCTCAATGAATGTGATTTTGGGTGTTATATTGTATGCTCACTGATTGTGATTTTGGGGGTTATATTGTATGCTTACTGATGGTGATTTTGGGTGTTATATTGTATGCTTACTGATGGTGATTTTGGGTGTTATATTGTATGCTTACTAATGGTGATTTTGGGTGTTATATTGTATGCTTAGTGATGGTGATTTTGGTGGTTATATTGTATGCTTAGTGATGGTGATTTTGAGTGTTATATTGTATGTTCACTGATTGTGATTTTGAGTGTTATATTGTATGTTCACTAATGGTGAATTTGTGGGTTATATTGTATGTTCACTGATGGTGATTTTGAGTGTTATATTGTATGTTCACTAATGGTGAATTTGTGGGTGATATATTGTATGCTTACTGATGGTGATTTTCGGGGTTATTTTGTATGCTCACTGATAGTGATCTTGATTTTATATTGTATGCTCAGTGATTGTTATTTTGGGTGTTATATTGTATGCTCACTGATGGTGATTAAGGTGTTATAATGTATGCTTATTGTAGTGATTTTGGGTGTTATATTGTATGCTCACTGATGGTGGTTTTGGGGTTAATATTTTATGCTTACTGACGGTGATTTTGGGGTTTATATTGAATGTTCACTGATGGTGATTTTGGGTATTATATTGTATTCTTACTGATGGTGATTATGGTGTTATATTGTATGCATATTGATGGTGATTTTGGGTGTTATATTGTATGCTCACTGATTGTGAGTATGATTTTATTTTGTATGCTTACTGATTGTGATTTTGGGGTTCATTTTGTATGCTCACATATTCTGATTTTGGGTTTTATATTGTATGCTCCCTTATTTTGATTTTGATTTTATATTTTATGCTCACTGATGGTAATTATGGGGTTATATTGTCTGCTTATTGATGGTGATTTGGGGTGTTATATTGTATGCTCACTGACGGTAAAATTTGGGTGTTATATTGTATGCTCACTGATGGTGGTTTTGGGGTTTATATTGTATGCTTGCTGACGGTGATTTTGGAGTTTATATTGTGTGCTAACTGATGGTGATTTTGGGTAGTATTTTGTATGCTTTCTGATGATGATTTTGGGGTTTATATTCTATGCTCACTGATGGTGATTTTGGGGTTTATATTTAATGCGCACTGATTGTGTTTTTCGGTGTTATATTGTATGTTCACTGATGGTGATTTTGGGGGTTATATTGTATGTTCACTGATGATGAATTTGGGTGTTATATTGTATGCTCACTGATGGTGATTTTGGGGGTTATATTGTATGTTCACTGATGGTGATTTTGGGGGTTATATTGTATGTTCACTGATGATGATTTTGGGTGTTATATTGTATGCTCACTGATGGTGATTAAGGTGTTATAATGTATGCTTATTGTAGTGATTTTGGGTGTTATATTGTATGCTCACTGATGGTGGTTTTGGGGTTAATATTTTATGCTTACTGACGGTGATTTTGGGGTTTATATTGAATGTTCACTGATGGTGATTTTGGGTATTATATTGTATTCTTACTGATTATGATTTTGGGGTTTATATTTTATGCTCAATGATGGTGATTTTGGGGTTTATATTATATGCACAATGATTGTGATTTTAGATGTTATATTGTATGCTCACCGATGGTGATTTTGGGTGTAATATTGTATGTTCACTGATGGTGATTTTGGGGGTTATATTGTATGCTCACTGATGGTGATTTGGGTGTAATATTTCATCTTCACTGATGATGATTTTTGGGGTTATATTGTATGCTCATTGAATATGACTTTGGGGTTATATTGTATACTAATTGGATGAAGTTGTTTGGGGTTATTTTGTATGCTCACTGAATGTGATTTTGGGTGTTATAATGTATGCTTACTAATGGTGATTTTAGGTGTTATATTGTATGCTCACTGATGGTGATTTTGGGTGTTATATTGTATGCTCACTGATGCTAACTTTGGGTGTTATATTGTATGCTCACTGATTGTGAGTATGATTTTATTTTTATTTAGTTGTTGGGGTTATATTGTATGCTTAGTGATGGTGATTTTGGGTTTTATATTGTATGCTTACTAATGGTGATTTTGGTTGTTATATTGTATGCTTAGTGATGGTGATTTTGAGTGTTATATTGTATGTTCACTAATGGTGAATTTGTGGGGTATATTGTATGCTTACTGATGGTGATTTTCGGGGTTATATTGTATGCTTACTGATGGTGATTATGGTGTTATATTGTATGCATATTGATGGTGATTTTGGGTGTTATATTGTATGCTCACTGATTGTGAGTATGATTTTATTTTGTATGCTTACTGATTGTGATTTTGGGGTTCATTTTGTATGCTCACATATTCTGATTTTGGGTTTTATATTGTATGCTCCCTTATTTTGATTTTGATTTTATATTTTATGCTCACTGATGGTAATTATGGGGTTATATTGTCTGCTTATTGATGGTGATTTGGGGTGTTATATTGTATGCTCACTGACGGTAAAATTTGGGTGTTATATTGTATGCTCACTGATGGTGGTTTTGGGGTTTATATTGTATGCTTGCTGACGGTGATTTTGGAGTTTATATTGTGTGCTAACTGATGGTGATTTTGGGTAGTATTTTGTATGCTTTCTGATGATGATTTTGGGGTTTATATTCTATGCTCACTGATGGTGATTTTGGGGTTTATATTTAATGCGCACTGATTGTGTTTTTCGGTGTTATATTGTATGTTCACTGATGGTGATTTTGGGGGTTATATTGTATGTTCACTGATGATGAATTTGGGTGTTATATTGTATGCTCACTGATGGTGATTTTGGGGGTTATATTGTATGTTCACTGATGGTGATTTTGGGGGTTATATTGTATGTTCACTGATGATGATTTTGGGTGTTATATTGTATGCTCACTGATGGTGATTTTTGGGGTTATATTGTATGTTCACTGATGGTGATTTTGGGTGTTATATTGTATGCTCCTGATGGTGACTTTGGTGTAATATTGTATGCTTAGTGATGGGGATTTTGGGGGTTATATTGTATGCTTACTGATGAAGATTTTGGGTGTTATATTGTAGCCTCCTGATGGTGACTTTGGTGTAATATAGTATGCTCACTGATTATGATTTTGGGGGTTATATTGTATGCTTACTGATGGTGATTTCGGGTGTTATATCGTATGCTCACTGATGGTGTTTTGGTGTTATATTGTATGCTCACTGATGGTGATTTTGGTTGTAATATTGTATGTTCACTGATGGTGATTGTGGGGGTTATATTGTTTGTTCACTGATGATGATTTTGGGTGTTATATTGTATGCTCACTGATGGTGATTTTGGGGGTTATATTGTATGTTCACTGATGGTGATTGTGGTTGTTATATTGTATGCTCCTGATGATGACTTTGGTGTAATATCGTATGCTTAGTGATTGGGATTTTTGGGTTTATATTGTATGCTGAATGATGGTGATTTTGGGTGTTATGTTGTATCCTCCTGATGGTGACTTTGGTGTAATATTTTATGCTTATTGATGGGTATTTTGGGGGTTATATTGTATGCTTACTGATGGTGATTTTTGGTGTTATATTGTATGCTCCTGATGGTGACTTTGGTGTATTATAGTATGCTCACTGATTGAGATTTTGGGGGTTATATTCTAAGCTTACTGATGGTGATTTTGGGTGTAATATTGTATGCTCACTGATGGTGATTTTGGGTGTAATATTGTATGTTCACTGATGGTGATTTTGGGGGTTATATTGTTTGCTCATTGAATATGATTTTGGGGTTATATTGTATGCTCACTGAACGTTATTTTGGGTGTTATATTGTATGCTTTCTAATGGTGATATTGGGTGTTATATTGAATGCTCCTGATGGTGATATTTGGTGTTATATTTTATGTTCACTGATGGTGATATTGGGTGTTATATTGTATGCTTAGTGATGGTGATTTTGAGTGTTATATTTTATGTTCACTTATGGTGATTTTGGGGGTTATATTGTATGCTCGCTGATGGTGATTTTGGGGGTTATATTGTATGCTTAGTGATGGTGATTTTAGGGGTTATATTGTATGCTTACTGATGGTGATTTTAGGTCTTATATTGTATGCTTAGTGATGGTGATTTTGAGTGTTATATTTTATGTTCACTGATGGAGATTTTGGGGGTTATATTTTATGTTCACTTATGGTGATTTTGGGGGTTATATTGTATGCTTAGTGATGGTGATTTTAGGGGTTATATTGTATGCTTACTGATGGTGATTTTAGGTCTTATATTGTATGCTTACTGATGGTGATTTTGGGTGTTATATTGTATGCTTACTGATGGTGATTTTGGGGGCTATATTGTATGCTTACTGATGGTGATTTTGGGGGTTACATTGTATGCTCACTGATGCTAACTTTGGGTGTTATATTGTGTGCTTACTGGTAATGATTTTGAGGGTTATATTGTATGCTCACTGATGGTGATTTTGGGTGTTATATTGTATGCTTAGTGTTGGGGAATTGGGGTGTTATATTGTATGTTCACTTATGGTGATTTTGGGTGTTATATTGTATGCTCACTGATGGTGATTTGTGGGTGTTTTTTTATTTTGTATGCTCAATGATGATGATTTTGGTAGTTATTTTGTATGCTCACTGATGGTGATTTTGTGTGTTATATCATATGTTAACTCATGGTTATTTTGGGGGTTTTATTGTATTCTTACTGATGGTGATTTTGGGTGTTTTATTGTATGCTCACTGATGGTGATATTGGGGATATATCGTTTGCTCACTGATGCTGATATTGGGGTTAATATTGTATGCTCACTGATTGTGATTTTAATTTTATATTGTATTCTTACTGATTGTGATTTTGGGGTTTATATTGTATGCTCACTGATGGTGAATGTGGGGGTTATATTGTACGTTCTCTAATGGTGATTTGTTGGGTTAAATTGTATGCTCACTGATCCTGATTTTGGGGTTTATATTGTATGCTTAGTGATGGGGATTTTGGGGTTGATATTTTATGCTCACTGATGGTGATTTCGGTGTTATATTGTATGTTCACTAATGGTGATTTTGGGTGTTACATTGTATGCTCACTGATTGTGATTTTGGGTGTTATATTGTATGCTCACTGATTGTGATTTTGGGTGGTATATCGTATGCTCACTGATTGTGATTTTGGGTGTTATATTGTATGCTCACTGATGGTGATTTTGGTAGTTATATTGTATGTTCACTGAAGGTGATTTTGGGGTTGATATTGTATGCTCACTGATGGTGATTTCGGTGTTATATTGTATGTTCACTAATGGTGATTTTAGGGGTTATATTGTATGCTCACTTATTGTGATTTTGGGTGTTATATTGTATGCTCACTGATGGTGATTTTGGGTGTTACATTGTATGCTTAGTGATGGGGATTTTGGGGTTGATATTTTATGCTCACTGATGGTGATTTCGGTGTTATATTGTATGTTCACTAATGGTGATTTTGGGGGTTATATTGTATGCTCACTGATTGTGATTTTGGGTGTTATATTGTATGCTCACTGATTGTGATTTTGGGTGGTATATCGTATGCTCACTGATTGTGATTTTGGGTGTTATATTGTATGCTCACTGATGGTGATTTTGGGGGTTATATTGTATGCTCACTGATTGTGATTTTGGGTGGTATATCGTATGCTCACTGATTGTGATTTTGGGGTTTATATTGTATGCTCACTGATGGTAATTTTGATTGTAATATTGTATGTTCACTAATGGTTATTTTATTGTATGCTCACTGATGGAGATTTTGGGTGTTTTATTGTATGTTCTCTATTGGTGATTTTGAGGGTTATATTTTATGATCACTGATTGTGATTTTGAGAGTTGTATTGTATGCTCATTGATGGGGATTTGGAGTTCATATTGTATGCTCACTCATGGTGATTTTGGGGGTTATATTGTATGCTCACTCATGGTTAATTGGGGGGTGTTACATGGTATGGTCGCTGGTGATTTATTTTGGGCATGTCATATTGTATGCACATTCATGGTGATTGTTTTTAGGGGTTTTATATGGTATGTTCACTGATGGTGAATTTTGATGGCTATACTGTATACTCACTGATTTTAAATTTGCTTGGGTTATATGGTATGCTGTCTGATGGTTTGTTGTGAGGGGGGGGTTATATTGTATATTCGCTAATGGTTAATTTTGGGTGTTTTAATGAATGCTCACTGATTGTTATTTTTTGGGTGTAATAATGTATGCTTACAGATAATGTTTTAAGGTATAATAATGTATGCCTACAGATGATGTTTTTTGGGTGTTATATTGTATGATCACTAATGGTGAGATTGAGAGGGATTATTTTGTATGCTCACTAATGGTGAGATAAAGGGGGATTATATTGTATGCTCACTAATGGTGAGACTGAGGAGGATTATTTTGCATCCTCAATGAAATTTGAAAAAGTGTCAGTCGGACACAATCTGAAACAACATAATCAACAAATAAAATTCGGGTAATTGTCATATGATATAGTTCTTTGAGTTAAAATTGTGTGTGTTTGTTACTTAGGAGAATATAATTACGCATTTGATATTAGTATGATAATGTATTTCTCAGTTGGGATACGTCGTGCCGAATTATTTATATAATTAGTGTCTTATTTTGTGTGTTTATGCAGAAATAAATTACAATGGCTGATTCATTTATTTTGATATAATGCACAAAATTAGACACTTATTCTATATACATGCGCTTTCAAAGCCAAAATAGAACAAAGAAAGCTCCCAATTCTATTTTTAAAGGGAATCCGTCCACCAATGTGGAGGGGAGTTAATTTAGAAAGGAACAGCAGGAGTGTCCCCATGGCAACGTCACGCTTATTCCGTGTGACTGAAATGTCATAAATTAATGCATTGTGATATAACAAGTAATACAAATTAGAAATTTAACAATGGAATAATGACCAAATATGACCAAACAAGTTATTTATTACATTCTAGATGTTGACTGTTTGGAACTAATTTTGTTTGCTTAATGTATTCCCATTTCTGTTATCCGTTTGAGTCAGTTGCAGCGCGGTGAAATCATGAAATGTTGACAGCGTTACTTTATGGACATTTCTTATAATATTTACTGTTTATGTGTGGTCTATTTTGAAATTATCACAAACGGTGAATGTGACAAGAAATCTCCATTCGAAATATTCCGTTGAGTGTAGGATGTGACATCAATCGACAGAGAGCTATTTTAGCTGCACCTGCCTCTGTCGCTTGTTGTTGATGTCGTATTCTGTAATCGTCAGTCGCTGAAAGAGGTAAGGACTTAGTGGGGATGATTTTAGTATTGAATTCGTCTTTTTAAAAAATGTTATTCAAACTTTCTACGTTGCATGGGAAAGGATTTTAAACTTGTTGATATTCAATTCAAATTCATGAGCTATGTCGAGCGTTATGACGTCACACTGTCATTTATACGGAAATTAATAACAATCGTCCTGTCAGTGAAAGCTTTATCTCAGGCAATTACAGTGGCTGTGCATATATTGACTGATCAATTTTATGAGAGCAATATACATATTATCAAACTTGATGTCTATTTCTTTGATAAGTTAGGTTATTCTGACATAGGGATGCGACATTCGGAAATGTTGGTTTTCAATTCTATCTTTATACTATTAATCTCATAGCTATCCAATAATTTATTTTCGTTTAATGAAAAGACTATCTGGGTTGAACTTCGTGGAATAATACTAATTTTATACGGAAGTCCCTATGCATAAATGTTATCAACAGGCATGTACACGTATGTAAGATATTATGTATATATATGTGTAATACAGATGTAATAGGTAATGAAGGAGCTGTTAAGATAAGGGCCGTATTTAGCCCTGAATCTCGTGACTTATTTCTTGCGCATGGCGAATCGTATACAGAAAAACATGAATCATTATTGAAATATAATGTATTTGCAGACCTTTTACATGTTTTACATTATGTTAAGGAACTCTTACGGTTGTAAAATTAAGGTCGAAAGAGGTAGGGGTGCTCGGATAGAAAATCCGATAATATCGACAAAAAACGTATACATTTTTGAATATTTTATCTAAAATGGATAAATATAAGCTAAAAGACATCAAATATGTCTACATCGTTTATCAGAAATAGATTTCGAACGTTCTACCTCCTTTAATCGGTAAATAATGAAATCCGGAACTTAAAATACGGTCTTATTCTTCACTCAATGGCTATAATGTAAGCCTTTTAGCGCGAAATACACATTGACGGAGAAATGAACATCACTCTTGCTTATTTCGTTCCTTATTCTTGTATCTTTCATTCAATCATATTGAGTACACAATGTTTGATGGATTAAAGAGGAAAAATAGTCAAATGTGCTATATTTAATGGTCAAAAAGATCGATTCTTAAAAAATGCACCCCCCTTTCCACTTTTAGTTTTTCGTCTCTGGGGTAGTGTTCCCCCCGGAGATACAGAACCCCACTTCGCCAAAAAAATTGTATCATAGATACACATCTCCAGTAAAAGTGGCTTTCTGTATATCCGGGGGGAACAATGTTCAATAAAACTTTTCCGTTTTCTATTGATTTCTATGAGAAAAAGATAAGTTTTGACCCCAAAATTAGCAATATTATGCAAAATAGATAAAAAATAACTTCATATTCTGATGGGATGCCGTATAGGTATACATTTTACCAAAAAAGGTTCTTGAAATTTTAATTTTCAAAATTCCACTTTTCAGGGCTGATTTTACGCCTTATCTTAACAGCTCCTTTGTAAAGGATGATCTTTCGTCAACAGACAAAAATGACAATACACCTGATTCTTTTTCCTTGATTAATTTTTTAACTAATTTCTATAGTGATTAAAAGATGTTTGGCGCGTGATAGCGAGGTTTTTTTAGAGTTTGAATGAGTATCAAAGACTCTTTATATCTATATCCTCTGTCAATATATTTTGAGTCTCAAACTTAAAATCCTATGTTCATACATATTTACATAACAACAAAAAAAGGGGGCACAAAGCCCCTAAATCGGTCCTGTAATTTTCTTTAAAATCAAACTCAACGAAAAATACTATATTGCATAGAAAACGAGAAAAAAAACTATATGGCATAAAAAGAAATAAATGCTTCCCAAAGAAAGGAGGAAGGAATTAAGTGTGCAGAAGATAGACATGCAATCAAATATTAAATGCAGTAATGAGTTGGGCCCTCTGTCCCCTCAACTAAGTCTGACACTGTTCTCAACACCAAATCCAATTTTGAACTGCACGATAGGACTTTTCTAGAGCTGTTAGCAAAATTTGGAAATGGATAGTATCAATTTTGTATTTAAAGCGGCGTTGGAGGTAATTTTCAACCTACATTAATGGCAAATGGTATTTTTATCCGGATATTTTATGACAAACCAATGTTTATCTGAAACTAGTACATATACCTAGGTCTCTTTTAGTCCTACAGACATGTATGAGCAGAAAGTCTTATTTTCATTCTGAGAAAAACTTACAAAGAACACGTTGGTGACGTAGTGAACTAATACTATTAACGCATAAATTTCGCCCAACTTTCTACCTTTCAAATATTGCAATATTTCTCTCTTTGGAAACGAAAAATAAAATATTTTTAAACTAAATTTCAATTTATAACAAATATCAAAAAATGTCAAACAGTAATTTTGTCATAAACAAGGCTTACAAAATAAGATTCCATATGAAACTCGAGTTACATGTACTGTCATTAACCCTCGATCTCCCCCACCAAAAAAAGCAAAAACCAAAAACAAGGCATATCGCTCATCTGAGTTGCAGACAAAAGAATGATATTAGACAATTTGTTAAAGGCCCTTGAGAACTTCTTTTCTGCAAGATTTCGTGCAATTCTTTGCAGCGGTTGCAGAGGAGAAGTTGAAAATGCGTCCCTTGGCGGCCATATTTGATGACCGATCGGCACGAAAAAATCATGTCAAACTTGGTAGAGGACCTTGAGTACCTACTTTCTATAAGGTTTCGTGAACATCTATGCAGCTGTTCCAGAGAAGTCGAAAATGAAAAAAAGAACGACGGACGGCGTGCTATGATAACAGCTTACTTGTGCTTTGCTGAGGTGAGTTAAAAACTAAAACTTTGTTTGATTTGTTTCAAAAAATAAACAAAAGCCAGGACAACAAACACAAAGCCAGGTCACAAAAAAGCCAGGTCACAACACAAAGTGCCTGGACACTGCTTTGTATTGTTATTTCGTTGCTTGAGAAAAATAGCGTTTTTACTGATAAACAGGCACAAGATACCCATGTAAAGAAATTTAGAACTGGTTCATTTCAACGACGAGAAAATTGAATTTTATCAGAGTCAATTTCTGTCAAATTTATGAAAATCAGAAAACTTTAAGCATTACGTGACTTAAGTTGGTAAAACCACGAACATAAAATGGAGACATATCGCTCGTTTGACGGAAAGAAAACAGATACTGTGATGATTGCGTTGATTCAGTTTTATCTTTTCATAGCCGATGTCCGTGTAAAAGATGATATTTTGATTATTCTTTGTTTGTCAATCAAGAAACCATTGAGGATTTTTTACAAACATTCTGACAAAAGAAACGTCGTGGTCGAAATATGTTAAACACAATGTTGTGGTGGTTTCCACGAAATTATCTACGGATTTTGTCACTATGATTGTAAAAAACAATGGCGTTTTACTTACTAACGATTCCATGATAGTAAAAGTACCATTTGAGACAAAGTTATAGGCTATGAGAAGATAGAATTTAATCAAAACAATTATTGCAGTTCCTGTTTTCTTTCTTCCAATTGAGTTTATTTTTCATTCGTGGTGTCAACAACTTAAGTCACGTGATACTACACAGTTAATCTAATAATGATCTGCATGTCCGCCAATAGTTCAAGAAATAAGAAAGTTTGCTGATGTCATTCAAAACGAACACAAACAATCCAGCACGAACACGAGAAATTCAGGACAATTAATACAAAAATCAAGTATCGTCAGGCGTCGTCAGGACACCTTACATGGTGTGTAAAAAGCATGTATATTTCCTCTGAATATATTTGAAAAGCATTGCTAGAACTTGTTTTGGTTGAATTATGGAAACTTCAACTTCAAAAAATATTATAAAGACTTTTAATAATCCCAGAGTGTGAATTGTCTTAATGAGTTTAAGAAGATCCTGACGATAATCTCAATAACACTAACAATAGAGCGCACAATTGAGCATCGACAGACCCCTAACAAGCTAGAAGTGGGACCAGGTGTCCGGGAGGAGTAAGAATCCCCTGTTTGGCTAGCCGCACCCGCCGTCGATATTCACGCATGAAATTAAAAACAATATCACATATACATGCACTCTCTGAGGTTATGGCTATATAGAAGGTGTTATGGCGACCATGTCAGGGAAAATATTCAAAACACTTACTGTCAAACTGAGATACTATTTTACATTTTCATATAATAACATACATATGGCAATATTTCATTGCTTAGATTGAGGATCACTGACGAGGGTTAAATACCCGAAACGTGCATGTCTGGTCCGTGATGTAAATTAACGGCAAAATCATAAAACAACGAAAGAAATTATCGGCGTTCCATTGTCATAAACAAACTAAATTGATTTTAAAATTTGATAATTGTAATAAAGATAGGATTCGCCACTGAACTCGATTTTTCAATCACATGTTTTATCGTTGAGAAATACTGTATGCGTACTAATTTTAGCAGTATTCATATTTTAGTGAAAATAGCGCTTTAAAGAATGTGCTAATTCAAGACTACGATAAATAAAAATGTTATGATCGCTGAGCGATATAAGTCCCCTACCGGCGGCATATATTTATGTCCTGCAACTCTGCTTATATATTACTCTTCAATTAAACATGAGTTTTAATTAAACTTACTGTCTGTGCAGCTCAGTTCTGAGGTTTTATCTGCTTTATCGATTCGAAAAAGAGGTCAAGCGTGACGAAAGTTGAACTTGCTCTGTAACTATCCAAGACTAAGCTGAGTATCAAATTTTACCTGAATATCACTATTTATTGCAGAAAAAAGTCTGGAAAACTGACAAAACTGATTTGTGCAAGTCATCAAGGGGCATAACTCCTCGAAAAATAGGTCAAGCGTGACAAAAGTCGAACTTGCCCTGTAACTATCCAAGACTAAGCTGAGTATCAAATTTCACCTGAATATCTATCTTTGTTGCAGAAAGAAGTCCGGAAAACTGACAAAATTGAATTTTCCAAGTCATCAAGGGACATAACTCCTCGAAAAATAGGTCAAGCGTGACGAAAGTTAAACTTGCTCTGTAACTATCCAAGACCAAGCTATGTATCAAATTTTCACCTGAATATTTCTATATGTCGCAGACAAAAAACCGGAAAACTGACAAACACTGAATTTTCCAAGTCATCAAGGGACATAACTCCTCGGAAAAAGGTTAAGGGTGACGACTGTCAAACTTGCTCTGTAACTATCCAAGACCAAGCTGTGTATTAAATTTCATCTGAATATCTCCATTCGTTGCAGAAAAAAGTCCGGAAAACTGACCAAAACTGAATTTTCAAAGTCATCAAGGGGCATAACTCCACGAAAAATGCATTAAGCGTGACGAAAGTCAAACTTGCTCTGTAACTATCCAAGACCAAGCTGTGTATTAAATTTCATCTGAATATTTCCATCTGTTGCAGAAAAAAGTCCGGAAAACTGAACAAAAGAGAATTTTCCAAGTCATCAAGGGGCATAACTCCTCGAAAAATAGGTCAAGCGTGACGAAAGTCAAACTTGCTCTGTAACTATCCACGACCAAGCTGTGTATCAAATTTCATCTGAATACTTCCATCCGTTGCAGAAAAAAGTCCGGAAAACTGACCAAAACAGAATCTTCCAAGTCATCAAGGGGCATAACTCCACGAAAAATACATTAAGCGTGACGAAAGTCAAACTTGCTCTGTAACTATCCAAGACCAAGCTGTGTATTAAATTTGTTGCAGGAAGAAGTCCGGAAAACTGACAAAATTGAATCTTCCAAGTCATCAAGGGACATAACTCCTCGAAAAATAGGTCAAGCGTGACGAAAGTTAAACTTGCTCTGTAACTATCCAAGACCAAGCCATGTATCAAATTTTCACCTGAATATTTCCATATGCCGCAGACAAAAAACCGGAAAACTGACAAACACTGAATTTTCCAAGTCATCAAGGGACATAACTCCTCGGAAAAAGGTTAAGGGTGACGACTGTCAAACTTGCTCTGTAACTATTCAAGACCAAGCTGTGTATTAAATTTCATCTGAATATCTCCATTCGTTGCAGAAAAAAGTCCGGAAAACTGACCAAAACTGAATTTTTAAAGTCATCAAGGGGCATAACTCCACGAAAAATACATTAAGCGTGACGAAAGTCAAACTTGCTCTGTAACTATCCAAAACCAAGCTGTGTATTAATTTCATCTGAATATCTCCATCTGTTGCAGAAAAAAGTCCGGAAAACTGAACAAAAGAGAATTTTCCAAGTCATCAAGGGGCATAACTCCTCGAAAAATAGGTCAAGCGTGACGAAAGTCAAACTTGCTCTGTAACTATCCACGACCAAGCTGTGTATCAAATTTCATCTGAATATCTCCATCCGTTGCAGAAAACGTCCGGAAAACTGACCAAAACAGAATCTTCCAAGTCATCAAGGGGCATAACACCACGAAAAATAGGTTTAGCGTGACGAAAGTCAAACTTGCTCTGTAACTATCCAAGACCAAGCTGTGTATCAAATTTCATCTCAATATCTCCATCCGTTGCAGAAAAAAGTCCGGAAAACTGATATTCGGACAGACGGACAGACGGAGGGACAGACGGACAGACTGACGGACGGACGGACAGACAGACCGAGAGGAAACTAAGAGTCCCCTTCGGCGTTGCCGGTAGGGGACTAATAATTGAACTTTTATAGATTGATGTTGAAATTAAAAATAAAAAATTAAAGAGGGTGCTACTAAAACTATTTATGGTGGCGCCGCTGAAAGCATCACTGATGAGAATTTGATATTCGAAACACGTGTCTGGTGCATGTAAATTGATTTGGAATTTTCTTCAAGAAGGTAGAGAGTTGGAACCCTTCGACATTGTTGAAAAGATATTTCATCAATACGCTAATATGTCAATTCGCTCATTTTTGCCCAGTTTGCACGAAAATACAGTAGTTTTCGAGTTCTTTACGTACCGCGATACAATTTTTTTTTACAGTGAATATAGATTTTCTGCATTCTCAATATTTTTAAAAGCCTATATTCAAAACATTGCTCAACTTCACGGACATTAAGAATATGAATGTGCTATATCAAAAACGATATATACTTACTATCTTGACAAATGACACCGGCAACCTCAAAATCATGACAATTGTGAACACCCCACCCATGGAAATCACATGATTCTAAGCTTGTTTCATCTCCCACACATCGAACATTGTCCATAAGAATCGGTCCTTTACCAGGTCCATATCGTGCACCAAAGACAGGCACGGCCACTGAACTGCAAAAATATAAAATCATTATCAAGCCTCGAACGTTTTGAAATGTGAGTCCTGTAGCATCATATCCCACCCATCATGTTACGTCTCGCGGTACATATTTGGACATACATGTAATCATTTTCACTCTTTGACCATATTATATTGTTTAGATTGAGGATCACTGACGAGAGTTATATACCCGAAACGTGTCGTCCATGCTGTAAATTCATCTGTTCCTTAGTACAGGTTCACGTAAGGATAAGACAGTTGAAAAACCTTACAATTTTTCCTGAACTTTTTCTCTTTAAATGTGTTCAGATCAGCGTCCATATGAATGTTCTGAAGGAATTTTCCCAATACTTTGATCGTGCAAAGTTATAAGGGTAGAACATTTTGTTAAATTATATAGACAAATTTTTCCCGCCATTTTTTCCCTTCATAAACCTTTATAAATTATGAGGTGAATATCTCGCTTCACCATCGCTACCTTGAGAAATGAATATCATATATGTTTGATTTGTATCACATATTTGTCTCAAAACAGAAATAAAAAGTTTTGCAAACAGTTTTAATGTATAGCCCCTGCCTGATTCTTACATGGATCTACACTTAAATGTTGCTATAAAAGTTGAAGACGTTTAACACCCGAGCATCGCAGATGAGACATAATGTATCAAATGCGAATATGGTGCTCTAGAATTCAACCAACCTTTTAAAAATTGACAATTATCAGTTTTCCTTGTTTGTATTTTGATATTTAATGCAACAAATAAAAAATACTGCCATATTAAAAACCAAATGTACGAATTACTTACTATATAAAGTACATGTTCATACAACGATTACTTACAAAGCTTTCCCCATCATCTTACAGACAATTTGGGCGTCTCCATAATCCCATTCATCGTGACATATGGTTCCCCAAGTTCCATTATATTGTATCTCTACTCTGCCTTGGTCTTTGTCAGGTCCATCCACGAGCCTTATTCCAGTTAATTTCTCTAAATAATAGTATTTTTTTCAATTATATCAAGGTGTACGTAGTGAACTAATACTAATGAGTTAAAGAAGATCCTGACGATAATCTCAACAGCACTCACAATAGAGTACAAAATTAAACATCGACGGACCCCTAGCAAGCTAGAGGTGGGACCAGGTGCCCGGGAGGAGTAAGCATCCCCTGTTGGCTAGCCGCACCCGCCGTCGATGTTAATGAAGCATGAAAATGAAAATATATAAAATTCTGCACTGTCTGACGTTATGTCTATTTAGAAAGTGCTATGGCGACAATGTCAGGGAAGTATATTCAAAACACTTACTGTCAAACCATTCCTAAGTGTCAAAACACTTACTGTCAAACCCTATTAACGCATAAATTTCGCCCAACTTTCTACCTTTCACATATTGCATTATTCCTCTCTTTGGAAACGAAAAATAAAATATTTTTAAACTAAATTTCATTTTATAACAAATATCAAATCAAAGCACCGATAGTACTGAGAGCGAATAGCTAAATATCAGAATATGACAGTGTATCATTTCTACTTTCCTTCGTTACATGAATATAGAAAAGATTCTTAAAATTAAAGTATAATAAATAACAACACTTAAAAGTATGAAACAATAAAAAAAAACGTAGCAACGCAACGCGTAGTATTCCCTCGAACGGCATGAACATATTATCTTTGCTTCAGTTCCAAACGAAATTGCGCCCTCAAGGCTGTATACAAATATTTTGAACATTTCCAATCTTTGAGCTTGACATTTGACTTAGAGAATCAATATCTTACATCTGTCATAATCAACAAGTGTATAAGTTTTGTGAATATTTATTCAAAAATGTGCCCTATTGACTGTATACAGGAAAAGAGGGGATCTCGAACAACAAGTATTTAAAACATGACCAATATGTGACCTTGACTTCTGACATATGACCTTGAAATTCAATATTGTTCTTCCTCTTGTCATAAGTAGTAATTGTAAGAATGTAAACGTGTTCAAAGCCAACGATGTTTGGTAATCACAACATACACCTCTAGGCTGTATACAATAATATTAAACATTTCCAAGCTGTGACCTTGACCTCTGACTTATGAACCTGAAAATCCATATGGTTCGTTCTCGTTATAAGCAATAATTGTATGAATGTTGGTAAAGATCCAATTAAAACTGCGCCTTCTAGTCTGTATACAAGGATTTCAACCATTTATTATCTGTGACTTTTGACCTTTGACCTAATGTACGTTGAAAATCTATAGGGTTCTTTCCCTTGTCATCAGCAATAAGTATATGAAGTTTGATCAAGCTCGGAACGAACTAGGTACTTTGATCTGTATACAAGGAGTTTTACGATTTCCAATGTGTTACTTTGACCTGTGACCTTGAAAATCAATAGACTTCTGCCTCGTGTCATAAGCTATAAGTGCATAAGTTTTGTTAAGATCAAATAAAAATGTGCCCTCTAAGCTGTATGTAAAAGTGTGACACACTAACGCACACCCTCACTTACACTTGAACGACGGCTGATTTCTTTTACAATATCCCCCTGCAGCTATGTTTCGAGGGGATAATAATGCCTATTCTATGCTCTTTTTTCGGAAGAGCATAGAAAAGGCCACTACCGAAGCAGTTTATGACAAACAATAGACTTAAGAAGGAGTTTATTTGAAACGATTTGAATGAGAAAAGCGTCGGATTTATGGTTTAGTCACAACTAGTGAAACTCTATGGAAATTAGTCATATTTACAAAGTTTTTTATCCTCCGTATGTTGAAGATTTGATTGGATTATTCTTACTGTTTTCCCGTTTATCTTGAACAAGTGATATATTTAAGCCTTTTGATTGAAATATACAACATACAATAGCGTTGTGTATTGGTTTTAAATATATTTGTTAATTATCTGAACAAATATAAGTAAAAATTCTCTAAGGGAGTATCTTCTTGGTGGCATAGATCTAGTCGTAGCAGTTCTTCGACAAAATAAATTAGGTCAAGTTAAGACTTTTGCTCTTTATAATTTTATACTATTGGGATTTCCTCTTTTTGCTCTCGAGCATCACTAATGAGACTAACTTTTTGAAATGCGCATGATTATTTTGCACTGATTTTTGTTTTAGAACATATATTCCAATTTGGGAATCTCACTTTATATTACCATGAAAATTTTGGAGGTTAACGCTCTTGTATATTACCACTTATGATATCGTCCACATTATTCATTTACATAGCCACTGACTAGTCCGACCCGAGAGAAACTTTAGAATCGAACACTCTTTTGAAATTAGGGAGTGAATATAGTGTCGCAACATAAAAAAATCTATTTAGTTTTAATCATTTTTGCTTAAAGTACCACTGATGAGGCTTCGTTATCCGTATCATGCATGTCTGGTTTATGACACTAGATATATTATGTCCCCTCCCCAGAAAAAAAACCACTATACATAGAAGCTTTTTAAAATATGTTACAAAGAAGATATGAATGAGTATAACAAGGAAATCTATCTATCAATATCATCACTTTACATTGGTCAATTATTTGAAGAGATGAAGATATTTAAGAATAATATTGAAGTGTTTTAACTCTTTACCTTCTTGAAGGAAATGTTCAACCCAATGTAAAACGTCTTTAAACTCAATAGCATCATTTAAGACCTGATCAATTTACAGCAAATTAATGTACCAGAGTACCAGTGTCTCGGATTGGAAAATTCCTCACCAGTAATACTTCCAGCGAAAGTGATTACTAGACATATCCAAAGTTCATTTAATTTGCAAACTTTAATTTACTAAATAAATTTGAATATAAATTTGTGCAATTACTATGCAGAGAGTGCGCGACTTCAAATTTCCTGTAAAGTCGAGTTAGTAGCAAAGATAAATAAAACCTATTACCAAAATAGCATAGTGCTAAGATGTTAATCTCATTTAATTTGGATGTTATTTTTGGATGAAATGACAAATTTCCTAAAAAGCAAAATTATATATACAAAGTCGAATTGGTAAAGGGCCGAAACAAAGCTTCTTTCGGGCGACAGAGCTGGAAAGAAGAACACATTTTACTTCAAAAATCAAGTCACGGGGAACGAGTTTAACTGTTTAACAATTTCAACAATAAAGAAGTGTTATTAATAATAAGTTTTCCATCTTTTTAAGTTCTTGAAAAAAAATCAAACGAATTTCATACACCAGACACATGTTTCGGATATTAAACCGTCATAAGTGCTGCTTCCAACCACAATTTACAATATTTTCGAATCACATTTATTTCATTGTGAAACATAAGGTTTATTTTGCAAGAGTATGTGAAGGTTTTCTTGATATTGAGGTTCTTAACAAATATAAAATCGCATTAATATTGTACGCATGCTACGTTTATTAACATATATACTTTTTCAATGCTGCTAAAAAACTAGAACGCAAACGGAATCATATTTATTTCATAGTGAAAGTACATATTATTTTATAAGATTGTGAAAGTTGTTTGTTTGACAATACTGAATTAAGAACAATATTAATTGTACTGACCTGCACATTGTATTTGCCTATCAAATATGATAGCCCAAAACAATATCCCTACAAACACTACAAAGTCTAGATCCATTGTTTTACTCAGATGATTATAACTACGGTAGAATAGACAAACGTTCAATGTAGAGAGCAAATATATATCTTAAAATAAAATAAGTTAATGCTCACAATTTGAATGAAAGAATTGCTCCGCCCCAAAAACAAACGATAGAAAGTGGGTGTTATATTATATGCTCACTAATGGTGATTTTGGGGTTACATTGTAAGCTTACTGATTGTGATCTTGGGTGTTATATTGTATGCTCACTGATTGTGATTTTGGGTGTTATATTGTATGCTCACTGATTGTGATTTTGGGTGTTATATTGTATGCTCACTGATGGTGATTTTGGGTGTTATATTGTATGCTCACTGAATGTGATTTTGGGTGTTATATTGTATGCTCACTGATTGTAATTTTGGGTGTTATATTGTATGCTAACTGAATGTGATTTTGGGTCTTACATTGTATGCTCACTGATTGTGATTTTGATTTTATATTGTATGCTCACTGATTGTGATTTTGGGTGTTATATTGTATGCTCACTGATGGTGATTTTGGGTTTTATATTGTATGCTCACTGATGGTGATTATGGTGTTATAATGTATCCTTATTGATGGTGATTTGGGTGTTATATTGTATGCTCACTGATTGTGATTTGGGGTGTAATATTGTATGCTCACTAATGTTGATTTTGGGTTTTATATTGTATGCTTACTGATGGTGATTTTGGGGGTTATATTGTATGTTCACTGATGATGATTTTGGGTGTTATATTGTTTGCTCACTGATTGTGATTTTTGGGTGTTATATTGAATGCACACTGATTGTGATTTTGGGTATTATATTGTATGTTCACTGATGGAGATTTTGGGAATTATATTGTATGTTCACTAATGATGATTTTGGGTGTTATATTGTATGCTCATTGATGGGGATTTTGAGGTTTATATTGTATGCTCACTGATGGTGATTTTGGGTGTTATATTGTATGCTCCTGATTGTGACTTTAGTGTAATATTGAATGCTCCTGATGGGGATTTTTGAGGTTATATTGTATGCTTACTGGTGGTGATTTTGGGTGTTATATTATATGCTCCTGATGGAGACATTGGTGTAATATAGTATGCTCACTGATTATGATTTTGGGGGTTATATTGTATGCTTACTGATGATGATTTTCGGTGTTATATTGTATGCTCACTGATGGTGATTTTGGGTGTTATATTGTTTGCTCACTGATGGTGATTTTGGGTGTAATATTGTATGTTCACTGATGGTGATTTTGGGGGGTATATTGTATGCTCACTGGATGAAGTTGTTGGGGGTTATTTTGTATGCTCACTGAATGTGATTTTGGGTGTTATATTGTATGCTTACTAATGGTGAGTTTGGGTGTTATATTAAATGCTCACTGATGGTTTTGGAGGTTATATTGTTTGCTCATTGAATATGATTTTGGGGTTATATTGTATGCTCACTGAACGTCATTGTGGGCGTTATATTGTATCCTTACTAATGGTGATATTGGGTGTTATATTGAATGCTCACTGATGGTGATATTAGGTGTTATATTGTATGCTCACTGATGGTGATATTGGGTGTTATATTGTATGCTAAGTGATGGTGATTTTGGGTGTTTTATTGTATGTTCAATAATGGTGAATTATGGGTTATATTGTATGCTTATTGATGGTGATTTTGGTTGTTATATTGAATGCTTACTGATGGTGATTTTGGGTGATATATTGTATGCTCACTGTATGTGATTTTGGGGTGTTATATTGTATGCTAACTGATGGTGATTTTAGGGTGTTATATTCTATGCTTACTGATGGTGATTTTGGGGGTTATATTGTATGCTTACTGATGGTGATTTTGGGGGTTATACTGTATGCTCACTGATGGTGATTTTGGGTGTTATAGTGTACGCTTAGCGATGGGGATTTTGGGTGTTATATTGTAGGTTCACTAATGATGATTTTGGGGGTTATATTGTATGCTCACTGATAGTGATTTGTGGGGTTTTTTTTATTTTGTATGCTCACTGATGATGATTTTGGTAGTTATATTGTATGCTCACTGATGGTGATTTTGGGGTTTATATTGTATGCTCACTGATGGTGATTTTGGATGTTATATTATATGTTCACTTATGGTTATTTTGGGGGTTATATTGTATGCTTACTGATGGTGATTTTGGTTGTTTTATTGTATGCTCACTGATGGTGATATTTGGGGTTATATCGTATGCTCACTGTTGGTGATATTGGGGTTGATATTGTATGCTAACTGATTGTGATTTTGATTTTATATTGTATGCTCACTGATTGTGATTTTGGGGTTTATATTGTATGCTCACTGATGGTGAATTTGGGGATTATATTGTACGTTCACTAATGGTGATTTTGGGGTTTATATTATATGCTCACTGATTGTGATTTTGGGTGTTATATTGTATGCTCATTGATGGTGATTTTGGGTGTAATATTGTATGCTTAGTGATGGGGATTTTGGGGTTGATATTTTATGCTCACTGATGGTGATTTTGGGTGTTATATTGTATGTTCACTAATGGTTATTTTATTGTATACTCACTGATTGAGATTTTGGGTGTTACATTGTATGTTTTCTATTGGTGATTTTGAGGGTTATATTTGATGATCACTGATTGTGATTTTGAGAGTTGTTTTGTATGCTCATTTATGGGGATTTGGAGTTCATATTGTATGCTCACTCATGGTGATTTTGGGGGTTATATTGTATGCTCACTCATGGTTAATTGGGGGTGTTACATGGTATGGTCGCTGGTGATTTATTTTGGGCGTGTCATATTGTATGCACATTCATGGTGATTGTTTTTAGGTGTTGTATATGGTATGTTCACTGATGGTGAATTTTGAGGGCTATACTGTATACTCACTGATTTTGAATTTGCTTGGGTTATATGGTATGCTGACTGATGCTTAGTTGTGAGGGGGGTTTATATTGTATATTCGCTAATGGTTAATTTTGTATGTTTTAATGAATGCTCATTGATTGTTATTTTTTTGGGTGTAATAATGTAAGCTTACAGATGATGTTTTTAGGTGTAGTAATGTATGCTTACAGATGATGTTTTTGGGGTGTTATATTGTATGATCACTAATGGTGAGATTGAGAGGGATTATTTTGTATGCTCACTAATGGTGAGATAAAGGGGGATTATAATGTATGCTCACTAATGGTGAGATTGAGGAGGATTATTTTGCATCCTCAATGATGATTATAGTATTTGGGGTTTATATTGTATGCTCACTGATGACGAGTTTTTTCTCGGGGGGATTTTATTGTATGCTCACTGTTGTTTAAATTTGAAAAAGTGTCAGTCGGACACAATCTGAAACAACATAATCAACAAATAAAATTCGGGTAATTGTCATATGATATAGTTCTTTGAGTTAATATTGTGTGTGTTTTGTTACTTAGGAGAATATAATCACGCATTTGATATTAGTATGATAATGTATTTCTCAGTTGGGATACGTCGTGCCGAATTATTGACTGATAAATTTTATGAAAGCAATATACATATTATCAAACTTGATGTCTATTCCTTTGATAAGTCAGGTTATTCTGACATAGGGATGCGACATTTGGAAATGTTGGTTTTCAATTCTATCTATATACAATTAATCTCATAGCTATCCAATAATTTATTTTCGTTTAATGAAAAGACTATCTGGGTTCGTGGAATAATACTAATTTTATACGGAAGTCCCTATGCATAAATGTTATCAACAGTCATGTACACGTATGTAAGATATTATGTATATATATATATATATGTAATACAGATGTAATAGGTATTGAATTTGTAAAGGATGATCTTTCGTCAACAGAAAAAAATGACAATACACCTGATTCTTTTTCCTTGATTAATTTTTAACTAATTTCTATAGTGATTAAAGGAAGTTTGGCGCGTGATAGCGAGGTTTTTTTAGAGTTTGAATGAGTATCAAAGACTCTTTATATCCTCTGTCAATATATTTTGAGTCTCAAACACAAAATCCTATGTTCATGCATATTCACATAACAAAAAAAAAGGGGGGGGGCACAAAGTCCCTAAATCGGTCCTGTAATTTTCGTGAAAATCAAACTCAACGAAAAAAACTATATTGCATAGAAAACGAGAAAAAAAACTATATGGCATAAAAAGAAATAAATGCTTCCCAAAGAAAGGAGGAAGGAATTAAGTGTGCAGAAGATAGACATGCCATCAAATATTAAATGCAGTAATGAGTTGGGCCCTTTGTCCCCTCAACTAAGTCTGACACTGTTATCAACAACAATTTTAATTTTGAACAGCACGATAGGACTTTTCTAGAGCTGTTAGCAAAATTTGGAAATGGATAGTGTCAATTTTCTATTTAAAGCGGCGTTGGAGGTAATTTTCACCCTTTATTAATGGCAAATGGTATTTTTATCCGGATATTTTATGACAAACCAATGTTTATCTGAAACTAGTACATATACCTAGGTCTCTTTTAGTCCTACATACATGTATGAGCAGAAAGTCTTATTTTCATTCTGAGGAAAACTAACAAAGAACACGTTGGTGACGTAGTGAACTAATACTATTAACGCATAAATTTCGCCCAACTTTCTACCTTTCAAATATTGCAATATTTCTCTCTTTAGAAAAATAAAAATAAAATATTTTTAAACTAAATTTCATTTTATAACAAATATAAAAAAAATGTCAAACAGTAATTTTGTCATAAACAAGGCTTGCAAAATAAGATTATATATGAAACTCGAGTTACATGTACTGTCATTAACCCTCGATCTCCCCCACCAAAAAAAAGCAAAAACCCAAAACAAGGGGGGCATATCGCTCATCTGAGTTGCAGACAAAAATATGATATTGGACAATTTGTTAAAGGCCCTTGAGAACTTCCTTTCTGCAAGATTTCGTGAAATTCTTTGCAGCGGTTGCAGAGGAGAAGTTGAAAATGCGTCAGCTAATCAGATCATTTGACGGCCATATTTGATGACCGATCGGCACGATAAAATCATGTCAAACTTGGTAGAGGACCTTGAGTACCTACTTCCTATAAGGTTTCGTGAATTTCTATGCAGCTGTTCCAGAGAAGTCGAAAATGAAAAAAAGAACGACGGACGGCGTGCTTTGATAACAGCTTACTTGTGCTTTGCTGAGGTGAGTTAAAAACTAAAACTTTGTTTGATTCTTTCAAAAAATAAACAAAAGCCGGGGCAACAAACACAAAGCCAGGTCACAAAAAAGCCAGGTCACAACACAAAATGCCTGGACATATATTTTGGTTCTCTGCTTTGTATTGTTATTTCGTTGCTTGATAAAAATAGCGTTTGCACTGATAAACAGGCACAAGATACCCATGTAAAGAAATTTGAAACTGGTTCATTTTAACGACGATAAAATGGAATTTTATCAAAAGAGTCAATTTCTGTCAAATTTATGAAAATCAGAAAACTTTAAGCATCACGTGACTTAAGTTGGTAAAACCACGAACACAAAATGGAGACATATCGCTCGTATGACGGAAAGAAAACAGATACTGTGATGATTGCGATGATTCAGTTTTATCTTTCCATAGTCGATGTCCGTGTAAAAGATGATATTTTGATGATTCTTTGTTTGTCAATCAAGAAACCATTGAGGATTTTTTACAAACATTCTGACAAAAGGAACGTCGTGGTCGAAATATGTTAAACACAATGTTGTGGTGGTTTCCACGAAAATATCTACAGATTTTGTCACAATGATTGTAAAAACAATGGCGTTTTGCTTACTAACGATTCCATGATAGTAAAAGTACCATTGTAGACAAAGATATAGGCTATGAGAAGATAAAATTCAATCAAAACAATTATTGCAGTTCCTGTTTTCTTTCTTCCAATTGAGCTTATTTTTCATTCGTGATGTCACCAACTTAAGTCACATGATGCTACACAGTTAATCTAATAATGATCTGCATGTCCGCCAATAGTTCAAGAAATAAGAAAGTTTGCTGATGTCATTCAAAACGAAAACAAACAATCCAGCACGAACACGAGAAATTCAGGACAATTAATACAAAAAATCAAGCATCGTCAGGCGTCGTCAGGACACCTTACATGGTGCGTAAAAACCACGTATATTTCCTCTGAATATATTTGAAAAGCATTGCAAGAACTTGTATTGGTTGAATTACGGAAACTTCAACTTCAAAAAATATTATAAAGACTTTTAATAATCCCAGAGTGTGAATTGTCTTAATGAGTTTAAGAAGATCCTGACGATAATCTCAGTAACACTAACAATAGAGCGCACAATTGAGCATCGACGGACCCCTAATAAGCTAGAAGTATGACCAGGTGCCCGGGAGGAGTAAAAATCCCCTGTTTGGCTAGCCGCACCCGCCGTCGATATTCACGCACGAAATTAAAAACAATATCACATATACATGCACTCTCTGAGGTTATGGCTATATAGAAGGTGTTATGGCGACCATGTCAGGGAAAATATTCAAAACACTTACTGTCAAAATGAAATTCTATTTTACATTTTCATATAATAACATACCTATGGCCATATTTCATTGCTTAGATTGAGGATCACTGACGAGGGTTAAATACCCGAACGTGCATGTTTGGTCCATGTTGTAATTTAACGACAAAATCATAAAATAACAAAAGAAATTCTTGGCGTTCCCTTGTCATAAACAAACTAAATTGATTCTAAAATTTGATCGTAATAAAGATAGGCTTTGCCACTGAATGCGATTTTTCAATCACTTATCTTATTGTAGAGAAATACTGTATGCATACCTATTTTAGTGGGATTCATATTTTAGTGAAATTAGCGCTTTAAAGAATCTGCTAATTGAAGACTATGCTAAATAATTGAACTTTTATAGATTGATGTTGAAAAGATATTTCATGATTACGCTAATATGTCAATTTGCTAATTTTTGCCCAGTTTGCACGAAAATACAGTAGTTTTCGAGTTCTTTACGTACCGCGATACAATTATTTTTATAGTGAATATAGATTTCCTGCATTCTCAATATTTTTAAAAGCCTATATTCAAAACATTGCTCAACTTCACGGACATTAAGTGTATGAATGTGATATATCAAGAACGATATATACTTACTATCTTGACAAATGACACCGGCATCCTCTGTATGCCGACAATAGTTCACACCCCACGCATTGAAATCACATAATTCTAAGCTTGGTTCATCTCCCCTACAATGAACAAAGCCCATATGAATCGTTCCTTTACCAGGTCCATATCGAGCACGAGAGACAGGCACGGCCACTGAACTGCAAAAATATAAAATCATTATCAAACCTCGAACTATTTAAATGTGAGTCCTGTAGCAACATATCCCACCCATCATGTTACGTCTTTCGGTACGTTTTTGTACATACATGTAATCATTTTCAGTCTTTGACCATATTACATTGTTTAGATTGAGGATCACTGACGAGGGTTATTTACCCAAAACGATCAGATCAGCGTCCATATGAATGTTCTGAAGGAATGTTCCTAATACTTGGATCGTGAAGACAGTTATAAGGGTAGAAAATCTGGTTAAATTATATAGACAAATTTTTCCCTTCATAAACCTTTATAAATTATGAGGTGAATATCTCGCTTCACCATCGCTACCTTGAGAAATGAATATCATATGTTTCATTTGTATCACATATTTGTCTCAAAACAGAAATAAAAAGTTTTGCAAACAGTTTTAATGTATCGCCCCTGCCTGATTCTTACATGGACCTATACTTAAATGATGCTATAAAAATTGAAGACGTTTGACACTCGAGCATCACTGATGAGACATAATGTATCAAATGCGAATATGGTGCACTAGAATTCAACAAACCTTTTAAAAATTGACAATTTCAGTTTTCCTTATTTGTATTTTGATATTAAATGCAACTAATAAAAATACTGCCATATTAAAAACCAAATGTACGAATTACTGACTATGTAAAGTACATGTTCATACAACGATTACTTACAAAGCTTTCCCCATCATCTTACAGACAATTTGGGCGTCTACATAATCCCATTCATCGTCACATATGGTTCCCCAGGTTCCATTATACTGTATCTCTACTCTGCCTTGGTCTTTGTCAGGTCCATCCACGAGCCTTACTCCAGTTAATTGCGTCTCTAAATAATAGTATTTTTTTCAATTATATAAAGGTGTTTCTATAAGCTTAAGTTAGAGGAATATAGATAAGATTCTTAAAATCAAAGTATAATAAATAACAACACTTAAAAGTATAAAACAATAAAAACGTAGCAACGCAACGCGTAGCATTCCCTCGAACGACATGAATTATCTTTGTTTTTTAGTCCCAAACGAAATTGCGCCCTCAAGGCTGTATACAAATATTCTGAACATTTCTGATCTTTGACCTTGACCTTTGACCTAGAGAATCAATACCTTTCATCTGTCATGATCAACAAGTGTATAAGTTTTGTAAATATTCATTCAAAACTGTGCCCTATGGACTGTTTACAAGAAAGGAGAGGATCTTAAACAACAAGAATTTAAAACATTACCAATCTGTGACCTTGACTTCTGACATATGACCTTGAAATTCAATATTGTTCTTCCTCTTGTCATAAGTAATAATTGTAAGAATGTAAACGTGTTCAAAACCAACGAAGTTTGGTAATCACAACATACACATCTAGGCTGTATACAATAATAATAAACAAGCTGTGATCTTAACCTCTGACCTATGAACCTGAAAATCCATATAGTTCGTTCTTGTCATAAGCAATAATTGTATGAATGTTGGTAAAGATCCAATTAAAACTGCGCCTTCTAGTCTGTATACAAGGATTTAACCATTTATTATCTGTGACTTTTGACCTTTGACCTAATTTACGTTGAAAATCAATTATAGGGTTCTTTCTCTTGTCATCAGCAATAAGTATATGAAGTTTGATCAAGCTCGGAACAAACTAGGTGCTTTGATCTGTATACAAGGAGTTTTACGATTTCCAATATGTTACTTGACCTGTGACCCTGAAAATCAATAGACTTCTGTCTTGTGTCATAAGCTGACGTTTGGTTAAGATCAAATCAAAACTGTGCTCTCTAAGCTGTAAACAAAAGTGTGACACACTAACGCACACCCTCACTTACACATGAACGACGGCTGATTTCTTTTACAATATCCCCCTGCAGCTATGTTTCTAGGGGATAATAATGCCCATTCTATGCTCTTTTTTTCGGAAGGCCACAACCGAAGCAGCTTTATGACAAACAATAGACTTAAGAAGAAAAATAGAGCCTTTCTGGCAAAGGAGTTTATTTGAAACAATTTGAATGTGCAAAGCGTCGGATTTATGGTTAAGTCACAACTAACGAATCTTTTTGGAAATTAGTTATATTGACAAAGTTTATTATCCTTCGTATGTCGAAGATTTTATTCGATTATTCTTACTCTTTTTCCCGTTTATCTTGAACACGTGAAATTACAAAAATTAACAAAATTAAGTGAAAATGTTCTAAATCTAAGGGAGTATCTTCTTGTTGGTATAGCTCTAGCCGTAGCAGTTCTTCGGCAAAAGAAATTAGGTCAAGTTTGGACTTTGCTCTTCAAAATTTTATGCTATTGGGATTTCCTTTTTTTATTTACCAGCATCACTAATGAGACTAATTTGTTGAAATGCGCGTAGTTATTTTGCACTTATTTTTGTATTAGAACATATATTCCAATATGGGAATCTCACATTATATTATCAAAAAAAAATAGGAAGTTTACACTCTGGTATATTACCCCTAATAATGTCGTCCACATTATTCATTTACATCTGACTATGCCGACCCTACTTAAAATTTAGAATCGAATACTCTTTTGAAATTAGGACACACACAAAATAATATATCTAGTTAAATCAGTTTTGCTGAAAGTACCTCTGATGACGCTTTATTATCCGTATCATGCATGTCTGGTATATGCCATTAGTAAAATTATGTTCTCTCCCCAGAAAAAAATCTTTACAGTGAAGCTTTTAAAAATATTTTACAAAGAAGAAACGAATTAGTATAACAAGGAAATATATCTATCAATAACATCACTTACACTGGACAATTATTTGAAGCGATTGATATTTTTTAAAATAATATTGAAGTATTCAAACTCTTTACCTTCTTGAAGAAATAATATTGAAGTGTTCAAACTCTTTACCTTCTTGAAGAAAATTTCAACCCAAGTTAATGTACCAGACCCGTGTTTCGGATTTGAAAAATCTTCACCAGTGATACTTCAAGCGAAAGTGATAATTGGACAAAACCAAGGTAGATTTCACTAACAAACTTTGATTTAATTATTTTCAATATAAATTTGTTTAATTACTATGCAGAGAGTGCGCGACTCCTCCAATTTCCTGTAGAGTCGATTTAATAACAAAGTTAAACAAAATCGCTTACCAAAATAGGATGGTGCTCAGATTTTAACCTCTTTTAATTTGGATGTTATTTTTGGATGAAATGACAAATTTCCGAAATAGCAAAATAATATATACATGTATGATGTGAAATTGATAAGGGGGCAAAACAAAGCTTCTTTCAGGCGACAGAACTAAAAAGAAGAAAACATTTCACGAGGAACGAGTTTAAAAGATGGTAGTCTCATGGTAAGGGACGTAACTCAAAATTCATCTCGCGAACCATTCGGATTAGCCTCGACCTTTTCCTTCGAAAAAAGACTCGGACGTCAGACGGCGCCATTTTAAAAATAGTTCCCCGTTGATCTATTACTTTTGTTATAATCTATCATGAAATACAAATTCCAACACTGGATCGTAACTGACAAATATTTTACTCACAACATTACTCACTCAAGTTGGAGAATTTTGAATGTTGAAAAGGTGCCTTTTTACTTTTACATCGATTTGATGTAAAACCTTCCACCATTGGCATCCGAGTCTTTTTATGCCGTTACAAATAAAGGGCGAGGGGATCCGAATGCTCGCGAACGTTTGTTGTCTGGTGTAACGTCACCATCGTTTGTTTTCACGACAAGCAACTGCTTGACTTAATCATGACGTCATAATAGTGGTACACAGGGGTAACCCTTACTTCTATTTTCCTCCGTATGCATTTCATTTCTCTGTAGTATTTCCTGAAATTGAGCATTACTTATAGATTAAATATGTTTCTGAGATTTATACAATTCTTTATTCTTTTGATATTTTCAGTATCTACATGAATCCCTTGACTTACGGCAAATTTCATTCCGTAAATGTCGAAAGACTATTCAGATGTTATCTGATAATACTTCGATTTAATTTGAGCGTGATTAGTGTAAATAGAGTACATGATAAGAAGTTCATCAAGAAGAAAAAAAATATCGTAGTAGAAATGTGGTAAGTTGTCCGGCTCGGCAATCTGGGACGGTTACTTTTTATTTTGAAAATCGGGAAAATGATAAAGTTGAACGAATTTCAAAAGGAGATGTCCAGGATTGGGGGAGGGGGGTTCGGTTCTAAACAACTCGACTTCATCTATACCCGCGCATTGGACAGTTCAATGGATCCTATTTATCCTTTTTTTTTAAATTCCCCTTCTATTTTTAAATTTTACATTTTGTTTGGTTACTTCCCGTGTTAAATCAACTGAGTCAAATGCACGTATTACGACTGATTTATGAAATAATGATAACTGTTATTTATTCAAATTAATTTTACAATTTCGCGTAAGCATGTTAATAAAAAATGCCGACAAGACAAACAACGCTATGCTTAACCTTGATGTAACGTTAAAAAAGTATGTGAAGGTTTTCTTTACAATGAGGGTCTAACAAGTATAAAGTCGCATTAATATTGTACGCATGCTACGTATATTTGCATATATAGTTTTTCAAGGCTGCTTTAAAATTAGAACAAAAACGGAATCATATTCATTTCATAGTGAAACCACATATTATTTAATACGATGATGTGAAAGATGTTTGTTTGACAATGCCAAATTAAGAACAATATTAATTGTATTGACCTGCACATTGTATTTGCGTATCAAATATAATAGCCCAAAACAATATCCCTACATACACTACAAAGTCTAGATCCATTGTTTTACTCTGATGAATTAAACAACGGTATAATAGACAAACGTTCAATGTAGAGAGCAAATATATATCTACGAATAAAATATGTTAATGTTCATAATTTGAATGAAAGAATCGCTCCGCCCCCAAAACAAACGATATGAAGTGGGAAAGGTTTTTCCCGCTATATTGTATACTCGCTGATGGTTATTTTGGGGAGTTATACTGTATGCTCACTGATTGTGATTTTGGGTGTTATATTGTATGCTCACTGAATGTGATTTTGGGTGTTGTATTGTATGCTCACTGATTGTGATTTTGGGTGTTATATTGTATGCTCACTGATTGTGATATTCGGTGTTTTATTGTATCCTCACTGAAAGTGATTTTTGGGTTTATATTGTATGCTTACTGACGGTGATTTTAGGGTTGATATTGTAAGCTCACTGATGGTGGTTTTGGGTATTATATTGTATGCTTAGTGATGGTGATTTTGGGTGTTATGTTGTATACTCACTGATCGTGATTTTGCCTGTTATATTGTATGCTTAGTGATGGTGATTTTGGGGTTTATATTGTATGCTTACTGATGGTGATTTTGGGTATTATATTGTAAGCTTACTGATGGTGATTTTAGGGTTGATATTGTAAGCTCACTGATGGTGGTTTTCGGGTTTATATTGTATGCTCACTGATGGTGATTTTCGGGTTTATATTGTATGCTCACTGATGGTGGTTTTGGGTATTATATTGTAAGCTTACTGATGGTGATTTTAGGGTTGATATTGTAAGCTCACTGATGGTGGTTTTGGGTATTATATTGTAAGCTTACTGATGGTGATTTTGGGGGTTATATTGTATGCTTACTGATGGTGATTTTGGGTTTATATTGTATGCTCACTGATGGTGATTTTCGGGTTTATATTGTATGCTCACTGATGGTGATTTTGGGTATTATATTGTATGCTTACTCATGGTGATTTAGGGTTTATATTGTATGCTTACTGATGATGATTTTGGGGTTAATATTTCATGCTCACTAATGGTGATTTTGGGGTTTATATTATCTGCACACTGATTGTGATTTAGGTGTTATCTTGTATTTTCACTGATGATGATTTTGGGTGTTATATTGTATGCTCTCTGATAGTGATTTTGGGGGTTATATTGTATGTTCACTGATGATGATTTTGGGTGTTATATTGTATGCTCTCTGATGGTGATCTTGGGTGTTATATTGTATGCTCTCTGATGGTGATTTTGGGGGTTAAATTGTATGTTCACTGATGATGATTTTGGGTGTTTAATTGTATGCTCCTGATGGTGACTTTGGTGTTATATTGTATCCTTAGTGATGGGGATTTTGGGGTTTATGTTCTATGTTCACTGATGGTGATTTTGGGTGTTATATTGTATGCTCCTTATAATGACTTTGGTGTAATATAGAATGCTCACTGATTGTGATTTTGGGGGTTATATTGTAGGATTACTGATTGTGATTTTGGGTGTTATATTGTACGCTCACTAATGGTGATTTTGGATGCAATATTGTATGTTCACTGATGGTGATTTTGGGGGTTATATTGTATGCTGATTGAATATGATTTTGGGGTTATATTGTATGCTCATTGGATGAAGTTGTTGGGGGTTATTTTGTTTGCTCACTGAAGGTGATTTTGGGTGTTATATTGTATGCGTAATAATGGTGATTTTGGGGGTTATATTGTATGCTTAGTGATGGTGATTTTGGGTGTTAAATTGTATGTTTACTAATGGTGATTTTGGGTGTTATATTGTATGCTTACTGATGGTGATTTTGGGGGTTATATTGTATGCACACTGATGGTGATTTTGGGTGTTTTATTGTATGCTTAGTGATCGTGATTTTGGGTGTTATATTGTATGTTTACTAATGGTGATTTTGGGTGTTTTATTGTATGCTTTCTGATGGTGATTTTGGGTGTTATATTGTATGCTTACTCATGGTGATTTTGGGTGTTATATTGTATGCTTAGTGATTGTGATTTTGGGTGTTATATTGTATGTTTACTAATGGTGATTTTGGGGGTTATATTGTATGCACACTGATGGTGATTTTGGGTATTATATTGTATGGTTACTGATGATGATTTTGGGGTTTATATTTTATGCTCAATGATGGTGATTTTGGGGTTGATATTATATGCACACTGATTGTGAGTTAGGTGTTATATTGTATGTTCATTGATGGTATTTTTGGGTGTTATATTGTATATTCACTGATGAGGATTTTTTGGGTTATATTGTTTGTTCACTGATGGCGATTTTGGGTGTTTTATTGTATGCTCCTGATGGTGACTTTGGTGTAATATTGAATGCTTAGTGATGGGGATCTTGGGGTTTATGTTGTATGCTCACTGATGGTAATTTTGGTAGTTATATTGTATGTTCCTTATGGTGACTTTGGTGTAATATTGTATGTTCACTGATGGTGATGTTGGGGTTACATTGTAAGCTCATTAAATATGATTTGGGGTTATATTATATGCTCATTGGATGAAGTTGTTGGGGGTTATTTTGTATGCTCACTGAATGTGATTTTGGGTGTTATATTGTATGCTTAATAATGGTGATTTTGGGTGTTATATTGTATGCTCACTGATGGTGATATTGGGTGTTATATTGTATGCTTAGTGATGGTGATTTTGGGTGTTATATTGTATGTTCACTAATGGTGATTTTTGGGGTTATATTGTATGCTCACTGATGGTGATTTTGGGTGTTATATTGTATGCTCACTGATGGTGATTTTGGGGGCTATATTGTATGTTCACTGATGGTGATTTTGGGTGTGATATTGTATGCTCACTGATGGTGATATTCGGTGTTGTTATACCCTTGTCAGTATCCCTATATAAAATCCCCATAGGAAAAATGCCTATAAATTCAAATATTTGACCAAGCTGTCAATATTTACATCAATATTGGCCCTAGGGCAACATTTCAAAAAATATTGACCGATAAACGGTACATCCTTTGTGACGTCACGTCATTGATGACGCTATTAGCTCTACCTATTTTTCCGCGCTCTTTCTCTTATAGATGAAAATGAACGTAAACATGTCGGGCTAATCGGTTCGTTACTGCAGTATTGATGTAAGGTATAACAAAACAATTATTGACTGGGAATGAGGGCAATATATGATTTGTTGGACCCTCAGACAAAATATTGCCCTCGGCCTTTGGCCTCGGGCAATATTTTATCTTCAGGTCCAACAAATCATATATTGCCCTCATTCCCAGTCAATAATTGTATATTATCTTGTATGCTTAGTGATGGTGATTTTGGGTGTTATATTGTATGCTTACTGATGGTGATTTTGGGGTTATATTGTATGCTTACTGATGGTGATTTTGGGTGTTATATTGCATGCTCACTGATTGTGATTTTGGGGGCTCTATTATATGTTCACTGATGGTGATTTTGGGTGTGATATTGTATGCTTACTGATGGTGATTTTGGGTGTTATATTGTATGCTTACTGATGGTGATTTTGGGTGTTATATTGTATGCTTAGTGATCGTGATTTTGGGTGTTATATTGTATGTTTACTAATGGTGATTTTGGGTGTTATATTGTATGCTTACAGAGTGTGATTTTGGGTGTTATATTGTATGCTCATTGATGGTGATATTGGGTGTTATATTGTATGTTCACAGATGGTGATTTTGGGGTTGTATTGTATGCTCATTGAATATGATTTTGGGGTTATATTGTATGCTCAATGAATGTGATTTTAGGTGTTATATTGTTTGCTTATTGATGGTGATTTTCGTGTTAAATTGTTTGCTCACTGATTGTGATTTTGGATGTAATATTGCATGCTCACTGATTGTGATTTTGGGGGTTATCTTGTATGCTCACTGATTGTGATTTTGATTTTATATTGTATGCTCACTGATTGTGATTTTGATTTTATATTGTATGCTCACTGATGGTGATTATGGTGTTATATTTTATGCTCACTGATTGTGATTTTGATTTTATATTGTATGCTCACTGATGGTGATTTTGGGCTTTATATTGTATGCTCCCTGATTATGATTTTGATTTTATATTGTATGCTCACTGATGGTGATTATTGGGTTATAGTGTATGCTTATTGATGGTGATTTTCTGTGTTATATTGTATGCACACTAATTGTGATTTTTGGGTGTTATATTGTATGCTCACTGATGGTTGTTTTTGGGTTGATATTCTATGGTTACTGTCGGTGATTTTTGGTTATTATATTGTATGCATAGTGATGATGATTTAGGGTGTTATATTTTATGCTCACTGATGGTGATTTTGGGGTTTATATTATAATTATGTACACTGATTGTGATTTTGGGTAGTGTTGTATAATCGGAAAAATTTCATAATCGATTATCGGTTTATAATCGGAGAGGATTTTAATCGATTATTTCGATTTAATCGGAAATAATTCTTTCTTGTTCTTACAGAAAGAAATATGACAAGTAATGAATAAACTTCACTAAATCTTATGCTAATATACATAGCAAAATGTCTAGGAAGAACTCCAACCACAGAATGATGAAATCCTGTCTAGTAAATGAAATATTTTGTCAAGATCACAGCAGTAATGGAGTCAAAACAAATATGTGATTGTAATAGTCGACTTTATACAGCATATGCAGGGATGGAGGGGGGGGGGTTCTAACAGAGAGGGAAGGAAAGACCAAATAGCAAACGGTTCTCTGTTGCCACTGTAACTAATACGATCCAAGAGTTAACTTATGATTTTGCTCATTCAAGGAATCAAGCAATATCTTCGTGGTAACAGTACTGTGAAATTCACTGACCTTGTCCTTCTTACAAAGCTCAGGAGTTCGGCGTAAAAACTAAAAAGTTTTTTTTCTAGACGAGTAGATATTGACGTATCGCAGGCCCGTTTCGCATCTGACGTTGAAGTTTTCTATAAGAGTACTTGTCATTACTATTAAATAAATTCAATGAGAATCCTAATTCCATCCATTGTATGCCTTAGAGATTGTATCCTTTTCAAATCATTTACGCTACGCCCTGAACTTTAACTCGTAGAAACGATCATTGATCTACTTTCAATTTATTCGTACTTGTCATACGCGAATATGACCGAAAACTATGTCATTCTTTTCCACGTTGAATATTTCCGATTATAATCGATTCTTAAAAACATAATCGATTAATCGAAATCGAAGGGTATTAGCGATGATGTAGCCGATGTCGGCGATAATCGTTACAACACTAATTTTGGGTGTTATATTGTATGCTCACTGTTAGTGATTTTAGGGTTTATATTGTATGTTCATTGATTGTGATTTTAGGGGTTATATTGTATGTTCCTGATGGTGACTTTGGGTGTTATATTGTATGCTCCTGATGGTGACTTTGGTTTAATATTGTACGTTAGTGATGGGGATTTTGGGGTTTATATTGTACGCTTACTGATGGTGATTCTGGGTTATATATTGTATGCTCCTGATGGTGATTTTGGTGTTATATTGTATGCCTAGTGATGGGGATTTTGGGGGTTATATTGTATGCTTACTGATGGTGATTCAGGGTGTTATATTGTATGGTCCTGATGGTGACTTTGGTGTATTATAGTATGCTCACTGATTGTGATTTTGGGGGTTATATTGTATGCTTACTGATGGTGATTTTGGGTGTTATATTGTATGCTCACTGATGGTGATTTTGGGTGTAATATTTTATGTTCACTGATGGTTATTTTGGGGGTTGTGTTGTATGCTCATTGAATATGATTTTGGGGTTATATTGTATGCTCACTGAATGTGATTTTTGGTGTTATATTGTATGCTTATTGATGGTGATTTTGGTGTTATATTGTATGCTCACTGATTGTGATTTTGGTTGTTATATTGTATGCTTACAGATGGTTTTTTGGGGGTTATCTTGTATGCTCACTGATGGTGATTTTGGTGGCTATATTGTATGCTCACTGATAGTGATTTTGGGGGTTATATTGTATGCTAACTGATGGTGATTTTGGAGGTTATATTGTATGTTCACTGATGGTGATTCTGGGGGTTATATTGTACAGTACGTTCATTGCAATCTTTGTCTATTGTATCCTTTCAGACATCGCGCATCAGACATCCTGCATCGTACATCAGACATCGCGCATCCTACATCAGACATCGTACATCAGACATCCTATCGTATCGTATCAGACATCGTACATTTGTATCAAACACTCTATCAGACATCGTATCAGACACTCTATCAGACATCTAATCAGACTTCATCAGACACCCTATCAGAATCTAATTAATCAGACATGTGTATAGTATCACGCATCCTAATGAGTTAAAGAAGATCCTGACGATAATCTCAACAGCACTCACAATAGAGCACCAAATTGAGCATCTACGGACCCCTAGCAAGCTAGAGGTGGGATCAGGTGCCCGGGAGGAGTAAGCATCCCCCTAAGTAACGTTTCGCGCATCAGACATTGTTATGTTTGTAAAATAAGATTAAATCTTGGTTTTCTCAATAAAAGGAAATACAACCTCGCTCTTGATAGTATCTATTATTAAAACCATCTCTTTACCAACTAAAAACTAAGCATCTCAGTTCTGTACGATCCGGCGTTCCGCAGTGAAACTCCCCTCCCCCACCCCTTGTCAACGTCTGATTCTGAATTGGGTCAACACAAAGAAGACTGAATTGGTTCGAAGGATAAGATTGCATTTATCATATTTTTCTATCACGTAATATTCACATGTATTCAGTTTTTGTTTATCCCTGGTTTGTCGGATTCACTATTTGATGCAAACTGCCAGTACTTTCGGTTTCAATGCCGCTCAAAGAACATGTAGTAGTTATCTATAAGTATGTAGGTCGAATCCACCCAACCGGAAGCAGTAAGAAAGAGATGCGCACAAGACTGCTGGCCAGCAGGATGCAGGCCTCGTGGACCTAGAGGTAAGCTCTATATATAGTTACCCCCCTTTCCCTGCCCAGGACACCCTGTAGATAGTTAAATACCACTACTCGGTATACTTCACTTGCGACGACGATAAAAACAACTGTTAAAAAGTTGAAAAACTCGTTCCAGTGGGGGAACCTTCCATGGGGGCTTCCCGCTAAATGCCAGTTGGGTCTCGTGACCCGACTTGAAATCTCGTCCGCCATGTTTTTTTCTGTATGTTTACTTTCGTTTTACGCGAGCTGGTAGTACCCCACCAACCCAGCGTTATTTTTGTAAATAATCATTGTTTTTGTGACTTTATTTGTATCTTCCTGTGTTCTTTGTTTGTTTGCACTTGCAATATCCATGGACAAGTGCATTAAACCTTCAATCGACCTGCATAGTGAAAGTGTGCATCCCAAGGGGGTCGACTCAAAAGTGACTAGAGTCCAATCAGGTTCACCCGGCAGTTGGGTCGGGGGACCTGAGAAGGTCAATGGTGCACTTAATGCAATGCAGTCTACTTGTGCAGATGAGAATGTGGATTTCTCCTCAAGGTTAGAGGCACGTTGCAATAAGCTGGACCAACTGGATGATTTTCAAGATACCCAACAGAACTCATATCAGAGAATGATGACAAATATGGATAATGACCATATCCCTGTATACAGCACAAAATCGATAATTCAGACAATCAGAAACCGAAGGCATACAAAATCAGGATAAAACAGGAACCAAAGAAAACAAACAAAAACCTCCACCACATGAAAAGAAGCGAACTCCCGATATGGGAGTGAGACCAGGTGCCCAGGAATAGTAAGCATCTCCTGCTTGCATGCAACTCCCGCCGCTTCAATTCGGTAGAACTGTCACATCCGGTTACTTCCATTTCGGAAGACATAGAGTACAATCTTTGGTTGAATGGTTCAAATGGTCTATGGCAGAATATCATCAACCATTCTGGAGAGTGGGACATCATAGTGTATGACGAGTTCCCCATATCGACCGTAGAACTTCCTCAGTGATGATGTTAGTCGGTCACAAACATATCCCTGACTGAGAAGCTGAAAGACGCCTAGCTCTCAGAACACGCACGCACAGAGGCACGTGATGCTCGCATAGAGGCACTAATGCTCGATCAGACAAGGTCACAGAGGCACCTTGATGATAAGTTTGACCAATTGATGCACTTGATGTCGAGCCATTTCCTGTCACCTTACAACAAGGTCATGGACCCTGTGGGTACAGGGACCTCGGGGTCCGCAGTTAACGTCCAGGATGGTCAAGCCCCTGACCAAGGAAATGTACCCTCCATTGCGAGTGGGGAGCCAAGTGCGCCTAGTGGTTTAGGTAAAGGTAATCAAGGTCATTGTAAATCTCTAGGCCAGCCCAGGCAGGGCATTCACAGAGATTTAGTGCCTCGCATATTTCACATGTTTATGACCCAAGTGGACAATCACAGGGGCATGACCCTGTTGTTACATGTAATTTACCTGGCTTGAGTGATATTAACAATCCCTATGGTGTTGCGGGGATTACGGATGCCAAGCAGGGGCAATCACAAGGACTACAAAGTTGTTTTGTACAAGGACAAGGTTACAGCCCCTCAGTAATGATGATTGGGGCCCAGACGGGGCCATATAGCAGTAGCTTTCTATATATGGGAGTTGAAGGTCACATGGAATCTCCAGGGGAAAATGAGGTTATGATAGCCCAGCAGGGGCAATGGCAGGGGTACAGCCCTGAATATAATACCCCATTTTCTGGATATCAAGGTCAGTCCCTAGAGGAAGTAGGGACTATGACAGCCCAGCAGGGGCAATCACAGGGGTACTGCCCTGGTGTTAACACTCCGCATGTGGAAGAAATAGTTCGTCCTAGGCAAATGACGCAATTGTCTAGTAGTCACCCATTCTGGGATCTAGGTCAGGGGTACGTGGTACCCTTGCAGGATGGACAGTGCACGATCGGCTTGGTAGGTAATGAGGCCACTATGATTAGTTCAGTTGGTATGCGTTCGAGTTGTCAGTATATTAGTTCACATGGTGAGAGTGACCATGGATCACAGGGGCTCGGAGTGTCCCTGTCATGTTGATTTGAGCAGTGTGTTGGTATGAATCCCAACCCGTCTGTTGGTGATTGTGAATTACGGGTGCCCGGAGTGCCCCACCCGTTGGAATTTGGTCAGAGTGAAAATCCCACCCCGTCTGTAGGTGACTGTGAGTCACAGGGGCTTGGAATTATGTGAGAATTCCGACCCCACAAATACGATTCCCTACACTATCTCCTCACAGTCTGGAGGATTGTCTTGTGTAGGAGGACTTGAAACACGGGGGGACGAAACACCCTCGTCGTTGGGAGCTGGACCAAATTTCGGATATGACCCTGACCCGAATAGTAGTACACCTGGGGAGTTAAGTGTCGTGGGTAGTAATGGCCCTGGGCATAGGGAAAGGGTAAGTAGGGCCAATGAAGGCAGTTCGCAAGTGGTTGGCGAATCTGGTAATGAAGGACATCTAGGTAGAGAATGTCCTGTTATGTGTGGTCCTTTTTCCTATTTAAAAGGTCGCTCACCCTCAAAAGAGTATAAAGAATGTAGGAGGGTTGCGAATACCCTCCTTGGAGTGCGAGCAATGGAGTGTAAAGGTTACAAACCACATGCTCGAGTCAAGGTAAATTGCGAATTAGAGGTCAACGCCATTGTCGACACAGGGTCAAGTATAACCCTAATATCAAACAAGGTTTACGACAGGTTGTCAAGGAAACCGAAGGTCAAGGGTCACACGGAATTCGAAACTGCTGGAGGCAGTGTTATGCTCACAGATAAGCTTGAGGTAATTCCCTTGAGGATGAATAATTTTGAAACCAAGCATGTGGTTTACAAGGGAGATATAGTATGTGACATGATCTTGGGACTTCATTTACTATTGAGAACAGGTGCACAAAGCCCCTTAATCGGTCCTGTAATTTTCTTTTAAATCAAACTCAACGAAAAATACTATATCGCATAGAAAACGAGAAAAAAACTATATGGCATAAAAAGAAATAAATGCTTCCCAAAAGAAAGGAGGAAGGAATGAAGTGTGCAGAAGATAGACATGAAATCAAATATTAAATGCAGTAATGAGTTGGGCCCTCTGTCTCCTCCACTAAGTCTGACACTGTTCTCAACACCAATTCCAATTTTGGACTGCACGGTAGGACTTTTCTAGAGCTGTTAGCACAATTTGGAAATGGATAGTATCAATTTTGTATTTAAAGCGGCGTTGGAGGTAATTTTCACCCTACATTAATGGCAAATGGTATTTTTATCCGGATATTTAATGACAAACCAATGTTTATCTGAAACTAGTACATATACCTAGGTCTCTTTTAGTCCTACATACATGTACGAGCAGAAACACTTCTTTTCATTCGGAGGAAAACTTACAAAGAACACGTTGGTGACGTAGTGAACTAATACTATTAACGCATAAATTTCGCCCAACTTTCTACCTTTCACATATTGCATTATTTCTCTCTTTGGAAAAAAAAAAAAATTTTTTTTAGCTAAATTCCATTTATAACAAATATCAAATCAAAGCAATGAAGGTTCTGAGAGCGAATAGCTAAATATCAGAATATGACATTGCATCATTTCTACTTTCCCTCGTAGACAAGTTTATGCAACTTGCAACAAGTTTAGAATAATACTGAATGCTAATCCATAATCATGTCATTAGAATTAAAAGATGACCGTCCTCGAATTATCATATTCAAAAGCACCAATACTATTGGCCGACCCAGAGGGTTGACTAGTAGTCTAGTCAATCTAAGGTTGAAGGTGGAACTAATTGCAAAAGAATTGTTACTTCCATTTTTCGTCAGCTTTCATCATGTAGACTATGAGAAAAAAAGTCCGGAAAAAATCCGTCCAGGCAAAATGTACTTTTTAGGTGTCGGAAATATTGCAAAACTGGATTGTTACAGACGCGCCACCTTACTTCGAACGGGAGGCAACTCTGATTACTGTTTTCACATATGCGTACACACGTTCACATAAACGTCGCATTAGATATGAAAAGAAAACAATAAATTACATTTCATAAAAGAAAACACTTTTATTTGTTGAAAAGATGGAACATATATGTAAGTGACAAAGGTATAAAATACCAAATAATATTCTGTCTTTGACCGATTTACATGCCCTTTTCTACAATGACCTACACGTAGATCTGTCCATGTGCAGACACATGTACAAGGAAGAACGAACGTACAAACTAAACACTTTTTAAAAAAGAACTTGCAAAAAATATGATATTAAATGTAGATTCAAACATTTATATATGCATAGCCAATGTAAGTCCCTGGGATGTTACTATTGAAAGGAACGTGCTGCAATTCGTGTATTAACACTCGTGACGTCACAATGCATAAGATCTAAATAAACATACCGCGACGGCTGTTCTAACTTGCAAACTGAAGATGAATTTTGCCATCACCCTTTTACCAAGAAAAAACAATTTCAGAAAACAAGAATGAAACAGACAACTGTGGTGCATATATATAGAATAAATGTCAAAATTTGTGTTTTGTTACGGGTATGCAACACACATCAAGTGCATTTATCGCATGAAATGCGCTAACGCGCATTACATGTACGATAAATGCACTTGCTGTGTGTTGCATACCCGTAACAAAACACAAATTAAGACACTTATTCTCTATTTGCTAAATAAATGTGAAATTACGGAAGCGACTGCTATAGAAAATTTTCATGTATGGAGGCCAATTCGTAGCAAAACTCAAAAACATGACATATTTGTTTTCTTCTCGTTCTAAATAGTTATTTATGATGACAGAAACGAAATATTTGTTCAAATTCTATGCGTATATACGTAACTCTCACGTTACACATCATTTACTTTTAAAAATGTGAAGTTTCTCGTCTGTAACGCTCACCTGATACCATCTCTGAACAGTTCAAAACAGCATCTATTCAGTCGGCTATGTACATTTCTTTCTTTATTTCTGTCTATTTCATCATGTTCATTATAGATCTACATGTAAATTACTTTTTAAATTATGCTTAATTTCTTCATATCATTCTTCATTTTCATTTTGTATCCTTTTGTGTGTGTGTGTGTGGGGTGTGTCTGAATTTTGTATATCACCCGTTTTATGGTGTATACCCCTGCTAGACGAATTATAATACTAAAAGACATGAATCCATAGATCTTGGTAAGTCGGCCTGTTGAACACTCGGCCCGTCATTGGTCCTCTCTACATATAAGATTAGGATCAATCGGCCCGTACAGATATTTCGAGTGGGACACTCGGACCGTATTGATATGTTCAACAAAGTCAAATTTGAAAGTAAAGCTGAACGATTTTGTTTTCATGATCATCGTATAAAACATGATTTGAAATAAATAAACAGATAATTTTTATACTGTATGGCGAACTTTATGTAAAGTTTATGATCGATGCGTGTGTACATGAAGGAAGAGAGGGGATCTCTAACCAGACCCTGTTGCTGCACCAACAGCAAAACACCAAACAACCGATGCGAAAACACAAAGACGGGCACTGCGGGATACTAAAAAGAGACACTCGGCACAGAAACATCAAAGAAATAAGACCACACATAAATCAACGAGATCATTGGGTAACCGGTGCCGACTTAGGACGGGCATTTTCTACGCAAGTAGCAATTGGTGTGGTTATCCCGATTAGGTGTGCACAACTCTTCCACTTTTCCTGTTACCAGAAGGTCTCGAAGAACGCACAATTAGAGTGTAAAACAACCTCATCACTGTTAAATGACCACTCAAACAAGACAGCACAGTACACTTGTATTCTTTCAAATAACTTTATACAATACAAATAAAATATGCTTTTGTCCGGGTTATCATTGTAACTGGACGAGTAGACAAATGTTTACGGTCCGAGTGGACAGATTACGGGTCTGATATTCCACGGTCTGAATGTTCCACGGTCTGAGTGTTCCACTATCTGAGTTCAAGGCCCTTTATTTTCAAATTCAGCATAACGTATTTTTGAAATGATAGTGATAGTTGATGTATTTACATTGAGAAATACAAATTATCGAAGATGAACTCCGTTGGCGTGGCTTATAAAATTTTTACCTCGGAGAAAAATCGGAATTCTCGACAATATTTGGAGTTGGCTTTTGGAAAGAGAGAGAGGGGGAGGGGGGCCGCTTGACGTCTTTTCTTATTCGGTCAGGCGAGGGAGAACAAACAATTTCATTTTAAGCTAGCGTCAGACTGCTTTTTAATGTTTATGAAATGAGGACGATACTCTTCCAATCTTTGAAAATCATTTTCTGTGGTACCAGTTCATTTTTCTATCTCCAAGATTAATGCCCGCGTCGACATTCATGAACTCTCATATACTTGGCATATTTATAAGTTACAAGTTTTTTTTATCCCTTTTTATACGTATTTAGGTTCTTGGGAAACACACGTATATCTTTTTTGGCCTGATCAATGTTCCATTCTTCAAATTTTGCAAATAAGGTTTTGTTGAAAAAATTCTGACTCAAAACAATGATTAGACACGGACCTACTCAGCCTTGCGTTAGTACATCCTTGTTTGCCCAACTTTTATCTTTTTAAAAACTCTTTGATTCACGTTTGGTATGACTATGAGAGTATACTTTTCTTTTGAAACAAGTTGATTCTGGACGAACGTTTTTAAACACAAGTAATACCTGACTTACCCAAATCCCTTTGAAATAGCTGACTTGTCCCAATAACTTTTTTTTTCAAAAATAGGATACCTTTACTTAAAAAAAAGATTACTTTATACATGTACAGTATTATCTACAAGTATAAATACCTTGCCTATTTTCATTGAGCTTAGAATTTTGCTTTCATCTTATTGACTATTAGAAACTAGACAAATCAGTCTATTTCAAGAAAAGACTTTTATTAAGAAAACTATATCGATTTCTCAAAAAACAGTTATTTTCTAAGAAAAACTCAAAATTGTTTGACCCGAAAACACAATATTGAAATTATTTCAATTGAAATTCGATCCAGACTTTTTGTATATTACTAGTATACAGGGTATTGACAGCAACATTTTCAGACATTAAATGATTCTTTGTAATAGGTTCCAGGTTCACCAATTAAAATGAACTTTGTATACTTATCAAAATTCCTGAATTTTCTAAGAAAAACATACTTTTTGACCAAAAAACCACATATTTATGATGAATTTTATTTGAAACTTGGACTATGCCAAAGAGCATTCCAGACAACGTTAAACCACATTTATTTACATCAGAAATATTGTCGCTGAAATAAATGAGGGATTGTTTCCACTTTTCAGTGATTTTCATGAAATCTTTCTTTGTTTTTACAAAAAAGCACTTTTACCTGGGTATTTTGCTCCGGACTTTTTGTATACAGCAACATTTTTACACATTTAGTTATTCTTTTACAGTTTGTTCCAGCAGCTTCACCATTCTAAATCAAACTATGTAGATTTCTCAAAATTCTTGAATTCTGTGTGAAAAACCTACTTTTTGACCAAAAAACCACATATTTATCATGAATTTCAATTTGAAATTTGGACTATGCGAAAGAGCATTCCAGACAATATTAAACAACATTGATTTACAGCAGAAATATTATCGCTGGAATAGATGAGGGATTGTTTCCAGTTTCGGTGATTTTCATTAAATTTTTATTTGTTTTACAAAAAAAGTACTTTTGCATCGGTATTTTGCTTCGGACTTTTTGTATGTTATACAGGATATATACAGCAACATTTTTACACTTTTAGTTATTCTCTTTCAGTTAGTTTCAGGTTCATCAGTTTAAATCAAATTCTGTAGATTTCTCAAAATTCTTAAATTTGTACGAAAAACCCACTTTTTGACCCAAAACCACAATTTTTAAAGTGAATCTTTATATAAAATTTGTACTATGCGAAAGAGCCTTCCAGACAATACTAAACCACATTGATTCACAGCAGAAATACTGTCGCTGGAATAAATGAGGGATTGTTTCCAGTTTTAGGCGATATTCATTAAATTTTTCTTTATTTTACAAAAAAAGCACTTTTCCTTGGGTATTTTGCTCCGGACTTTTTGTGTGTTATACAGGACATATACACCAACATTATTACACATTTAGTGATTCTTTTACAGTTAATTCCAGGTTCACCAAATTAAATCAAACTCATAAGATTTCTCTAATTTCTTGATTTTTCTACAAAAAACCTTCTTTTTGGCCCAAAAAAAGCATTTTTTTAAATGAGTTTTTATGTGAAATTTGGACTATGCAAAAGAGTGTTCCAGACAACGTTAAACCACATTTATTTATAGCAGAAATATTGTCGCTGGAATAAATGAGGAATTGTTTCCAGTTTTCGGCGATTTTTATTAAATTTGTCTTTGTTTTACACAAAAAAGCACTTTTGCCTGGGTATTTTGCTCCGGACTTTTTGTATGTTATACAGGACATATACAGCAACATTATTACACAGGTAGTGATTCTTTTGCAATTTGTTCCAGGTTGACCAATTTTAATGCCTAGAATGACTAGACTATAAGGGGGTAGTTGACTAAGGGGGTAGGGAAGGTAAGTATAGTTGAAGAGGGGATTTGGTTGTCGAGCAATCTGAGACCATCTCTAACAAATATCTTAAAATTTCTTGAATTCTATAAATATCAAATGAAAAAAAAATTCCTTGAATTTTTTAAAAGATCGAATGAAAATATAAATTGCATTTCATTTTAAAAAGCTTCTGGTTTCTGGTTTCTTCGTTATTAGAGTTTTTCAATTCATACAGAAATGTATCGGTCAACTAATTAAAGGAGTTTACCCAGCTAGAGGCTTTCATGGAGTCATATGTAGAAATATTTATAGACCTGGTATGACATATAAGGAAGACAGACGAGAGAGAGAGAGAGAGACTTGTACTGGTAGTGTCTTACGTTAAATTTCTGAGAAAAAAAAGATTAAAATGCATTCAAGGTCTATATTTTCATTAAGTATGTTCGTCCTTGGTACATTCTTCTTCATTTCCAATCTTAAATCTTAAACTCCATACGTATTCTCGTTGTCTGGAATGTATCAATGCCTATAAACGGGCGACGTTTATTATGTAAATTTCAAAAGTCTACGCATGACCTGGGGTAGTCGTAATTATTATCTACTAATTAAAAGTTTGCTCGTTGGAAGGATTTATTTGAGAGATATCTTTTTTATATACAATGTATAAACAAATTATACAAAATGTACGTATCTTCTCGATTTTTTTTAGACTTGGATCGAAATTTAGAAAGGGGAAACGGGACGGGACGGTGCATACAACGAAAATGATTCTAAATACCGACTAACATCGTCACTGAGGAAGTTCTACGGTCGATATGGGGAACTCGTCATACACTATGATGTTCCACTTTCCAGAATGGTGGATGATATTCTGTCATAGACCATTTGAACCATCCAACCAAAGATTGTACTCTATGTCTTCCAAAATGGAAGTAACCGGATGTGACAGTTCTACCGAATTGAAGCGTCGGGTGTTGCATGCAAGCAGGAGATGCTTACTCTTCCTGGGCACCTGGTCTCACTCTCATATCGGGAGTTCGCTTCTTTTCATATGGTGGAGGTTTTTGTTTTTTTGCTTTGGTTCCTGTTTTATCCTGATTTTGTATGCCATCGGTTTCTGATTTTCTGGGTTATCGATTCTGTGCTGTAAAAAGGGATATGGTCATTATCCATATATGTCATTTTTACCACTGTCCATGTGTCACTGCTGGTGGACAAATTCTCCCCGAGGGCACTTGTTGGGCAGTCTTTTGCTTAAATGGATAGAACTCAAGAGACCTACAAAGTAGCTGGGGAGTCGCCCACTATAAAAAGGCCCCAACCTGTTGCGTCTACGGACACATACGCAACAGGTAACTTACGTGTCCCTAGAATTAGTTTACACGACATTAGACATGAAACATTTGTAGTAAGTAACAACCATGAGTTTTGGTATAAACATGCAGATGGGTATATTCAAATCAAGCCCTGTAAGATTGAAGTGGTCGATATACTAAAAGAGCACCAATTTTCACCAAGCGATTGCTCAATTTCTAAGTGCGGCATGAAGAACTGTAAAACTTGTAACATCCTAATTACAGACACTTCTTTCTGAAGTAATCTCACAAAACAAACATTTAACACGCATAGTTTTGAAAACCTTAACTGCATGACATCTAATGTTGTGTACGGAATAGAGTGCTCACTTTGTGGATTGATTTATGTGGGTGAAACCAAAGGTCAGCTCCGAAAAAGAATGTCAGGACACCGGTCAAAAATAAATAATAAAGGAAGTCAACTCCTTTATCGACATTTTGACCAGGCGGATCATTCTGTTTTATCTATGAGAGTCAGAATCCTGGAGAAAATATATCACCCCACAGACAATCCAAATTTGAGCACACATTTCCCTCGCAACAGAGAAGAGTTCTATATAAAAGATCTTAACACTGCAGCGCCCTATGGGTGCAACGATAACATCAGCACTATAGGAAACTTAACAAGTCCCGGTTGTCAATCGGTAAATGTGACTAGCTTATTCAACAGACCACAACGAAGACCTCGAAGTCATGGCATTCGAAAATATAATAGGCCTGAGATACATAGTTTCTCCTTTGATGACTTGGTTCCATTTTTGAATGAGCCTCTAGGCCTGCATTATATTCGTACCAAATTATACTCTGTTCCTTTACGGAAGTTACACGAAATCTACGATTATACGAAGGACCTCGCATATACCGAGACATGTTCCCCAGAATACAGACTACAAGGAGTCATCTTGGACATTTCTACTTTTCGTTTATTTAAAGCAGTTAGATCAGATAAATCAGAGGAGAAAACAAACCGCCCTTTCATTAAAGTAAGATTTGCAAACAAAGGTATTGATAACTTGAATCTTGGTCAAATGTTGAATCACAAAACTGTCACAGAAAAAATCCCACCATATTTCAAAAGAAAAGAAACTCCTTGTATTTCCTATATGTACACACCAACAGTTGCATCTAAAATTTACAATTACAAGCGATTCCTGCAGTGTATTGATTTAAGTAATCCCTCACTACATCCACTTCCCTGCAAATGTTCTTCATCGGATTTCAACTACTCTCCTTGTGGACACGTTATTACTGGTGACCTTAGTATAGTCAAGAACGACAAGTTGAGAGCATTGTTAATAAAGGGTCCCAAATACATAGAAAGTATTTCCTTTACATGGAACCAAAATGTCAAAATTATCATGGACTCTTGTGAGGAATATGCAAGACGTTGGGCAAAGAAAGAGGATGTACAGCTCGACACCCTTTCCGAATGGATAAAATCAATCAGAGGGTTACTTTTATCTAGAATTAACCGATTAAAATCAACTGTGAACACCAGATTCGTGTCTAGATTTAAAGACCCTTATGTTATCAAAGAGCTTACCTACCTCCAAGAACATATTATGTCATCACACCAGCGGACAAAGCCTCAAATAATTACACATTTACTTGCAAAAAGTACTATTTCGACAGTCTAGTTAAAGAGTTGGGTTTAAATTCGACACCTGGAAATCCCACTTACATCCCAATAAACCTTTCTGCCTCTAAAGTAATAGATAACCACAAATCAGCTCTTGCTTCCTTTGGCTTCGACACTACCAATTTAGATTTAGATTTACCATACTTATACTGCATACCTAAAATGCATAAGAATCCGTACAAACAACGTTTCATCGCTGGTTCCTCAAACATGTCAAAATGTTCTACCAAATCTGTATCGATCTTACTCACCAAAGTTTTATCTGGGCTTCAAAAATATTATTCGACAGTATATTCTCGCAGTGGTATCAACCAGATGTGGATTTTAAAGAATTCGAAGGAACTTTTAGAACATCTGAAATCCACTCATTTTAGTAGAATCCATTCGATCAAAGCCTTTGATTTTTCGACACTTTACGCTACAATTCCACATTCTAAATTGAAAGAAAGACTCGCAAAAATTATAAGTAATGCGTTTACAAGTTAGAACTGTAATCGCAAATACAAATTTATTGTTGTAAACTATGACAAAACCTACTTTGTAAAAGAAAAGTCCGATTCTGAAAATAAGTACACTGAAACAGACATTATTCAGATGTTGAACGTTTTGATCGACAATATTTTTGTGGTGTTTGGAGGAAAGGTCTTCCAGCAAATTGTCGAAATTCCAATGAGGACCAATTGTGCCCTACTCCTTGCCGACATTTTCCTTTACTCGTACGAAGCTGAATTCATTCAATCTTTGGTCTCTGAAGGGAAAAGATACTTAGCTTCTGACTTCAACTTCACTTACAGATACATAGACGATGTGTTGTCCATCAATAATCCAAAATTCAAGGATTACCTGAGCAGTATCTATACTTCGGAGCTTGAAGTCAACGAAACTACAGAGACAAATAATTCAGCATCCTATTTGGACATAATGTTGTCCTACATCACTGATGGTCACATGAACACCTCACTCTATGACAAACGTGACGACTTCAATTTCAGCATTACAAACTTTCCTTTTCTATGTAGCAACATCCCTTCATCGCCTGCTTATGGCGTGTTCATATCTCAGTTGATACGCTATGCCAGAGCAAGTACCAAATATACGGATTTTTTTCTGAGAGCTAGGCGACTTTCAGATAAGCTTCTCAGTCAGGGATATGTTTGTGACCGACTAACATCGTCACTGAGGAAGTTCTACGGTCGATATGGGGAACTCGTCATACACTATGATGTCCCACTTTCCAGAATGGTGGATGATATTCTGTCATAGACCATTTGAACCATCCAACCAAAGATTGTACTCTATATCTTCCAAAATGGAAGTAACCGGATGTGACAGTTCTACCGAATTGAAGCGACGGGTGTTGCATGCAAGCAGGAGATGCTTACTCTTCCTGGGCACCTGGTCTCACTCTCATATCGGGAGATCGCTTCTTTTCATATGGTGGAGGTTTTTGTTTGTTTGCTTTGGTTCCTGTTTTATCCTGATTTTGTATGCCTTCGGTTTCTGATTTTCTAGGTTATCGATTTTGTGCTGTAAACAGGGATATGGTCATTATTCATATTTGTCATCTTTGTGTTTAACATTTACTTTCTGAAAATGATGTAAAAACTGGCGAGGGTAACAAGCTGAAAAAATTAACGAATGAAGAATAAATAGTGCCTTAAGGAGGCTCAATAATCGTTTGACGTCATCAGATATCGAGTGCAGTACTTTTATATGTGGCCTTTTTTAGTTTTCGGCCTTCAAACTCCTCCATAATTCGCTTGTTTCTTGACGGATTCCGACATGTTTGGTATCGATGGAAACAGAAAATTACCATCTACAATCTGAGTGTAATAAATATTTAGTCAAATGTATCGATTGATTTATATATACAAAAATATCCCGTAAGTGAGACACCCTGGCTAACGCCGTAAACGTATCGTTTTTAGAACGTCATCGGCGGAACTGTTGCCTATGAACAAATACTTAATTTCATGATAAAACAAGATATTTCTTGGAGATTTTAGCGATATTATAGATAAGATATTTCAAGTTTGGTTTCTCTAATAATCTTTGGTTTAAAGAATTTTTCTTCAATTTTGTCAACTTTCGTACTTTGCAACAAGATGTTATCGAATAAAGTTTCCCGATTTGAAAAATTTAAGCGAATGAATTTTAGTTTTAACCCTGCTTTGTTCAAAGATATATCCATTTCACAGATAACTGCACGCATTATCGAGAACGAGGGAGGGGATTGACGTCCACTTATTGACCTTGAACGTCAAAATGTTTAAAAACACTTCCGTTTACTTTAGTTCTATTTCTCTTATATATATTTCCGTATCTCTAAATAGGATGATGGAATCAGATATGAAATTTTGAACAAAACATTTTTTAAAGCTTTGACCCTAACTTGAACTTTATTTGACAAAACTCATTTAACTGACACTAACAAAACATGAAAGGTGAGTTTATAAAAGAAAAGGTCGAATAACGCTTAGCCAAGCACATGTTACTCTCCTCTTCTTGTTTATTTTTTCGACAAATCATTTGTAAACTTGTTTATCCTTATTTAATTTCGATGATAAATGATAATTGTGTAAGTATTCTTAATTCCTTGTATCAGAATTTGAAACTTTCACTGAATGTTGGGAAAGAATAATCTCGACTAGGAGTATCTGATTTCTAGCTCGCCTGAGCTATAGTCATATAGCGCGCCGTCCGTCCGTCCGTCCGTCGTCTGTCGTCCGTCCGGCATAAACCAAGTAGATTTTTACAATATGGAAACGAGGTAAAACGGAATGTCTTGTACTTTTGTTGAACGATTAGAGTCTGATCTTGAAAAATATGTCAATTATAACAGTTTTAACAAATATTTCCATCGTTATAATGTCAACTAAGGGAACAGGGCATTTTAATTTGACTTGTTCCAAATTGTTACATAATCGTTACTATGACAACCAAATATTTTAAATCAGAATGAACGATAACATGTACTTTTTTATATTTCTTTTCGAAGGACAGAGTTTGTCGTTGAGAAATATGTAAAAGAAAATAACTTCTGACAAAGACTTCTGATCACTTTGATGTCAAATAAGGCTCCCGAGTCCTTTTTTTTAGATTCTCATTTTGGGGTGGGGGTACCCAAAGTGTACTTTTCTGGAACAGTTTTAGCTATTTCACTCTTTGAAATCATTATCTATAAAGAAATATACATATTTGATGATATTATCGTGAAAATGATCACAAGAATGGTTTCAGTCTGGAATCATTATCAATATATCATGGTTTTATCTATCAAAATTCATTGTTTTGCGACATATCTCGGGGTTGGTTTACATATGTATATTCAGAGGACCACTGGTCAGTCAAATGGTCGATGATATGTCATCTTAATAACAAATATAAATCATCAGATATCAATGTTAAATAAACAGAATATTTTTTTCTCCTCTGACAAAGAATTCTTGGATTATTGAGCCACCTTAATTCAGTATTCTGTAAAAACAGTTTTATTTCACGAAGCGGCGAGCGGCGCGAGTCGGTAAGTTATTGATTAATATGTTTCCACGACTTTTTTGCAAACTTTCAAGAAAATGATATGGTGTACGAAATAATGAACAAATAATTTTTTCTCATTTTTTTTAATGTCGGATTTTCGAAAACGGTAAACATCAATAAGACGTCTCCCGTAGATATTTATAACTAGACAGGCAATGCAAGTTTATACATATACATGCGCTTCTACGTAACAAAACAGCTTGATTCTAAAGTAAACAGAGCTACATCGTTTATACATAGAAACAGCATCGGCCCTTCACTTTCTCCGGCAGAAGAAGATTGGAAGCTATAATACGTCACGATGCTGAAAACCCTGTGATTTGATTGGTTCGTGCTTTAAATTATAGATGTACGGAATTGGGGCCTTCTGGCGTGAAACAATTCAGGTTATCACTTAGAGCTATTCGCTCAAAAATGCAAAATTAGATTATATATGAAACTCGAGTTACATTTTTGTACATGTGCTGTCATTTACCCTCGATCTCCCCCACCAAAAAAGCAAAAACCAAAAATAAGTGGACCATATCGCTCATCTGAGTTGCAGACAAAAGAATGATATAGGACAATTTGTTATAGGCCCTTGAGAATGTCCTTCCTGCAAGATTTCGTGAAATTCTGTGCAGCGGTTGCAGAGGAGAAGTTGATAATGCGTCAGCTAATCAGATCCCATATTTGATGACCGATCGGCACGAAAAAAATCATGACAAACTTGGTAGAGGACCTTGAGTACCTACTTCCTATGAGGTTTCGTGAACATCTATGCAGCTGTTCCAGAGAAGTCGAAAATGAAAAAAAGAACGACGGTCGGCGTGCTATGATAATAGCTTACTTGAGCTTTGCTGAGGTGAGTTAAAGAATAAAACTTTGTTTGATTGTTTCAAAAAAGAAACAAAAGCCGGGAAAATAAACACAAAAATGCAAGGTCACAAAAAAGCCAGGTCACAACACAAAATGCCTTGACATATATTTTGGTTCTCCGCTTTGTATTGTTATTTCATTGCTCGAGAAAAGTAGCGTTTGCACTGATAAACAGGCACAAGATACCCATGTAAAGAAATTTGAAACTGGTTCATTTTAATGACGAGAAAATGGAATTTTATCAAAAGAGTCAATTTCTGTCAAATTTATGAAAATCAGAAAACTTTAAGCATCACGTGACTTAAGTTGGTAAAATCACGAACACAAAATGGAGACATATCGCTCGTTTGACGGAAAGAAAACAGATACTGTGATGATTGCGTAGATTCAGTTTTATCTTTTCATAGCCGATGTCCGTGTAAAAGATGATATTTTGATGATTCTTTGTTTGTCAATCAAGAAACCTTTGAGGATTTTTTACAAATATTCTGACAAAAAGAACGTCGTGGTCGAAATATGTTAAACACAATGTTGTTGTGGTTTTCACGAAAATATCTACAGATTTTGTCACAATGATTGTAAAAACAATGGCGTTTCACTTACTAACGATTCCATGATAGTAAAAGTACCATTTTAGACAAAGATATTGGCTATGAGAAGATAAAATTTAATCAAAACAATTATTGCAGTTCCTGTTTTCTTTCTTCCAATTGAGCTTATTTTTCATTCGTGGTGTCACCAACTTAAGTCACATGATGCTACACAGTGAATCAAATGATGATCTGCATGTCCGCCAATGGTTCAAGAAATAAGAAATGTTAAACGTCTTTAAATTCAATAGCATCATTTAAAACCTGATAAATTTACAGCATGGACCAGACATGCACGTTTCGGGTACTAAACCCTCGTCAGTGATCCTCAGTCTAAACAATGTAATATGGCCAAAAAGTATGAAAATTATTATGTCCAAAATTGTACCAAAAGACGTAGCAGAATGGGTGGGATATGATGCTCCAGGACCCACGGTTTAGAAATTTAAAGAAATTTTGTAACAGAAAATTTCAAATGCGTTGAAGAGACAAGATCGACCGAAGTTGATTGTTTGTTGATGTCATTCAAAACGAACACAAACAATCCAGCACGAACACGAGAAATTCAGGACAATTAATACAAAAAATCAAGCATCGTCAGGCGTCGTCAGGACACCTTACATATTGTGTAAAAACGACGTATATTTCCTCTGAATATATTTGAAAAGCATTGTTAGAATTTGTTTTGGTTGAATTATGGAAACTTCAACCTCAAAAAATATTATAAAGTCTTTTAATAATCCCAGAGGGTGAATTGTCTTAATGAGTTTAAGAAGATCCTGACGATAATCTCAATAGCACGAACAATAGAGCGCTCAATTGAGCATCGACGAACCCTTAGCATGCTAGAAATGGGACCATGTGCCCGGGAGGAGTAAGCATCCCCTGTTTGGCTAGCCGCACTCTCCGTCGAATTTCACGCACGAAAAAAAAAAAACAATATCACACATACATGTACTGTCTGAGGTTATGGCTATATAGAAGGTGTTATGGCGACCATGTCAGGGAAAATATTCAAAACACTTACTGTCAAACTGAGATACTATTTTACATTTTCATATGATAACATACATATGGCAATATTCCATTGCTTAGATTGAGGATCACTGACGAGGGTTAAATACCCGAAACGTGCATGTCTGGTCCGTGATGTAAATTAACGGCAAAATCATGAAATAACAAAAGAAATTTTCGGCGTTCCATTGTCATAAACAAACTAAATTGATTTTAAAATTTGATAATTGTAATAAAGATAGGATTCGCCACTGAACTCGATTTTTCAATCACATGTTTTATTGTAGAGAAATACTGTATGCGTACTAATTTTAGCGGTATTCATATTTTAGTGAAAATAGCGCTTTAAAGAATGTGCTTATTCAAGACTACGCTACATAATTGAACTTTTATAGATTGATGTTGAAATTAAAAACAAACAATTAAAGAGGGCGCTACTGAAACTATTTATGGTGGCGCCGCTGAAAGCATCACTGATGAGAATTTAATATTCGAAACACGTGTCTGGTGCATGTAAATTGATTTGGAATTTTCTTCAAGAAGGTAGAGAGTTGGAACCCTTCTACATTATTGAAAAGATATTTCATCAATACGCTAATATGTCAATTCGCTCATTTTTGCCCAGTTTGCACGAAAATACAGTAGTTTTCGAGTTCTTTACGTACCGCGATACATTTTTTTTCACAGTGAATATAGATTTTCTGCATTCTCAATACTTTTAAAAGCCTGTATTCACAACATTGCTCAACTTCACAGACATTAAGAGTATGAATGTGCTATATCAAAAACGATATATACTTACTATCTTGACAAATGACACCGACATCGTCACTATGATCACAATTGTTAACACCCCACCCATTGAAATCACATGATTCTAAGCTTGTTTCATCTCCCACACATCGAACATTGTCCATAAGAATCGGTCCTTTACCATCTCCATATCGTAAATGAAAGACAGGCACGGCCACTGAACTGCAAAAATATAAAATCATTAGCAAGCCTCGAACGTTTTGAAATGTGAGTCCTGTAGCATCATATCCCACCCATCATGTTACGTCTTGCGGTACGTATTTGGACATACATGTAATCATTTTCACTCTTTGACCATATTACATTGTTTAGATTGAGGATCACTGACGAGAGTTATTTATCCAAACGTGTCGTCCATGCTGTAAATTCATCTGTTCCTTAGTACAGGTTCACGTAAGGATAAGACAGTTGAAAAACCTTACAATTTTTCCTGAACTTTTTTCTCTTTAAATGTGTTCAGATCAGCGTCCATATGAATGTTCTGAAGGAATTTGCCTAATACTTGGATCGTCAAGACAGTTATAAAGTTAGAAAATCTGGTTAAATCATAAAGACATATTTTCCCGCCATATATTCCCTTCATAAATCTTTATAAATTATGAGGTGAATATGCCGCTTCACCATCGCTACCTTGAGAAATGAATATCATATGTTTCATTTGTATCACATATTTGTCTCAAAACAGAAATAAAAAGTTTTGCAAACAGTTATAATGTATAGCCCCTGCCTGATTCTTACATGGACCTATACTTAAATAATGCTTTAAAAATTGAAGAAGTTTAACACTCGAGCATCACTGATGAGACATAATGTATCAAAATGCGAATATGGTGCTCTAGAATTCAACAAACCTTTTAAAATATGACAATTTCAGTTTTCCTTGTTTGTATTTTGATATTAAACTAATAAAAATACTGCCATATTGAAAACCAAATGTACGAATTACTGACTACGTAAAGTACATGTTCATACAACGATTACTTACAAAGCTTTCCCCATCATCTTACAGACAATTTGGGCGTCTACATAATCCCATTCATCGTCACATATGGTTCCCCAGGTTCCATTATATTGTATCTCTACTCTGCCTTGGTCTTTGTCAGGTCCATCCACGAGCCTTATTCCAGTTAATTGCTCTAAATAATAGTATTTTTCAATTATATCAAGGTGTTTCTATAAGCTAAAGTTAGACGAATAAAGAAAAGATTCTTGAAATCAAAGTATGATAAATAACAACACTTAAAAGTATAAAACAATAAAAACATAGCAACGCAACGCGTAGTAATCCCTCGAACGGCATGAATGATCATTGCTTCAGTTCCAAACGAAATTGCGCTCTCAAGGCTGTATACAAATATTTTGAAAATTTCCAATCTTTGACCTTGACCTTTGACTTAGAGAATCAATATCTTACATCTGTCATAATTAACAAGTGTATATGCCCTATGGACTGTATACAAGAAAGGAGGGGATCTCGAACAACAAGTATTTAAAACATTACCAATCTGTGACCTTGACTTCTGACATATGGCATTGAAATTCAATATTGTTCTTTCTCTTGTCAAAAGTAAAAATTGTACGAAGTTTGATAATCAACATACACCTCTAGGATGTATACAATAATATTAAACATTTCCAATCTGTGACCTTGACCTCTGACCTATGAACATGAAAATCCATAGGGTTCGATCTCGTCATAAGCAATAATTGTATGAATGTTGGTAAAGATCCAATTGAAACTGTGCCTTCTAGTCTGTATACAAGGATTTTAACCATTTTTTTATCCGTGACTTTTGACCTTTGACCTAATATACGTTGAAAATCTATAGTATAGGGTTCTTTCTCTTGTCATCAGCAATAAGTATATGAACTCTGATCAAGCTCGTGACAAACTGTGTACTTTGAGCTGTATACAAGGAGTTTTACGATTTCCAATATGTTACTTTGACCTGTGACCTTGAAAATCAATAGACTTCTGCCTCGTGTCATAAGCTATAAGTGCATGAAGTTTGGTTAAGATCAAATAAAAATGTGCCCTCTAAGCTGTATACAAAGGTGTGACACACTAACGCACACCCTCACTTACACATGAACGACGGCTGATTTCTTTTACAATATCCCCCTGCAATTATGTTGCGAGGGAATAATAATGCCTATTTTATGCTCTTTTTTCGGAAGAGCATAGAAAAGGCCACTACGGAATAAGCTTTATGACAAACAATAGACTTAAGAAGACAAATCGAGCCATTCTGGGAAAGGAGTTTATTTGAAACAATTTGAATGTGCAAAGCGTCGGATTTATGGTTAAGTCACAACTAATGAAACTCTATGGAAATTAGTTTTATTTACAAATCGTATTGTCCTTCGGATGTCGAAGATTTGATTGGATTATTCTGACTGTTTTTCCCGTTTATCTTGAACGCGTGATATATTTTAAAGCCTTTTGATTTAAATATACAACATACAATAGCGTTGAGTATTGGTTTGAAATATATTTGTTAATTCTCTGAACAAATATAAGTGAAAATTTTCTAAGGGAGTATCTTCATGATTGCATAGATCTAGTCGTAGCAATTCTTCGACAAAAGAAACTAGGTCAAGTTAAGACTTTTGCTCTTCATAATTTTATACTATTGGGATTTCCTCTTTTTGCTCTCGAGCATCACTAATGAGACTAACTTGTTGAAATGCGCATAATTGTTTTGCACTGATATTTGTTTCAAAACATATATTCCAATATGGGAATCTCACTTTATATTATCATGAAAATTTAGGAGGTTAACACTCTTGCATTTTACCACTAATAAAATCGTCCATATTATTAATTTACATCTGACTATGCTGACCCTACATAAACTTTAGAATCGAACACTCTTTTTAAATTAGGGTACAACACAAAATAATATTTCTAGTTAAATCAGTTTTGCTGAAAGTACCTCTGATGACGCTTTATTATCCGAATCATGCATGTCTGGTATATGCCATTAGTAAAATTATGTCCTCTCCCCAGAAAAAAATCTTTACAGTGAAGCTTTTAAAAATATTTTACAAAGAAGAAACGAATTAGTATAACAAGGAAATATATCTATCAATAACATCACTTACACTGGACAATTATTTGAAGCGATTGATATTTTTTAAAATAATATTGAAGTATTCAAACTCTTTACCTTCTTGAAGAAATAATATTGAAGTGTTCAAACTCTTTACCTTCTTGAAGAAAATTTCAACCCAAGTTAATGTACCAGACCCGTGTTTCGGATTTGAAAAATCTTCACCAGTGATACTTCAAGCGAAAGTGATAATTGGACAAAACCAAGGTAGATTTCACTAACAAACTTTGATTTAATTATTTTCAATATAAATTTGTTTAATTACTATGCAGAGAGTGCGCGACTCCTCCAATTTCCTGTAGAGTCGATTTAATAACAAAGTTAAACAAAATCGCTTACCAAAATAGGATGGTGCTCAGATTTTAACCTCTTTTAATTTGGATGTTATTTTTGGATGAAATGACAAATTTCCGAAACAGCAAAATAATATATACATGTATGATGTGAAATTGATAAGGGGGCAAAACAAAGCTTCTTTCAGGCGACAGAACTAAAAAGAAGAAAACATTTCACGAGGAACGAGTTTAAAAGATGGTAGTCTCATGGTAAGGGACGTAACTCAAAATTCATCTCGCGAACGTTTGTTGTCTGGTGTAACGTCACCATCGTTTGTTTTCACGACAAGCAACTGCTTGACTTAATCATGACGTCATAATAGTGGTACACAGGGGTAACCCTTACTTCTATTTTCCTCAGTATGCATTTCATTTCTCTGTGTTATTTCCTGAAATTGAGCATTACTTATAGATTAAATATGTTTCTGAGATTTATACAATTCTTTATTCTTTTGACATTTTCAGTATCTACATGAATCCCTTGACTTACGGCAAATTTCATTCCGTAAATGTCGAAAGACTATTCAGATGTTATCTGATAATACTTCGATTTAATTTGAGCATGATTAGTGTAAATAGAGTACATGAAGAAGAAAAAAAATATCGTAGTAGAAATGTGGTAAGTTGTCCGGCTCGGCAATCTGGGACGGTTACTTTTTATTTTAAAAATCGGGAAAATGATAAAGTTGTACGAATTTCAAAAGGAGATGTCCAGGATTGGGGGAGGGGGGTTCGGTTCTAAACAACTCGACTTCATCTATACCCGCGCATTGGACAGTTCAATGGATCCTATTTATCCTTTTTTTTTTAAATTCCCCTTCTTTTTTTAAATTTTACATTTTGTTTGGTTACTTCCCGTGTTTAATCAACTGAGTCAAATGCACATATTACGACTGATTTATGAAATAATGATAACTGTTATTTATTCAAATTAATTTTACAATTTCGCGTAAGCATGTTAATAAAAAATGCCGACAAGACAAACAAAGCTATGCTTAACCTTGATGTAACGTTAAAAAAGTATGTGAAGGTTTTCTTTACAATGAGGGTCTAACAAGTATAAAATCGCATTAATATTGTACGCATGCTACGTATATTTACATATATACTTTTTCAAGGTTGCTTTAAAACAAGAACAAAAACGGAATCATATTCATTTCATAGTGAAACTACATATTATCTAATACGATTATGTGAAAGATGTTTCTCTGACAATGCCAAATTAAGAACAACATTAATTGTACTGACCTGCACATTGTATTTGCGTATCAAATATGATAGCCCAAAACAATATCCCTACATACACTACAAAGTCTAGATCCATTGTTTTACTCTGATGAATAAAACAACGGTATAATAGACAAACGTTCAATGTAGAGAGCAAATATATATCTACGAATAAAATATGTTAATGCTCATAATTTGAATGAAAGAATCGCTCCGCCCACCACAAAACAAACGATATGAAGTGAGAAAGGATTATCCGGAAGCTATATTGTATACTCGCTGATGGTTATTTTTTGGGGGGGTTAATACTGTATACTGACTGATGGTTAATTTTTGGGGGTTATACTGTATACTCACTGATGGTAAAATTTTGGGGGGTTATATTGTATGCCCACTGATGGTGAAATTTTGCCGAGGTATATTGTGTGCTTTCTGATAATGAATTTCTGTTTGTTATATTGTATGCACTTTCATGGTGAATTTTGTAGGGGTGGGTTGTATAATGTTGGCTCAGCGATTTATAATATTTGGGAGATTATATCATATGCTCCCATACGATTAATTTTGGGCGAGTTATATTGCATGCTCTTTGAGGGTTAATTTTATGGAGGCCCGAGGGTGTATTGAATGCTCACTTATGATAAATTTGTGGAGAAAAAGAATGGAGGGGATCTTCAACCAGACTCTGTTGCAGCACCAACAGCAAAACAACAAAACACCCGATGCGAAAACACAAAGACAAGCACACTCAAAACAAAAGACAAACGACACAGAACGTCAAACACAAAAGACTACACATAAACCAACGAGACGAATGGGTAACCGATGCCTACTTTGGACGGTCATTTGCCACACAAGTAGCAAGTGGTGGGGTTATCCTGGATTACGTGCGCACAGCCTTTTCACTTGATCGATTACCCAGAGGTCTTAAAGAGCGTACAATTGTGGTGTAAAACAACCTTCTAACTGTTAGATGAACACACACAAACAAGACCGCAAAACACAGGGGTCCAAGCAACACAATTGATATGTAAATTGATGTAAAAAGAGGGCGTACATAATACAGTCGCTTTAGCGACCTCATTTATGTTATCAACCGAGGAGTCCGACAGAAATTCAGAGAGGACAGGTGCTTGGGACCCTGTCTTCTCTAAAAAGGTTTGGACATGGCCAATCATGGGGTCCCGTCGTCACTATCAGTCACAGTACAAGTCTTATGAATGTGCTGGTACAATAATATAGATAAGTACCAAGCCTAGTGTCTGTTGACATAAGGATCATATCCACGGTATAAAAGGGGTTTGAGGATTCTGACGCATTTTCGTTGGTTATGCTATCGGCCATTGATACTTCTGGTTGTGTTTATCATAACATCATAAAAGGCAGGTTGTGTAATACCCAAAGTAATGTACTATGTTGCTTGTATAGATCCGAATTTTAAAAGAAGTTGACTGTAATTTTTTGGAAATTTTCAAGAAAGTCTTTACTAGTTTATGAAAGCGGAATTCTTGACCGAAAAGTTTATTGGTAATTTGTAAATTTCCAGTGAGAATATCCAAAATATGAGAACATGCTCTAGCGTGCCAAATGAGCTGTGATATGTAAATAAGCTATATTGTATGCTAGCTGATGGTAATTTTTCTAAGTTATACTATATGCTCACTGATGGTGATTTTTGGGGGTTATAATGTTTGCTCACTGATGGTGGTTTTGGGTGTTATATTGTATACTCACTGATTGTGATTTTGAAGGCTACATCGTATGCTTACTTTAATGCTGAATCTTAGGGGGTTACATTATATTGTATGCTTTTTGATAGTGATGGTTGGAGGTTATATTGTAAGCTCACTTATTTTGATTTTTATAGGGTTATATTGTATACTTACTGTTGGTGATTTTGTGTGTTATAATATATAATTACTGATGGTGATTTTGGGGGTTATATTGTATGTTCACTGATTTTGATTTTAGGGGGTTATTTTGTATGCTAACTGATTGTGACTTTGTTGGTGATTTTGGGGGTTATATTGTATGTTCACTGATTTTGATTTTAGGGGATTATATTGTATGCTCACTTATTTTGATTTTAGGGGGTTATATTGTATGCTCACTAATGGTGATATTTGGTGTTATATTGTATGTTCACTGATGGTGATTTTAGGGTGTTATATTGTATGCTCACTGATGGTGATTTTAGGGGGTTATATTGTATGCTCACTGATTTTCATTTTAGGGTGTTATATTGTATGCTCACTGATGGTGATTTTAGGGTGTTATATTGTATGCTCACTGATTTTGATTTTAGGGTGTTATATTGTATGCTCATTGATGGTGATTTTAGGGTGTTATATTGTATGCTCAATGATGGAGATTTTAGGTTGTTATATTGTATGCTCACTGATTTTGATTTTAGGGTGTTATATTGTATGCTCACTGATGGTGATTTTAGGGGGTTGTATTGTATGCTCACTGATTTTGATTTTAGGGGGATATATTGTATGCTCACTGATGGTAATTTTAGGGTGTTATATTGTATGCTCACTGATAGTGATTTTAGGGGGGTATATTGTATGCTCACTGATTTTGATTTTAGGGTGTTATATTGTATGCTCACTGATGGTGATTTTAAGGGGATTGTATTGTATGCTCACTGATGGTGATGTTAGGGTGTTATATTGTATGCTCACTGATGGTAATTTTAGGTTGTTATATTGTATGCTCACTGATGGTGATTTTAGGGGGTTATATTGTATGCTCACTGATGGTGACTTTAGGGTGTTATATTGTATGCTCACTGATTTTGATTTTGGGTGTTATGTTGTATGCTCACTGATGGTGATTTTTGGTGTTGTATTGTATGTTTACTGATGTTATTTTTAGGTTTTATAATGTATGCTTACTGATGGGGATTTTGGGTGTTATAATGTATGCTCACTGATTGTGACTTTGGTGTTATAATGTATGCTTACTGATTGTGATGTTTGGGTGTTATATTGTATGCTCACTGATGGTGATTTTAGGTGTCATATTGTATGCTTACTGATGGTGATTTTGGGTGTTATATTGTATGCTTACTGATGGTGATTTTAGGTGTTATAATGTATGCTTACTGATGGTGATTTTAGGTGTTATATTGTATGCTCACTGATTGTGACTTTGGTGTTATACTGTATGCTTACTGATGGTGATTTTGGGTGTTATAATGAATGCTTACTGATGGTTATTTTGGGTTTTATAATGTATCCTCACTGTTGGTGATTTTCGGGGTTTTATTGTATATTATCTCATGGTGTTATGTTGTATGCTCACTCATTGATTTTGGGGGTTATATTGTATGTTCATTGATGGTGATTTTATGGCTTATATTGTATGTTCACTGATGGTGATTTAATGGGATGTATATTATATGCTCGCTGTTGGTTATTTTTGGGGTTATATTGTATGCTCACTGATGGTGATTTTGGGGGTTATATTGTATGCTCACTAATGGTGATATTGGGTGTTATATTGTATGCTTACTGACGGTGATTTTGGGTGTTATATAGTATGCTCACTAATGGTGATATTTGGTGTTATATTGTATGCTCACTGATGGTGATTTTAGGTATTATAATGTATGCTCACTGTTGGTGATTTTAAATTTTATAATGTATGCTCAATGTTGGTGATTTTGGGGGATATATTATATACTCACTGATGGTGATTTTGGGTGTTATGTTGTATGCTCAATGATGGTTATTTATGGTGTTATATTGTATGCTCACTGATGGTGATTTTTGTTGTTATAATGTATGCTTACTGATGGTGATTTTAGTTGTTTTAATGTATGCTTACTGATGGTGATTTTAGTTGTTATAATGTATGCTTACTGATGATGATTTTAGGTGTTTTAATGCATGCTCACTGATTGTGGCTTTGGTGTTATAAAGTATGCTCACTGATGGTGATTTCGGGTGTTATGATGTATGCTTACTGATGGTGATTTTGGGTTTTATATTGTATGCTCACTGATGGTGATTTTGGGTGTTATATTGTATGCTCACTGATGGTGATTTCGGGTGTTATAAAGTATGCTCACTGATGGTGATTTCGGGTGTTATAATGTATGCTCACTGATGGTGATTTTGGGTGTTATAATGTGTCCTCACTATTGGTGATTTTCGGGGTTATATTGAATACTCTCTGATGGTGATTTTTGGTGTTATGTTGTATGCTCACTGATGGTGATTTGAGGTGTTATAATGTATGCTCACTAATGGTGATTTGGGGTGTTATATTATATGTTCACTGACGGTGATTTGGGGTGTTATATTGTATGCTCACTGACGGTGATTAGGGGTGTAATATTGTATGCTCACTGATGGTGATTTGGGGTGTTATATTGTATACTAACTGACGGTGATTTGGGGTGTGATATTGTATGCTCACTGATGGTGATTTAAGGTGTTATATTGTATGCTCACTGACGGTGATTTGGGGTGTTATATTGTATGCTCACTGATGGTGATTTTGGGTGTTATTTCGTATGCTCACGGATGGTGATTTATGTGTGTTATATTGTATGCTCACCGATGGTAATTTGGGGTGTTATATTGTATGCTCACTGATGGTGATTTGGGGTGTTATATTGTATGCTCACTGATGGTGATTGGGGGTGTTATATTGTATGCTTACTGATGATGATTTATGTGTGTTTTGTTGTATGCTCACTGATGGTGATTTGGGGTGTTATTTTGTAGGCTCACTGATGATGATTTGGGGTGTTATATTGTATGCTTACTAATGGTGATTTATGTGTGTTATATTATATGTTCACTGATGGTGATTTGGGGGGTTATATTGTATGCTTACTAATGGTGATTTATGTGTGTTATATTGTATGCTCACTGATGGTGATTTGGGGGGTTACATTGTATGCTCACTGACGTTGATTTTGGGTGTTATATTGTATGTTCACTGATGGTGATTTTTGGGTGTTATATTGTATGCTTACGGATGTTGATTTGGGTGTTATATTGTATGCTCACTGATGGTGATTTTTGGGTGTTATATTGTATGCTTACTGATGGTGATTTATGTGTGTAATATTGTTAGCTCACTGACGGTGATTTTGGGTGTTATATTGTATGCTTACTGATGGTGATTTATGTGTGTTATATTGTATGCTGTCTGATGGTGATTAGGGGTGTTTTATTATATACTTACTGATGGTGATTTTGGGTGTTATATTGTATGCTTACTGATGGTGATTTTTGGGGTGTTATATTGTATGCTTACTGATGGTGATTTTTGGGTGTTATATTATATGCTTATTGATGGTGATATTGGGTGTTATATCGTATGCTTACTGACGGTGATTTTGGGTGTTATATTGTATGCTCACTGATGATAATGTAGTTGTTATATTGTATGCTCACTGACGGTGATTTTGGGTGTTATATTGTATGCTCACTGATGGTGATTTTGGGTGTTATATTAACTGCTTACTGATGTTGATTTTTGGGTGTTATATTGTATGCTCACTGATGGTGATTTTGGGCGTTGTATTGTGTGCTTACTGACGGTGATTTAGGGTGTTATATTGTATGCTCACTCATGGTGATTTGGGGTGTTATATTGTATGCTCACTGATGGTGATTTGGGGTGTTATATGTTCACTGACGGTGAATTGCGGTGATATATTGTATGCTTACTGATGGTGATTTTGGGTGTTATATTATATGCTCACTGATGGTGATTTTGGGTGTTATATTGTATGCTTACTGATGGTGGTTTTGGGTGTTACATTATATGCTTACTGATGGTGATTTTGGGGTGTTTTATTGTATGCTCACTGACGGTGATTTTGGGTGTTATATTGTATGCTCACTGATGGTGATTTTGGATGTTATATTGTATGCTCACTGACGGTGATTTTGGGTATAATATTGTATGCTTACTGATGGTGATTTGGGGTGTTATATTATATCCGTACTGATGGTGATATTGTATGCTCACTAACGGTGTTTTTGGGTGTTATATTGTATGCTCACTAACGGTGTTTTTGGGTGTTATATTGTATGCTCACTAACGGTGAAATTAGCGCTTTAAAGAGTGTGCTAATTCAAGACTACGCTAAATAATTGACCTTTTATAGATTGATGTTGAAAAGGTATTTCACGAATACGCTAATATGTCAATTTGCTCATTTTTGCCCAGTTTGCACAAGTAGTTTTCGAGTTCTTTACGTACCGCGATACAATTTTTTTACAGTGAATATAGATTTCTTGCATTCTCAATATTTTTAAAAGCCTTTATTCAAAACATTGCTCAACTTCACGGACATTGAGTATGAATGTGCTATATTAAAAACGATATATACTTACTATCTTGACAAATGACACCGGCATCTTCTTCATGCTGACAATCGTTCACACCCCACCCATTGAAATCACATGATTCTAAGCTTGTTTCATCTCCCACACATCGAACATTGTCCATAAGAATCGTTCCTTTACCAGGTCCGTATCGTGCACGAGAGACAGGCAAGGCCGTTGAACTGCAAAAATATAAAATCATTATCAAGCCTCGAACATTTTGAAATGTGAGTCCTGTAGCATCATATCCCACCCATCATGTTACGTCTTTCGGTACATTTTTGGACATACATGTAATCATTTTCACTCTTTGACCATATTACATTGTTTAGATTGAGGATCACTGACGAGAGTTATTTACCCAAAACGTGTCGTCCACGCTGTAAATTCATCTGTTCCTTAGTACAGGTTCACGTAAGGATAAGACATTTGAAAAACCTTACAATTTTTCCTGAACTTTTTTCTCTTTAAATGTGTTCAGATCTGCGTTCATAAGAATGTTATAAAGAAATTTTCCTAATACTTGGATCGTGCAAAGTTATAAGGGTAGACAGTTTTATTAAATTATATAGACAAGTTTTTCCCGCCATTTTTTCCCTTCATAATCCTTTATAAATTATGAGGCGAGTATCTCGCTTCACCATTGCTACCTTGATAAATGAATATCATATGTTTCATTTGTATCACATATTTGTCTCAAAACGGAAATAAAAAGTTTTGCAAACAGTTATAATGCATTGCCCCTACCTGATTCTTACATGGACCTATACTTAAATGATGCTATAAGAATTGAAGACGTTTAACACTCGAGCATCACTGATGAGACATAATTTATCAAATGCGAATATGGTGCTCTAGAATTCAACAAACCTTTTAAAAATTGACAATTTCGGTTTTCCTTGTTTGTATTTTGATATCAAATACAACTAATAAAAACTGCCATATTAAAAACCAAATGTACGAAGGAGCTGTTAAGATAAGGCGTAAAATCGGCCCTGAAAAGCGGAATTTTGAATATTGAAATTTCAAGAACTTTTCTATTTAAAATGTATACCTATACTGCATACCATCAGAATATGAAGTAAATTTTTATCTGTTTTGCATATTATTGCTAATTTTGGAGTCAAAACTTCTCTTTCTCTCATAGAAATCAATAGAAAACGGAAAAGTAATTTTGAGCATTTTTCCCACCGGATATACAGAAAGCCACTTTTACTAAAGATGTATATCAATGATACAATTTTTTTTTGGCAAAGTGGGGTTCTGTATCTCCGGGGGGAACACAACCCCATAGACGAAAAGCCAAAAATGGAAAGGGGGTGCATTTTTAAGAATCGACCTTTTTGACCATAAAATATAGCACATTTGACTATTTTTCCTCTTTAATCCATTACAAAATGTAACTAAATATGACTGAATGCAATATACAAGAATTATGAATGAAATAAGCAAGAATGATGTTCATTTCTCCGCCAATGTGTATTTCGCGCTAATAGGCTTACATTGTAGCCATTGAATACAAAATGAGACCGTATTTTAAGTTCCGGATTGCATTATTTACCGATTAAAGCAGATGGAACGTTCGAAATCTATTCCTGATATACAATGTAGAAATATCTTATGTCTTTTAATTAATATTTATCCATTTTGGGTAAAATATTATAAAAGTTCTACGTTTTTTGTCGATATTATCGGTTTTTCTATGCGTGCACCCCTACTTCTTTCGACCTTAATTTTAAAATCTTAAGGTTTCTTTAACGAAATGTAAAACATGTAAAAGGTCTGCAAATACATTATATTTCAATAATGATTAATGTTTTTCTGTACACCATTCGCCACGAAGGAGAAATAAGTCACTAGATTTAGGGCTAAATAAGCCCGTTATCTGAACAGGTCCTTACTGACTATGTAAAGAACATGTTCATACAACGATTACTTACAAAGCTTTCCCCATCATCTTACAGACAATTTGGGCGTCTACATAATCCCATTCATCGTCACATATGGTTCCCCAGGTTCCTTTATATTGTATCTCTACTCTGCCTTGGTCTTTGTCAGGTCCATCCACGAGCCTTACTCCAGTTAATTGCGTATGCTCTAAATAATAGTATTTTTTCAATTATATAAAGTTGTTACTATAAGCTTAAGTTAGACGAATAAAGAAAAGATTCTTAAATCAAAGTATAATAAATAACACTTGAAAGTATAAAACAATAAAAACGTAGCAGCGAAACGCGTAGCATTCCCTCGAACGGCATGAATTAACTTTGCTCAGTTCCAAAAGAAATTGCGCCCTCAATGCCGTATACAAATATTTTGCACATTTCCAATCTTTGACCTTGACCTTTTACCTAGAAAATCAATATCTTTCATCTGTCATAATCAACTAGTGTATAAGTTTTGTGAATATTTATTTAAAACTGTGCCCTATGGACTGTTTACAAGAGAGGAGGGGATCTTGAACAACACGTATCTAAAACATTACCAATCTGTGACCTTGACTTCCGACATATGACCTTGAAATTCAATATTGGTCTTCCTCCTGTCATAAGAAATAATTGTACGAAGTTTGATAATCACAACATATACCTCTAGGTAAGTATATGAAGTTTGATCAAGCTCGGAACAAACTAGTAGGTACTTTGATCTGTATACATGAAGTTTTACGATTTCCAATAATTATGTTACTTTGACTTGTGACCTTGAAAATCAATATCTGTCTTGTGTCATAAGCTATAAGTTTATGAAGTTTGGTTAAGATCAAATCAAAACTGTGCCCTCTAAGCTGTATGTAAAAGTGTGACACACTAACGCAAACCCTCACTTACACATGAACTGATTTCTTTTACAATATCCCCCTGCAATTATGTTGCGAGGGGATAACAATGCCTATTCTATGCTCTTTTTTCGGAAGAGCATAGAAAATACCACTACCGAAGCAGCTTAATAAAAACAATAGAGTTAAGAAGAAGTATTGAGCCATTCTGGCAAAGGAGTTTATTTGAAACAATTTGAATGTGCAAAGCGTCGGATTTATGGTTAAGTCACAACTAATGAAACTCTATGGAAAGGAGTATATATGGTTTAAATAGTAAAGTGGCCCCCTGAAATCAACTTCTCCTTTATCAAATTTTGTTGCAATTTTTAGAGAGTTAAATATCTATATTTCAAGAAATCTAGTCATGAACACTGCCTCTCGCATTCTAAGACATTGTATATGATGCCTAAATATCATGAAAACCGGTGATTTTGCCTATTTTTCACGAAAAATAGCATAATTCTTGATTATTTTCATTGAGATAACATCAAGCGGGATCTTGAACAACTTTTTCCTTTTATATGCACGTAAAGACGTGCAAATGTAACAACATATCAAAATATGAAAGTTGTTCAGAAGCCCGCTCGATAATAGCTAAGTTTGTCGAAAATAGGCCCCAAAATGACGTTTTTCCAGAACTTTGGCGAAATATACCATTTTTGATGCTCTTATTCTAAGAAATTTAGAAAGGAAATTTAAGGATATGTATAATTTCATAAGTAGTCTACATCGTAGAATAAATATTGGGACAAATTCATTTCTTTATGTAAATTTACGATTTTGCCCCAAAAGGGGGCCACTTTTCTATGTAAACCATACATAGTCCTTAGTTATATTTACAAAGTTTATTATCCTCCGTATGTTGAAGATTTGATTGGATTATTCTTACTGTTTTCCCGTTTCTCTTGAACACGTGATATATTTAAAAGCCTTTTGATTTAAATATACATCATACTATAGCGTTCTTTATTGGTTTGAAATATAATTGTGAATTCTCTGAACAAAATTAAGTGAAAATGTTCTAAATCTAAGGGAGTATCTTCTTGTTGGTATAGCTCTAGCCATAGCAGTTCTTCGGCAAAAGAAATTAGGTCAAGTTTGGACTTTGCTCTTCAAAATTTATGCTATTGGGATTTCCTTTTTTTTATTTACCAGCATCACTAATGAGACTAATTTGTTGAAATGCGCGTAGTTATTTTGCACTTATTTTTGTATTAGAACATATATTCCAATATGGGAATCTCACATTATATTATCAAAAACAATTAGGAAGTTTACACTCGGGTATATTACCCCTAATAATGTCGTCCACATTATTCATTTACATCTGACTATGCCGACCCTACATAAACTTTAGAATCGAACACTCTTTTTAAATTAGGGTACAACACAAAATAATATTTCTAGTTAAATCAGTTTTCCTGAAAGTACCTCTGATGACGCTTTATTATCCGTATCATGCATGTCTTGTATATGCCATTAGTAAAATTATGTCCTCTCCCCAGAAAAAAATCTTTACAGTGAAGCTTTTAAAAATATTTTACAAAGAAGAAATGAATTAGTATAACAAGAAAATATATCTATCAATATCATCACTTACACTGGACAATTATTTGAAGAGATTGATATTTTTTAAAATAATATTGAAATATTCAAACTCTTTACCTTCTTGAAGAAATAGTATTGAAGTGTTCAAACTCTTTAACTTCTTGAAGAAAATTTCAACCCAAGTTAATGTACCAGACCCGTGTTTCGGATCTGAAAAATCTTTACCAGTGATACTTCAAGCGAAAGTGATAATTCGACAAAACCAAAGTACATTTCACTAACAAACTTTGATTTAATTATTTCCAATATAAATTTGTTCAATTACTATGCAGAGAGTGCGCGAGAACTCCAATTTCCTGTAGAGTCGATTTGATAACAAAGTTAAACAAAATCGCTGACCAAAATAGCATGGTGCTCAGATTTTAACCTCTTTTAATTTGGATGTTATTTTTGGATGAAATGTCAAATTTCCGAAATAGCAAAATAATATATACATGTATGATGTGAAATTGATAAGGGAGCAAAACAAAGCTTCTTTCAGGCGACAGAACTAAAAAGAAGAAAACATTTCACGAGGAACGAGTTTAAAAGATGGTAGTCTCATGGTAAGGGACGTAACTCAAAATTCATCTCGCGAACGTTTGTTGTCTGGTGTAACGTCACCATCGTTTGTTTTCACGACAAGCAACTGCTTGACTTAATCATGACGTCATAATAGTGGTGCACAGGGGTAACCCTTACTTCTATTTTCCTCAGTATGCATTTCATTTCTCTGTGTTATTTCCTGAAATTGAGCATTACTTATAGATTAAATATGTTTCTGAGATTTATACAATTCTTTATTCTTTTGATATTTTCAGTATCTACATGAATCCCTTGACTTACGGCATATTTCATTCCGTAAATGTCGAAAGACTATTCAGATGTTATCTGATAATACTTCGATTTAATTTGAGCGTGATTAGTGTAAATAGAGTACATGATAAGAAGTTCATCAAGAAGAAAAAAAAATATCGTAGTAGAAATGTGGTAAGTTGTCTGGCTCGGCAATCTGGGACGGTTACTTTTTATTTCAAAAATCGGGAAAATAATAAAGTTGTACGAATTTCAAAAGGAGATGTCCAGGATTGGGGGAGGGGGGTTCGGTTCTTAACAACTCGACTTCATCTATACCCGCGCATTGGACAGTTCAATGGATCCTGTTTATCCTTTTTTTTTAAATTCCCCTTCTTTTTTAAAATTTTACATTTTGTTTGGTTACTTCCCGTGTTTAATCAACTGAGTCAAATGCACGTATTACGACTGATTTCTGAAATAATGATAACTGTTATTTATTCAAATTAATTTTACAATTTCGCGTAAGCATGTTAATAAAAAATGCCGACAAAACAAACAACGCTGTGCTTAACCTTCATGTAACGTATCGCGACGTTAAAAAAGTATGTGAAGGTTTTCTTTACAATGAGGGCCTAACAAGTATAAAATCGCATTAATATTGTACGCATGCTACGTATATTTACATATATACTTTTTCAAGGTTGCTTTAAAACAAGAACAAAAACGGAATCATATTCATTTCATAGTGAAACTACATATTATCTAATACGATTATGTGAAAGATGTTTCTCTGACAATGCCAAATTAAGAACAATATTAATTGTACTGACCTGCACATTGTATTTGCGTATCAAATATGATAGCCCAAAACAATATCCCTACATACACTACAAAGTCTAGATCCATTGTTTTACTCTGATGAATAAAACAACGGTAGAATAGACAAACGTTCAATGTAGAGAGCAAATATATATCTACGAATAAAATATGTTAATGCTCATAATTTGAATGAAAGAATCGCTCCGCCCACAAAACAAACGATATGAAGTGAGAAAGGATTATCCGGCCGCTATATTGTATACTCGCTGATGGTTATTTTTTGGGGGGGTGGGTTAATACTGTATATTGACTGATGGTTAATTTTTGGGGGTTATACTGTATACTCACTGATGGTAAAATTTTGGGGGGTTATATTGTATGCCCACTGATGGTGAAATTTTGCCGAGGTATATTGTGTGCTTTCTGATAATGAATTTCTGTTTGTTATATTGTATGCACTTTCATGGTGAATTTTTTAGGGGTGGGTTGTATAATGTTGGCTCAGCGATTTATAATATTTGGGAGATTATATCATATGCTCCCTTACGATTAATTTTGGGCGAGTTATATTGCATGCTCTTTGAGGGTTAATTTTATGGAGGCCCGAGGGTGTATTGAATGCTCACTTATGATAAATTTGTGGAGAAAAAGAATGGAGGGGATCTTCAACCAGACTCTGTTGCAGCACCAACAGCAAAACAACAAAACACCCGATGCGAAAACACAAAGACAAGCACACTCAAAACAAAAGACAAACGACACAGACACATCAAACACAAAAGACTACACATAAACCAACGAGACGAATTGGTAACCGATGCCTACTTTGGACGGTCATTTGCCACATAAGTAGCAAGTGGTTGGGTTATCCTGGATTACGTGCGCACAGCCTTTTCACTTGATCGATTACCCAGAGGTCTTAAAGAGCGTACAATTGTGGTGTAAAACAACCTCCTAACTGTTAGATGAACACACACAAACAAGACCGCAATACACAGGGGTCCAAGCAACACAATTGATATGTAAATTGATGTAAAAAGAGGGCGTACATAATACAGTCGCTTTAGCGACCTCATTTATGTTATCAACCGAGGAGTCCGACAGAAATTCAGAGAGGACAGGTGCTTGGGACCCTGTCTTCTCTAAAGAGGTTTGGACATGGCCCATCATGGGGTCCCGTCGTCACTATCAGTCACAGTACAAGTCTTATGAATGTGCTGGTACAATAATATAGATAAGTACCAAGCCTAGTGTCTGTTGACATAAGGATCATATCCACGGTATAAAAGGGGTTTGAGGATTCTGACGCATTTTCGTTGGTTATGCTATCGGCCATTGATACTTCTGGATGTGTTTATCATAACATCATAAAAGGCAGGTTGTGTAATAGCCAAAGTAATGTACTATGTTGCTTGTATAGATCCGAATTTTAAAAGAAGTTGACTGTAATTTTTTGGAAATTTTCAAGAAAGTCTTTACTAGTTTATGAAAGCGGAATTCTTGACCGAAAAGTTTATTGGTAATTGTAAATTTCCAGTGAGAATATCCAAAATATGATAACATGCTCTAGCGTGCCAAATGAGCTGTGATATGTAAATAAGCTATATTGTATGCTAGCTGATGGTAATTTTTCTAAGTTATACTATATGCTCACTGATGGTGATTTTTGGGGGTTATAATTTTTGCTCACTGATGGTGGTTCTGGGTGTTATATTGTATGCTCACTGATTGTGATTTTGAAGGCTACATCGTATGCTTAATGCTGAATCTTAGGGGGTTACATTATATTGTATGCTTTTTGATAGTGATGGTTGGAGGTTATATTGTAAGCTCACTTATTTTGATTTTTATGGGGTTATATTGTATACTTACTGTTGGTGATTTTGTGTGTTATAATGTATAATTACTGATGGTGATTTTGGGGGTTATATTGTATGTTCACTGATTTTGATTTTAGGGGGTTATTTTGTATGCTAACTGATTGTGACTTTGTTGGTGATTTTGGGGGTTATATTGTATGTTCACTGATTTTGATTTTAGGGATTATATTGTATGCTCACTTATTTTGATTTGGGGGGTTATATTGTATGCTCACTAATGGTGATATTTGGTGTTATATTGTATGTTCACTGATGGTGATTTTAGGGTGTTATATTGTATGCTCACTGATGGTGATTTTAGGGGGTTATATTGTATGCTCACTGATTTTCATTTTAGGGTGTTATATTGTATGCTCACTGATGGTGATTTTAGGGTGTTATATTGTATGCTCACTGATTTTGATTTTAGGGTGTTATATTGTATGCTCATTGATGGTGATTTTAGGGTGTTATATCGTATGCTCAATGATGGAGATTTTAGGGTGTTATATTGTATGCTCACTGATTTTGATTTTAGGGTGTTATATTGTATGCTCACTGATGGTGATTTTAGGGGGTTGTATTGTATGCTCACTGATTTTGATTTTAGGGGGATATATTGTATGCTCACTGATGTTAATTTTATGGTGTTATATTGTATGCTCACTGATAGTGATTTTAGGGGGGTATATTGTATGCTCACTGATGGTGATTTTAGGGTGTTATATTGTATGCTCACTGATTTTGATTTTAGGGTGTTATATTGTATGCTCACTGAAGGTGATTTTAGGGGGTTATATTGTATGCTCACTGATGGTGATTTTAAGGGGATTGTATTGTATGCTCACTGATGGTGATGTTAGGGTGTTATATTGTATGCTCACTGATGGTAATTTTAGGTTGTTATATTGTATGCTCACTGATGGTGATTTTAGGGGGTTATATTGTATGCTCACTGATGGTGACTTTAGGGTGTTATATTGTATGCTCACTGATTTTGATTTTAGGGTGTTATATTGTATGCTCACTGATGGTGATTTTAGGGGGTTATATTGTATGCTCACTGATGGTGATTTTAAGGGGATTGTATTGTATGCTCACTGATGGTGATGTTAGGGTGTTATATTGTATGCTCACTGATGGTAATTTTAGGTTGTTATATTGTATGCTCACTGATAGTGATTTTAGGGGGGTATATTGTATGCTCACTGATGGTGATTTTAGGGTGTTATATTGTATGCTCACTGATGGTAATTTTAGGGTGTTATATTGTATGCTCACTGATGGTGATTTTAGGGGGTTATATTGTATGCTCACTGATGGTGATTTTAAGGGGATTGTATTGTATGCTCACTGATGGTGATGTTAGGGTGTTATATTGTATGCTCACTGATGGTAATTTTAGGTTGTTATATTGTATGCTCACTGATTATGATTTTAGGGTGTTATATTGTATGCTCACTGATTTTGATTTTGGGTGTTATGTTGTATGCTCACTGATGGTGATTTTTGGTGTTGTATTGTACGCTCACTGATGGTGATTTTGGGTGTTGTAATGTATGTTTACTGATGTTGATTTTAGGTTTTATAATGTATGCTTACTGATGGTGATTTTGGGTGTTATAATGTATGCTCACTGATTGTGACTTTGGTGTTATAATGTATGCTTACTGATTGTGATGTTGGGGTGTTATATTGTATGCTCACTGATGGTGATTTTAGGTGTCATATTGTATGCTTACTGATGGTGATTTTGGGGTGTTATATTGTATGCTCACTGATGGTGATTTTGGGTGTTATATTGTATGCTTACTGATGGTGATTTTAGGTGTTATAATGTATGCTTACTGATGGTGATTTTAGGTGTTATATTGTATGCTCACTGATTGTGACTTTGGTGTTATAATGTATACTTACTGATGGTGATTTTGGGTGTTATAATGAATGCTTACTGATGGTGATTTTGAGTGTTATAATGAATGCTTACTGATGGTTATTTTGGGTTTTATAATGTATCCTCACTGTTGGTGATTTTCGGGGTTTTATTGTATATTATCTCATGGTCATATTTGGTGTTATGTTGTATGCTCACTCATTGATTTTTGGGGTTATATTGTATGTTCTTTGATGGTGATTTTATGGGTTATATTGTATGTTCACTGATGGTGATTTAATGGGATGTATATTATATGCTCGCTGTTGGTTATTTTTGGGGTTATATTGTATGCTCACTGATGGTGATTTTGAGGGTTATATTGTATGCTCACTAATGGTGATATTGGGTGTTATATTGTATGCTTACTGACGGTGATTTTGGGTGTTATATTGTATGCTCACTAATGGTGATATTTGGTGTTATATTGTATGCTCACTGATGGTGATTTTAGGTATTATAATGTATGCTCACTGTTGGTGATTTTAAATTTTATAATGTATGCTCAATGTTGGTGATTTTTGGGGATATATTATATACTCACTGATGGTGATTTTGGGTGTTATGTTGTATGCTCACTGATGGTTATTTATGGTGTTATATTGTATGCTCACTGATGGTGATTTTTGTTGTTATAATGTATGCTTACTGATGGTGATTTTAGTTGTTTTAATGTATGCTTACTGATGGTGATTTTAGTTGTTATAATGTATGCTTACTGATGATGATTTTAGGTGTTTTAATGCATGCTCACTGATTGTGGCTTTGGTGTTATAAAGTATGCTCACTGATGGTGATTTCGGGTGTTATGATGTATGCTTACTGATGGTGATTTTGGGTTTTATATTGTATGCTCACTGATGGTGATTTTGGGTGTTATATTGTATGCTCACTGATGGTGATTTCGGGTGTTATAAAGTATGCTCACTGATGGTGATTTCGGGTGTTATAATGTATGCTCACTGATGGTGATTTTGGGTGTTATAATGTGTCCTCACTGTTGGTGATTTTCGGGGTTATATTGAATACTCTCTGATGGTGATTTGAGGTGTTATAATATATGCTCACTGATGGTGATTTTGGGTGTTATATTATATGTTCACTGACGGTGATTTGGGGTGTTATATTGTATGCTCACTGACGGTGATTAGGGGTGTTATATTTTATGCTCACTGATGGTGATTTGGGGTGTTATATTGTATACTAACTGACGGTGATTTGGGGTGTGATATTGTATGCTCACTGATGGTGATTTAAGGTATTAATATATTGTATGCTCACTGACGGTGATTTGGGGTGTTATATTGTATGCTCACTGATGGTGATTTTGGGTGTTATTTCGTATGCTCACGGATGGTGATTTATGTGTGTTATATTGTTTGCTCACCGATGGTAATTTGGGGTGTTATATTGTATGCTCACTGATGGTGATTTGGGGTGTTATATTGTATGCTCACTGATGGTGATTGGGGGTGTTATATTGTATGCTTACTGATGATGATTTATGTGTGTTTTATTGTATGCTCACTGATGGTGATTTGGGGTGTTATTTTGTATGCTCACTGATGATGATTTGGGGTGTTATATTGTATGCTTACTAATGGTGATTTATGTGTGTTATATTATATGTTCACTGATGGTGATTTGGGGGGTTATATTGTATGCTTACTAATGGTGATTTATGTGTGTTATATTGTATGCTCACTGATGGTGATTTGGGGGGTTACATTGTATGCTCACTGACGTTGATTTTGGGTGTTATATTGTATGTTCACTGATGGTGATTTTTGGGTGTTATATTGTATGCTTACGGATGTTGATTTGGGTGTTATATTGTATGCTCACTGATGGTGATTTTTGGGTGTTATATTGTATGCTTACTGATGGTGATTTATGTGTGTAATATTGTTAGCTCACTGACGATGATTTTGGGTGTTATATTGTATGCTTACTGATGGTGATTTATGTGTGTTATATTGTATGCTGTCTGATGGTGATTAGGGGTGTTTTATTATATACTTACTGATGGTGATTTTGGGTGTTATATTGTATGCTTACTGATGGTGATTTTGGGGTGTTATATTGTATGCTTACTGATGTTGATTTTTGGGTGTTATATTATATGCTTATTGATGGTGATATTGGGTGTTATATCGTATGCTTACTGACGGTGATTTTGGGTGTTATATTGTATGCTCACTGATGATAATGTAGTTGTTATATTGTATGCTCACTGACGGTGATTTTGGGTGTTATATTGTATGCTCACTGATGGTGATTTTGGGTGTTATATTAACTGCTTACTGATGTTGATTTTGGGTGTTATATTGTATGCTCACTGATGGTGATTTTGGGCGTTGTATTGTGTGCTTACTGACGGTGATTTAGGGTGTTATATTGTATGCTCACTCATGGTGATTTGGGGTGTTATATTGTATGCTCACTGACGGTGATTTGGGGTGTTATATGCTCACTGACGGTGATTTGCGGTGATATATTGTATGCTTACTGATGGTGATTTTGGGTGTTATATTATATGCTCACTGACGGTGATTTTGGGTGTTATATTGTAGGCTCACTGATGGTGATTTTGGGTGTAATATTGTATGCTTACTGATGGTGATTTTGGGTGTTTTATTGTATGCTTACTGATGGTGATTTTGGGTGTTTTATTGTATGCTCACTGATGGTGATTTGGGGTGTTAAATTGTATGCTCACTGACGGTGATTTTGGGTGTTATATTGTATGCTCACTAATGGTGATTTGGGTTGTTATATTGTATGCTCACTGATGGTGATTTGTGTGTTATATTATATGCCCACTGACGGTGATTTTCGGTGTTTTATCGTATGCTCACTGACGGTGATTTTGGGTGTTATATTGTATGCTTACTGATGGTGGTTCTGGGTGTTATATTATATGCTTACTGATGGTGATTTTGGGGTGTTTTATTGTATGCTCGCTGATGGTGATTTGGGGTGTTAAATTGTATGCTCACTGACGGTGATTTTGGGTGTTATATTGTATGCTCACTAATGGTGATTTGGGTTGTTATATTGTATGCTTACTGATGGTGATTTTTGTGTGTTATATTATTTGCTCACTGATGGTGATTTTGGGTATTATATTGTATGCTTACTGATGGTGATTTGGGGTGTTATATTATATCCGTACTGATGGTGATTTTTGGTTGTTATATTGGATGCTCACTAACGGTGTTTTTGGGTGTTATATTGTATGCTCACTGATGGTGATTTGTGTGTTATATTGTATACTCACTGACGGTTTTTTTGGTGTTATATTGTATGCTCACTGATGGTGATTTGGGGTGTTATATTGTATGCTCACTGACGGTGATTAGGGGTGTTATATTATATGCTCACTGACGGTGATTTCCGGTGTTATCTTGTATGCTTACTGATGTTGATTTTGGGTGTTATATTTTATGCTTACTGATGGTGATTTTTGGGTGTTATATTTTATGCTTACTGATGGTGATTTGGGATGTTATATTGTATGCTCACTTACCGTGATTTGGGGTGTTATATTGTATGCTCACTGATGGTGATTTGGGTGTTATATTGTATGCTTACTGATGGTGATTTTTCTGTGTTATATTGTATGCTCACTGACGGTAATTTTGGGTGTTAAATGTATGCTTACTGATGGTGATTTGGGGTGTTATATTATATGCTTACTGATGGTGATTTTTGGTTGTTATATTGTATGCTCACTGACGGTGATTTGGGGTTTTATATTGTATGCTCACTGATGGTGATTTGGAGTGTTATATTGTGTGCTCACTCACGGTGATTTTTGGTTTTATATTGTATGCTCACTGATGGTGATTTGGGGTGTGATATTGTATGCTTACTGATGATGATTTTGGGTGTTATAGTGTATGCTCACTGATGGTGATTTGGGGTGTTATATGGTATGCTCACTGACGGTGATTTGGGGTGTTGTATTGTATGCTCACTGATGGTGATTTGGGGTGTTGTATTGCATGCTCACTGATGGTGATTTGGAATGTTATATTGTATGCTCACTGACGGTGATTGGGGTTGTTATATTGTATGCTCACTGATTGTTATTTGGGGTGTTATATTGTATACTAACTGACGGTGATTTGGGGTGTTCTATTGTATGCTCACTGATGGTGATTTGGGGTGTTGTATTGTATGCTCACTGATGGTGATTTGGGGTGTTATATTGTATGCTCACTGACGGTGATTGGGGTTGTTATATTGTATGCTCACTGATGGTGATTTGGGGTGTTATATTGTATTCTAACTGACGGTGATTTGGGGTGTTCTATTGTATGCTCACTGATGGTGATTTTGGTTGCTATATTGTATGCTCACTGATTGTGATTTTGGGTGTTATATTATATGCTCACTGATGTTGATTTTGAGTGTTAATTTGTATGCTCACTGATGGTGAGTTTGGGGGTTATATTGTATGCTTGCTGATGGTGAATTTGGGTGTTATTTTGTATGCTTGCTGATTGTGATTTTGGGTGTTATATTATATGCTCACTGATTGTGATTTTGGGTGTTATATTATATGCTCACTGATTGTGATTATGGGTGTTATATTGTATGCTTACTGATGGTGATTTTGGGGGTTATATTGTATGCTCACTGATGGTGATTTTGGGGGCTATATTGTATGCTCACTGATAGTATTTTGGGGGGTTATATTGTATGCTATCTGATGGTGATTTTGGAGGTTATATTGTATGTTCACTGGTGGTGATTTTGGGGGTTATATTGTACAGTAGGTTCATCGCTATCTTTGTCTATTGCATCATATCAGACATCGCGCATCAGACATCAGACATCGCGCATCCTACATCAGACATCGCGCATCCTACATCAGACATCCTATCGTACCGTATCAGACACTCTATCAGATATCGTACATTTGTATCAGACACTCTATCATACATCGTATCAGACATTCTTTCAGACATCGTATCAGACACTCTACCAGACATCGTATCAGACATCATCAGACACCGTATCAGAATCTAATTAATCAGACATGTTTATAGTATCACACATCCTAAGTAACGTTTCGCGCATCGTATCAGACATTGTTATGTTTGAAAAATAAGATTTAATCCTGGTTGTCTCAATAAAAGGAAATACAATCTCGCTCTTGATAGTATCTATTATTAAAACCATCTCTTTATCGACTAAAAACCAAGCATCTCAGTTCTGTACGATCCGGCGTTCCGCAGTGAAACCCCCTCCCCCCACCCCTTGTCAACGTCTGATTCTGAATTTGGTCAACACAAAGAAGACTGAATTGGTTCGAAGGATATGATTATATTTTTCTATCACGCAATATTCACATGTATTCAGATTTTTTTTTATCCCAGATTTGTCGGATTCACTATTTGATGCAAACTGCAAGTACTTTCGGTTTCAATGCCGCTCAAAGAACATGTAGTAGTTATTTAAAATTATGTAGGTCGAACTTACCAAACCAGAAGCAGTAAGAAAGAGATGCGCACAAGACTGCTGGCCAGCATGATGCAGGCCTCGTGGACCTAGAGGTAAGCTCTATATATAGTTATCCCCCTTTCCCTGCCCAGGACTCCCTGTAGATAATTAAATACCACTACTCGGTATACTTCACTTGCGTCGAGGATAAAAAAACAACTATTAAAAAGTTGAAAAACTCGTTCCAGTGGGGGAGCCTTCCATGGGGGCTTCCCGCCATCTGTCAGTTTGATCTCGTGAACCGACGTGAAATCTCGTCCGCCATGTTGTTTTCTGTTCGTTTACTTTCGTTTTACGGGAGCTGGTAGGGGTCGAGTAAAAAGTAGTACCCCACCAGCCCAGCGTTATTTTTGTAAATAATCATTGTTTTTGTGACTTTATTTGTCTCTTCCTGTGTTCTTTGTTTGTTTACACTTGCAATATCCATGGACAAGTGCATTTAATCTTCAATCGACTTGCATAGTGAAAGTGTGCACCCCAAGGGGGTCGACTCAAAAGTGACTAGAGTCCAATCAGGTTCACTCGGCAGTTGGGTCGGGGGACCTGACAAGGTCAATGATGCACTTAATGCAATGCAGTCTACTTGTGCAGATGAGACTGTGGATTTCTCCTCAAGGTTAGAGGCACGTTGCAATAAGCTGGACCAACTGGATGATTTTCAAGATACCCAAGAGAACTCATACAAGAGAATGATAGCACGCACAGAAGCACGTGATGCTCGCATAGAGGCACTAATATTCGATCAGACAAGGTCACAGAGGCACCTTGGTGATAAGTTTGACCAATTGATGCACTTGATGTCGAGCCATTTCCTGTCACCTTACAACAAGGTCATGGACCCTGTGGGTACAGGGACCTCGGGGTCCGCAGTTAACGTTCAGGGTGGTCAAGCCCCTGACCAAGGAAATGTACCCTCCATGGCGAGTGGGGAGCAAAGTGCGCCTAGTGGTTTAGATCAAGATAATCAAGGCCATTGTAAATCTCTAGGGGCAATACAGACATTGCCAGCCCAGGCAGGGCATTTACAGAGATTTAGTGCCTCGGATATTTCACATGTTTATGATCCAAATGGACAATCACAGGGGCATGACCCTGTTGTTACATTTAATTTACCTGGCTTGAGTGATATAAACAATCCCTATGGTGTTGCGAGGATTACGGATGCCCAGCAGGGGCAATCACAAGGACTACAAAGTTGTTTTGTACAAGGACAAGGTTACAGCCAATCAGTAATGATGATTGGGGCCCAGACGGGGCCATATAGAAGTAGCTTTCCATGTATGGGAGTTGAAGGTCACATGGAATCTCCAGGGGAAAATGAGGTTATGACAGCCCAGCAGGGGCAATGGCAGGGGTACAGCCCTGAATATAATACCCCATTTCCTGGATATCAAGGTCAATCCCTAGAGGGAGTAGGGACTATGGCAGCCCAGCAGGGGCTATTGCAGGGTTACTGCCCTGGTGTAAACACTCCGCATGTGGAAGAAATAGTTCGTCCTAGGCAAATGACGCAATTGTCTAGTAGTCACCCATTCTGGGATCAAGGTCAGGGGTACGTGGTACCCTTGCAGGATGGACTTGTCATGTGGATTTGAGCAGTGTGTGGGTATGATTCCCAACCCGTCTGTTGGTGATTGTGAATTACGGGTGCCCGGAGTGCCCCATCCGTTGGGATTTGGTCTGAGTGAAAATCCCAATCGTTGTGCTTGTGATTGTGAATCACAGGGGCCTGGAGTGCCCCATCCGTTGGAATTTGGTCAGAGTGAAAATCCCACCCCGTCTGTAGGTGACTGTGAGTCACAGGGGCTTGGGATTATGTGAGAATCCCGACCCCAAGAATATGATTCCCCACACTATCTCCTCACAGTCTGGAGGATTGTCTAGTGTAGGAGGACTTGAAAAACGGGGGCACGAAGCACCCTCGTCGTTGGGAGCTGGACCAAGTCTCGGATATGACCCTGGCCTGAATAGTAGTACACCTGGGGACTTAACTGTCTTGCGTAGTGTGGCCCTAGGCATAGGGAAAGGGTGAGGAGGGCCAATGAAGGCAGTTCGCAAGTGGTTGGCAGATCTGGTAATGAAGGACATCTAGGTAGAGAATGTCCTGTTACGTGTGGTCCTTTTCCCTATTTAAAAGGTCACTCACCCTAAAAAGAGTATAAAGAATGTTTGTGAATACCCTCCATGGAGTGCGAGCAATGGAGTAAGAGGGTAAAATACCTCATGCTCGAGTCAAGGTGAATGGCGAATTAGAGGTCAATGCCATTGTCGACACAGGGTCAAGTATAACCCTAATATCAAACAGGGTTTACTACAGGTAGTCAAGGAAACCGAAGGTCAAGGATCACACGGAATTCGAAACTGCTGGAGGCAGTGTTATACTCACAGATGAGCTTGAGGTAATTCCCTTCAAGATAGATAAGTTTGAAACCAAGCATGTGGTTTAGAAGGGAGATATAGTATGTGACATGTTCTTGGGACTTAATTTCCTATTGAGAGCAGGTGCACAAAGCCCCTAAATCGGTCCTGTAATTCTCTTTAAAATCAAACTCAACGAAAAATACTATATCGCATAGAAAACGAGAAAAAAAACTATATGGCATAAAAACAAATAAATGCTTCACAAAGAAAGGAGGAAGGAATGAAGTGTGCAGAAGATAGACATGTAATCAAATAGTAATGCAGTATTGAGTTGGGCCCTCTGTCTCCTCCACTAAGTCTGCCACTGTTCTCAACACTAATTCCAATTTTGGACTGCACAGTAGGACTTTTCTAGAGCTGTTAGCAATATTTAGAAATGGATAGTATCAATTTTGCATTTAAAGCGGCGTTGGAGGTAATTTTCACCCTACATTAATGGCAAATGGTATTTTATCCGGATATGTTTTGACAAACCAATGTTTATCTGAAACTAGTACATTTACATATACCTAGGTCTCTTTTAGTCCTACATGCATGTATGAGCAGAAAGTCTTCTTTTCATTCTGAGGAAAACTTACAAAGAACACGTTGGTGACGTAGTTAACTAATACTATTAACGCATAAAGTTCGCCCATTTTTCTACCTTACACATATTGCAATATTTCTCTCTTTGGAAACGAAAAATAAAATATTTTTAAACTAAATTTCATTTTATAACAAATATCAAAAACATTCAAACAGTAGTTCTATCATAAACAAGGCTTGCAAAATAAGCGTCCATATGGAACTCGAGTTACATGTATTGTCATCCACCGTCCTCTCTCTCACCAAAAAAAGCAAAAACCAAAAACAAGGGGGTCATATCGCTCATCTGAGTTGCAGAAAAAAGAATGATATTGGACAATTTGTTAAAGGCCCTTGAGAACTTCCTTCCTGCAAGATTTCGTGAAATTCTATGCAGCGGTTGCAGGGGAGAAGTTGAAAATGCGTCAGCTAATCAGAGCCCTTGTCGGCCATATTTGTTGACCGATCGGCACGAAAAAAAAAACGTCAATCTTGGTAGAGGACCTTGAGTACCTACTTCCTTTAAGGTTTCTTGAACTACTATGCAGCTGTTCCAGAGAAGTCGAAAATGAAAAAAAAACGACGGACGGCGTACTATGACAATAGCTCACTTGAGCTTTGCTAAGATGAGTTAAAAAATAAAACTTTAATTGATTGTTTCAAAAAATATACAAAAGCCAGGACAGCAAACACAAAATGCACAACATACCCATGTAAAGAAATTGGAAACTAGTTCATTTTAACGACAAGAAAATGGAATTTTATCAAAAGAATCAATTTCTGTCAAATTTATGAAAATCAGAAAACTTTAAGTATCACGTGACTTAAGTTTGTGAAACCACGAGCACAAAATGGAGACATACCGCTCGTTTGACGGAAAGAAAACAGATACTGTGAGATTGCGTTGATTCAATTTTATCTTTTCATAGCCGATGTCCGTGTAAAATATGACATTTTGATGATTCTTTGTTTGTCAATCAAAAAACCATTGTACTTTTTTTACAAAAATTCTGACAAAAGGAACGTCGTGGTCGAAATATGTTAAACACAATGTTGTGGTGGTTTCCACGAAAATATCTACAGATTATGTCACAATGTTTGTAAAAACAACGGCGTTTAACTTACTAACGATTCCAGGGTAGTAAAAGTACAATTTTAGACAAAGATATAGGCTATGAAAAGAAAAATAATTAATCATAACAATTATTGCAGTTCCTGTTTTCTTTCCTCCAATTGAGCTTATTATTCATTCGTGGTGTCACCAATGCTACACAGTGAATCTATTGATTATCTGCATGTCCGCCAATGGTTCAAGAAATATGAACGTTTGCTGATGTCACTCAAAAGGAACACAAACAATTCAGCACGAACAGAGAAATTCAGGACAATTAATACAAAAAATCAAGCGTCATAAAAACCACGTAATTTCCTCTGAATAGATTTGAAAAGCATTGCTAGAACTTGTTTTGGCTGAATGATGATAACTTCAACTTCAAAAAATATTATAAAGACTTTTAATAATCCCAGAGGGTGAATTGTCTTATTGAGTCTAAGAAGATCCTGACGATAATCTCAATAGCACCATCAATAGAGCGCTCAATTGAGCATCGACCAACCCTTAGCTTGCTAGAAATGGGACCAGGTGCCCGGGAGGAGTAAGCATCCCCTGTTTGGCTAGCCGCACCCTCTGCCGATTTTCACGCACGAAAATAAAAAACAATATCACACATACATGTACTGTCTAAGGTTATGGCTATATAGAAGGTGCGACCATGTGAGGGAAAATATTCAAAACACTTACTGTCAAACTGAGATACTATTTTACATCCTCATATAATAACATACATATGGCAATATTTCATTGCTTAGATTGAGGATCACTGACGAGGGTTAAATAGCCGAAACGTGCATGTCTGGTCCATGATGTAAAATAACGGCAAAATCGTAAAATAACAAAAGAAATTCTCGGCGTCCCCTTGTCATAAACAAACTAAATTGCTTTTAAAATTTGATCATTGTAATAAAGATAGGATTCGCCACTGAACTCGATTTTTCAATCACATGTTTTATTGTAGAGAAATACTGTATGCGTACTTATTTTGGCGGGATTCATATTTTAGTGAAATTAGCGCTTTAAAGAGTGTGCTAATTCAAGACTACGCTAAATAATTGACCTTTTATAGATTGATGTTGAAAAGGTATTTCACGAATACGCTAATATGTCAATTTGCTCATTTTTGCCCAGTTTGCACAAGTAGTTTTCGAGTTCTTTACGTACCGCGATACAATTTTTTTACAGTGAATATAGATTTCTTGCATTCTCAATATTTTTAAAAGCCTTTATTCAAAACATTGCTCAACTTCACGGACATTGAGTATGAATGTGCTATATTAAAAACGATATATACTTACTATCTTGACAAATGACACCGGCATCTTCTTCATGCTGCCAATCGTTCACACCCCACCCATTGAAATCACATGATTCTAAGCTTGTTTCATCTCCCACACATCGAACATTGTCCATAAGAATCGTTCCTTTACCAGGTCCGTATCGTGCACGAGAGACAGGCAAGGCCGTTGAACTGCAAAAATATAAAATCATTATCAAGCCTCGAACATTTTGAAATGTGAGTCCTGTAGCATCATATCCCACCCATCATGTTACGTCTTTCGGTACATTTTTGGACATACATGTAATCATTTTCACTCTTTGACCATATTACATTGTTTAGATTGAGGATCACTGACGAGAGTTATTTACCCAAAACGTGTCGTCCACGCTGTAAATTCATCTGTTCCTTAGTACAGGTTCACGTAAGGATAAGACATTTGAAAAACCTTACAATTTTTCCTGAACTTTTTTCTCTTTAAATGTGTTCAGATCTGCGTTCATAAGAATGTTATAAAGAAATTTTCCTAATACTTGGATCGTGCAAAGTTATAAGGGTAGACAGTTTTATTAAATTATATAGACAAGTTTTTCCCGCCATTTTTTCCCTTCATAATCCTTTATAAATTATGAGGCGAGTATCTCGCTTCACCATTGCTACCTTGATAAATGAATATCATATGTTTCATTTGTATCACATATTTGTCTCAAAACGGAAATAAAAAGTTTTGCAAACAGTTATAATGCATTGCCCCTACCTGATTCTTACATGGACCTATACTTAAATGATGCTATAAGAATTGAAGACGTTTAACACTCGAGCATCACTGATGAGACATAATTTATCAAATGCGAATATGGTGCTCTAGAATTCAACAAACCTTTTAAAAATTGACAATTTCGGTTTTCCTTGTTTGTATTTTGATATCAAATACAACTAATAAAAACTGCCATATTAAAAACCAAATGTACGAAGGAGCTGTTAAGATAAGGCGTAAAATCGGCCCTGAAAAGCGGAATTTTGAATATTGAAATTTCAAGAACTTTTCTATTTAAAATGTATACCTATACTGCATACCATCAGAATATGAAGTAAATTTTTATCTGTTTTGCATATTATTGCTAATTTTGGAGTCAAAACTTCTCTTTCTCTCATAGAAATCAATAGAAAACGGAAAAGTAATTTTGAGCATTTTTCCCACCGGATATACAGAAAGCCACTTTTACTAAAGATGTATATCAATGATACAATTTTTTTTGGCAAAGTGGGGTTCTGTATCTCCGGGGGGAACACAACCCCATAGACGAAAAGCCAAAAATGGAAAGGGGGTGCATTTTTAAGAATCGACCTTTTTGACCATAAAATATAGCACATTTGACTATTTTTCCTCTTTAATCCATTACAAAATGTAACTAAATATGACTGAATGCAATATACAAGAATTATGAATGAAATAAGCAAGAATGATGTTCATTTCTCCGCCAATGTGTATTTCGCGCTAATAGGTTTACATTGTAGCCATTGAATACAAAATGAGACCGTATTTTAAGTTCCGGATTGCATTATTTACCGATTAAAGCAGATGGAACGTTCGAAATCTATTCCTGATATACAATGTAGAAATATCTTATGTCTTTTAATTAATATTTATCCATTTTGGGTAAAATATTATAAAAGTTCTACGTTTTTTGTCGATATTATCGGTTTTTCTATGCGTGCACCCCTACTTCTTTCGACCTTAATTTTAAAATCTTAAGGTTTCTTTAACGAAATGTAAAACATGTAAAAGGTCTGCAAATACATTATATTTCAATAATGATTAATGTTTTTCTGTACACCATTCGCCACGAAGGAGAAATAAGTCACTAGATTTAGGGCTAAATAAGCCCGTTATCTGAACAGGTCCTTACTGACTATGTAAAGAACATGTTCATACAACGATTACTTACAAAGCTTTCCCCATCATCTTACAGACAATTTGGGCGTCTACATAATCCCATTCATCGTCACATATGGTTCCCCAGGTTCCTTTATATTGTATCTCTACTCTGCCTTGGTCTTTGTCAGGTCCATCCACGAGCCTTACTCCAGTTAATTGCGTATGATCTAAATAATAGTATTTTTTCAATTATATAAAGTTGTTACTATAAGCTTAAGTTAGACGAATAAAGAAAAGATTCTTAAATCAAAGTATACTAAATAACACTTAAAAGTATAAAACAATAAAAACGTAGCAGCGAAACGCGTAGCATTCCCTCGAACGGCATGAATTAACTTTGCTCAGTTCCAAAAGAAATTGCGCCCTCAATGCCGTATACAAATATTTTGCACATTTCCAATCTTTGACCTTGACCTTTTACCTAGAAAATCAATATCTTTCATCTGTCATAATCAACTAGTGTATAAGTTTTGTGAATATTTATTTAAAACTGTGCCCTATGGACTGTTTACAAGAGAGGAGGGGATCTTGAACAACACGTATTTAAAACATTACCAATCTGTGACCTTGACTTCTGACATATGACCTTGAAATTCAATATTGGTCTTCCTCCTGTCATAAGAAATAATTGTTCGAAGTTTGATAATCACAACATATACCTCTAGGTAAGTATATGAAGTTTGATCAAGCTCGGAACAAACTAGTAGGTACTTTGATCTGTATACAAGAAGTTTTACGATTTCCAATAATTATGTTACTTTGACTTGTGACCTTGAAAATCAATATCTGTCTTGTGTCATAAGCTATAAGTTTATGAAGTTTGGTTAAGATCAAATCAAAACTGTGCCCTCTAAGCTGTATGTAAAAGTGTGACACAATAACGCAAACCCTCACTTACACATGAACGACGGCTGATTTCTTTTACAATATCCCCCTGCAATTATGTTGCGAGGGGATAACAATGCCTATTCTATGCTCTTTTTTCGGAAGAGCATAGAAAATACCACTACCGAAGCAGCTTAATAAAAACAATAGAGTTAAGACGAAGTATTGAGCCATTCTGGCAAAGGAGTTTATTTGAAACAATTTGAATGTGCAAAGCGTCGGATTTATGGTTAAGTCACAACTAATGAAACTCTATGGAAAGGAGTATATATGGTTTAAATAGTAAAGTGGCCCCCTGAAATCAACTTCTCCTTTATCAAATTTTGTTGCAATTTTTAGAGAGTTAAATATCTATATTTCAAGAAATCTAGTCATGAACACTGCCTCTCGCATTCTAAGACATTGTATATGATGCCTAAATATCATGAAAACCGGTGATTTTGCCTATTTTTCACGAAAAATAGCATAATTCTTGATTATTTTCATTGAGATAACATCAAGCGGGATCTTGAACAACTTTTTCCTTTTATATGCACGTAAAGACGTGCAAATGTAACAACATATCAAAATATGAAAGTTGTTCAGAAGCCCGCTCGATAATAGCTAAGTTTGTCGAAAATAGGCCCCAAAATGACGTTTTTCCAGAACTTTGGCGAAATATACCATTTTTGATGCTCTTATTCTAAGAAATTGAGAAAGGAAATTTAAGGATATGTATAATTTCATAAGTAGTCTACATCGTAGAATAAATATTGGGACAAATTCATTTCTTTATGTAAATTTACGATTTTGCCCCAAAAGGGGGCCACTTTTCTATGTAAACCATACATAGTCCTTAGTTATATTTACAAAGTTTATTATCCTCCGTATGTTGAAGATTTGATTGGATTATTCTTACTGTTTTCCCGTTTATCTTGAACACGTGATATATTTAAAAGCCTTTTGATTTAAATATACATCATACTATAGCGTTCTTTATTGGTTTGAAATATAATTGTGAATTCTCTGAACAAAATTAAGTGAAAATGTTCTAAATCTAAGGGAGTATCTTCTTGTTGGTATAGCTCTAGCCGTAGCAGTTCTTCGGCAAAAGAAATTAGGTCAAGTTTGGACTTTGCTCTTCAAAATTTATGCTATTGGGATTTCCTTTTTTTATTTACCAGCATCACTAATGAGACTAATTTGTTGAAATGCGCGTAGTTATTTTGCACTTATTTTTGTATTAGAACATATATTCCAATATGGGAATCTCACATTATATTATCAAAAACAATTAGGAAGTTTACACTCTGGTATATTACCCCTAATAATGTCGTCCACATTATTCATTTACATCTGACTATGCCGACCCTACATAAACTTTAGAATCGAACACTCTTTTGAAATTAGGGCACAACACAAAATAATATATCTAGTTAAATCACTTTTGCTGAAAGTACCACTAATGACGTTTTATTATCCGTATCATGCATGTCTTGTATATGCCATTAGTAAAATTATGCCCCCTCCCAAGAAAAAAAATCTTTACAGTGAAGCTTTTAAAAATATTTTACAAAGAATAAATGAATTAGTATAACAAGAAAATATATCTATCATTATCATCGCTTACACTGGTCAATTATTTGAAGAGATTGATATTTTTAAAAAAATAATATTGAAATATTCAAACTCTTTACCTTCTTGAAGAAATAATATTGAAGTGTTCAAACTCTTCAACTTCTTGAAGAAAATTTCAACCAAAGTTAATGTACCAGACCCGTGTTTCGGATTTGAAAAATCTTAACCAGTGATATTTCAAGCGAAAGTGATAATTCGACAAAACCAAAGTATATTTCACTAACAAACTTTGATTTAATTATTTTCAATATAAATTTGTTCAATTACTATGCAGAGAGTGCGCGACTCCTCCAATTTCCTGTAGAGTCGATTTGATAACAAAGTTAAACAAAATCGCTTACCAAAATAGCATGGTGCTCAGATTTTAACCTCTTTTAATTTGGATGTTATTTTTGGATGAAATGACAAATTTCCGAAATAGCAAAATAATATATACATGTATGATGTGAAATTGATAAGGGGGCAAAACAAAGCTTCTTTCAGGCGACAGAACTAAAAAGAAGAAAACATTTCACGAGGAACGAGTTTAAAAGATGGTAGTCTCATGGTAAGGGACGTAACTCAAAATTCATCTCGCGAACGTTTGTTGTCTGGTGTAACGTCACCATCGTTTGTTTTCACGACAAGCAACTGCTTGACTTAATCATGACGTCATAATAGTGGTGCACAGGAGTAACCCTTACTTCTATTTTCCTCAGTATGTATTTCATTTCTCTGTGTTATTTCCTGAAATTGAGCATTACTGTGAGATTAAATATGTTTCTGAGATTTATACAATTCTTAATTCTTTTGATATTTTCAGTATCTACATGAATCCCTTGACTTACGGCAAATTTCATTCCGTAAATGTCGAAAGACTATTCAGATGTTATCTGATAATACTTCGATTTGATTTGAGCGTGATTAGTGTAAATAGAGTACATGATAAGAAGTTCATCAAGAAGAAAAAAAAATATCGTAGTAGAAATGTGGTAAGTTGTCTGGCTCGGCAATCTGAGACGGTTACTTTTTATTTCAAAAAATCGGGAAAATAATAAAGTTGTACGAATTTCAAAAGGAGATGTCCAGGATTGGGGGAGGGGGGTTCGGTTCTAAACAACTCGACTTCATCTATACCCGCGCATTGGACAGTTCAATGGATCCTATTTATCCTTTTTTTTTTTAAATTCCCCTTCTTTTTTAAATTTTATATTTTGTTTGGTTACTTCCCGTGATTAATCAACTGAGTCAAATGCACGTATTACGACTGATTTCTGAAATAATGATAACTGTTATTTATTCAAATTAATTTTACAATTTCGCGTAAGCATGTTAATAAAAAATGCCGACAAGACAAACAACGCTGTGCTTAACCTTGATGTAACGTAAAGTATGTGAAGGTTTTCTTTACAATGAGCATGATGAGGGTCTAACAAGTATAAAATCGCATTGATATTGTACGCATGCTACGTATATTTGCATATATACTTTTTCAAGGCTGCTTTAAAACTAGAACAAAAACGGAATCATATTCATTTCATAGTGAAACTACATATTATTTAATACGATTATGTGAAAGATGTTTGTTTGACAATTCCAAATTAAGAACAATATTAATTGTACTGATCTGAACATTGTATTTGCGTATCAAATATGATAGCCCAAAACAATATCCCTACATACACTACAAAGTCTAGATCCATTGTTTTACTCTGATGAATAAAACAACGGTAGAATAGACAAACGTTAAATGTAGATAGCAAATATATATCTACGAATAAAATATGCTAATGCTCATAATTTGAATGAAAGAATCGCTCCGCCCCAAAAACAAACGATATGAAATGAGAAAGGTTTTTCCCGCTATATTGTATACTCGCTGATGGTTATTTTAAGGGGTTATACTGTATACTGACTGATGGTTATTTTGGGGGTTATACTGTATACTGACTGATGGTTATTTTGGGGGTTATACTGTATACTGACTGATGGTTATTTTGGGGGTTATACTGTATACTGACTGATGGTTATTTTGGGGGTTATACTGTATACTGACTGATGGTTATTTTGGGGGGTTATACTGTATACTGACTGATGGTTATTTTGGGGGGATTATACTGTATACTGACTGATGGTTATTTTGGGGGTTATACTGTATACTGACTGATGGTTATTTTGGGGGGTTATACTGTATACTGACTGATGGTTATTTTGGGGGTTATACTGTATACTGACTGATGGTTATTTTGGGGGTTATACTGTATACTGACTGATGGTTATTTTGGGGGGTTATACTGTATACTGACTGATGATTATTTTGGGGGAATTATACTGTATACTGACTGATGGTTATTTTGGGGGGTTATACTGTATACTGACTGATGATTATTTTGGGGGGATTATACTGTATACTGACTGATGGTTATTTTCGGGGGATTATACCGTATACTGACTGATGGTTATTTTGGAGGTTATACTGTATACTGACTGATGGTTATTTTGGGGGTTATACTGTATACTGACTGATGGTTAATTTTTGGGGGTTATACTGTATACTGACTGATGGTTATTTCGGGGGTTATACTGTATACTGACTGATGGTTAATTTTTGGGGGTTATACTGTATACTCACTGATGGTTATTTGGGGGGTTATATTGTATACTCGCTGATGGTTATTCTGGGGGGTTATACTGTATACTCGCTGATGGTTATTTTGGGGGGTTATACTGTATACTCGCTGATGGTTATTTTGGGGGGTTATACTGTATACTCGCTGATGGTTATTTTGGGGGGTTATGCTGTATACTTGCTGATGGTTATTTTGGGGGTCATACTGTATACTCACTGATGGTTATTTTGGGGGTTATACTGTATACTCACTGATGGTTATTTTGGGGGTTATACTGTATACTGACTGATGGTTATTTTGGGGGGTTATACTGTATACTCGCTGATGGTTATTTTGGGGGTTATACTGTATACTCACTGATGGTTATTTTGGGGGATATACTGTATACTGACTGATGGTTATTTTGGGGGTTATACTGTATACTCGCTGATGGTTATTTTGGGGGGTTATACTGTATACTGACTGATGGTTAATTTTAGGGTTATACTGTATACTCACTGATGGTAAAATTTTGGGGGGTTATATTCTATGGTAAACGTCTATGCCCACTGATGGTGAAATTTTGCCGAGTTATATTGTGTGCTTTCTGATAATGAATTTCTGTTTGTTATATTGTATGCACATTCATGGTGAATTTTTTAGGGGTGTGGTGTATAATGTTGGCTCAGCGATTTATAATTTTTTGGGAGATTATATTATATGCTGAGCTCCCTTATGATTAATTTTGGGCGAGTTATATTGCATGCTCTTTGAGGGTTAATTTTATGGAGCCCGAGGGTGTATTGAATGCTCACTTATGATAAAGGGCAAGGGGCGGTAAGGGCCAAAATCGGCCCAATTTCAAAACTGGGACAAATATTGGACATTGAAAATACAGGATTTACAGAGTATAAATCAATTTAAATTTTGAGAATCGGACATCCCGTTGCGATTCTACACTAATTTGAAGACAGGATGGTCAGCTATATTTTACACTGAATTTGACGTCATATGACGTTACGATCACATGGTAATGTAACGCTGTCTGTAGGTAATTTGCTGCTATACTAGTATTCTAATACTATTTATGCTATTAATTGTGTAGATACTCTATCAATATCACGATATAATACTAGTATATGTACATGGTAGGTTTCACTATAATATAATGAGGGGTAATTGGGACACCCCTTTGTTGACTTATGGAAATCTTAAGTTATAATGATACTTTTCACCAAGGCCTTTTAAAAAAGTATGTGTATTTCCGGTAACCCAGCAGACCCTTTTTTAACCCCCCCCCCCTTTCAGGCTGAATTTTTTTCTCGTCCGATTCATCCCCAGAAGACCAGCCCAGATGAAGCAGAAAAACGAAGCCCCCCCCCCCCCCCCCCCTCTTTCGCAAAAAGTTATTGATTCGGAATTATTTGGCACTATTTGATGCTCTTTTTTCAGCTAACTTTGCATTGTGATGTCTTTGCTAATGTATTTGAATTGCTAATTTAGAGGGGTATGAGTGGGCTCCGATCCCCTCTTTGAGGTGGTCAAATAGAATGTTTTTTTCTATTTAAAAAAAATCGTTGGCTAGCTACCGCTCGCCAGTTTCAAGAATAACATCGCATGTCTTAATTTCAACACAACCTTTTGATGTATAAAAAAAAAAAAAAAAAAAAAAAAAAATAAGTAAATGAAACTGAAATATTGAAATAGTTTAATAATTCAATGATGCGTTGGCTACAGTACCGCTCAGTAAGACTTCTGGATTTTTATCTCCCTTTTCTCTATGAACAATTTTTTTAAAACTTGCATTGTATTAGGCTAGGCCCCCGGTTTCTCTGAAACACTAGATCCACCGCCGCATGATTATATAGTTATTAATTACACCAGTCACGTTGTTTTTACATAGAAAGGGCTCGATTTAGAAATTCAACAGTATGCGGATAATGTTTATTAGTAATCAATAATTTAAACATAAAATTGTTTATCATAGCGCCACCTATAATACCTTCCAGTTTAGCACTCAATAATGTCTACTGTATTGCTTGCATCATTTTACAGTCTAACTAGATAGATTACAAAATAAAGGGAGCTGAATTTTTCAGTATGTACGTTTTCCTTCTTTCTAAACGCCTTGATTTTATGCTGACTGTAATTATCAATATATGTTAAAATAAATCTCCCCGAATTAAGATGATGATTCTTCTTATTTTTTTTTATTTCATTGAAAATGTTTTATAGAAAATATGCTGTCAATATTAACGAAAATTGTCCAGACGGACACGGCGCGTCATTTCACGGTAACGGACACTCTGCGAGTATTGTGTACAAACAATTTTCCTTAATATTGATATGAATAAAAGATTTTTCTCATTGATATGAATAAAAGATTTTTCTCATGAGACACGGCAGATATTTTTCCCCTGAATTTGCAAAAATAAGTACATCTCGTGGACGGCAAATCATACGCGGTGGTGTCTATGTTACATGGCCTTCATTTCTCAATTTGATATGAAATGAATATTTTTTTTAACGGAGGGTTATATTGGTTGATTTTTGTGTGTGTTGGGGGTGTTGATGTTGTTTGTTTAGTTTTTCTTCTTTTTCTTGTTTACTGTTCGTTTGTTTATAGTTTTTTTTATTTTAAAATATTTTTATGCGTTGATTCTGGCTTAAAGTTTGACATGTTTTTATAAATGCCGACGGTACCCATTTAGATACTCTGTCATTTCCATTCAATATGCATATGAAATGATCACTTTGACTTTAATTTTTTTTTTTTTTTTGTCAAAAATACAAGCAATATCAAAGTCGCGAACATATATGACGTCATATATTCAGTATGACGTCATTCTGTCGTCCAGAATATCCGTTACGTTACGAGGATAATAAACTTTAGAAAGACATTTTTGTCTGTATTATTTGATTTCGTGCATGTGGGGATAAATTATAAATATCATCAATAACAACAAAACAAAATCTATTGAATCGTATCGATTTTACTCAAATAATTCTTGTATTATTGAAGTTAAAAGGTGTTTTTCTGTTTCAAAAACGACCCACTCGTATGGTAACAGTCATTGATTTCCTTCCGTTTTCTATATGGCCACATGAAAACAACAGATTCATACTTTCACAGCATTTACAAAATACTTATACGGATATACAGAAAAAATATGAACTTGTTGTTTTGATGTGGCCAAGTCTAATTTTGCTATTAAATGTGAAAATATATTGATTTTTTGTTCATTTCCGGTTTTTGTAGGTGATTTCAAAGGGGGATAACTCTAACGAAAAAATGAAATTAAACATTTTTCATGATGAATCTATTAAAGACAAGCTTCCTTTTATGAATTTTAGTTTCAATTTCAATATTTTTATATCTTTGGAATTAGCATCGATTTTGGGCCTAGAAACCCCCTTACCGCCCCTTGCCCTTTGTGGAGTAAACGAAAAGAGTAAAGCAGCACCAACAGCACCAACAGCAAAACAACAAAACACCCGATGCGAAAACACAAAGACAAGCACACTCAAAACAAAAGACAAACGACACAGACACATCAAAAACAAAAGACTACACATAAACTAACGAGACAAAAGGATAACCGATGCCTACTTTGGACGGTCATTTGCCACACAAGTAGTAAGTGGTGTGGTTATCCTGGATTACGTGCGCACAGCCTTTTCACTTGATCGATTACCCAGAGGTCTTAAAGAGCGTACAATTGTGGTGTAAAACAACCTCCTAACTGTTAGATGACCACACACAAACAAGACCGCAAAACACAGGGGTCCAAGCAACACAAATGATATGTAAATTGATGTAAAAAGAGGGCGTACATAATACGGCTGTAGCGACCTCATTTATGTTATCAACCGAGGAGTCCGACAGAAACTCAGAGAGGACAGGTGCTTGGGGCCCTGTCTTCTCTAAAGGGTTTAGACAGGGCCCATCATGGGGTCCCGTCGTCACTATCAGTCACAGTACAAGTCTTATGAATGTGCTGGTACAATAATATAGATAAGTACCAAGCCTAGTTTCTGTATAAAAGGGGTTTGAGGATTCTGACGCATTTCGTTGGTTATGCTATCTGCCATTGATACTTCTGGTTGTGTTTATCATAACATCATAAAAGGCAGGTTGTGTAATACCCAAAGTAATGTACTCTGTTGCTTGTATAGATCCGAATTTTAAAAGAAGTTGACTGTAATTTTTTGGAAATTTTCAAGAAAGTCTTTACTAGTTTATGAAAGCGGAATTCTTGACCGAAAAATTTATTGGTAATTTGTAAATTTCCAGTGTGAATATCCAAAATATTAGAACATGCTCTAGCGTGCCAAATGAGCTGTGATATGTAAATAAGCTATATTGTATGCTAGCTGATGGTAATTTTTCAAAGTTATATTATATGCTCACTGATGGTGATTTTTGGGGGTTATAATGTTTGCTCACTGATGGTGATTTTGGGTGTTATATTGTATGCTAACTGATTGTGATTTTGAAGGCTACATCGTATGCTTAATGCTGAATCTTAGGGGGTTACATTATATTGTATGCTTTTTGATAGTGATGGTTGGAGGTTATATTATAAGCTCACTGATTTTGATTTTTATGGGGTTATATTGTATACTTACTGTTGGTGATTCTGTGTGTTATAATGTATAATTACTGATTGTGATTTTGGAGTTATATTGTATGTTCACTGATTTTGATTTTAGGGGGTTATATTGTATGCTCACTGATTTTGATTTTAGGGGGTTATATTATATGCTTACTGATGGTGATTTTAGGGGGTTATATTAAATGCTCACTGATGGTGATTTTGGGGGTTATATTGTATGCTTATTAATTATGACTTTGGGGGATTATATCTTGAGCTCATTGATTTTGGATGTTATATTGTATGTTCATTGATGGTGATTTTGGGGGTTATATTGTATGTTCACTGATGGTGATTTTGGGGGTTATATTGTATGATCATTGATGGTGATATTTTCGTTGTTAGATTGTATGCTCACTGATTTTGAATTTGCGGGGTTATATTGTATGGTCGCTGATGGTAAATTTTGGTCGGGTCATATTGTCTGCGCATTCGTGGTGATTTTTTAATGGGATATATATTATATGCTCACTGTTGGTTATTTTAGGGGTTATATTGTATCCTTACTGATGGAGATTTTGGGGGGTTATATTGTATGCTTACTAATGGTGATATTGGGTGTTATATTGTATGCTCACTGACGGTGATTTTAGGTATTATAATGTATGCTCACTGTTGGTGATTTTAGGTTTTATTATGTATGCTAACTGTTGGTGATTTTGAGGGTTATATTGTATACTCACTGATGGAGATTTTGGGTGTTATGTTGTATGCTCATTGATGGAGATTTTGGGTGTTATGTTGTATGCTCACTGATGGAGATTTTATGTGTTATAATGAATGCTTACTGATGGTGATTTTGGGTATTATATCATATGCTGTTATATTGTATGCTCACTAATGGTGATTTTTGGGGGTTATATTGGATGCTTACTGATTGTGATTTTGGGTGTTATATTGTACTGATGGTGATTTTTGGTGTTATATTTTATGCTCACTGCTTGTGATTTTCGTGCTTACTGATGGTGATTTTGGGGTTACATTGTATGCTTACTGATGGTGATTTTTGGAGTTATATTGTATGCTCAGTGATGGGGATTTTGGGTGTTATATTGTATGCTTACTGATGGTGATTTTTGGTGTTATGTTGTATGCTCACTGATGGTGATTTTTGGTGTTATATTGTATGCTCACTGATGGTGATTTTTGGTGTTATATTGTATGTTCACTGATGGTGATTTTGGGAGTTATATTGTATGTTCACTGATGGTATTTTTGGGAGTTATATTGTATGCTCACTGATGGTGATTTTGCCTGTTATATTGTATGCTTACTGATGGTGATTTTTGGTGTTATGTTGTATGCTCACTGATGGTGATTTTTGGTGTTATATTGTATGCTCACTGATGGTGATTTTTGGTGTTATATTGTATGTTCACTAATGGTGATTTTGGGAGTTATATTGTATGTTCACTGATGGTATTTTTGGGAGTTATATTGTATGCTCACTGATGGTGATTTTGGGTGTTATAATGTATGCTCACTGATGGTGATTTTGGGTGTTATATTGTATGCTCACTGATGGTGATTTTGGGTGTTATATTGTATGCTCACTGATTGTGATTTTGGGGGTGGTTATATTGTATGCTTACTGGTGGTGATTTTGGGTGTTTTGTTGTATACTTACTGATTGTGATTTTGGGGGTGGTTATATTGTATGCTCACTGATGGTGATTTTGGGGGTGATATTGTATGCTCACTGATGGTGATTTTTGGTGTTATATTGTATGCTCACTGATGGTGATTTTTGGTGTTATATTGTATGCTCACTGATGGTGATTTTTGGTGTTATATTGTATGCTCAGTGATGGGGATTTTGAGGTTATATTGTATGCTTACTGATGGTGATTTTGGGTGTTTTTTGTATACTTACTGATTGTGATTTTGGGTGTTATAACGTATGCTCACTGATGGTGATTTTGGGGGTGATATTGTATGCTCACTGATGGTGATTTTTGATGTTAAATTGTATGCTCAGTGATGGTCATATTGGGGTGTTATATTGTATGCTCAGTGATGGAGATTTTTGGGGTTTTATTGTATGCTAACTGATGTTGAGTTTTGGGTGTTATATTGTATACTCACTGACGGTGATTTTTGGTGTTATATTGTATGCTCACTGCTTGTGATTTTCGGGGTTATATTGTATACTCACTGATGGTGATTTTTGGGTGTTTTAATGTATGCTCACTGATGGTGATTCTAGGGGACTATCTTGTATGCTGACTAATGGTGATTTTGGGTGTCATATTGTATGCTTTCTGATGGGGATTTTAGGTGTTATATTGTATGCTCACTGATTGTGATTTTAGGTGTTATATTGTATGCTCACTGATTTTATTTTGGATATTTCAATCTATGCTTACTGATGGTGATTTAGGGTTTTATATTGTATGCTCACTGATGGTGATTTTTTGTGTGATTTTGTATGCTTACTGATGGTGATTTTGGGGGTTCTATTGTATGGTCACTGATGGTGATTTTGGGTGTTATATTGTATGCTTACTGATGGTGATTTTGGGTGTTATATTGTATGTTCACTGATGGTGATTTTGGGTGTTATATTGTATGCTCAGTAATTGGGATTTTGGGTGTTATATTGTATGCTCACTGATGGTGATTTATGGTGTTATATTGTATGCTTACTGATGGTGATTTTGGGTGTTATATTGTATGCTTACTGATGGTGATTTTGGGTGTTATATTGTATACTCTTTGATTTGGATTTTGGGTGTTATATTATATGTTTACTGATCGTGATTTTGGGTGTTATATAGTGTACTCAGTGATTGGGATATTGGGGGTTATATTGTATGCTTACTGATGGTGATTTTGGGGGTTATATTGTATGCTCAGTGATTTGGATTTTAGGGGTTATATTGTATGCTTACTGATTGTGATTTTGGGAGTTATATTGTATGTTCACTGATGGTGATTTTTGGAGTTATATTGTATGTTCACTGATGGTGATTTTGGGGGTTATATTGTATGCTCACTGATGGTGATTTTGGGTTTTATATTCTATGCTCACTGATGGTGATTTTGTGGTGTTATATTGTATGCTCAGCAATGGGGATTGTATCGAATGTGCTATGATGGTGGTGGGGGTTATATTGTATGCTTACTGATGATGATTTTGGGTGTTATATTGCATGCTCACTGATGGTGATTTTCGGGATTATATTGTATGCTTTCTAATGGTTATTTTGGTGTGTTATATTGTGTGCTCAGTGATGGGGATTTTGGGTGTTATATTGTATGCTCACTAATGTTGAATTTGGGTGATATATTGTATAATCACTTATTGTGGTTTTGGGTGTTATAATGTATCCTTACTGATGGTGATTTTGGGGGTTATATTGTATGCTGACTGATGGTGATTTTGGGTGATACATTGTATGCTTACTGATGGTGATTTTGGGGGTTATATTGTATGCTGACTGATGGTGATTTTGCGGGTTATATTGTATGCTAACTGATGGGGATTGTAGGGGTTATAATTTATGCTTACTGATGGTGATTTTTGGGAGTTTTATTGTATGCTTACTGATGGTGATTTTTGGGGGTTATATTGTATGCTTACTGATGGAGATTTTGGGTGTTATATTGTATGCTTTCTGGTGGAGATTTTGGGTGTTATATTGTATGCTTACTAATGTTGAATTTGGGTGATATATTGTATAATCACTTATTGTGGTTTTGTGTGTTATAATGTATCCTCACTGATGGTGATTTTGGGGGTTATATTGTATGCTGACTGATGGTGATTTTGGGTGTCATATTGTATGCTAACTGATGGGGATTGTAGGGGTTATAATTTATGCTTACTGATAGTGATTTTTGGGAGTTTTATTGTATGCTCACTGATTGTGATTTTGGGGGTTATGTTGTATACTCACTGATCGTGATTTTGGGGGTTATATTGTATGCTCAGTAATGGGGATTTTGGTGGTTATATTGTATGCTTACTGATGGTGATTTTGGGCGATATATTGTATGCTTACTGATGGTGATTTTTGGGGGTTTTATTGTATGCTCACTGATTGTGATTTTGGGGGTTATGTTGTATACTCACTGATCGTGATTTTGGGGGTTATATTGTATGCTCAGTAATGGGGATTTTGGTGGTTATATTGTATGCTTTCTGATGGTGATTTTGGGCGATATATTGTATGCTTACTGATGCTGATTATGGATGTTACATTGTATGCTCACTGATGGGGATTTTGGGGGTTATATTGTATGCTTACTGATGGTGATTTTGGGTGTTATATTGTATGCTCACTGATGGGGATTTTGGCGGTTTTATTGTATGCTCACTGATGGTGATTTTGGGTGTTATATTGTATGCTTACTGATGGTGATTTTGGGTGTTATATTGTATGCTTACTGATGGTGATTTTTGGTGTTATATTGTATGCTCACTGATGGGGATTTTGGATGTTTTATTGTTTGCTAACTGATGTTGAGGTTTGGGGGTTATATTGTATACTCACTGATGATGATTTTGGGTGTTATATTGTATACTTACTGATTGTGATTTTGGGGGTTATATTGTATACTCATTGATGGTGATTTTGGGTGTTTTAATGTATCCTAACTGATGGTGATTTCGGGGGTTATATTCTATGCTAACTGATGGTGATTTTGGGTGTTATATTGTATACTTACTGATTGTGATTTTGGGGGTTATATTGTATACTCATTGATGGTGATTTTGGGTGTTATAATGTATGTTCACTGATGGTGATTCTGGGGGACTATATTGTATGCTGACTAATTGTGATTTTGGGTGTCATATTGTATGCTTACTGATGGAGATTTTATGTGTTATATTGTATTCTCACTGTTGGCGATTTTAGGTGTTACTCTGTATGCTCACTTATCTTATTTTGGATATTATAATGTATGCTTATTGATGGTGATAGTAGGGGTTATAATTTATGCTTACTGATGGTGATTTTGGGTTTTGATATTGTATCCTAACTGATGGTGTTTTAGGTGTTATATTGTATGCTTACTGATGGTGATTTTGGGGGTTTTATTGTATGCTCACTGATTGTGATTTTGGGGGTTATATTGTATACTCACTGATGGTGATTTTGGGGTGTTATATTGTATGCTTACGGATGGTGATTTTGGGGGTTTTATTGTATGCTCACTGATTGTGATTTTGGGTGTTATATTGTATGCTATCTGATGGTGATTTTGGGGGTTATATGGTATGCTCACTTATGGTGAGTTTTCGAGTGATATTGTATGCTTACTGATGGTGATTTTGGGGGTTTTATGCATGCTCACTGATTGTCATTTTGGGGGTTAAATTGTATACTCACTGATGGTGATTTTGGGGTGTTATATTGTATACTCACTGATGGTGATTTTGGGGTGTTATATTTTATGCTCAGTAATTGGGATTTTGGGGGTTATATTGTATGCTTACTGATTATGATTTAAGGTGTTATATTGTATGCTCACTGATGGTGAGTTTGGGTGTTGTATTATGTGCTTACTGACGGTGATTTTAGGGGTTATATGGTATGATCACTAATTGTGATTTTGGGGGTTATATTGTATACTTATTGATGGAGATTTGGGGGTATTATGTTGTATGCTCACTGATTGTAATTTTGGGGGTTATATTGTATACTAACTGATGGTGATTTTGGGTGTTATATTGTATGCAATCTGATGGTGATTTTGGGTGTTTTATTGTATGCTCTCTGATTGGGACTTTCGGGGTTATATTGTATGCTAACTGATAGTAATTTTGGGTGTTATATTGTATGCTCACTTATTGTGATTTTGGGGGTTATATTGTATACTCATTGATGGTTATTTTGGGGTGTTATAATGTATGCTAACTGATAGTGATTCTGGGGGACTATATTGCATGCTGACTAATGGTGATTTTGGGTGTCATATTGTATGCTTACTGATGGAGATTTTAGGTGATATATTCTATGCTCACTGATGGCGAATTTAGATGTTACACTGTATGCTCACTGATTTTATTTTGGATATTATAATGTATGCTCACTGATGGTGATTTTGGGTGTTATATTGTATGCTCACTGATGGTGATTTTGGGGAGTTATATTGTGTGCTCAGTGATGGGCATTTTGGGGGTTATATTGTATGTTCACTGATGGACATTTTGGGGGTTATATTGTATGCTAACTGATGGTGAGTTTTCGAGTGATATTGTATGCTTACTGATGGTGAGTTTTCGAGTGATATTGTATGCTTACTGATCGTGATTTTGGGTGTTCTATTGTATGGTCACTGATGGTGATTTTCTGGTGTTATATTGTGTGCTCAGTGTTGGGGATTTTGGGTGTTTTATTGTATGCTCACTGATGGTGATTTTGGGGGTCATTTTGTATGCTCACTGATGGTGTTTTGGGGTGTTATAATGTATGCACACTGATGGTAATTTTGGATCTTATATTGTATGCTCACTGATGGTGATTTTGTGGTGTTATTTTGTTTGCTCAGTGATGGGGATTTTTGGGGTTGTATTGTATGCTCAGTGATTGGGATTTGGGGGTTATATTATATGCTTACTGATGGCGATTTTGGGTGTTATATTGTATGCTTACTGATGGTGATTTTGGGTGTTATATTGTATGTTCACTAATGGTGTTTTATTGTATGCTCACTGATGGTGTTTTGGGGTTATTTTGTATGCTCACTGATGGTGATTTTGTGGTGTTATTTTGTTTGCTCAGTGATGGGGATTTTTGGGGTTGTATTGTATGCTCAGTGATTGGGATTTGGGGGTTATATTGTATGCTTACTGATGGTGTTTTGGGGTGTTATATTGTATGCAGACTGATGGTAATTTTGGATGTTATATTGTATGCTCACTGATGGTGATTTTGTGGTGTTATTTTGTTTGCTCAGTGATGTGGATTTTGGGGGTTGTATTGTATGCTTACTGATGGTGTTTTGGGGTGTTATATTGTATGCACACTGACGGTGATTTTGGGGGATATATTGTATGCTCACTGATTGTGGTTTTCGGGGTTATATTGTATACTCACTGATGGTAATTTTCGGTTGTTAAATTGTATGCTCAATGATGGGGATTTTGGGGGTTATATTGTATGCTTACTGATGGTGATTTTGGGTGTTTTATTGTATACTCACTGATGGTGATTTTGGGGGTTATTTTGTATACTCACTGATAATGATTATGGGTGTTATATTGTATGCTTACTGATGGTGATTTTGGGGGTTATATTGTATGCTTACTGATGGTGATTTTGGGTGTTATATTGTATGCTCACTGATGGTGATTTTGGGTGTTATATTGTATGCTCAGTGATTGGGATTTTGGGGGTTTTATTGTATGCTAACTGATGTTGAGGTTTGGGGGTTATATTGTATACTCACTGACGGTGATTTTGGGTGTTATATTGTATGGTCACTGCTTGTGATTTTGGGTGTTATATTGAATGCCCACTGATGGTGATATTGGGGTATTATAATGTATGCTAACAGATGGTGATTTCGGGGGTTATATTGTATGCTAACTGATGGTGAGTTTGGGTGTTATATTTTATACTCATTGATGGTGATTTTGGGTGTTATATTGAATGCCCACTGATGGTGATATTGGGGTGTTATAATGTATGCTAACAGATGGTGATTTCGGGGGTTATATTGTATGCTAACTGATGGTGAGTTCGGGTGTTACATTGTATACTCATTGATGGTGATTTTGGTGTGTTATAATGCATGCTCACTGATGGTGATTCTGGGGGACTATATTGTATGCTGACTAATGGTGATTTTGAGTGTCATATTGTATGCTTACTGATAGAGATTTTAGGTGTTATATCATATGCTCACTGATGGCGATTTTAGGTGTTACACTGTATGCTCACTGATTTTATTTTGGATATTGTAATGTATGCTTATTGATGGTGATAGTAGGGGTTATAATTTATGCTTACTGATGGTGTTTTAGGTGTTATATTGTATACTCACTGATGGTGATTTTGGGGAGTTATATTGTATACTCACTGATTGTGATTTTGGGGATTTTATTGTATACTCACTGATTGTGATTTTGGGGTGTTATATTGTATACTCACTGATGGTGATTTTGGGGTGTTATATTGTATACTCACTGATTGTGATTTTGGGGTGTTATATTGTATACTCACTGATGGTGATTTTGGGGTGTTTTATTGTATACTCACTGATGGTGATTTTGGGGGTTTATTGTAAACTCACTGATGGTGATTTTGGGGTGTTATATTGTATACTCACTGATGGTGATTTTGGGGTGTTATATTGTATGCTCACTGATGGTGATTTTAGGGCGTTATATTGTATGCTCACTGACGGCGATTTTGGGGTGTTATATTGTATGCTCACTGACGGTGATTTTGGGGTGTTACATTGTATGCTCAATGACGGTGATTTTGGGGGTTATATGGTATGCTCACTAATTGTGATATTGGGGGTGATATTGTATACTCACTGATGGTGATTTCGGGGTATTATATTGTATGCTTACTGATGGTGATTTTGGGTGTTATATTCTATGCTCACTGATGGTTATTTTGGGTGTTATATTGTATGCTCACTGACGGTGATTTTTGGTGTTATATTGTATGCTTACTGATGGTGATTTTGGGGAGTTATATTGTGTGCTCAGTGATGGGCATTTTGGGGGTTATATTGTATGCTCACTGATTGTGATTTTGGGGATTATATTGTATGCTCACTGATGGTGAGTTTTGGTGTGATATTGTATGCTTACTGATGGTGATTTTGGGTGTTCTATTGTATGCTCAGTGATTGGGATATTGGGGGTTATATTGTATGCTCAGTGATTGGGATTTTGGGTGTTATATTGTATGCTAACTGATGGTGATTTTGGGTGTTATATTGTATGCTCAGTAATTGGGATCTTTTTGGTTATATTGTAGGCTTACTGATGGTTATTTTGGGTGTTATATTCTGTACTCAGTGATTGAGATTTTGGGGGGTTATATTGTATGCTTACTGATGGCGATTTTGGGTGTTATATTGTATGCTCAGTGATTGGGATATTGGGGGTTATATTGTATGCTCACTGATTGTGATTTTGAGGGTTATATTGTATGCTCACTGATGGTGAGTTTTGGTGTGATATTGTATGCTTACTGATGGTGATTTTGGGTGTTCTATTGTATGGTCACTGATGGGGATTTTGGGGGTTATTTTACATGCTTACTGATGGCGATTTTGGGTGTTATACTGTATGCTTACTGATGGTGATTTTGGGGTGTTACATTGTAAGCTCAGTGATTGGGATTTTAGGGGTTATATTGTATGCTTACTGATGGTGATTATGGGTGTTATGTTGTATGCTTACTGATGGTGATTTTGGGTGTTATATTGTATGCTCAGTGATTGGGATTTTGGGGGTTATATTGTATGCTTACTGATTGTGTTTTGGGGTGTTACATTGTATGCACACTGACGGTGATTTTAGGGGATATATTGTATGCTCACTGATTGTGATTTTGGGGGTTATATTGTATACTCACTGATGGTGATTTTGGGGTGTTATTTTGTGTGCTCAGTGATGGTGATTTTGGGGGTTATATTGTATGCTTACTGATGGTGTTTTGGGGTGTTATATTGTATGCTTACTGACGGTGATTTTGGGGGATATATTGTAAGCTCACTGATTGTGATTTTGGGGGTTATATTGTATACTCACTGATGGTGATTTTTGGGTGTTAAATTGTATGCTCAGTGATGGGGATTTTGGGGGTTATATTGTATGCTTACTGATGGTGATTTTGGGTGTTTTATTGTATGCTCACTGATGGTGATTTTGGGTGTTATATTGTATGCTCAGTGATTTGGATTTTGGGTGTTACATTGTATGCTCACTGATGGTTATTTTGGAGGTTATATTGTATGCTCAATGATGATGATTTTTGGTGTTATAATGTATGCTCACTTATTGTTATTTTGGGGGTTATATTGTATGATCATTGATGGTTATTTTCGGGTTTCGGGCGAATGAAATTGGATGCTTACTGATGGTGATTTTGAAGGGTTATACTGGATGCTCTTTGTTGGTTATTTTCGGGGGTTATACTGCATAATCACTGTTTGTGAATTGGGGTTTTTTTTTTGGGGGGGGGGGGGTTAGTAGTATGTGTTATTCTCAATGATGGTTATCTTTTTTGTTAGGGGGAGTATATTGCATCCACACTGAAATTGATTTTTGGGGGGTGGGGGCCATATTGTACACTCACTGATGATTATTTAGAGGGGGGTATATTGTATGATCACTGATAATTAATTTTGGCGACTTATATTGTATGCTCACTAACGGTGATTTTTGGGTGTTATAATGTATATTCACTGATGGCTAATTTTGGAAAGTTATATTGTATGATCATTGATTTTTAATTTTGGGCGAGTTATATTGTAAACTCACTGATGGTGATTTTTTTTTGGGGGGGGGGGTTAAATTGTATACTCACAGATGGTTATTTTGGGGATGTGGTGTTATATTGAATGGTTGATGGTTCATTTTGGGTGAGTGATAATGTTTGCTCAATGATTGTTCGTTTTTATTGGGGGGGGTATATTGTAAACTCAATGATTGTTATATATGGTGGATTATATTGCATGCTCAAAGATTGTAATTTTTGGGGAATATATTGTTTACTCAATGATTGGGGTTTTTTTTTGGGGGGGGGAGAGTTATATTGTATACTCACTGATGATGAATTTTTTGGGAGTTATATTGTATGCTCAAATTGACAAATATGGATAATGACCATATCCCTGTATACAGCACAAAATCGATAATTCAGAAAATCAGAAACCGAAGGCATACAAAATCAGGATAAAACAAGAACCAAAGCAAACAAACAAAAACATCCACTATATGAAAAGAAGCGAACTCCCGGTATCGAAGTGAGACCAGGTGCCAAGGAAGAGTAAGCATCTCCTGCTTGCATGCAACACCCGCCTCTTCAATTCGGTAGAACTGTCACATCCGGTTATTTCCATTTCGGAAGACATAGAGTACAATCTTTGGTTGTAATTTTTTGGGAGAATATATTGTATGCTCAATGATTGATTTTTTCGGGGGGAGTTATATTGTATACTCACTGATGATTAATTTTTAGGGGATATATTGTATGCTCAATTATTTATTTTGGGGGGGGGGGTTATATTGTATGCTCACTGACGGTGATTTTGGGGATTATATTGTATACTCACTGATGGTGATTTTTTAGGGATTATATATTGTATGCTCAATGATTTTTAGGGGGGTTATATAGTATACTCACTGATAGTGATTTTTAGGGTTTATATTGTATGCTAAATTATTGGTATTTTGGGGGATTATATTGTATGCTCAATGATTGATATTTTGGGGGGTTATATTGTATACTCACTGACGGTGATTTTTGGGGCTATATTGTATGTTCACTAATGGTGATTTTGGGGGGTTATATTTTATACTCATGGATGGTGATTTTTAGTAGTTATATTGTTTGCTCAATGATTGTTATTTTTCGGGGTTTTGTTGTACATGTACACTCACTGATGTTGAATTTGGGGGGTTAAATTGTATGTTCACCGATGATGAATTTTTGGGGGTATAAATTGTATGCTCACTGATTGAGGATTTCCTCGGGGGGGGGGCATGATGTATGCTCAATGATTGTGATTTTAGGGGGTTAAATTGTATGCTATTGAATGCGAATATTTTGGGGCATAAACTGTATGTTCAATGATCATGATTCAATGATGGTGTTTTTAGGGGTGGGGTGGGGTTGGGGGTATAAATTGTTTACTCAATGGTGGTTAATTTCTTAAGGGGTTAGTTGTACACTCGCTTGGGATTACATGATGCGCTTACTTATGGTGATTTTAGGGGATTGTTTTGTATGCTCTTTGCTCTATGTTTTTAAGGGGAATTATATTATATGATCACTAATGTTGATTTTTTGAAAATAAATCCCTTGTATTGATACTTAGGAGAAGCATTATCACGCACTGAGGCTAGTATGACAACAAATGTCTAAGCTGAATGATAATGAATTTCTCAGTCGGGATACATTGTGCCGAAATATTGAATGATAAACTTTATAAAAGCAATTTGTATTTCATCAGAAGTAAATGTCTATCATATCTATTCCTTCCATATGTCAGGGTATTCTGATATAGGGATGTGACATTTATTACTACTATATATCATTAATCTCTAAGCTATGCATTTATGCATTTTCGTTTACTGAAAAGGTTATCTGTGCTCGTGGAATAATATTGATTCCATACGGAAGTCGCTAAGCATAAATGTTATCAACAATCAACAGTCTAACTCAGTATAGTCATATACAAGATTTTTTTCATGTTTTAATTGACCTCTACCAAATTTATCGATAAATATAGCAAATAATTGTCTAACACATGAAGTAATAAGGGAAAATATCATATGATCCTTATCATGAAATAAAGTTCAGAATCTACTTTGAAAACAGACCTGGATCATACATTGATGTCGCCTAAACACTTGGGTGTTTTCATATGGTGGCGTATAAGAATGTATAGCTCCGTCATTTTACATCTCCTAACATATCCATTTGTATGTTTCGTAGGCCCCTGCGTCATGCTGTCTGTTTGTATGTTCATTAACGCCGGGTACGAGCCCGGCGTTTTTATCTTTAATCGTTTTGCTTTTCCGCGCATGGTCTTGAAGTCAAGTCCAAAATGGACAATTCAAGACTCATCGCATTCCTGCAAATTATTTTTATTTGGCAATTAACTCGGTATAGACAGCTTATAAGGTCGTATGGCTGTAACATTTTAGAAGAGATTTTTGAACTGGTCATATGCAGTTTTAAACAAAAGACCGGAGTTACTTGTAAGATACGCAAGCATAAATAGGTCAAACGAAACGGTTTATTAGTCAAAGAGAAGAAGATCGAATCATTTTAATCGATGACATCATTTAAAGGGGGCGTTGGGGTATTTGACCAATCGGATTGATGTGATTTTGTTGACCATAGATACACAATTAAAACAGAGAAAAGTACAATTTAATCACAACAATGTTTTGAAACAGGTATGGAAAAAATAAATAACTACAAATTAAATTAAGAATATATTTGACAACCTATATGCATACAGGGCGAAGCACGCTTCTCGGTCAGTTCTGGAAATCATGATGTTAACATACGCCTGTAAAAGATGGGAGATGAAATATTTGGTCTATAAACTGTATGTTGCATTCCAGCCTGCAACGGTTTGCTGTTTACGTAGTAAAAATCAATGCAGGATGCAAAGCTGACACTAACTGTCTTATCTAAAAAATAATTTGATGCTAAATATATACCATGTTAATAATATCTATGATATTCATGGTATCTTTGTTCTCCCGGCGAATTGATGCTATGCACCAATAGTTTTCTTGTCCTATAGTGCGGAGGTTATTTTACACCAACATTGTACGTTCTTCTAGACCTCGAGGTAATCGGAAAAGTGGCAGGGTTGTGTGCACTTAATCCGGGTAATCACACCGTCTTCACACCGTCTGCTTCTTGAGTGGAAGATGGCCGTCCTAATTCGGCATCGGTTGCACATTACATTGGTCTCACTGGTTTATGTGTGGTCTATCATGTTTCTATGGTGTGATTTGGTGTTCCTTGTTCCTTCTGCGTCTCTTTCTGTAGGTGTCTGCTCTGTGCTTTTGCATTGGATGTTTTGTGATTTTGCTGTTGGTAATGCAACCGAGATTAGTTGGAGATCCCTTCCTTTCTTTTGTGCAAAATTTGGGAGAAGTTCATACTTTTTCCTGATTACCCAGGAATTACCTTAAAATAATTTTCTGCTTTATTATCGTCACTTGTTTTGTTTATGTACCAGTTTTTGCAGTAAGAATGTATATTCTTTCTATGCAATGCAAAATTTAAAACAAAATAAAACATGTGAGGAGACAACCTAGACGACACTACATTCCCCGTGATTGAATACCTAAATTGTAATAATAACATCTTTCTACCTCTGACAACTAAACGAAGGTTTGTTTTAGCCTTTTTTTTTCAATTTGACATAATATGTTATTTAGGATGTTTTCTCTAACAGCACCGTCTAGTTTGAGTTTTTTGAGTTGGATTTTTGCAGAGGGCGCGGATCCAAATTTCCTGTTGGTGATGAATGCTGATTATATGGTTAATATGCAAACAACCTTGATACCACAACGTACATTTTGTCTGGATGGATTGAATAAGCAGTGCTAGAACATTGTTAGTCATCGGGTTGAGCTAAAGAAACTTTGATACCGTGGATATGAACCTTCTATTTTTTTTCTTAATTGTTCATTAACTTTTCGATTATTTTGTCAGCAGCTTTTCGGCACGACTCCAAATTTATGTTTTAATTTCACAAAAGCTCCGTCGTTGGTTGAATTGAGTTTCAGTGACCAATTAAATGGATCATAGGTAAACAGTCGGCATCAACTGCCCATTTGTCTCGTTTGTTTATGTAAAGTCTACTATGCCCGGTGTTGTTTTGATGTTATATTTAGGGGTGACCATGCGTGTGTTTTACAAAAAAACTGACAGGGTATCGGCGAATCCCCTGTCAGAAATTGAGTTTTTACTGCGAGGCGTTAGCCGAGCGGTAAAACGTATATTTCTAATAGGGGATTCGCCGATACCCTGTCAGTTTTTGCAAAACATCAGTATGGTAACCATATTCTAATGCTTTGGTCAGTAAGAAGCTCGAAAACGTCTGCTTTTAACGACGTCGCCATAGCGACGCATGACGTCATAACAAAAACTGCACTGAAACGTGAATCCCCTTGCAGTTTTTTAATCGCTCAGCAAATCAGAATGCGCGTTACAAACGGAGTTCATTAGAATTGCCGATACCCTGTCAATTATTTTTTTAAACACACGTATGGTAACCCCTAAATCTAATGCAACGTCGCTATAACGTCGATTTCATCGGTTGTTTGCTCCTTAGTTACGACAGTAAAACGAGAACACACAAGGCTTTGATGTTGCAAACGTCAAATTTCGCCTTATATTCACAAAAATAAAGATTGAAATTAGATACTAACGTTATGTTTGCGGACGCGTCGTCAGAAAAAAAAACTCAGTTTGCGACCATAAAATCAGCATTTACCGTCCGCACACATAACATCAGAAACTAGTTATTCTCTAAATCCCCTGTCAGAAATTGAGTTTTAACGTGAAGCGTCAGCCTAGCGGTAAAACGGATATTTGTGACAGGGATTCGCCGATATCCTGTCAGTGTTTGCAAAACATCATTATGGTAAGTAAACACTATTCTAATGCTTTAGTCAGTATAAATACGCTAGCAAACATCTTCTTTTAACGACGTCTTCATGCTCACAGGCCGGAAGATCGCCTGGTGATTTTTCGTATGTGCATCAAAAAAATTTTTTAGTGAGTGCATACGCATACCCGGACGATGTTTCCGCCTATGGTCATGCTGACATAAGACGTCAAGGCAAAAAGTGCAATGAAACGTGAATCCTTTTACAGTTTTTTTTTTCATCGCTTAACCAATCAAAATGCGCGTTGAAAACACAGTGCATAAGAATCGGCTGTACGAAAAAATGCTGATTCTGAGTTTGTATCGTAGCAAATAGCGTTTTTTGTGTTTTGATGTAAAATAAAATGACGTTTCTGTGTTTGTAACGTAATATAAGATGTTTCTGTGTTTGTAACGTAATATAAGAAGTTTCTGTGTTTGTAACGTAACAAATTGTGTTTTTGTGCTTTTAGTGTAATAAATGGCGTTTTGTGTTTGTATCGTAAGAAATGACGATTTTGTGTTTGTAATTTTAATCAAAATTGTATTTATGTGCTTTTAACGTAAAAAAAATCTTGAGATTCAAGAAATACCAAATCAGAATAGTTTATTAAGTTAAAGATTAATCGTTTTGAAAGTTGATGGGAAAACATATTATTGTTCTTCATCTCCTTTTCTTGAAAAAAAGATACTTGCTTATAAAGATCTAGACCAAGTTTGAACGAGACAGACGTATTAAGTAACTAGTTCCGTTGTTAAATACAATATAGATTGAACTCACGTTTAAAAATCGATACAAAAATTCTTTTTGTTCACGTAAATTCGGTTTAAAATTTAAATTCTATCTATTCATCTTCTTTTATCCCAAGACTCTTATAAATAGCAATCTGTCATTTCAATAATCGGGTTGAAAAATGATAATTAGGATGTTAAATATTTTCGCTAACGATCGGTATATTTTATTATATAGTGTGCACATATAACCTGCGGCTAGGTTCTCTCCCCTGTGTCAAATCAGGCGTAAATAAGTCTATTTTTTGGATTATTTTGCACATAACAGAATTTGTTATTCGGAAATCCATTCTAGGTCAGTTATGCTCTGGACTTAGGGCAGGGAGAGAATAATCACCAAAGTGCTAACGGATTAATATATCCGGATTAGGCGCGGAGTTGTTTAAACTGTTTTTAAATGAAAAGAAGTCAAGCCTTAGAAACGTTATGCAACAAATGGAAAGGCCACTGCTTTTTCAATGACTTAGGACTGCCATCGTGTAGAGGTAAGTTTTTGTGTATTTTAGAAAGAAATCAAGAAACTGTTATTCATTTACAATGTGTACGTCATTTTTTTAGTAAGGGTAGTCGATGTTTATTCTCCCAGATAGGAGAATTTCTCTGTTCATCATGTTCATAAATCACTTGTATTTTTGAGTAGTTAATTGTTATACAAAATAGTCGAGATCGTGAGAGAATTAATGTGAGTCTTCCAACAAAGTCAGAAGTTGTCCTTATAACTTTAAGTTTACATATTCAGGTGACCGGGGAAAAAATCGTTTTATTGATTTAATCCACATTGCTAAGGATCTCTCTCTCTCTCTCTCTCTCTCTCTCTCTCTCTCTCTCTCTCTCTCTCTCTCTCTTAATAATTGTTATAGTTGCATAAAAAAGTAAAATTACCAGATATATTTAAAGTTAACTTGCACCTCTTTTTGTCATTACCTCTTAACGCTTCGTTAAAGGGGTAGCAAACTGACACGTTTTGCTACAATACACCCTATAATATGGCTTCATACTTGACTGCGCCACCTATTGGATATTAACTTAATCCGCCAAAGGGGAGACTACTTATCTACTGTTCCCATCATTTAGTTCCACCATCCTTTTGTATTTTTCTGTCCTACATAAACACAAAATGGTCTTGCTTGTTGAAAGGTGATACATAACACGCCTTGAAACATCTGTGGTACAAAAGATGGTTTTATCCTCAAATAAACACCCGTAGTCGCTTTCTTTTGTAGAAAGAAGTAATTGGATCAAGAATACATAACCTTTGACGTCTTTTATTTCTGACCGGATGATGTTACGCGAAACAAAATAGATCTGTTCTGCATGGATGAATTCGAAATAAAGTAGCTAATGTAAGAGAACAAATTGAGGTATCATGCGGCATGTTTGATTTAAGATACGTGTAGAACATGTGTCTTTTTCTTTGTAACTTTCAATAATCATATGTTCTTTAACAGTTCTATTCTAAGACATGTTCTCATTCTTCAATCCACGACTGAGTCATAATCATAATGCATCAAAATACTGGATTATTGATTATGTATATTACATCCAGTAAAAATAAAGTTATGAGTTAATACATTCGTCAGCCTCCCGGAAAATGTAGCTGATGTCACACGCAGGTCGATTAGAATATCCTTTAGCTAGTTTCGGAAATGCACTCCAACCAAGTATTTCCCGTAGCAATTATCGATCGTCTCATTTACATTTGATTTTTTGTACGACCTTTTGATGTGAAACTTTTTCCAGTACTTATCAGTGGCGGATTAAAATGGAGGAGGGGGGGCATGTTTCAGAAATTGCGCACGTCCCGTCTAAAATTCTCCCCAAAAAAGTAAAAACATATCCTTTAACAATCTTGAAATTTAATTCTTTTAGAAATCAATCATTAACTCCTAGCAATGTATAGGAAAAAATACCCTCGTCCAAAAAAATGTAGAACTTTCTGATCTGACAAGTGCATATTATAAACCAAAAATTAATAAGACCAATTTCAAAACATGTTACTTGGTACCTGCTCTATGATCAAATCCTGGATCCACACCCGTTTATAACAGATACATGTACGTTTATAAAATACTTTAATTTCAAATCTCAGGCCACTTGTAACATGCACTCCAACTATTATAACAGTATGTTAGTTACAGAAGAGTTTGATGTTAAAAAAATTACATTCTTTTTCCATCTAATAAATTTACTTTAAAATTAAATTCATTGTTGGGGAAAAAATTAATTGGGACGGGATACTTGAGAAAATACAACACATTTAATTATTATGTACTTCCTATACACACCCCGCAAAATCAGGATCGAAGAAAGTATTTAAGAGGGTCAACAACATACATAATAAGTCATGTGTACAAGTATGTATAAAAATCCTACCTTTTACCTTCATTATACATATCTATCAACTCTCGTGTAATTAATTACTCTAAGTAATAAATGATTGGCGGTGATCACTGACAGATAGATAACATATTATTGATATTATGATATACTAATTCATTCCCTCTGTCAGCTTAATCTTGGTAAACAAAATGTTTATATACATATTTTTTTTACATTGTTGTGAGCTGTGATGATCAAGCGTTTAAATGACCTCTAGCTGTTGCGATTGTTTTAAAAACTTTGTTTTTTTTTTCACATAACGACCTAAAGCGCGGATAGAATTAAAAGGGGGGAGGATACCGCAACGACACCTTTGTAGATGCTATATAAATGCTCTTTCTTGCCTGTTCTTCTGTTCTTACGCATAATACTTTTTTTTCTCAAAACCACAGGCCTGACTTTCTCCCTCACCCCATTCCTCTAATGACGGCTTGGATCCCCTAGGGATGTTTTATTTTTCTGGATCCACCTATCGACCTACATTACAATGCTTTTGAATATACTTCCAACAATATTAATCAAATCCCTCTGGATTGATCTTTTTGAAATTGACTGATCAAATACTCCATGCAATCTCTTCGTTCAAGAACCTGCGGGGAAGGCCATTTGTAATTCTATGTACATAACTTTCCCTTATTTCCAGTCTGATAATGGAGATCGAAGATCTATATCTTTACCCTATGTCAATATTATGACAGATCTGTCTACTGTCTAATGTAATCTTATAACTTCTTCAAAAGTCTAACCCTAGCCCTTCCCCTCTTTATACTATTTAGTTTTAGGATACTTTGCAACCAAGTCAAAACGGAAACTCGATCAGTAGTATCATTCATTGAACTCTTCAGCGTCGAGATTTAAAAATTTTGAGTCCTGTGACTGTCCTTAAAAATTTATTACGTTAACCGTCTTCACAATTTTACCCTAAATATAACCCATCTATTTAGACTACTAGGACCCTCCCCCTCTATAATGGAAATCGGAATTTTCCTCTGTATGTTCATATTCGCTTATCTATATACGAGGGGGTGGACAGGGTGAAAGGGAGGGAGGAGGAAGGGGCGAGAGGAGGGAGAGAGGGGGAGGGAGGAGGGAGGGAAGGGGGAAAATGGGGAGGGAGGGGGAGGAAGGGGCGGGCGTAGGTAGGAGGAAGGGGGCGGGAGGGGGGAGGTAATTTTTTAGGGAAGGGTGTAAAGGGGGAGGGAAGGGAGAGGGAAGGGAGAGGGAGAAGGGTGGAAGGGGGTGGGGGGGAGAGGTACCCCTGTCGCCCCCTATACATATACATGTAGAAATGTTCAAGTACTTATTGCAAAATACCCCCGTCCACCCCGATCCCTTTTTATCATCTCACCCTTAAACATCCCTTACCCACATCTGTCAGATATATATATATAAGCCCGGTGGTTTTTTTTTTTTTTTTTTTCTTACTACGATAAAATTGAAACTTGTTCATTGTCAGATGGTTTAAGTCGCTATAATTTATGTATAAAATTCACAATACATGACTGAGCAGAATATATGATGAATACTTTATCAATAAAAAAAAAACTGAATCATTCATATTGTTTGTTCCATTGCCACTGGAAAAATATATTATGAATTGTGGTTTTATGGGGGCTGCCGAACCGAGAAATTAGTACATACCGCTTTAAAGCACATTTTGTTATTCTCGACTTAATATACTAAAAAGTCCTATATATTGATTCTCTAGGGGAATTCTACGCGTACCTGAAGTACGAATAGCAAGGAGTACGAAATGACCTGTAAGCGACTACGGATGTATGTTACAGTGACATGGACATGAAATTCACAAAAGGAAATACCAATGTATTTGAAAAACGGATTTAATTCACTCTGAAATTGTGGTTAATTTAATTAAATTTAACAGTTTGCATGTGAGTAACTACTATATATGCGAAGTACGAATTAGGAGGGCGACTATTAATCGGCGCCTTGTTCATTTTGACAAGGAACCTACTGGTATATAATACAGGTAACTGTAAGAATTCCTTTTGTAGCTGGTTTTTGTAAAACATTTTAATGAAAAACAAGTTTTTACTGTCATGACAGTCACAGGTATATTATTTATTAATATATAACTACAATTGGCCAGGCATATTGATCTAATATCTATTATAAATAATTGTAATTTTATCAAATTGTCAGAACTTTTCTTAATGCTTGCACAAGATTATTTATTGATTTACAAAAGTTATGTAGACTGTGTGTACATAAGGCTAAAAAAAGCTTTAAATTAGGGGGGTTTTTTCAGTTGCCACTACATGTATACAACATTTCAGTTGTATCGTAAAGTTGCCACTACATGTATACAACATTTCAGTTGTATCGTAAAGTTGCCACTACATGTATACAACATTTCAGTTGTATCGTAAAGTTGCCACTACATGTATACAACATTTCAGTTGTATCGTAAAGTTGCCACTACATGTATACAACATTTCAGTTGTATCGTAAAGTTGCCACTACATGTATACAACATTTCAGTTGTATCGTAAACCTTTTTCCTGCATCCTTCGTTTTCAGTGGCGGATTTAGGGGGGTGCGGAGGGGGCGTTCGCCCCCCCCCCCCCGGCACTGACCCAAAATTTTTCAAAAACAGGTATATTTTGGCCCATTTTCAGAAAAATTAGGCAAAATTCGCCCCGTGACCCCCCGGCAAAGGCGGCGCTGGATCCGCCACTGGTTTTTAATTTCATAAGCGATATCATGGAAGCATTTGACGTCATAGACTGAGGTTCAACGCAAATTCTCTAAACCAATGGGTCTCTCTCTCTCGCTTGCTCGCTCGCTCGCTCTCTGTGGGTGATGTTTAAACCCAATAAAGGACATTGTAATCACAGGGGTGAGGTCACATATCGCAAACCCTTTCCTCAATACAAACCCTTTCTTCTATATGTCTATTTAATTTGTGACCAAGCGATGATACCTCACCCCTGTGATTAATGTAAAAGTCGTTGTAACAATTCTTGAACAACCAGAAATCACTCTTTTGTGATCTAACCGATTCCATTATAAGTTTTCTACAATTCTCTCTGCTATCATACCAGCTTTTGCATTAAACTATGTCATTTTAATCGTACCAAAGTCTGTACATTTAAAATCTCTCTGTAATATAAAAGCGAGTTAGTGTCTTATTCTAGCTTTGATACCTATGATATGTTATATAGTAATTAGACGAAGAATGTATATCTCGTTATATGCACGCTTTCTATAAGATGATATTAATTTCTACAAAGTGTGTGCTTTTTAAAGACTAATTATACTATTGAAACTCTACAAATATTAGGAGCTGGCGCCTGCATCGGCCGTGTGAATCTAAAGCTACCTATGGCTTAACATGTTAGAAATATTGCTTCGTTGATTTGTCAGAATGTTTTGATCGGTTAATTTACAATATCTTCTTTCTTGTTTGAAGGTGTAGATAAGAGAAAACTTCAAAATCAAGAAGGGATGGATTAATCAGAGAAAAATGTTCACGATGTAAATTGCCTTACTCTTTAATCATGGAAGCTATTGGAGGTAAAATAACGTAGGAATGGTGAAACTATAGTGGAATTACCTGTGGATTCTATACTCGAAGACTACATGTACTTAGGTTTCTAGATTTTAAAAGTGTTCAGCTGACAGTAAACAGTCAGTCTTAGTCGAAGATGTCACTCCTCAACGTTACAGAGCGAATAGTCTCAAATTCGAAACGAACTTTAGCCGAACATGGCGCCACTTCTATGACGGAGCTTTATATCGAAGGAATTATACTGCTAATCGTATGTCTGGTCGCCTATTACCGGAAATGCGTCATTATTCATCATTGTGTATCAAAATCGTTCGTTGCGGACGATAACAAACATGTTTATTTTAGGACTTAGCGGCGCCGATCTTTTCGTATCGGTCGCAAATATGCCGGTGACAGTTAGCGCTCTTTTCTACTGGTGATTGGCCACTTTCCGATGACGCATGCACGGCACTTGGTTACATCACAATGCTCTCTCTGGTGATGAGCGTACTTTCTTTGTGTAACATAAGTATTAATAGATACATTATGATCTGCCGTCCATTCAGGTTTAAAATCATCTACACGAGGCGGAATGCAACGCTTATGCTTCTTGGTGAGTATATTTAGTTTAAGCACTTCATGCTCATGCGTAATATAATCAGATCACATGATAATGTGTCGCATGCGCAAAAGGATTTTGGGGGATGCTTCTTGGTAAGTATAATTATTTAGTTTCAGCATGTTATGCTCATGCGTAAAATAATCACATCACATGTTGATATAACGCATGCGCAAACAGATTTTTTTTGTTGGAAAGAAGGCTAAATATTTGCTTGTTACGCATGAAAAGGTTTGATTATTTATTGTTCTGATTAGATATTATCCCAATCCTAGTCTTATCCTACCATGCGGAATGTTTTAGGTGTTTACCATGAGGAATGTTTAAGGTTTTTTACCATGCGGAATGTTTTAGGTGTTGAGCATGCGGAATGTTTTAGGTGTTTACCATGCGGAACGTTTTAGGTGTTTACCATACGGAATGTTTTAGGTGTGTACAATGCGGAATGTTTTAGGTGTGTACCATGCGGAATGTTTTAGGTGTGTGCCATGCGGAACGTTTTAGGTGTTTACCATACGGAATGTTTTAGGTGTTTACCATACGGAACGTTTTAGGTGTTTACCATACGGAATGTTTTAGGTGTGTACCATGCGGAATGTTTTAGGTGTGTACCATGCGGAATGTTTTAGGTGTGTGCCATGCGGAATGTTTTAGGTGCTTGCTTTACCCTAGTTTTGGATGGTGATTTAGGCATTTTGACTAAAAGCGCAAAATCACGATGTAAAAGTTTATAGCATCTCTTGCATAACCAAGATTCAGACTACAATTTTAAAAGCAAAAGTGCTTCTAGTCTTCATTACAGTTGCGCATCTCATATATCATGGAAGGACCGTTTGAGAGGGTAGTTCAGGAAAAAGGTAAGTAGGGGGAGGGGTTAGACCATCTAAGAAAATGTGTATCCATACACAATTTTAGAAACGATCGAGTTTTAAATGAAGTATGAAAAGGAGACTCCAAGCCCCCCCCCCCCTTAATCCGCTTCTGTATGCATTAGACATCGCAGTCATTTGTGTGATAAAAGAAACAATTAGATGACTTGCAGCGTACAGTGAACCTTACATATCTACGGTGATAAAAGTTTTTTGTACTTGCGCTATCTCAGTGTCCATCATTTCCTTTTATCCCGCACTGAATGGGACATTTACATTTTCTGCGTACCTTGCTCGGATATTTTTCAGTTTTTCTTTAGATAAATATATTTGATACGACGATTTGCTTTTCAAGTTTTCCCATTAGGAGGTTTTTGGCGTCGGATTTTTATTATTTACAACCCTTTCATCTCATATACAAAGTTACAAGTGAATCGGTTTATCTGTTTTTAGTTCGACGTCATAAAGTTTCATTTCTTTCGCTGTTTTTCTGATTTTGTATAGTCTTTGTCATTGACGATAGTATATATTTTGTCAGAGTAGGTTTTCAACAAAATAATAATAATAATAATAAAAATAAAAGACTACTCAGTCTGGTAAAATGAAAACCAAATATCTACCGGGACAAAAAGTATCGAAACAAATTCAAATTATTTATCAGATTAAGAATTCATTGGATTTAACAAGAGCTTATTCATTAAGGACAGTCATGTATTGTAATGTACCAGAGACAGGATTTGATATCCATAATGGGGCTTTTGTAGCAGACATTTAAATCCCCTTCTCTAACTGTCGATCTAAAGGGGGGGGGGGGGTTTACACCTCCCACAAAATTCTGCAAAAATCCCTCTTTTCTCCCGATTTATATTTTTTCTCAACCCCCCTCCCCTTACTGATAATCTGATAGAAAACATAATAACGTTACTAAAAATGTAAAAAAAAGGAAGTTCTTATTAAACTGATCATGAAGCAGGTGTACCGGTAATGGATCAATTTATGAAGATGTTTATTGGCATTCAAACCCTTATGCTTCCTGAATTTCAACTCCCCCCCCCCTACCCCACACACACACAAATATTTAGTGACGGAAACTTCAGAAAACATTTGAGATTTCCCATCAAAGACACTTTCCTTCAACGATCGGAAGTTCTTTCAAATATGAGAATTTCCTTCATAAACGATAAAATCGCAACGACATTTTGATAAATTCACCCGTGAAAATGTTGAATGGTGGCAATTTTTTTTATATCGTTCTAACAGTTCGTTGGTTCATTTTTTTTTTTGGGGGGGGGGGGGTTGTATTTACAGTTTGATAAAGACAAAAGGACCATCAGTTTGTGTGTTTTATTTGTATCAACATCTAGAAGAAAAAGTATATTTGGCGGTTTAAAATGTACCTACACTTTTCTCTTTCTATTGTATTTGAAATTGCAAAATTAGTTTGACTCTGCTAGTTAACAGTACACTTTGTTGTAATAAATTACAGGGCTTCGTTTCTGTCCTATTATGTTACAAAAACTTTTATGTTACAAAAAACACTATTATGTTACAAAAAGCACGTTGTTCTTCCAAAGACTATACATTTACACGCACATAATTTCTTTTGTACATGCATACAATAGACCACAGGGCACTGTTGTATTCTATTCTCATGAATTTAAGAAATGTCAGGCTATCAAGATTACGTAGCTTGATTCAGAATGTATTACTCTTTGAGTCTACTAGTAGGAAATGGAAAGCTACAAGAAAAAAAGTCTCGGAAAACAAAGTGTACTAATACCTTACTCCCTCTTGTCGGACGTCATACACAAAACTGAGTCTCCGGTGAGTTTATCAGCCCCAAAATTCGAATAAATTACTAGCAAAAGTGCTTTTTAATGTGTTTGAATGATTTTACTAGACTCTGAATTTGTCGTATATACATTTAGTCTCCGAGCGAAACTCACCGGAGACGCAGTTCTGTGTATGATATCCGACATGCCTCGAGAAGCTACAGGATACCTTGCATGGTAACAGATTTTGTTTAAGAAAGTCTTTAAGATTGGACGTACAAAGCACAGTCCGTGATCCTCTTCCAGAGGCGAATGCTCAATCTGAGAAGATAAGCAATAATTAGTGTGTGTCATGAAGGCTTGTCGCTTTTGGTTTTATAGTTAGGCGTTTTGGCCCGATTGCAAAGCAATTCCGGTCTATAGATTGATGATGTCCGTCCGTCTGTCCGTCCGTCCGTCCGTCCGTCTGCCGTTAACATTTTTATTTATTGTATTCATAAGTAGTATGGAACCACGTGAAATAAGTCAGTGTTCTCTTTGAGATTTGAAATTCTGTATGAAGTATTGTACATAAATCGGCATGATCTAAATGATGGGGATAATTTCCAAATTCAGCAGGACTCTATAGTTTAACTAAACCCATCCGGTTCCCCAGGCTATTTGCGCTTTGGCTGAATAACCTGGGTCTGCTCGAATTATTTCGAGATTTTCAGTTGGCTAACTCGAAACCTTTTTCTCGAATCGCATAATAACTTTACGGATAGCGATGATAAATAGTGCATGTTCGACTGGGTAAGATACTTCTTATGCCCTGAGACAATAACCGAATAATTTTAAAAACAGATGTTTTGAAAATCGACAAAAATTTCCTCTTTTGTCCTATTCACATTCTGTCCTCAATGGTCTACGTGCAGCCATTACCGTCAGTTTTTTTAACTTCACGAAGAAGAACTATTTCAGAATCTTTAAAATCCATGCAGTCCAGACAGTGGACCCAGGGGGTTCAGCCAAGGTGCAATTAGCCCGGGGAACCGAGGATGTAGTTTACCTATAAGACTGTTACCCCCCCCCCCCCTCCTTCCTCCAATCTTACTGATCCACTCATATACATTTACCATTTGAAAAGTCTAAACATAATACTCAAAATACACATGTATTTAAGCCTGCATTGGACATATAACTGATCTTCAGTCTTACTATGAAAACGGTACACACCCGAAGTTGAACATTTGCGTGTATGAAATAATGTGATTCGATACGGCCACGCCTGAAATTTATGGTACATGTATAAGCAATGTAAAGTACAGTTTATCATAAACTTTATGTGCTCTCTTTTGAGAAGAATGACATTCGAGAAGGGTTAGTTTTCATTACTATATATTATGAAAAGAATATTATCTAAAATGCCCATCTGTGATCTAATTTTGGCTGGCATGAGGGAAACAAAAGATTTTTACCGGTGATTGACAAAGGAACCGACTTATCTTGTTTCATTATCGGACTCCGGAACGAACTGTCTTTTTGTCGAAATGATCTGACTTGAGTGACCTGAATTTTGCTTTAGTTGAAACACAATATAAATAATAGAAATGGATCCGGTTACCGAATTGAAGTTTTCAAATGCTTGCAACTATCCTGTGGTATAAAAGCTGTACATACATGCGCAGAGCTAGACAAATGTACCTTAAAGGGGGAGGGTTGTAGGCCGACTTTCGAAGCTGGGTTCCAGCTGATATCTTTGAGAAAATGATATTTAAAATTAGAAAAATTGTCGTCTTTGAGTTATATCGAAAGCAATTGGTTAATTTGTCCTTGAGCGGATCTAGAGGGATAGGGAGAAGAGAGAGCGGGGGGGGGGGGGGTCAGGATCTCCTTTAAGACGTTTGCTAAATAACTCCTTTTTTTCATTTTTATCTCAAACCCACATATGTTGGGACTAGTGTTGTACATCGGAAGACTTTTAAGAATCGATTATCAGAAAATAATCTGAAAGAGTAAACCGATCGATTATCGATTTAAATCGGAAAACAAAAGTCCATGAAAAATGGAACACGAAAGATAGAAAATTTGAATTTTTCTGCATAAAATTCAGAAAACTTTGCTGAAAACAAAATATGTAAAGCATTCAATTTCAAAATGTCTGTCTGTTTTCATGCAAGACCACAAGTAACGGTTTATGTTACATGTGAAAATAGGAAAATAAATACCTATATACAAAATACCTTTCTTTCAGCGACAATCGATTGTAAGAAAATGGAATCGATAATCGGAAGCGAAAGAGATTTAGCGATCGACAATCGATTGTCGGCGACAATTTGTTCATCACTAGTTGGGACCCCAACCGAGCCCCTAAGTCTGGCTGGACCCTCCCTCCCCCCCCCCTTGAAATATCCTCTGGATCCGTCCATGACCCTTATGCCTTTGAGAAAATGATTCGAAACATGTTCGGCTAAGTCAAAGTATGTGCGTGTGTGGGGGGTAGTTCCCGATCCCAATGACCTCCTTGTAATTCGGGACTTCTGTATATAATTGACATTATAGGTGTTATGGCTTTACCAATTTTAGAGAATATTTTTGTATTGCTGATATTTTACAGATTCTGAAGTATCCTCAGTTTTATAAAGGCTATCGTTTTCTTGTTCAGTATACAAATTTTCTTATAAAAAATACAAACGAAAGACTAGCTACAAGTATTAGCTTTTACAAAAAGCTTGCCGTCAGTTAGCTGACTTTAAATGTTGTTTATTCTCGTAAGAAAAAAATAATCGAAAAATACGATCCGTATAATACATTGTTACTCTTGTATTTCTGAGCTTTTCCGTTTTTAAAATTCCGAATGAAGTGACGGAAATTTCCGAGGATGTGCGATTGTTCTATGACTGACTATCGCTTGTATACAATGACTTTTTGATGCATCTTTCGGAAGAGAATGCATTGATACGATATGACTTTCAATTGTCCATGTCATTTATAGACTCTTGAGCCGACATAATGAAAGAATTAAAAATGTACAGGGTTTGAATAAGCTAGAAGAGTACTTGCATTTTTTTGCAATTGTTGACCAATCATATTACCAAGAGGTATTCTATCCGTGCGAATAGGTTTCGAATAATTGTCATAACTGACGGTAATTATATGTCAATGAGGACGGCTAAAGCTGGCTATCAGGATTACAAGTCTCAAATCTCATTGGAGTTTAATAAAAATAAAGGAAACTTAAGAATCACCTTTACCTTCATCGTTATATAACTGCATTTCAAACGATATAAAATGTGTATCACATTTTTGTGATGTCATGCCATGGTAATTTAGCTATAAGAGTATCACTGTGGTGGCCACTTCAATATTCAACATGTTCAAGTGACTTTTTATGACTATATCCGATTAGTCTAGGTGCCATTCATGAAACCCAAAAATTTCTTACGCACAAAATGTTTTTGCATGAAAGTGTTGTCAATACCCTCTTATTTGATAATCCGGCGGATGCCACTCTGGCATCCTTGGGCATTTCGAAATTTTGGGGTAAACTGGTATTTTTCGAAGAAAAACCATTGAAAATAGGAAAAATTCAATTACTTTTTCCATGCTGCAGCTAGATCAACAAAATTGGTACCAAAAGAACGACAATTTAATTGTCTTTAAGTCTCAAGCTCAATTTACAAATCTACTCGTCACTAAAATGGGGAAAACTATTGATTTTCGATGAAAAATCGTTGAAAATTGGGAAAATACAATATCTTTTTTAATTCTGTAGCTAAATAAACAATTTTGGTACCAAACGCACAATAAATTTATTGCCTTCCATTTCAGATAATACAGAAGTCAGATTCGCAAATTAACTGGTACAAAAAAATTGGGAAAAACATCTACTCTTGGATGTAAAAGGCTGAAAATGTGCAAAATGCAATGAACTTTTTCAAACTGTAGTTAGTATGAGGTACAACAATTATGGTACCAAAAGTAATGTTTTTTTATTGTCTTTTATTCTGAATTCGTATTAAACACTTGCTCATAAATAAAGTGGGAGAAGACCAATGAGGGAGAAAACTTTGATTTTTGAAGGGTATTTTCAATTAAAAGTTGGGACTTTGAAAAATGCAAAACGTTTACAGAAAATCTTGAACAAAGATATGTGTATTCAAGTCAACACTTTTTAAAAACATTTTACTGGTACATGGAGTCTTGTAGCGAGCTTTTGAGACATTGTTCAAAAGAAAGCGGCTACTGTCTATGATACATAACGTGCATGTCTGGTCCACGATGTTAATTAATCTGCTTTTAAATGATGCTAATGAATTTGAAGACGTTAAACATTTGTACCACTTGGTGAATGTCACTGCTGATGGACCAGGAGTCCCCAAGGGCACATGTAGCCAAGATCGATCAATTTCGGTTGGTCGTCTCTTCAAACGCATTCGAAAATTTCTGTTTACAAAATTGTCACAAATTTCTAAAACCTGGGTCCTGTAGCATCATATTCAGTCATCTTGCTACGTCTTTCGGTATATTTTGGATATAATTATCACACATTTTGGCTATATTTCATTGATAAGATTGAGGATCACTGACGAGAGTTAAATACCCGAAACGTGCATGTCTGACTGTTAATTAATCTGCTTTTAAATGATGCTAATGAATTTGAAGACGTTTTTAAAACATAGATGATGTCTGCCAGGGTTGTGTAGTTGTTTTCAATTATTGAAGTGGATCTTGAAGACCTGCTTAGTCATGACGTTGTTCTAGTCCCTAAGTCGATGTTGAACAGCTGACTTCGGTTTTTGCAACTTCCAAACTTTGCAATGTATTTTTTTAAAAGACAGTGCATGTATTTTATATATTCTTTTCATTTTCGTGCGTGAACATCGACGGTGGATGCTGCTAACCAACAGAGGATGCTTAATCCTCCCGGGCACTTGGTCCTCCCTCTAGCTTGCTAGGGGTCAGTCGATTCTCAATTTTGTGCACTATTGTGAGAGCTGTTGAGATAATCGTCAGGATCTTCTTTAACTCAATCGAAATATGTTCTTAAAATAAGCTCCAGGTTATTCATTCGACAAGAATGCCTGGTGATCGATTGATGTATGCAGGACTCTCATTCATGCAGAATTAATACCTTGAATGTTTCTGGTCGTATATGTCTATAAACACTAAACACTTCAGATGTTGAACATTAAGTGTTCCAACTATTTACATTCTTGAAGAAAGTATTAAAGCAATTTTGATGCACCAGACACGTGTTTCTGATAGAAAAATCCTCATCAGTGATATGCATTCAATTAAAGTGACTTCATGGCACAGCCAAAATCCTCTCCAGCAGTGCCCCTGGCCATATTTTCTGAACTTAAAATTGCTATCACTTTGTAGAGAGCAAATTTAAATGATATTCAATTGACCTCTACTTACCATCACAATGACATAAAAGATTCAGTCAGGAAAGCTAAACCTCAGGAAATGAAGTGCAACTGATTGATATTACATGTACTTGCAATCAGTTGATCAGGAAAGCAATCCCATTGATTAAGAACTCACATTCTACACATTCTGAAGATTAAGGTATTGAGAACAGATCATGATGATGGGTATTATCAACATATGATGGTATTAGAGAGACTAAGGTTGTACTGTGGGAAGTTTTTGAAGTGGTGTTCCGTGTCAAATGTCAGAGAAGTTCATTCAGATATTGAAAAGATGGTGACTGAGGCCATGATATTCATAAAGAATTTCTATGGTTTAGAGAATCTAGACAGTATATCTGATGTCAGGTCCAGTGTACGATCGAATGAATTGCGCTGCAAGAGTTCAAAACTCTAAGATGACCATTATCACCAACAGTTAATTGAATAATGTCGATAACATGTCAAGAAAAACTAAATATTTTAGCCATGCATAAGGAAACATTCTTAAAATGAGGCTCAATCAAATCTGGATCTGCTGAAAGAATTAAATTTTTTTTTTAATGTTGAGACCAATTGTGATAATATTTTGCCAATCGCGTCTGTACCTCTATCTGTTATCCTGTTGATTTGTTGCAGTCGCACATGAAATCTGAGTTGTGTAACAAACAGATGTGACAAATTCTGTGCTCATATTTCTTTAATTCTGTTAATGTTTTGGAGTAGAGAATTGTCAGAGTAAGATGCAAAGGAGGCATTTTGATCAACCATGTAAGAAGGGTTCTTTGTTGTTAGAAGTAGTTGCACACAAGTATTACAATTGCTTGTTGATGAAACAACAAGGCAATAAGAAAGGAGGTGATCTCCAACAAAACTGGGTTGGAGCACCAATATCAACACATCAAAACACCTCAAGTAAAAACAAAGAGAAGACACACACAGCAAGAGAAATCAGAAAAATCTAGAGTAGAAAAAGGGTAATAAGAGAGTGCAAATCTAAAACTATCAATATGCAATCATTTTGATACGAAAATTGTTGTTCTAGAATCTCTTTAAACCGATTACATTTTTACAATTTAAAACCTTTTCTCAGCAAAAAAAAAAAAAAAAAACAAAAAACAAAAAACAACAACAACAACAACAAAACAAAACAAGAAGATTCCATTTGCTTGAGTGGAATTCTGAATTTAAATCAATGAAATATTTTTTCTTGTCGTTGTTCTACCTACAGCATGAAAAAAAGCATTGCAATATCCCAATTTTCAGCGATTTTTTCATTCAAAATGCATTCTTTTCCCCATTTTCGTACATGCAAATTGCTAATCTGATATTTAAAATGAAAAGCAATACATTCATTGTGCGTTTGGTACCAAAATTGTTATTTTATCTACAGTATGAAAAAAGATATGACATTTTCCCAATTTTCAACGGTTTTTCATCGAAAATCCATGATTTTCCCCATTTTATAGACGAGTAAATTGATAAACTGAGCTTGAGACTTAAAGGCAATGGCATTGCTGTTCTTTAGATACCAAATCTGTTGTTCTAGCTACAACATGGACAAAGTAATCGCGTTTTTCCAATTTTCAACGGTTTTTCTTTGAAAAATCACACTTTTTCCCAAAAATTTCGAAATGCCCAAGGATGCCAGAGTGGCATCCGCCGGATTATCAAAGTAGAGGGTATTAACATCACTTTCATGCAAAAACATTTTGTGCGTAACATTTTTTTGGGTTCCCCCCAAAATAGCCATTTGGCAACTAGACTAGATAGCATTATTTCCGAAAGAGAAATGATTAAATAGGTGTAAATTATAGACTGAAGTATGTACTTGTATGTATATATGAACAGTACGTGTTATAGCGAAGTTATACATGAACGATGGGAGGCTCATGGAGAAGGAGGGTGCAAAAATCAATGTATGAATCAGACTGTTAACACATAGTTGTGAGTAGTGTAAAACTTGAAATGATTGACCGTACACGTTCAAGTACTCGTACTTTCAATTTTTTTTCATATACACAGATACATGTACGATATGAATCATATGACGAAGTATACTTTATGTTGATTAAGTCGCTTATAATCTCGGATACATAGGGACAAACATCTCGGATACACAGGGGGAAATCTCGGATACACAGGGAAAAAATCTCGAATACACAAGGAAAAATCTCGGATACACAGGAAAAAAATCTTGAATACACAGGGGAAAATCTCGGATATACAGGGAAAAATCTCGAACACACAGGGAAAAATCTCGGATATACAGGGAAAAATCTCGAACACACAGGGAAAAATCTCGGATACACAGGGAAAAATCTCGAACACACAGGGAAAAATCTCGGATATACAGGGGAAAATCTTCTCTCTATGATGAGTTGGATGGGGACCGGTACACATTTTTTTTTGTACATCAGGTACATAGTCAAAACTCACTCAATAGTAGATTTTAGTAACTTAATTAATCCCTATATCTAAGCTCATATTTATCCTATGAACATGTGTCGCCTTCCATTTTTAAAGCCTCCGTTCCACTGCAATCCCACTGTACCTATACGTTCATTCCCGACCTTGAAAATTGCCAGGTCGGAAGAGAACGGCTCTTAGTATCTTAGGATCTTCTTTAAATAACACATTAGTCGTATCTTGATCTGGTACACATCTGGTTGATCCAAAATCGATCGGTACATGTGTGACATGTGTGTAGTGATATGTGTGTAGTGACATGTGTGTAGTGATATGTGTGTAGTGACATGTGTGTAGTGATATGTGTGTAGTGACATGTGTGTAGAGAACCAATGCATCTAATTTTTTGTATAATGCAAGGACACCAGCGCATCTAGAAACATTTTCTTGGAAATTCCAAGTCGTCAGAGGTAGCCCAGCTGAATTGATGAATTGTACAGAATTACAGGAAAGCATGAAACTTGGTACAGGTACAATCATTCTATAGGCCGTACTTTACAATATTAGCAATGGACCTACCTCGAGAAATCAAAATGACTGCTATTTTCAAGATGACGGCCATTTGTAGGGAAAAAAAAGTCTGATTATTCACTTGATAATTACATTATTTTGAAGGGAAGTGAGGAGAGGGTACATTAAATCGAGAAAATCAGCATTTTTTTTTTTTTGAAAATCTAGAGCGAAAAGGGTTTCAATCCGTTTTGACATATTATCTCTAGATCCGCGCTTACGAGTAAATCGTAAAATTAAAATTGCAAATTAAAGATGATCGTATGTTATTACGTGTATGTATGTCAGTCTGATCGGAAAATAGTTTATTTTGATCGAGGAGGGAATTATATTTTCTTCACTATAAAATGTCAAGAAGATGGATTAATTTTAATGTCGTTTAGTTTTTCATGTTAAAATGCTTTTTTTTACGTTTGGGTTCACAAAGAATAATATAAAAAAAAAAAAAAAACGAGAGGAGGGCCGGGGGAAGGGCATAAGAAGGGATATGGTGAGGTCTATTTTGTAGCTGTTAGAAAATTAATGATAGTTGCTCGTAAGATTTCCCTGACTCGTCGCAATAATAGAATTTAATCATGGGAATATTTCAAAAAAAAAAAAAGAAAAAAAAAAGCTATTAAGCATGGCATTCATATGTGCATGTATATAGCACAGGAGCTCGATGCCAACGATCCACAAGAATTCCTTAATATGTACTTTGACTAAAGAGATGTGAAGGGGTGGGTGTCATTAAGGGTTGTTGGCATCGAGTTCCTGTGGAAAATACTGGTGACATGCACAAGTCACGGAGTTTCTTATACATGTGCATTTATGTAGTCCTTTAAAATTATGCATTGTGAATTCATGAATACTTTAGAAGTAGATGTTATTTTTTACATTCAATATTCATTTCGTTTTGTAAACCTTACTGATGATTCAGCCGTTCTTTCTCAGACGCCCAGGTGTTTAAGTATCATAATTTTGTATATTGGTATAATTATTAGCACACCTGCTTTAGAGTCCGACTGTGTTCAAAGAGATAAATAAATGATTTTCATTTGTTTAATTGATAATCAGATAAAAATGCACTAACAGCTCAAACTACTTCACAAAATCTGTAAAGATCTTTCTCATAGAATTTGCCTTGAAATCAAATCTGGCATTCAAAGATACACGAACTGTGAAACAGCGAATTGAAAAAGAAAGGTTGAGCTTGGAATATTCTAAACAACTGTTGCAATATTTTAAATCGATATTGCATGGAAACTTGCACGCTTTGTCAGATGTTTTAAACACTTTTAAATTAAAAAAAAACTGAGAAATAAAACTATTTAAAGCGTCATTTTCTGTCTACAATATTTGATATTATCAACTACGGTCTCGCTTACAATTTCCTGAAGAAATGTGCATGTATCATGTACAGTGCGACAGACTAAATTTTTTTATCAATTGAAATATTTTTGTAAAAATTTAATTATCGTACAAAGATAAGTTGGTATTCCCATCAATGCCCCATTGTGCCCCAACTCCTAGCCTATACATTCCTCTTCTCATACAAAATTGACTGAAATCTATTTTCTTAAAGTCTTGCATGTAAAAACCTGCTGGAAATGTGGATTTCTTAAAAAAATTTCGTTCTTTATCAGACATTATGTCATTCAGAATTAGTTGTGAGTGCATGATAACGTTAGCTTATGTGTAAGTTTAGCATTTGATTTATATACACGTGTGAACGGTTTTGACATTCGATTACTTCTTTCATTTCAGCCTGTATCACGATGTCCATCATGCTGTCATTACCTCCATTGTTTGGATGGGCTAAATATGACTACATTCCCCAGCAATCATTCTGCTTCTGTGATTGGTCCGCTGCGCCCTCCTACGCCTTCTTTATGATTGGCTGTTGCTTTATGACGCCGTTAACTGTCATGGCGATCTGCAATGTATTCATCTTCCGAAGTGCACGACGGAGCAATCGGAACACCCAATCGTTTACGACGGAGGCGTCACGTGACACTAGAGGTGACGAAATTCGCCTCGCTTTCATGTTAGTTGTTGTTGTTATAGTATTCGTTTGCAGTTGGCTGCCATATTGTATAAGCATGGTGATAGGAATATATGCTCCCGAACTTGTACCCAGGGGATTTCATATGTGGACCACGCTAATGGGATATTCGAACAGTGGGGCCAATCCCTATTATATACGGGGTTATGAACAGGGGATACAGAAATGGCTTTAAGCGTCTTTTCTGTTTCTGCTGTAGTAAGGCTGGGGTATACCGTACTGGGTTATCATCTAACTCAGAAGAATTATACTCATCTCAAAACACAAAGTCCAGAAACAGTGGCACGGTCACATGACTAGAGCGTGCCTTCCAATTGGTCAGAATGAGCTACGACGTGTCGGACAATACAAAAACCAAGAGGGTCTCCAAAAGCCCAGAAGAATCTCCAAGGACGTATTTGAAAAAGGAAGTTAGTTTCCCTGAATCTTCTAAATCAGAGCTGTGATGCTTTGTAGACAAATTGATTTGATTGGGGCAGTCGTGAATTAAATATTCCCGGATGAATTTATTTACATATGGTATATACTCAGGACCCTACATGAACCCGACATTTTATTGTTTATTTATGAAATCAATCCATGATGTTGACACGTACATGTATGGTAATTTTATCCTTGACCTTGACCTTATGTAAGAGTACATGGTCGAGCTACCACAGACGACAGTAACTAAGTCTAGTTATGATATCCGGCTTTACTTGTAATGTCTACACGATACGTTTCCGGATATGCATACCTACAGGTCAATTGACCGCAAGCATGCATATCAAACTAACATATGAAGTGTGTGGACTAATTGACCCCTGAAAAACAGAGGAATATATACGTGTGCTGTAAAGTGAAAGTAAAGAACGAGTTAAAAATGAAACAAGCCTTCGGCCGCCATGTTGGAATGCCGATAGATAAATCAGAAATTAAGACAGCTTGTTTAAACCAACCGTGATAAGTGCCAAATACATCTCAAAGTTTTAATTTTTATACGCCCGTCATTTGACGGGACGTATTATGGTATGGCGAAGTCCGTCCGTCCGTCCGTCTGTCCGTCTGTCCGTCCGCCTATGGAACGCAATAACTTGAATACGCGTCAACGGATTTTTATGAAATTTATACATAGTGATCAGACTGTGGAGAGGAAGCCGCCTTTCGATTTTCAGGTTCATCCGATTTGTCGTTACAGAGTTATGGGACTTAGATTTTTAAAATACAGTGAAAATATACTAAAATATTTAAAAATTATTTAAAAATCTATTTCTGGTCGAAATGTTTTGAAATTTTGTATACTTCAAGTAGAAAGGATGTTCTTTGACATATGTAACGGGTTTTTAATTTTTTGGTCGCATAAGCGAGATATTGTGTGTAATAGGAAGGGGGGGGGGTTATATGCACATACATTTTAAGCTAAGGGCAAAATATAGGCGCATGGAACGCGATAACTTAAATATGCGTCAACGGATTTTCATGATATTCATACATTATGATTGGACTGTGGAGAGGAAGCCGCCTTTCGATTTTCAGGTTTATTCGATATGTCGTTACAGAGTTATGGGACTTAGATTTTTAAAATACAGTGAAAATATACTAAAATATTTAAAAATTATTTAAAAATCTATTTCTGGTCGAAATGTTTTGAAATTTTGTATACTTCATGTAGGAAGGGTGTTCTTTGACATATGTAACCGGTTTTCAATTTTTTTGTCGCGTAACCGAGATATTGTGTGTAATAGGAAAGGGGAGGGGTGGGTTATATGCACATACATGTTAAGCTATGGGCAAAATATAGGCGCATGGAACGCAATAACTTGAATATGCGTCAACGGATTTTCATGATATTCATACATTTTGATTGGACTGTGGAGAGGAAGCCGCCTTTCGATTTTCAGGTTCATTCGATATGTCGTTACAGAGTTATGGGACTTAGACATTTTAAAATACAGTGAAAATATACTAAAATAGTTAAAATTATTTAAAAATCTATTTCTGGTCGAAATGTTTTGAAATTTTGTATACTTAAGGTAGAAAGGATGCTCTTTGACATATGAAACGGGTTTTTAATTTTTTGGTCGCATAAGCGAGATATTGTGTGTAATAGGAAGGGGGGGGGGGTTATATGCACATACATGTTAAGCTAAGGACAAAATATAGGTGCATGGAACGCAATAACTTGAATATGTGTCAACAGATTTTCATGATATTTGTACATTTTGATCAGACTTTGAAGAGGAAGCCGTCTTTCGATTTTAAGGTTCATCCAATTTGTCCTTATGGAGTTATGGGACTTAGATATTTTGGTGTTGTGAAAAAAATCCCAACGGGCGTATCTTGCTGCGTGAGCGTAGGCTTTATTCTTAATTTCAAAGAGAATGAATAATTGCATTTTTAACTGTGTTGAACTCTTATTCTGGACATCACGTGCACGTGCATGTTCATTGCACATTTCGTATTAGTTTATGCGTTATGTACATTTACATTCATAATTTTATTGTTACATAATCAAATAATAGTGCAATGTTTATGGTTAAAACTTATTGAACGTATATTTACATGTACTTGTATGTGTAAACCTAATATGTGTGTGAAATTGGATGCATTAAATTTAACTAATGATATCCCCCTTAACTTCTGCTCATTTTTCAAAGTAGGGAAGGGATATCCCCAACAAGACTTAACAGCATCCACAACAAAACACCGAAACAATGTTAAAACACAGAGTAGACAAACACAGGGAGAGACAAAACACCGGAGCACACCAATATAAAAAAACAGAGTAGACAAACACAGCGAGAGACAAAACACCGAAACATCTGATGTTAAAACACGGAGTAGACAAGCATAGAGAGAGAGACAAAACATCAAAACAATGTTAAAACACAGAGTAGACACCAACAGCTAGAGACAAAACACCGAAACAACCCAATGTTAAAACACACAACGAGAGACAAAAACTGAGACACCCGAATGTTAAAACACCGAGCAGACAAGCACAGCGAGAGACAAAGCACCGAAATACCGCAATGTTAAAACACAGGGTACACAAGCAAAGCGAGAGACAAAAACTGAGACACCCCAATGTTAAAACACCGAGCAGACAAGCACAACGAGAGACAAAGCACCGAAAAATCCCAATGTTAAAACACAGAGTAGACAAGCACAGCGAGAGACAAAATACCAAAAACTCAAATGATAAAACACAGTGTAGACAAACACAGCGAGAGACAAAACACCGAAACACCCCAATGTTTAAAAACAGAGTAGACAAACACAGCGAGAGACAAAACACCAAAACCCCCAAATGTTGAAATACAGAGTAGACAAATACAACAAGAGACTTAACACCGAAACACCCCAATGTTAAAACACAGTGTAGACAAACACAGCGAGAGACAAAATACCAAAAACCCAAATGATAAAACACAGTGTAGACAAGCACAGCGAGAGACAAAACACCAAAAACCCAAATGATAAAACACAGTGTAGACAAGCACAGCCAGAGACAAAACACCAAAAACCCAAATGATAAAACACAGTGTAGACAAGCACAGCGAGAGACAAAACACCAAAACCCCCAAATGTTGAAATACAGAGTAGACAAATACAACAAGAGACAACACCGAAACGCCCCAATGTTAAAACACAGAGTAAACAAACACAGCAAGAGGTGAAACACCGAAACATCCCAATGTTATAACACAGAGTAGACAAGCACAGCGAGAGACAAAATACCAAAAACCCAAATGATAAAACACAGTGTAGACAAACACAGCAAGAGACAAAACACCGAAACACCCCAATGTTAAAAAAACAGAGTAGACAAACACAACGAGAGACAAAACACCGAAACAACCCAATGTTAAAAAACAGAGTAGACAAACACAGCGAGAGAAAATACACCGAAACATCCCAATGTTAAAACACAGAGTAGAGAAACACAGCGAGAGAAAAAACACCCCAATGTTAATATATAGTAGACAAGCACAGCGAGAGACAAAACACCGAAACACCCCAATGTTTAAACACAGAGTAAACAAACACAGTGAGAGACAAAACACCGAAACACCCCAATGTTAAAACACAGAGTAAACAAACACAGTGAGAGACAAAACACCGAAACACCCCAATGTTAAAACACAGTAGACAAATACAACGAGAGACTAAACACCGAAACCCCCCAATGTTATAACACAGAGTAAACAAACACAGCGTGAGACAAAATACTGAAACAACCCAATGTTAAATCACAGAGTAGACAAGCACAGTGAGAGACAAAACACTGAAACACCCAATGTTAAACACAGAGTAGACAAGCACAGTGAGAGAAAAAACACCGAAACACCGCAATGTTATAACACAGAGTGGACAAACACAGCGAGAGACAAAACACCGAAACCCCCCAATGTAGGAACACCGAGTAGACAAACACAGTGAGAGACAAAACAATGATATACCTTATGATAACACACAGAGTAGACAAGCACAGCGAGAGGCAAAGCACAGAAAAATCCCAATGTTAAAACACGTAAGACAAGCACAGCGAGAGACAAAACACCGAAACACCCCAATAATAAAACACAGAGTAGACAAGCACAGCGAGAGAGAAAAAACCGAAAGACCCCAATGTTAAAACACAGAGTAGGCAAACAGCAAGAGACAAAACACCGAGACACTCCAATGTTAAAACACAGAGAAGACAAACACATCGAGAGACAAAACACAGAAACACCGAAACACCCCAATGTTATAACACAGAGTAGACAAGCACAGCGAGATACAAAATACCGAAACACCCAATGTTAAACACAGAGTAGACAAACACAGCGAGAGAAAAAAACACCGAAACACCCAAATGTTAAAAAACAGAGTAGACAAACACAGCGAGAGAAAAAACATCGAAACATCCCAATGTTAAAACACAGAGTAGAGAAACACAGCGAGAGAAAAAACACCCCAATGTTAATACATAAGTAGACAAGCACAGCGAGAGACAAAACACCGAAACACCCCAATGTTAAAACACAGTAGACAAATACAACGAGAGACTAAACACCGAAACCCCCCAATGTTATAACACAGAGTAAACAAACACAAAATACTGAAACAACCCAATGTTAAATCACAGAGTAGACAAGCACAGTGAGAGACAAAACACTGAAACACCCAATGTTAAACACAGAGTAGACAAGCATAGTGAGAGACAAAACACCGAAACACCGCAATGTTATAACACAGAGTGTACAAACACAGCGAGAGACAAAACACCGAAACCCCCCAATGTACAAATACCGAGTGGACAAACACAGCGAGAGACAAAACACCGAAACAACCCAATGTTAAAACACCGAGTAGACAAACACAGTGAGAGACAAAACAATGATATACCTTATGATAAAACACAGAGTAGACAAGCATAGAGAGAGAGACAAAACACCAAAACAATGTTAAAACACAGAGTAGACAAGCACAGCGAGAGGCAAAGCACCGAAAACCCCTAATGTTAAAACACAGTAGACAAGCACAGCGAGAGACAAAACACCGAAACACGCCAATGTTATAACACAGAGAAGACAAACACATCGAGAGACAAACACAGAAACATCCCAATGTTGAAACACAGAGTAGACAAGCACAGCGAGAGACAAAATACCAAAAACCCAAATGATAAAACACAGTGTAGACAAGCACAGCGAGAGACAAAATACCGAAACACCCAATGTTAAACACAGAGTAGACAAACACAGCGAGAGACAAAACACCGAAACACCCCAATGTTAAAACACAGGGTAGACAAGCACAACGAGAGACAAGACATTGAAACCTCCCAATGTTAAAACACAGAGTAGACAAGCACAACGAGAGACAAGACATTGAAACACCCGAATGTTAAAACACAGAGTAGACAAGCACAACGAGAGACAAGACATTGAAACACCCGAATGTTAAAACACAAAGTAGACAAACAGCGAGAGACAAAACACCGAAACATCCCAATATTAAAATACAGAGTAGAGAAACACAGCGAGAGAAAAAACACCCCAATGTTAATACATAGTAGACAAACACAGCGTGAGACAAAATACCGAAACATCCCAATGTTATAACACAGAGTAAACAAACACAGCGTGAGACAAAACACCGAAACACCCCAATGTTATAACACAGAGTAAACAAACACAGCGTGAGACAAAATACCGAAACATCCCAATGTTAAAACACAGAGTAGACAAACACAGCGAGAGACAAAACACCGAAACATCCCAATGTTAAAACACAGAGTAAACAAACACAGCATGAGACAAAACACCGAAACACCCCAATGTTATAACACAGAGTAAACAAAAACAGCGTGAGACAAAATACCGAAACATCCCAATGTTAAAACACAGAGTAGACAAACACAGCGAGAGACAAAACACCGAAACATCCCAATGTTAAAACACAGAGTAGACAAACACAGCGAGAGACAAAACACCGAAACATCCCAATGTTAAAACACAGAGTAGACAAACACAGCGTGAGACAAAATACCGAAACATCCCAATGTTAAAACACAGAGTAAACAAACACAGCGTGAGACAAAAAAAGACAAGGACTTCCAAATATGAGGTCAAAACACCAATCACAAAGACTTTACACATAAGCCAACGAAACAATGGGTGTAGACTTAGGATGGTCATCTGTCACGTCAGTAACAAATGGTGTGGTTATCAAAGCCATGTACACAGCCAATGGCGCCACACATAAAATTCGTATGAAATGAGTATCATGTAAATTTCCATGAAAGTTCATATGAAATACATATAAATTTAAAGTTTTCTTCACGCGAATTTTCTTTTGTGAACTTCATTCAAAATTGAACTCGCATTCGAAATTGATCTCGCATAAACTTAATGTTGAAAACTTCACATGAATTTTTCTTCTTTAAGTCGCACTGGTTTATCGTTTTCAAACCTTCGCTTCGCATGCTTGGGTCGATTCTTATTGGCCCGGTTAACGTCAAAACAGATCCAATGAAATTGGTGAATTTATAGTTGCGGGTGGTACGTTTGAGATGTATGACTGTACACTTGCCTCTGGAAGGTACCTATCTAAATGCGTTGCCTGTCATACTATTATAGTGCCTTTTTCATTGCTAATGACCATAAAGAGGAACCATATTGATTTTGGGGTCAAAAAGACAGAGGTCAATGTCAAAAGTGTTCCTGCATCATAACTCCAAATATTCGTTCCAACAAGGTTAGAGAGGTTTCTATTCATCAAGGTTTAGATGTCAAAAGTTTTTTTCAAAGTCAAAAAATAGCATGTATATTTGAATAAATGTGTTTTCATAATAATATTCCTGCTATAAAGAGACTTCTTGCAAATACTGTTATTAAGGAGCATAGGAGGTTTGTTAAAATTGAGGTCAGAAGGTCAAAGGTCAAAGTAAATATTTGGTTGTATGAAAAAAAAAACACCTTTTCATATTGTAAGACCATTCTTGACCACAGGGATCTATCACACATTCCGGTTGCTTGATATACTATAACCCATAGTACATCAAAAAACCTGGAAGCTCGATCAATCCCTGTGTTCTTGACCAACAAACGTGGCTAACACGCATTAAGCGGCTAAGTGTTCCGGCTTATATTGACCAAAATCTGCCAAATATTTTAATATAGTGTCACTTTCTACCTTTCAGAATAGTCATCAGATCACTTTTATTGCAAGACACAGTTTCAGAATTGAAAGTTAGAAAAAGACAATAGTATTGTATTCTATAGTTTAGGCGTTGTATGATAATCAGTACCACGTGCTTTAGATTGAGAAGAACTTTGGAATATTTTGGAGCGGAAATTGAATTTTTATATGTGTTTGTATTTTTTTGACCAAGACGTGCAAACAAAATATCATTACTGCAGTCTTATACTTTTGTCACAACACAATATCAAATTGAGACAACAGGATGTATTTTTCATATACCTCTGATTTAGTATGGCGTATTAAGATGAAAGAAACCTGTTGATTAACTCTTACAGTACGGTTGTTTTTTGTTGGGTATTTTTCGGGCCCGATTATCCATTTTGCGATATGGATTATACTGAAAGAGGGCGATTTTTTCTAGTAGAACCTGTTCATGATTTCTTATCTGGTAAGGCGTATTACTCGGAGAAGATACTTCATACCTACTGATCTTAAAAATCATGCGCGCAAGGTCATTCTGAGAATCCTTATACAGCATACAGGACAGTTAAAAATAATTCTAATGCACTCCGTTTGTAACGCGCATTCTGATTGGCTGAGCGATTAAAAAACTGCAAGGGGATTCACGTTTCACTGCAGTTTTTGCCATGACATCAGGCGTTGCTATGGCGACGTCGTTAAAAGCAGACGTTTTCTAGCTTCTAACTGACTAAAGCATTAGAATAGGGTTACCATACTGATGTTTTACAAAAACTGACAGGGTATCGGCGAATCCCCTCTCAGAAATATCTGTTTTACTGCTCGGCTAACGCCTCGCGGTAAAACTCAATTTCTGACAGGGGATTCGCCGATACCCTGTCAGTTTTTGTAAAACACACGCATGGTAACCCCTAAATACGTATTCTGACTCCGAGTTGCAGAAAAAAATAATAGAAAAAAAGCAATCCCCACCCCCTCCCCTTAGAATCAAATTGTCGTCCATACCATATTACGAGAAGATGCCATTGTTTGCAAAAAATATTTTCTGCAATTTATCTTCAGTAATACGTTTTCATGAACATTCTTTTTTTTATAAAAAGCTAGATTTTCACCAGTTACAAGATGTTTTTACACTAATTAGTATAAACTAGATAAACAACTATAAAGTTAATTATTTTCTTTTGTTATACGAAGTGGAAGAAACAGGAATATATATTTTTCAAAAGTGGGAAAAACGGGAAGTAACCCTTTTTTGGCAATTTTGGCGTTATCTTGAGCGTATTTTTTACGATTTTCAAACTTTAATTACGCCCTACGCTTTTGCTTCCATTTAACGCTTAAAACTTACTTTTGGGCACATTTTTGAAAGCTTGTTTGTGCTGGCTTCCATGTCGTACAGACAAGCGCTTAAATTCTTTAAATTTGTAATTGAAGCGGCCAAAAGACAACGCTTTCTTCTCACAAAATTGCGCTTTAAATATAGTCTAGGTGCCATTCACGAAACCCTAAAATTTGTTACGCACAAAATGTTTTTGCATGAAAGTGTTGTCAAAACCCTCTTATTTGATAATCCGGCTGATGCCACTCTGACATCCTTGGGCATTTCGAAATTTTGGGGTAAAATGGAATTTTTCGAAGAAAAACCGTTGAAAATAGGAAAAATTCAATAACTTTTTCCATGCTGCAGCTAGATCAACAAAATTGGTACCAAAAAGAACGACAATTTTATTGTCTTCAAGTCTCAAGCTCAATTTACCAATTTACTTGTCCATAAAATGGAGAAAACTATGGATTTTCGATGAAAAATCGTTGAAAATTGGGAAAACACCATATCATTTTTTATTCTGTAGCTAAATAAACAATTTTGGTACCAAACGCACAATAAATTTATTGCCTTTCATTTTAATTAATACAGAAGTCAGATTTGCAATTTGCTGGTACGAAAAATTGGGAAAAACAACTACTCCTTGATGAAAAATCGCTGAAAATTTGCAAAATGCAATGACTTTTTCAAACTGTAGTATGAGGTTCTGCAATTATGGTACCAAAATAAAGGTTTTTGTTATTGTCTTTTATTCTGAATATATATTTAGCAACTTGCTCATAAATAAAATGGGAGAAGAACAATGAGGGAGAAAACTTTGATTTTTGAAGGTTTTTTTCCATACAAAGTTGGGACTTTGAAAAATGCAAAACGTTTAGAGAAAATCTAGAACAAAGATATGTGTATTCAAGTCAACAGTTTTAAGAAAAACAATTTACTAGTACATGGAGTCTTGTAGCAAGCTTTTGAAAGATGTGGGTGAAATTAGACACATTGTTCAAAAGGAAGCGGCTACTGTCTATGATACATAACGTGCATGTCTTGTCCACGCTGTTAATTAATCTGCTTTTAGATGATGCTAATGAATTTGAAGACGTTTAACATTTGTACCACTTGGTGAGTGTCACTGCTGGCGGACCAGGAGTCCCCGAGGGCACATGTAGCCAAGTTTGATCAATTTCGGTTGGTCGTTTCTTCAAATCGTAATCCAGGATAAACACACCTTCAGCTATTTCTCTGGCAGATGGCCGTCCTAAGTCGTCACCGGTTGCTCGTTGGTTTATGTGTAGTCCTTTCTGTTTGATCTTTCTGTGTTGTGCGTTGACGTTCCTTGTCCCTTATGTGTCTCTTTTTGTGCTTGTCTGCTTTGTGTTATTTGCATTGGGGGTTTTGCTAAGGGTGCTGCATCCTGCTGTTGTTTGAGATCCCCTCCTTTGTCTCAAACGCATTCGAAAATTCCTGTTTGATAATTGTCACAAATTTCTGAAACCTGGGTCCTGTAGCATCATATCCTAGTCATCTTGCTACGTCTTATATTTTGGACATAATTATCACACATTATTGGCCATATTTCATTGTTTGGATTGAGGATCAATGACGAGGGTTAAATATCCGAAACGTGCATGTCTAGTCCTCGCTGTTAACTTATCTTCTTTTAAATGATGCTAATGAATTTGAAGATGTTTAACATAGATAATTTCTGCCAGGGTTGTGAAGTTGTTTTCAATCATTGAAGTGGATCTTAAAGACCTGCTTAGTGGTGACATTGTTCAATGTAAAAAAGATTACTTCAGTTTTTCAACTTCGAAATATGTTCTTAAAATAAGCTCCAGGTTATCTATTCGACAAGAATGCCTAGGAGTTGGTGATCGATTGATGTATGCAGCGCCCTGGTGTATCAACTGACAATTAAATGGCAGAATTAATACCTTGATTGTTTCTGGTCATATAATTCTAAACATAGTGTAATCAAAGATTACGAAGCTCACCTCGTGGCAGCAAAGTTCAATTTAAACATATCTCTAAGTACATGCATATTAAGAAAATCACTCAAGTGGAAAAAAATAGGTCAAGGTCATTTCATGAAAGTTTGATCAAAGATACATCTAATATGCAAGTTTGGTACATGTAGCACTTATACTTTGCTCAATATTGGCCTTTAAAGGCAAAATCACTCAAGCGGAAAAAGTAGGTCAATGTCATTTTATGAAAGTTTGATCAAAGATACATCTAATATGCAAGTTTGGTACATGTAGCACTTATACTTTGCTCAATATTGGCCTTTAAAGGCAAAATCACTCAAGCGGAAAAAGTAGGTCAAGGTCATTTTATGAAAGTTTGATCAAAGATACATCCAATATGCAAGTTTGGTACATGTAGCACTTATACTTTGCTCAATATTGGCCTTTAAAGGCAAAATCACTCAAGTGGAAAAAGTAGGTCAAGGTCATTTTATGAAAATTTGATCAAAGATACATCCAATATGCAAGTTTGGTACATGTAGCAATTATACTTTGCTCAATATTGGCCTTTAAAAGGCAAAATCACTCAAGTGGAAAAAGTAGGTCAAGGTCATTTTATGAAAGTTTGATCAAAGATACATCCAATATGCTAGTTTGGTACATGCAGCACTTTTACTTTGCTCAAAATTAGCCTTTAAAGGCAAAATCACTCAAGCGGAAAAAGTAGGTCAAGGTCATTTTATGAAAGTTTGATCAAAGATACATCCAATATGCAAGTTTGGTACATGTAGCAATTAAACTTTGCTCAATATTGGCTTTTAAAGGCAAAATCTCTCAAGTGGAAAAAGTAGGTCAAGGTCACTTTATGAAAGTTTGATCAAAGATACATTCAATATGCAAGTTTGGTACATGTAGCACTTATACTTTGCTCAATATTGGCCTTATAAGGCAAAATCACTCAAGCGGAAAAAGTAGGTCAGATGCTGCATCCGATGCATGGGTTCACCTCAGCCTCCCAAGATGAATCCCTTGTTCAAGTTTGGTTACTGTAGCATCAGTAATTTGTCAGATACTGAACTACCCCAAAAACTTTAACCAGACATTGACAAAGTCATTCAACCGGAAAATGTAGGTCAGATGCTGCATCCGATGCATGGGTTCACCTCAGCATCCCAAGATGTATCACTTGTTCAAGTTTGGTTACTGTAGCATAAGTACCGCGAGGGGTTTGACAGTAAGTGTTTTGAATATACTTCCCTGACATTGTCGCCATGGCACTTTCTATATAGACAACGTCAGACAGTGCATGAATTATATATATTTTCATTTCCATGCTTCATTAACATCGACGGCGGGTGCGGCTAGCCAACAGGGGATGCTTACTCCTCCCGGGCACCTGGTCCCACCTCTAGCTTGCTAGGGGTCCGTCGATGTTTAATTTTGTGCTCTATTGTGAGTGCTGTTGAGATTATCGTCAGGATCTTCTTTAACTCATTTGTGTCACACTTATGCCCTTTGCCGTGTGGAGCTCGTAAAAAAGTTCCCCGCGAGGGGTTTGACAGTAAGTGTTTTGAATATACTTCCCTGACATTGTCGCCATGGCACTTTCTATATAGACAACGTCAGACAGTGCATGAATTATATATATTTTCATTTCCATGCTTCATTAACATCGACGGCGGGTGCGGCTAGCCAACAGGGGATGCTTACTCCTCCCGGGCACCTGGTCCCACCTCTAGCTTGCTAGGGGTCTGTCGATGTTTAATTTTGTGCTCTATTGTGAGTGCTGTTGAGATTATCGTCAGGATCTTCTTTAACTCATTTGTGTCACACTTATGCCCTTTGCCGTGTGGAGCTCGTAAAAAAGTTCCCCGCGAGGGGTTTGACAGTAAGTGTTTTGAATATACTTCCCTGACATTGTCGCCATGGCACTTTCTATATAGACAACGTCAGACAGTGCATGAATTATATATATTTTCATTTCCATGCTTCATTAACATCGACGGCGGGTGCGGCTAGCCAACAGGGGATGCTTACTCCTCCCGGGCACCTGGTCCCACCTCTAGCTTGCTAGGGGTCCGTCGATGTTTAATTTTGTGCTCTATTGTGAGTGCTGTTGAGATTATCGTCAGGATCTTCTTTAACTCATTTGTCATATACTGAACTACCCCAAAAACTTTAACCAGACATTGACAAAGTCATTCAACCGGAAAATGTAGGTCAGATGCTGCATCCAATGCATGGGTTCACCTCAGCATCCCAAGATGAATCACTTGTGCAAGTTTGGTTACTGTAGCATCTGTACTTTGTCAGATACTGAACTACCCCAAAAACTTTAACCAGACACTGACAAAGTCATTCAACCGAAAAATGTAGGTCAGATGCTGCATCCAATGCATGGGTTCACCTCAGCATCCCAAGATAAATCACTTGTGCAAGTTTGGTTACTGTAGCATCAGTACTTTGTCAGTTACTGAGTTACCCCAAAAACTTTAACTGGACGCGGACGCGGACGGGGACGGGGACGACGACGGGGACGGGGACGGGGACGGGGACGCGGACGCGGACGCCGGGGTTATAGCATAAGCTCATCTCAACTTCGTCGAGGTGAGCTAAAAATAACTAAACACTTCAGATGTTCAATGATAAGTGTTCCAGCTATCTAACTTCTTGAAGAAAGTTTTAAACCAATTTTACTGCACCAGACACGTGTTTCGGATAGAAAAATCCTCATCAGTGATGCTTTCAATTAGCTCCCCTGGCCCTATTTTCTGAACTTGAAATTGCTATTACTTTGCAGAGAGCAAATTTAAATGGTATTCAATTGACTCCTACTTACGATCACAATGACATAAAAGATTCAGTCAAGAAAGCTACATCTCATGAAATGAAGTGCAACTGATTGATATTACATGTACTTGCAATCATTTGATCGAGAAAGCAATCCGATTGATTAAGAACTCGCATTCTACACATTATTCTAAAGATGTAGGTATTGCGAACAGATCATGATGATGGATACCATCAACGTATGATGGTATAGGAGAGACAAAGGTTGTTCTGTGGGAAACCTTTTGAAGTGGTGTTCCGTGTCAAATTTGAGAGAAGTTAATTCAGATATTGAAAAGAATCTAGACAGTATATCTGATGTCAGGTCCAGTGTACGATTGAATGAAATGGGCTATAAGAGAAAGGAGGGGATCTCCAACAACACTAGGTTGCAGCACCCACATCAAAATCCCAAAACACCCATGCAAAAAAAACACAGAACAGACACCCACAGAAAGAGACGCAAAAGGGATAAGATCATAGAAACATGAAACATAAAAGACTAAACATTAACCAACGAGACCAATGGACAACGGGCGCCGACTTAGGACGGCCATCTGCCACGTAAATAGCAGACGGTGTGGTTATCCTGGATTACGTGCGCACAACCCTCCCACTATTCCGATTTCCAAGAGGTCTCGAAGAACGCACAATTATGGTGTAAAACAACCTCCTCACAGAGTTCAAAACTCTTGGATGACCATTACCACCAACTTTATTAATTGAAGAATTTCGATAAAATGTCAAGAAAAACGAATTATGTTTAGCCATGCATAAGGAAACATTCTTAAAATCAAACCTGGATCTGCTGAAAGAACTAAATTTAAAATAAATGTTGAGACCTATTGTGATAATATTTTGCCAATTGCGTCTGAACCTCTATCTGTTATCCTGTTGATTTGTTGTAGTCGCACATGCAATCTGAGCTGTGAAACAAACAGATGTGACAAATTCTGTGCTCAATTTTCTTTAATTCTGTAAATGTTTTGGAGTAGAAAATTGTCAGAGTACGATGCAAAGGAGGCATTTTGATCAACCATGTAAGAGGGATTCTTTGTTGTTAGAAGTAGCTGCACACAAGAATTACAATTGCATGTTGATGAAAAAACAAGGCAATAAGAAAGGAGGTGATATCCAACAAAACTGGGTTGCAGCACCAATATCAACACATCAAAACATCTCAAGTAAAAATACAGAGAAGACAAACACAGAAAGAGAAACCAAACGGGCAGGGAACAGCAAACACGACATCAAACATCAAATAAGCAATGTATGAATTATGCAATTAAAATGGAACATTCTTTTCGTGAAATGATGCGTGATGTTGTAAGATGATGCTAGGACATTTATACTATTTGGAATGATATATCTAGAGTAGAATAAAGGGTAATAAGAGAGTGCAAATCTAAAACTATCAATATGCAATCATTTTGATACGAAAATTGTTGTTTTAGAATTTCTTTAAACCGATTTTTTTTTACAATTTAAAACCTGTTTTCAGCAAAAACAAAACAAAACAAAACAAGAAGATTCAATTTGCTTGAGTGGAATTCTGAATTTAAAGCAATGAAATCATTTTTCTTGCTGCTGTTCTAACTACTGCATGGAAAAAACATTGCAATATCCCAATTTTCAGCGATTTTTCATTCAATATTCATTCTTTCCCCCATTTTCGTACTTGCAAATTGAAAATCTGATATTTAAAGTAAAAGGCAATACATTCATTGTGCGTTTGGTACCAAAATTGTTATTTTATCTACGGTATGAAAAAAGATATGACATATTCACAATTTTCAACGTTTTTTCATCGAAAATCCATAGTTTTCCCCATTTTATGGACGAGTAAATTGATAAACTGAGCTTGGGACTTAAAGGCAATGGCATTGTTGTTCTTTTGATACCAAATTTGTTGTTTTAGCTACAACATGTGCTACATGGAGAAAGTAATTGTGTATTTCCAATTTTCAACGGTTTTCGTTGAAAAATTACCTTTTTCCCAAAAATTTCGAAATGCCCAAGGATGCCAGAGTGGCATCAGCCGGATTATCAAAGTAGAGAGTATTAACATCACTTTCATGAAAAAACATTTTGTGCGTAACATTTTTTTGGGTTCACCCCAAAATAGCCATTTGGCAACTAGTAATAGTCCCCCTAACTCTTTCGTGAACAAAATATTACATGCAATTATGGAAAGGAACTGGTAGTCAGGTCTGTATACGTATTAACAGAGTGGGGTCTTCGTTGTTAGAATTTCTTCGCGTTTTATGGCTCAATTGAATAAAATTAGAACAAGCTTCTATTCTCCTGTGATTGAATGAAAATTATATAATATAAACATTGTTAAATTGGACTTCAGAAGCACGTTATAATTAAAGGACATCAATCAATTTCAATTGACGGATTTATTTTGCACCACAATGTGAGATCGATTAAACAATTCAAATTGAGGTGGTTTGATGAAATTTGAATAACGTTTTGAGTTAGTTTACCGTTAAATATGTACATATAAAATGCATTTAAATTTTTCACTTTATTGGAGTATAAATGTACATAAGCAAGCGCGGATCTAGAGGGGTTTATTGCCCCCCCCCCCCCCGGACTTAAAAAAATATTAATGTTACACACTTTACGTGTTTAGGTCGAACCCCTCCTCTCTGAAAGCTTGGAGGGAGGGGTAACGGCCTGTCGGGGTTTTTTTTTGGGGGGGGGGGGGTCTGACCAGTTTATTATTTTAATTATGATTCATATTTTGTTATTCTTATCAATCTAATATCTATATGTTTGCAAATTGAAATCAAGATTCTTTTGTGTTATCGTCATTTATATATAAATTTGATGTACATGCAATGTTATAAATAAATATGTTTTATTCGGGATGTTAATTTAAGAAATAACAACTAGCTAGCCGAGGTATATTGTCCAGTAATTCCACTCGTCACATGAACCAATCAAATTATCACCTCGCTGCGAAGATTTAACTTTTTTTGAATGATAGAAAATAAATTTGACAGAGTTGTCTTTCTTCCATTAAGTAATAGGTGAATGATAGACTTGAATTTGCAAGAATTCACATGCAAAAGGATATTGGAATGGGGTCTGGAAGGATCTTTTAGTTAGTTGATCGGTGTACGGAAAAGTTTGCTTCTCGCATGGTCTTCTTTTTTTTTTTCGAAGAACCACATCGTGTGAATCCCCGGGGTAGATCGTTCCTCACTGTAAGTTACGAGCTTCCCCGTGGCGTACACACGATAGAAACACCAAAGCTTTGAATACTTAAGATAGGAAATATTCGAGACGAAAAAGTAGACCTAATTAAGTATAAAGATAATAGAAAAGGTATAATGAATTATCTAAATATTGTCAGACTGCACTCCTATGTTTATAAACTTAAGATAAAAATTCACCTAATCTTTGATGTACTAAATACAATACACAAGTGGTAGGAATCCCAGAGGCGAGTAAGTAACAATTATGTTTTCATCATTTTTATACATTTGTATTCTCTTAATTTCTTCAACTGAAATATTGTCCAAATAAGAGTAGAATGAATAAATCAAACAGTCTATACTCTGCCAGCTTGACCGATCTGATTCAAGTTATTACTAGGAGATCACGACTTACAAAGAGAGGATGTTTCCGGGGTCCTGCCCTCTCTATTGGGCACGGGCAGGAACACGTTACGTCGCCTTACAGTACCGTTGTCAGAAGTATTTGAAGTTCTGCACTTAAAACCGTCCGTTGACATTATGCAACAGGTGAGGATATGTTGGAAACCATCCGTTGTCATGAAAATTATCGACAAAATTTCAGTAAAATCACAAATAAATCATTAGGTAAGGCCATACCAAATTAATTAAATGTTCTTTGGATTTTCTTGTGAAAAAAATGGTGCGAGCGAGCGAAAATATAATTATTTTATTTTTTTTACGAATTGCGGTTTTTAAGGTGCGAGCGAGTGAAATAATTTTATTTTTGATATAGCTTACTCCAGAAATAAATTTCTGATGTTTTTCGTACTCAAAAAGGAATCCCCATAGAAATCTGGTGACTGGGAAGCCTGGCACATAGCTGTACGGAAAAGAATTTCGAACATTCCCCCTCCTTTACTTTCGATGCCATGTATATAGGACAAAATATTTGCTCCAAACAAAATTTGTCAAACATAAGACGCATCATTTCCTTCGAAACTTGCACAGTCTGAGACTTTTAGATTTTCAGAAATCAGAACCGACCCTAAGAAATTCTTGAGCTAGAAATTTAGTGGTGCGGGCGAGCATTTTATTTTTATAATATTATTTTTTGAATTTTGAAAAATATGGTGCGGGAAATCCAAAGAACATTTAATTAATTTGGTATGGCCTAACCGGTGATTTCTTTTAAAAAGCAAAAGGGGGGTAGCCACACGCTTCAGTAATACATTATTACCATGAAATGAATACAACTCCTTTTATGTTATGAGGAGATCTAATTGGCGATTACCTACTGTCAGCAACGAAAACGGAAATTTGAACAGGAAAACTATCCTGTCTCTTAATTATTTGATTTTATATACCAATTTTACGTAGAAAATTATCGACAACATTATACAAACAGCATATGTGAATGACCGCATTTTACATTGTATATTTAAAGTATACTTTGATTATTTGATAAAGAATGTCCGTTGTTATGACAAGACAAGAAGATATGGTCCGTTGTCATGACTCTTAACGGTATTTGGGCATGAATGGGGAATTGAATCTTTATTTCGAATCTAAGGCTGAGCAATTAAATTAGCTTAGTTAATTCTTAAAGTATTCAGCTCCCTTTTTTGTAAAGCTGTAAAGGAGGATATCATATAATTTTCAGGTTACGTGAACATAGATCGTATAGAATAGATTTAAAATTGAAAATATGATTCATGAATTTGAAGAGGTGTCTACTAGGATGAGTTCATGAATTTATACATTGATCAATTAAACAACAATTGTTAAAGGAATTTTGAAGTCATATATAGCGTTAAAAACAAAGACATTAATTTTCGATCATTGAAGACATTTGATAGCCTCAGCCTTTATCAAGTAATTGTTCCGAACGTTCTTACCAAGAAATCGCTCTTTGATCTAGAATTTCCGCATGCTTATTTTTCCAGAAACAATAAGATTCTTACCTACAGATAGGTTATTAGGCACCGTTTTATCGAAGGGACAAAATGATATCAAATGCACAAAAATGAATATAAACGTACAAAGTAATAAAATACTTGTAATAAATTGCCATCATAATTTTGCCCATAGTTGCTCCCTATAACTGCTATACACTTACTGGAGACCCCCCCCCCCCCCAGCGAAAAAAAAACAAAACAACTTCATTGTAGTCTTGGAAGTCCCCTAGAGCAGATTCCCTCGCCTACCATTAATGGTTTTGGATTTTCTCTTTGAAACATTAAATCCGTAATTTTGCATTCAATAGAGACCTTCGATGGGGGTATGATATAGACCTTACATGTATATCTCAGGTGATGATGAAAATTGCAGTTGATATGTTATTTACATTTGTGTGTGTCTGTATGTAAGTTCGTGTGTTTTTTATGTCAGTGTCGATATCGGTGTCTCCGTCTGCCTGCGAGTGAATTCTTTTGTTCGCGTTTGTTAGCATGTGTGCCTGTATGTGAGTGAGTGCATCTGTCTGTGTCTTTTGTGTGTGTGTCTGTCTATATACATGCCTGTCTGTCCGTTTGTTTTTGCGTGTGTCTGTGTATACCCTGTGTCTGTCAGTCTGTCGTTTTGCGCATGTCTGTGTATGTCTTTCAGGATGTTCATGTCTGTGTTTTGATCATTGTCAGTCTTTGAGTCTGTCTGTGTGAATCTCTTTTTGTTTCTCCATGTGTCTGTTTTGCTGTGAGTGCTTGATTATGTGTGTCTATCTGCATGACTTGATGAGAGATTTTTGTCAAGAAAGAGATATTTGCCTAGTCTGATTTTTCGTCTGTCTTGCATGCTGTGATAAACTGTGGATTTATTGAAATCAAAGTCAATACATGTTTTTGTTTGTGTGTGTGTGAGTACATCTGTGTATGTCTGTCTACCTGTCTGTCCGTCTGCCTATGTATATCTTTCTGTATGAGTGTGTCTGTTGATGAATGTGTTTGTCTGTATATATGTATTTGTCTGAATATATATGAATTTGTCTAAAACCCCATATATATGTAAGTGTCTAACCCTCCCCCTCCCAGGAACCTTTTACCTATTCTACAAAAGAAAAAATAGGAATAGGGTCAAGTGTCCAGGAAGAGTAATTATATCCTGCTCTGTTGAAGTTTTGTGATTTTTTTTATTACGTACAGCACACCATCTGTCTTCCGCCAGTCTGTAAACTTTTCAAAATGTCGCGTTCGTTCTGCAGAACCGATGATGAAAATCAAATTATAAAGTCAACTTTTCAAGAGTGATTGAGATTATTGGTAGGTAAAAGGAGACATGGGTGCAATATATACATATGAAAGACCATTGGAGCATTTTTCATGTGTTGCAATATTGGAATCCAATGGTAGATAAACAAAGTACGGACTTAACAGGGGGGAAATGGTTATAACATGTCACCAGACGGACACTAAGCTTGGTACTTGACCAATCTACAGTCTTGTACACTCTGACTGACTGTGACGACGGGACATCATTATGGGCCCTGTCCAAACCTCCTAGAGAAGACATGGCCCCGACCACCTGTCCTCTCTGAATGTCAGTCGGACACCTCGGACACATACATGAGCTCGCTACAGCTGGCAGAGCACGAACTGCATTACGCACGTCCTCTTTTTATATCCATTTACATATTCATCTGTGTAGCTTGGACCCCTGTGTTTTACGATCTTGTTTGAGTGTGGTCATCTAAAAGTGAGGAGGTTGTTTACGCCATAATTGTGCGTTCTTCGAGACCTCTGGGAAATCGGAATAGTGGGAGGGTTGTACGCACGTAATCCAGGATAACCACGACGTCTGCTATTTACGTGGCAGATGGCCGTCCTAAGTCGGCACCGGTTGCCCTTTGGTCTCGTTGTTTTATGTGTAGTCTTTTATGTTTCATGTTTCTATGGTGTGAGTTGGTGTTCCTTGTCCCTTTTGCGTCTCTTTCTGTTGGTGTCTGTTCTGTGTTTTGCATTGGGTGTATGGGATTTTGTTTTAGGTGCTGCAACCTAGTGTTGTTGGAGATCACCTCCTTTCTTCTCCTCTATGGGGAAAATCCATGCTAATATGAGGAAAGTCTAAAATAAAGCGGAATATCTCCAAGGGGAAGAACCTCTTATATAGCATTTTCCTATGAGAAAACTACTGCATCACACCGGTTTATAATACACTTATAAAGTAAGATACTGTATACATTCAAATTTTCGCCTCCATTTATATTTTACCCTTTTCACCCATAGCCCAGAAGATGAATTTAAGACGGGACGAATAAAATTTAATGTTAAGGATATCTTAACAAAACGATTGATTCGGTAAATTCAATTCTGGGCAAATCAGTATCCATTCTAAATTGGTTGAAAGTTAAATTGTACGTATTGATTAATGAATTTTAATGATTAGTACAGGTATCGTAGTATCATTCCATCCATTAAAATATAAAAGCAGACAACGGACATCTGACAACGGACAGGACTTTCGCAACATGGATTGACAACGGACTAATTTTAGAAAAGTCCCCAAAAAGTGGTCCAAAATTGATTTCGTCATCATGACACTACCAGAGGAGCATTATATAGACCTGATATTTATTATTAGTATAATTCTGGAATAAGATAACCTGAATATTCAAAGATTTCAAGAAAAAGGAAGAATAACACATGTGCAGGACGTGGTGATCAAAGGACGCCAACTCGATCTCCTCTTTTCAAACTGTATATCAGTACCAGAAAAGCATATAAACCAATAGCTTAGTGTTATGACTACCCCCCATTGAATTTTCGAGTGTATTACTTCTATAATTTCAACGTTTATTAGAAAATCATACTTTCCACACATGCTCATTGTCACGACAACGGATGGTTTCCTTCATATCCTTACCTGTGGCATAATGTCAACGGACGGTTTTAAGTGCAGAACTTTAAATACTTCTGACAACGGTACTGTAAGGCGACGTAACGTGTTCCTGCCCGTGTTGGGGTTTGGACAGGGACCGTCATGCATGGAATCCAATTGTCACAATTTGATCAATCAGAATTCAATTCCTAAGGTAGACTTCGTTGTTGCATTTTTGCCAATTTTAACTCCCTACAAAACTAAATAGGCAAAATGCAATGTTCAATGAAGCGAGAAAAAAAAACGCGAGGTGGGTAGAGATAGTTAGTTCAATGTTTACTTAAATGTCACCTGCAAGAAAATAAATATTTAAAGGTCTGTACATGGAAAAATCGTTGGGCAACAGTTTGGTCCGACTTCGTTCTGTAACAACCATAGTGGGGTTCAGTTTCTGTTAGCGGCAGCGGAGAGACTGGATTATTTAGTTTATTCCTAAGAATGCGCTGGTACAAAGCTGTACATTAGTCAATAATACGGAAGTGTTCCAACTCTGTACCGTCCCGAAGAAAGATCATGCCCAGACATGTGATTCGACTATTAAATCCTCATCAGTAATGCTTCCATCCAAAGTAATTTTTAGACTCAGCCAAAATTCATTTAAGTAGCCCTCAGGTTATATTTTGAAATTATTTGTGCAATTTGCCGAGAGTGCGCGGTTTCAAATTCTCTGTAGGGTCGATTCAGTAGCATATGCAGATAAAAGCTATGTTCATAATCATTATGCCATTTGAGGGATGGTGCTATGATGCTAACATCCTTTGATTTCGATGATATTTTTGAATCAAATGACAAGTCTCCGAAATAGCAAAATAATATTTATGACGTCAAATTGATAAAGGTCTAACAGAGCTACTTTCAGGTGACAGAAATGGAAAGAAGTAATTCAGTAATAAACTTAAAACATCCTGTCAAGTGCAGTGATTACACGAGGATCAAATAATCATATATCATATATATTGAAAACGTTTTCACCACTGTGGTAGTGGGACGCACGTATTTTGACTGAATAATGCTGTTGGCACATGTATAAAGCAATATCATATGATCCTCCTCTCAGCATATTTGAATAATTGCAACAAACAACAAATTACGCCGAATGCAGCCATACAAACAAACAACTAAAGATAAGGAAACAAAAGAGAATTTTCACGACAATTTACAAACTACTCGATGAGGTCACTTCATTCATAAATTTGTAAACGTAGTATATGTCGGACTGTGCCATCACAATGCAGAATTTCAAATGGTGTTACTTTTAGAAGGTTTTGTAGAACATCGCGAAAGAATAAATGCCCCCCCCCCAAAAAAAAACCCCGAAACTATAGAGGCATGAACAGGAAGACTTTAGGACTGGTATTTTATGTATATACCGGTATTCGGAGGATTCAAAGCGTCTATGCAAGATAGTTTATGTGTAGTCCTTTGTGTTTGATGTTTCTGTGTTGTGCGTTGACGTTCCTTGTCCCTTGCGCGTCTCTTTTTGTGCTTGTCTGCTTTGTGTTTTTGCATTCGGTGTTTTGGGGTTTTGCTCTGGGTGCTACAACCTGGTGTTGTTGGAGATCCCCTCCTTTGTTTGATATATAATAAGGGAAGCTTCATAGCTAATTGTCCCTAACATGAAATTCATATGAAATGAGCATCATGTAAATTTCAAAAGAAAGTTCATGTGAAATTCATGTAAATTCTACATTAGATTTAAGTTAAAAATCTCTCACATGAAGTTCACATAAATTTACTTTACATAAATTTCGAATGAATTTTTATTTGTGACCTTCATGCAAAATTGAATTTACAGAAATTTTATGTCAGAAATGTTCGTGCACGTTTCACATAATTTAGAATTTCATGTAAACTGTTATGAAAAATTAATACAATTTCACATGAATTTCATATGAGGCACAATTCCGTCTCTTCGATTTTACAGATCGACAGATGTACATTTGTGCAGGTATCTGTCGTAAAAGCATTGTGACGTCATTAAATTCCTTTGAAAACGTCATATCTGTAACCCTGTTTCCCTGAATTTCATACTGGTTTCCACAGAATTTGATGACATAACAATGCGTTGACGTCAGATACCTGCACAAATGGGAAGTAACTCTCTATTTCGAAAAGCCCGAATAGGCAGTGTAAGTAATTATTTCAGCATGTTACTACAGCGTCAACTATGGTGATTTCATACAAGACTGTGATATTATGGTTACTTGTTGGAGTAAGCCTGTCCTTATGTGCCTACGACAACGTACATCAAGGTATAGTTCTCATTATTACGAAGACTATAATTAATATATTGTGAGTCTCATATTTAAGGATATGAATTTTATCAGACATTTTGTATTATTTTTTCTCCATAATCCCCTTCAGAATCTTTACACTTTTTTGTTAAGGGCTATAATACAACTTTAAAAGAACTCCTTATCTTGACTGTTCAAGGAGCCATCAACTACATGTATAATATCTTCATCGGACTGAAAGTGGGTATCAGAATACCTACTTTCAGTTTTGGGATTAGATGAAAGTCTGAGGCAGCAAGATCATGTGAATAAGGCGGATGTTCAATCAAATTAAAGCCACAATCATGAATGGCAGTCATGGCAATGACAGATTGTGAACAGGAGCATTGTCCTGATGGAATAACACACCTTTAATTAGTGAGCTTTCTGCGGCGCTTAAGTTTTTATTATTTTCCCGTAACGAAGCATAGTATGTGCCATTGATTGTTTGTCCTTTTTGAAGATAATCTATCAACAAAATACCTGTACCTTCTGCATCCAAGAAAACCGAGGCTCACAACTTATCAAACGACCCAGGTATGTCATTCCTCCTATCAGAGGGGGTTTTGCAAAATCATAAGGTTGAGGCCAGAGTTGAAAGTTCGTTCCTTTTATGTCAGTTTATGCAAGTGATTACGTAACCTTAACTGAAACATTGGATCAAAGGAGAATTTTACATTTGTCCAGAGGTATAAGTGTAAGATCGAAGGTGTACATGTATGAACATCTTTCTCAATAGAATAAAACGTTCCGTTTCTTTCCTATCCTGCCTTACAATGTCTCACATACTGCCAATATATATATATTTTTTTTTTATTATGAATCAAATTTTTTGTTACCTTAATGTGATTTACTTTTATCCTTCCCTCTTTCTGACTTTTTTCTTACTTTTGTATTTGGCAAAGCATCCAGCTGGCGCGGATGAAGAAATTGAAGAAATGGTAAGGGTCATCAATTATTCGTAAAAAGGCATATTTTTTCAATATTTTCACATATATTTTCCTCCAAATCATCGGCTGATCCCTCCTTGAAAATATTAGGAATCCGTGTATATCTTCGTAGCAGGGTTAGCGCAGTGGTAACGCGCTCGCTTCTCACCTCTAAGGTCCCGGGTAAGAAACCCAGCTTCGGCTAAGGATCTAATGTGTGTGGGTAGGTGGTCCCTCACCCAGGCCTCAGAAGGGTTTTTTTTTTCTCTGGGTCCTCAATGACAATGTCGTGTAGTTCAATTTAATAATATCTGACATTGTATGAGCTATAATTGTTCCATATGTTTGGACATCTGACAGATACGCATTAAGCCGTTCTCTTCTGCATTCAAAAACATAATATTTTTAAAGTTACTGTAGAACTTTACATGCTGGTACGATGGTTTGCACAAATTTTGATGATGGCCAATTCCTTGAAGTCAAATGCTTATGAAATGGGAACCGCGTTTCAAAACGCCAAAAGGATACCACAATTGAAAACATTACTTTTAACAAATGTATTTCTGATGCTCGAAGTGATTTCTGGTTATAATCATGTAGAATATATCTTTCCATAAAAACCTATCGGAATGCCATTTTATTTTTTTTAGATCTGACCTTATAGCGTTTTCCTACATGATGTCTAAAGTCAAAACGTTAGTGGTAAGAGGACTCACGCTGTTCGAGGAGCTACACAATCAGACGAAGGCTGAAATGGACACGACACTGCGACGTGCCTCCAATTTCGACTTGTTCACCAAGATGCTTATTTCAGATTTAGGTGAGATTTTTTGTGTTTAGTGTTCCTTCTCCCACTCGCATCTCTAGCTGCATGTATCAGAAAGGAGGGGATCTTCAACAAAAATCGGTTGCAGCACCAACAGCAACACACCAAACATCCCAAGTGAAAGCACAGAGAAGAAACAACAAGAGACTTCGAACATAAAAGACAGCACATAAACCAACGAGACCCATGGGCAATCGATGCCAACTAAGGACGGCCATCAGCCACGTTAGTTACTGATGGTGTGGTTATCCTGGATTACGTGCGCACAATCCTCCCACTTTTCCGGTCACCCAAAGGTCTCGAAGAACGAACAATGTATGTACAGATGTCATCTCTGTATTTTTGTACCAACCGTCGTACCAGCATTTCTATTACATTGCATTGTATTCTAGAAAAAGAAGGGAGGAGATCTCCAACAAGACCCCGTTGCAGCATCAACAATAAAATACCAAAACACCCGATGCAAAAACACAAAAGACGAGTACAGCACGAGACGGAAAAGAGACACACGACATGTAAACATCAAACACAAAAGACTACACATAAACCGACGAGACCAATGGGTAACCGGTGCCGACTTAGGACGGCCATTTCTCACGCAAGTAGCAAATGGTGTGGTTATCCTGGATTACGTGCGCACAACCCTCTCACTTCTCCAATTACCCAGAGGTCTCGAAGAACGTACAATTGTGGTGTAAAACAACCTCCTCACTGTAAAATGACATCACACAAACAAGACCGCGAAACGCAGAGGCCCCAGAGACACAGATGAATATGTACATGGATATAAAAAGAGGGCATGCGTAATACAGTCCGTGCTCTGCCGGCTGTAGCGAGATCAAGTATGTAATCACCCGAGGAGTCCGACTGACATTCAGAGAGGACAGGTGGTCGGGGCCCTGTCTTCTCTAAAGAGGTATGGACAGGGCCCGTCATGGAGTCCCGTCGTCACAGTCAGTCAGAGTGCAAGTCTCAAGAATGCGCTTGTACAAGACTGTAGATTGGTCAAGTACCAAGCCTAGTGTCCGTCTGGTGACATTAGGATCATATCCACGGTATAAAAGGCGTTTGATGATTCTGACGCATTTTCGATGGTTATGCTGCCTACCTTTGATCCTTCTAATTTTGTTTATCATATCACCATAAAAGAGAGGTTGTGTAATACCCATAGTAATGTACTCTGTTGCATGTATAGATCCGAATTTTAAAAGAAGTTGACTGTAATTTTTGTAAAATTTCCAGAAAGTCTTAACTAGTTTATGAAAGCGGAAACCTTGACCTTAAAGTTTTTTGGTAATTTGTAAATTTCTACTGTGAAAATCCAAAATATCAGTACATGCTCTAGCGTACCGGATGAGCTGTGATATGTAAATGCCGCATGACGGTAATCTTGGAACATCACCGTCAAGCCAAGGGAAATTTACTATGTTGAATCCAAAATCATCCCTTTTGTCATATATTTCCGTTTACAATTTTGATATTTAGGTCCAAAAAGGGTGTTTCTGTATAAGGGTTTGCCTTGTTAAGGGTTAATTCTTGTGGATAAATTTCATTCTTATATAATTCAAAAGCAGGATTGTCAATGGTTAGAATATCATCCAGATACCTAGAAGTATTATTGAAACATTTCAGCTCATCAAATTTTCTTTGCTTTTGAAGATTTTGGATAAATTCTTTTTCATAAGTGTATAAAAATAAATCTGTAACAAGAGGCGCACAGTTAGTACCCATAGGAATTCCTACAACCTGCTTGTATAGATCCTAACCAAATCTAACATAAATATTGTCCAAGAGGAAGGACAAGGCATTACACAGGTCACTACATGTCCATGATTTGTATGATTTGTAGTCTGTCGAGGAAAAGAAACCCTTCGATTCAGATGTACAAATGTAAGTTTTTCGCTCTCGATCAAAACACCATTTAATGAGATTAGATAATCGATCATTAATTTTGTCATGAGGGAGTGTGGTGTACATATTAGAGAAGTCGTATGAAGAAATCATATTGGCTTGGAAATTTCCAGATTTCATTTTTTCAATCACATCCCCTGAATTCTTAATAGACCAAAATAAATTTACATTGTTCCTGTTTAGAACCGTTTCACAATATCTAGTTATGTGTTCTTTAATAGCAGTAAGTGCTGACGTCAGGTTTTTAGACAAAATTGTAGTGGAGCAGTTACTAGAATTCGCAATAAATCGAAATTTGTAAGGAGACTTGTGCAGTTTCGGTATGCAATATAGTGCTGGGAGATCCAATTTAGAAATAGAGATATTGAATGAAGACAGAAGAGACACTTTATTTATATTACTACTATTGCATTTCATCGTACTCTTCATATTTAACACTATTGTATTGCATGGTATTCTTCATATTTACCATTATTGTATCGTATAATATTCTACATGTTTACCACAGTGACTATAGTATTGTATGCTGTTCTTTATATTTACCATAAATGTATAAAAGATCTATAGTCTGGTCGTTAAGTATAGGCAAAACTTAACAAGAAAAATATGGCAACATAAATTTGGCATTAATTTGAAAGGAAAAAATAAATATCTAGGAACATTTGCTTGGATATGCAAACATATTTAATTAAATATCTTGTAAGAAAACGACATGTCTGTATATATAAGCACGTCAGCATTACATAATGTCAAGAACCATACTGTAAAAAGACAGGGGTGCACTATTAGGGTGATAAAGCACACATGGAAAGGTGATAGTGTACACCTAAACCGTTCTCTGTCACAATATGGTAGAGTAGATCACAGAGGAAACTCACTGGAAGAAGGAAGGGGATCTCCAATAAGACCCTGTTGCAGCATCAACAGCAAAGCACCAAAACACCCGATGCAAAAACACAGGAGACGAGCATAGTATGAGACGAAAAAAAAGACATATGACATGTAAACATCAAACACAAAAGACTACACTTAAACCGACGAGACCAATGACAACTGGTGCCGACTTTGGATGGTCATTTGCCACGCGAGTAGCAAATGGTGTAGTTATCCTGGATTACGTGCGCACAACCCTCTCACTTCTCCAACTACCCAGAGGTCTGAGTGGTGTAAAACAAACCTCCTCACTGTAAGATGATCTCGCACAAACAAGACCGCAAAACGTACAGGCCCCAGCTACACATATGAATATGTAAATGGATATAAAAAGAGGGCGTGCGTAATACATAATAATGTAATTATATGGCGTTCTTCGTATTTACCACTATATTGAATGGTACGGTATTCTTTATATTTACCACCTTTGTATTTCATGGTATTCTTTATATTTAACACTATTGTTTTGTAAGATATTATTCATGTATACCACTATTGTATTGTATCGCAATTTTCATATTCACCACTATTGTATTGTATGATATTCTTTATATTTATCACTTTTGTATTGTATGGTATTCTTCATATTAACTACTTTTGTATTGTATTGTATTGTTCACATTCACCACCATTGTATTGTATGGTATTCTTCATATATACCAATATGGTATTGTATTCTTCATACCTTCCACTATTGTATTGTATGGTATTCTACATGATTACCACTTTTTGTATAGTACGATATTCTTCATATTTACCACTTTTGTAATGTACGGTACTCTTCATATTTACCTCTATTTATTGCATGATACTCTTCATTATTACCTTTATTTTATTATGTATATGGACCATGCTGCAACTTTATCTGCTCTTAAATGATGCTATTGAATTTGAAGACGTTTAACATTTGTACCACTTGGTGAGTGTCACTGCTGGTGTACCAGGAGTCCCCGAGGGCACATGTAGCCAAGTTCGATCAACTTCGGTTGATCGTCTTTCTCTTTAACGCATTCCAAAATTACTGTGATCAAAATTTCTTGAAATTTTTAAAACGGGGGTCCTGTAGCATAAACATCAAAGAAGTACCTAACCGTTATTCAGTTTCAAAGTCAAGAAGGCACAGCAAAATCGTGAGAATTCCAATCGAAACGGTTGCGAACCCCGGAATGAACAACATTCTGAAGTGAGACCAGGTGCCCGGGGAGAGTCATGGAAACCTCCGTGAATGTCTCGAGGTACATTTTTGATGTACAGATCAGGTAAGTATATCTTGTTTGGTGATAACGACAGCCATTCAATCACAATGTAGATTGTCACTGATCATTTTGGAAAGGGGGATCTGATATGCTTTTATAATATCCCCGTAGCGACCGAAGCATCTTATCCCACCAATCCTGCTACGTCTTTCGGTACATTTCTGGGCATAAAATCTTTCAAACTCTATGACCATATTTCATTGTTTAGATCGAGGATCAATGACGAGGGTTAAGTACCCGAAACGTGCCTGCCTAGTCCATGCTGCAAATGCATCTGCTCTTTAATGATGCTATGGAATTTGAAGACGTTTAACATTCTTCATGTATACATTTACTGCACTGTATGGTATTCTTGGTGTTTACAATGTACAACAATTGTATTGCATGATTTTCTCCATATTTACCACTTTTGAATTATATGGTGTTCTTCACATTTACCACTATTGAATTGCATATTCTTCATGATTACCACTATTGTATTATATCGTATTCTTCATATTCATCACCTTTGTAGTTTGTACTTTATGGCTTTTTCATATCTACCACTATTGTTTTGTATGGTATTCTTCATATTTACCATTTTTGTATTGTATGGTAATCCTTATATTTACAACTATTGTATTATATGGTATTCTTCATATTTACTACTATAGACATAATTCTTAAAAATTTTGGCCATATTCCATTGTTTAGATTGAGGATCACTGACGAAGGTTACATACCCGAAACGTGTATGTCTTGTCCATGGTGTAAATTTAACTGCTCTAAAATGATGCTAATGACTTTGAAGACGTTAAACAATTGTATTGTATTTTGTAACAGAAAAATACGGCCAGAGAAGAACTAAGCTAGAGGATGACCTATTATTGGAGGTGACACCTTTGGTATCATTTGCCCTACCAGGTGTTGAAGTTGGCAGTTTAAAGGGACTATGGAATACATTTCTTGGAAGTAACGTTCAACTTGATCTGCGCAACTATATTCAAGTACTTGCATTTGAATGCTTATTTTGTTTTATTTTTATCTATTTGTTTCATTTTTTTATCATGCAATACGATGATCACATTTCACGGTGTGTAATCTCACAACGCAGAACAATCAGGTTTTTTTTATTATATGTTTTTTACAATATACCTATAGAACATTCATAACAAAAAGGGGAAAATGATGCAGTGTAACATTGCCTTAGCTATGAGTTTTATCAACAATATCGTGAATGTTTAACCTCTTCAAATATTGACGTATACAAATGATCGGCGTTCTACTTTCACTTTCATCTACATGAATCACGCCAATCGACTTTTATCAGCTTGATAAAAATCTATAATTTTCTTAGTCTGGTTAAACTTACACCTTTGGCATCCTTACACTGCATCACAATCTTCTTTTTATGATAAATAATTATCTACATCACACAAATTATAGAAAAAAGCTATTGTTCCACATTGCAAGATTACCCACTGTGTATGTTGACAATTTGTAGTGGCAGGTTTGTTTGTTCGTTTGGGTTTGTTTGGTTTTTTTTTTATTGAATCTACTCCAATGAAAGCGACGCCGAAAAAAAATAATCAACAATGAAATTCGTGTATATTGAGATATTCTTATGTATATAATGTCTTTCTGATTTTTGTCTTTTCTGTCTTTCTTTGTGATTGTACAGGTATCTGTTTCTGTATGTGAATTTTTTTTTCATCTCAAGCGTGTGTGTTTCAGTCTCTTTGATCACTCGCACCGCTGTCGTGGTCATTATTTTTCTCTTATTTTTCCTCTGCCAAGAAGCTTGCTCTCTGCCGGTTCAATTAAAAATACGGAAGTGTTCAAACTTTATACCTTCTTGGAGAAAATTTCAAACCAATTTATTAAACACCAGACACGTGTTTCGGTTATTAAATCCTCATCAGTGATGCTTAATTCCTGCCAAAGTGCTTTTCATAAGCCACCCAAATTCATTACACTAGCGCCCTCTGAATTTATTTTTAGAATTTAAATTTGTATATTTACTTTACAGAAAGGGCATGGCTCCAATTTTCCTGAAGGGCCGATTCAGTAGCATATAAAAATGGATATGCTAAGATGTTATCCTTTAATTTCTATGATTTTTTTCGATGAACTGGCAAGTTTCTGAAATAGCAAAAAAATATATATGATGTCAAATTGACAAAGGGCCAAAACAAAGCTTATTTCATGCGACAGAGCTGGAAAGAAGTAATTAATGAACGTAACAAACATCAAGTCACGGAAATCGAAAAATGTTTAAACTGCCAAAAAAAAATTAAGGGGTACATACATGTATGGACCCTTTTCTTTGGAGCCATATCTTGATCATATAAGGAATTTGGTACATGTATGTGCTCATCTATATACCCTATCTTACTAATTAATGCAAAATAAAGACATTCTATCTGTTATTTTTGGCTTAAAGTTGGATTTGGTGTATTTTATTAGTCGAAAATACAATAAAATTATATTATGAATTCCAAAGGCATTCAAAATCAGGATAAATCAGGAACCAATTTGAAAGCAAACAAAAATATATATAAGAAAAAACGCAACCAAATAAAAAGAAGCGAATTCACAGCCGGTTATTTCCATTTCGAAAGATACAAATGAGTTAAAGAAGATCCTGACGATAATCTCAACAGCACTCACAATAGAGCACCAAATGGAACATCGACGGACCCCTAGCAAGCGAGAGGTGGGACCAGGTGCCCGGGAGGACTAAGCATCCCCTGTTGGCTAGCCGCACCCGCCGTCGATGTTCACGCATGAAAATGAAAATATATTAAATACATGCACTGTCTATGGTTCTGTCTATATAGTAGATTTTATGGTTGGATTGATTGAATAAAGATAAAAGTCCAAGAGAAAATTTCCTTTTTTTTATTTATAATCATAAATCCTTTATTTGATTATTATACTAAGCCCTTTATTAGATATATTAATCCTTAGTCCTTAATTTCATCTATAATCAAAAGTCCATTATTTGATCATTTATGTGAGTTAGCATCATAAGTCCTTTTGATTTAAAATCATGAGTCTTTAACTTGATTTAGAATCACAAGTCCTTTATTTGATTTATAGTTATAAGTCCTTTATTTGATCCACAATCATAAATCTTGTAATATTGTAAGCCCTATATTTGATTTATAATCATAAGTCCTTTACTTGATTATAATCACAAGTTTTCTTAATTTAGATTCATTATTTCTTTATTTGATTCATAGTCATTAGTACTTTATTTGATTTATAATCATAAGTCTTTAACTTAATTTATAATCATAAGTCCTTTATTTGATCTATAATCATATGTCCTTTTTCGATCTATAATCATAGTACCTTTATTTGATTTATAATCAGTCCTTTATCTTATTTATATCATTTAAGTCATTTGTTTTAATCATAATTCCTTTATTTGGCTAATAATTATATAAGTCCTTTTTTTTAATTCCAGAGCATTAACGACACGAAGATACATAGAACTGATGTTATAGACAATATAAAGAATCGACTAGACAAGGAGCTAGCTGATGTCCAGGAAAGGCTGTTTTTCGTCGAATCTATATTGGGTATACATTTAGATAATGTTTCTTTTGTTTTAACCATTTCCCCGAAAAAGGTTAATTAATTAACACAGATAATCATAATCATAGTTTTTGTACTTGTTTTTTTTTTAAGTCGTCTTCGGTATTCCTTGTTCCAGATAAACCTCTACTTGTGCTCATATACTTTGTTCTTACACATGGGGGTGTATCTGCTGTAACATAGCAGTATGCACTCTTTCTTTACATCTTCATTACTAACAAAATAGCAATCCAAGAAATGCTTGTGTCGCCTGCAAAGCGGCCTATTTTTAAAAAGTTGATCAAATATGTAGACCAAGGTAACTTTGTTTAATATTTGTACATGTGTCAGTGGGAAAGTCTTGTCAAATGAACTCACATGTGAAATATTAAACCTCTTACTTACCAATTAAAAGATATGGTCAATCGATTACTTTCAGAAAAGGTCAATCATCTAGGTGAAGGTAATTAGGTACAATTTGTTTGGAATAAAAGAAAGGATTCATCATAAGAAATACATGTTTGAAATATTAAAGCCATATCACTTATCAATCAAAAGATATAACCAATCTTAATTTTTTTGTATGTGGGTCAAATACCTAGGTCATGGTCACTAGGTAAAAAATTATCGGATGTATAGTAAAGTTTTATCACCTAGGTCAAGGTCACAAGGTAAAAAAAAATACGGTATGTGTAAAAGGTCTCATGACAAGGAATACACATGTTAAATATAAAATCCCTATCACTAACCAATCAAAAGATATAACCAATCTTAAATTTTTTTTAAAGTAGGTCAAATATCTAGGTCGAGGTGATAGGTCAAAAATTATGACATGATTAGTAAGGTTTTATCACAAGAAATACACATGTGAAATATCAAAGCCCTGTCACTAACCAATCAAAAGATAAAGTCAATCTTAGTTTTATTGAAAAAAAGGTCAAATATCTAGGTCAAGTTCACAAGGTCAAAAATTTTGACATGATTAGTAAGGTTTTATCACAAAGAATACACATGTGAAATATCAAAGCCCTATCACTGACCATTAAAAGATATAGCCAATCTTAATTTTTTTCAATTAGGTCAAATATCGAGGTCAAGATCACTAGGTCAAAAATTATGGTATGGTTAAAAAGGTCTCATCACAAGGAATACACATGTGAAATATCAAAGACCCATATTTTAAAATAACCAATGAAAATTTATGGGGTGTGATACCCAAAATGTTACAGACAGACAGACGGACGGACGGACGGACAAAGTGATCCCTAAGTGTCGTTATGCTTCGCAGGCGACACAAAAACAAAATAATTATATATTTTGCCGAGAGCGCGCCGTAGTAACTAGACGCCGACTTTTATTATACTTGTACAATTTTTATCACACAATGTTTTTAAACTTGACAATATAAGTATACATGTATTTATTGTATAAATAATATAAACAGACCAGTTACTCTATGATATACCAAATCCAGGGGAAAACAGAGATGAAACCCATTTATTATTTAGGGCCAAAAAAACTCTGAAAAATGGGCATGTTATATTAATATCCATTCGATAAATATACAAAACATTGTAAAACTTGAGTTATCTGCTCGAAAGGCGGCTAGAGAATGACCATTCATACATCCGAACACTCTGTACACATAGCAATTTCATTGGCTTAAATATCTACATTTTCATGAATTCAACAGCCCAAGAATAATATTCTCATGTAATTCGAACCCGTTAATACAATATTTTTCAGCTATACTTCGAAGCGCGGAAAAAATTAATTTCCGTGGTATACGTAGTATATCTGGATCTTTTAAAAGGTATTCAATGGGTAATGAAGGAATTTATGCCAAAACATTGAAACTAGATGTATCTATCATTCAATATATTTCTGTGTCATAAGATATTTAAAAAAATTGTACTAACCTGGTAGATCTCGAAATAAGAAATATGTTGAAAAGGGTCGTGTTCAGGAGTTATCTCCTCTTGATGGAAAATAAAGACAAAAATAATTGCAGAAAAACTAATTGGTGATTTCTTTATTTTTCAGTGAAATTTGATGAAATATTTTATTAGAAAGTTTTGACCACTCGATATTTGAAACTTCGTTATTCTGTTCAAAAAATAAATTTAAGGAAATATACTTTTTCCCATACAGTTCATTGTTAACTGTAAGGGCCCATAGCTTATAAAGTAACCAGTTTTTTTTTCAATATCTAAATTGATCAAAACTTTTTAATTTATTTTTACTTTATAACTATGCATTAATTTTAGGTCTCAGGATTGCAAAAATGGGTACCCCAATTACTTCCCATTACCCATTGAACACCTTAATTGAAACTTTTGTATTCATCCTGATTCCTTTCTTTTCCATATATTAAATTCCTGGTCCGCCTTTAAAATTGATCTTTGCCTCAATAGCCACAGCTAAAACATACGGAATTCTTCTCGGACTTTCTAGTAGGGATATATCACTTTTGACGTATTCGTAACCCTATCGTATCCAGTAGTGTACCGTGCCTATTCTCCAGTCCATTCGGAACGAAAATCGTGCAGATACAATTTCAATACACATAGATCATATATTTACAATACACGACTCACACATCGACATAATTTCGTTCTCAGTATAGGATCAATATTCTATAAACGAAAAATACTTGAGACTAAAAGAATTCGCAAAACTTTATTCACTATACACCATTTTTTTTCTCATAAAGGATAGAGACTTATTGATATAGGGGATATATGACTTTTTACGTATCTGTACCCTATCCATGCACGTATTGTGAATAATTTTCCCACCGTAACGGAGTAAATTTCCGGATTCTGTATTCATTTTAGTATTAATTAATAATCAATTAATTTGGCTTTAATTTGTGGAAAAAAGAACTTGTTTTAGACAGAATGTGACATCATACGCGATATAAAAACGCTGCAAATATATAAACGTTGCGAACTAAAGCATTAAAACGATAACTTGTACATCGGTCTTAAACATGCATGTATATTATGTATGATGCTATTGAATACGAAATAGTGTGGATGATAACATCGTAAACTGTTAACATTTGATGTATAAATGTATCTTCAAATTAGAACTGCATTTGCACAATATTCGTTCCGCTATGGACTGGGGAATAGGCACGATACGTTGTTGGATACGATACAGTTACGGATACGTCAAAAATGATATATCACATAACTATTATATAATCTTGAATTAAAAATGGTCAGTGCAGAGTGTAGTCATGCTGGAGAACAATCGTCATGAAACCTTAAGTGCAACTCAGAGTTTCCAATCTTCATAATCACACCCTTGTACGAATATAAGCCTTTTTATTGTGATTTTTAATCTGACGACGGGTTTTGTGTTTGACACGTATTCACTGAAAGATACAAAAGATTTAAGGTAAGTTAAAGGGATTAAGACCTCCTCTATATTTTCTATGTCTTTTGAATTTCAAATTCTATTATTTTCTTCGATATTTAATAGAAAATCAGCAGTACGAAATGCGGATGGCATTTAAACCAGATCCTAGTTGTAGTTGTAGTTGGTGTTCCATCCGGGTTACTGGGCTCAACCACAAGTGCTTCTTAACACAATCAAGTGATATATTGAGTCATGTACAGACGAAACATAATTTGTATATTGAGATATATGTATGTTATAAATAATGGTTGTTATTCAAAAGTAATCAATTTATATATTCTTAAGATGAAAAGGAATGAAATGATATGCCTTAATGGTTGCCCTTCTTTGAATGTCCGAGTTCAACGGGAGTGTAAAGTACTTTTCAAATAGAGCAGGAGTCATGCTATTTTCTTTGCTTTTATAATGAGACAAATTTCTTCCCATTTTCCGATTCCTTCGGGATCTGGGTGACCTGAATGTTTCGGTAATATGACCTAATAACATCGAAACCTTCAGAAGTAACATCCATTTTCAATTGTTCCTCACTAAAGAAGTGAAAGAAATCAGGAACAGTTCCTTTGTTAATGGACTTAACGAGTTCAAAATTATAGCTGCTTTCTGTCTTAATCTTTCATTCACCTTAACTTCCTCTAGCCATTGGACTCCTACGATTAGCTATTAAACGTCTTCAAATTCAATAGCATCATTTAAGAACAGATACATTTGCAGCATGAAGCAGACATGCACGTTTCGGGTACTTAACCCTCGTCAGTGATCCACAATCTAAGCAATGTAATATAACAAAGAGTGTGAAAGATTTTAAAGTGTAAAATATGTTTCCAATAATGTATCGAAAGACGTAACAGGAAGGCTAAGATATGATGCTACTACAGGATCAACGTTTTAAAAACTTCAAGAAATTTTGATAATAGATAGTTCGAATGCGTTCAAGAAACGATCAACCGAAGATGATCCAACTTGGCTACATGTGCCATCGGGACTCCTGGTATACCAGCAGTTACACAGCAGTTACACTCACAAAGTGGTGACGGCGGGTGCGGCTAGCCAACAGGTGATGCTTATTCCTCCCGGGCACCTGGTCCCACCTCTAGTTTGCTAGGGGTCCGTCGATGTTTAATTTTGTGCTCTATTGTGGGTGCTGTTGGGATTTCAGAACAGATATTTGCAGCATGGGCCAGACATGCACGTTTTGGGTATTTAGCCCTCGTCAATGATTTATTAAAATCATCGTGCCTCTCCCGATCAATATGTCCAAGATATCTACCTGCAATAACAAACAAACCTAGGAAACTAAAAGGTACTAATGTTTACTTCATTTTCATCAATCAATCTCCTTTGGGGAAATAAAACACGTCGGAGCACAAAATCCAGAAATTGACTCACAGAAGATTTGCTGAAATTGCGGGAGCGACTCCTTAACACTCTGAAGCAAATGTGCGTGTCCATGGATGCAATTCGTCCTAAGGATTTTAAGATGACTCTCACAAAGGTCCAGTGCAATAGTAGAAATATTTTGTTCCAATGCCTTGTATGTATTGATGCCAAACGCACAGCCGATGTCCAGCTAGAATGCTGTCCATCAAAGGACATTAATTGTTTAACGTCTTCAAATTCATTTAAGAGGAGATAAAATGGACCAGACATGAACGTTTTAGGTTCTTAACCCTCATACCTGGTCTTGTACAGTGGGAGATGGTATCGAACGTTGGTGTCCAGTCCAATCTGTGAGTGCTACAGCCTGGTGTTGTTGGAGATCCCCTCCTTTGTTCCATACTGATGAGGAATTGCATTGCTGAAATTTCGTGTTACAGTAATGTTTTCGTCGTATAATTCAGCGTTCATGTTTTTCCGCGGACAAACGTAATGAATGTGGTTGCAGTATATTCACGACAAATACTACATGCAATATGATATGTGAAATTAACTCCATGTTGTTTTTTTGACACAATATTACGCAACAACATGTAATTTAACCTTTTACATACAGTTTAATCCAATTTGATTTAATTTACCTAAGTGTTATTTTCTGTCATAACGTTTTGTTTAAAATCCTTTATGACCATTGTTATGTGTGCATTTTGTCATGTAGATGTAAATGAACTGTCTCGTATATCTAATTACGTTCGTAGATGTTTCGTTGTCTCCTATTGCTTGGTTGTTCGATTGCGTGGTGTAGATTGTTAGGTCAGGTCAGGGTTCAGGTCGGCCATGGTCTTAACCAGGATGGAAACATTATACTAACCCTTCACACTTTCATTGTTACAATTTAAGAATACTGGCAATATCCTGTCATTCTTGAAGGCAAGAATAACAGAAGTATATATATAGCGACGATCTTTTTTTTAAAGATCTTTATTCCGTTATAAGGGGAAGCATCTCCTGGAAGTGGATTTCTTGCGGGGATTTAATGCCACCAGAAAATGGGACTTGGCTTTGGGGGGGGAGGGGGGACCACACATAAACCGTCGAGACCAAGTGTCTTTATTTAGTGCGATTGAATTCATATGAGCCGGCAAGAATAACAGGAGTTTATATATAGTGATTATCTTTCTTTTAGTGATAAGGAGAGTTATCCCTGGGAAGAGGGTTTTTTGCGGGGATTCAATGCCTCCAGAAAACGGGGCTTCGCCTTTTTAATGGTTTCCAACACCAAGTGTCTTCAAATTCATTAGCATCATTTTAGAACAGACATGACAGATAAATTTACAGCATGGATTAAACAATAACCTACAAATTGCGGAATAAGCAGGATTGATCAATTAAACAATTTTAAAAATCAACTCCATTTCCAACGATAGGATTATCTTCTAATCGCATTTAATTGAAATCTAAATCGTAGTTTTGTGGAGTAAGAAAAAATACAATGTACACATTTTTTCACACCATATGGGGGGGATTAAACACAATTCGAAACATTTTCTAATTTAATTGGTCTTTATACCATTAGCAATGGAAATACCAAAAAAATAAAATAAATAAATAAATGTATTTGTCCTTATATTTCTTCATTGCTCATTGCTTTCATACTATTTCTAGTAATATAGGTAAATAACTTCAATCGAACACTCCCAATAATACGTAAAATTCACACAACTCAATATGGCGCGGAACCGAGAAGAACATAGACAGTGGATGCTGATACAGGACATTACTGGTTTAGCAAGACAATGGCCCTATAACATAAGAGAGTATGTGTATCTCTGGACTAGAAATTTAAAGCACTAGCAGAGAGTTCAGGTTATGACCTTTGCCTATGTCCATAGGTTGTCACCTGACGTATGTAATGGATTGGGTGGAGTTGAAGGGTCTGGTACACGATCAAGCTGCGGAACAATTTTGTGGCAATTATGCAGTAAGTTCGCTTTATATGTTCTATCAATCACTGTGTATTTTGTACAATCTTAATGTAGAATTTCATATTCGCCGTCCATAATATTGAGGTGAATTTTCTAATTACACTGTCTGGTAGAGGGAGGAAGGAATTGCACACTTTATGCCTAGAACGTCTCACAACGACAGTACCAATACCTCGACGGCAGGGTCAGGGTATGTACCTACAAATCCAAGAGGTGAGCTATAAGGATAATCGTGATGAAAAAAAACCAATTTAATTTAAACTGCATGATATAGATTCTAGTTATTATTTCATTTCTTAGATATGAAATAAACAGAAAAGAGGATTGAAATTGATACAAAATACGCATCTCTTTCAGATTGCGCATCCCTTTTAAATTCAATGAAGAGTGATCAAAAGTTTCACGGCTTGAACATAAAATGAAAAAAGAACATGGAAAAGGGATATTAGGTAAATAAAAGTTCATTAATTAACATACAATTATAAATATTATGCAAAAAAATTGAAATTGCAACAATTATCGGTATGTGCACGCTCCTTAAACAACTTAATGTTTTTAATTTTATGCAAACCTCAAATATTGATCGGAAAAAAGAATTAGATGAAATTATAAATTAATCTTAAATGAAATATGATTATCGATAGCAATATATCGTACATTTTATTGAAAGTTTGTATACGTAGTTTTTCAATATACTACGGAATAAAGAACATGAATAATGAAAAGTGGGCGGAACTTACTTTTAGTGCTTTTGAGCTATTAAGTCCGAGGGATTTATGTAATCCTTGGAATTTGAATTGCATTTTACTAAACAGCAAAGTTTCTGCATATGAATGTTGCAGATATAATGGGCTTTCGCAATGCGCATTCCATGCAATGTAAGGGGATGTTCAGGTGAAATGACTCTGAAGGAAATGAGTTGTTCCCCTGTATGGAAAAATTCCACTGCTCTGGTAGTAAGGGATCATCGTCGCCCATGTAGGACAAATTTCTTTTTATTTAAATCAATCTTCCGATCCAAGATGTTACAATTTTCATTAAAAACTACTTGGATGGTTGAAGTTTGCACAAGTAGGCAAAGAAAATATGAATAAAATCTATCTATTCAATTTGAGACAAAATTATACAATGTTTTAATTTTTATTTCACTTTTAAAAAATTTGAAAATATAGCCATATATCGTACATTTCATTTAAAATTTGTACACGTAGTTTATGAATACATCACGGAGTAAAGAACATGAATTTCACGTTTGTTCGATTTGACGGCGAACGGAAGATAACTCAATATTCATTTGAGTTGTCTTTCTTTAACCGCTAGCAAGGGAATAAACATTTTTTTTTACAATATTACGCATTTTTAATATTATGTTTCCATAAAAAAGAACAATACAACTTTTAAAAAAACAAAAACAAAACAAAATTAAAACAAAAATACATAAGCAGGCATCATTCTTTCAAATCACGCGTATCCATAACCGAGTGTTCGATTTTCGATTGAAATCAGTCGAGTCTGAAAATGTTATACGAGGTATAGTGGTACCCGTATAAGAACACGTTTTTGCCACGTAGATTTCTACAAAGTCAATATTCCATGCATCATCACATGAATAAGACTGAATTTCACTCTGACTTTCAGTTGGAGCTAATCCTTTAGCCATGTCAGACACGAGAAAAAGTGGGCGGATCTACAATGAGAGAACATTTAGTGCTTTTGAGCTGTTAAATCCCCGGGATTTCAAGAATCATTCGAATTTTTATGGTCTTTTACTAAACAGTGAAGATTCTGTTCAGGAATGGTGCAAAGATAATGACCTGGCAATGCGCATTCCATGGGGCTGTTGAGGGGAAATGACTCTGAAGGAAAAGAGTAGTGCCCCTGTAGGAAAATATTCAGCTGCTCTGGTAGTAAGGGATTACCGTCGCCCACGTATGACAAATTCAACTTTTTAAAATCAATTTTCCGATCCAAGATGTTACTCGTTTCGTTAAAAACTACTTGGATGGTTAATGTTTGCACAATTATGCAAACTTTTCGGGTATGGCATATAAAAGCACTGTCGTAAACTGGGCATCTTACATAACTGAAAGAAAACAAAACAAAATGGAAACAAAAATACATAAGCAGGCATCATTCTGTCAAGTAACGCATATCCATAACCGAGTGTTCGATTTTTGATTGAAATCTGTCGAGTCTGAAAATGTTTTATGAGGCATAGTGGTACCCGTATAAGAACACGTTTTTGCCATGTAGATTTCTGCAAAGCCTATTTTTCATGCATCATCACATGCATTAGTACTTAATTTCACTCTGACTTTCAGTTGGAACTAATCCTTTAGCCATGTCAGACACGAGAAAAAGTGGGCGGAAGTACAAAGAGAGAACTTTTAGTACTTTTGAGCTGTTCAATCCCCGGGATTTCAAGAATCCTTGGAATTTTTATAGCCTTTTACTAAACAGTGAAGATTCTGTTCAGGAATGGTGCAAAGATAATGACCTGGCAATGCGCATTCCATGGGGCTGTTGAGGGGAAATTACTCTGAAGGAAATGAGTAGTGCCCCTGGAAGGAAAATATTCCGCTGCTTTGGTAGTAAGGGATTATCGTCGCCCACGTATGACAAATTCCACTTTTTAAAATCAATTTTTCGATCCAAGATGTTACTCTTTTCGTTAAAAACTACTTGGAAGGTTTATGTTTGCACAAGTGTGGAAACTTTTCGGGTATGGCATATAAAAGCACTGCCGTAAACTGGGCATCTTACATAAGAGTTCTAGAACTGTTCAAAGAATATTTTGAGAGGACAATGAAACACCAGAAACTATCAGGAGTAATAGAAATAGATGCATCCTTATTTGGAAGGCGAGTCAAGCACCATAGAGGAAATCCTAACGCTGGTTTAAAGGTAAGTGCAATTCAATTAACATATCTCACACATCATCCATTTCTTTATTGCATTAGTTTGAACAAAAAATATTTAAATGCTTCTTTTTCTTCAGTTATACTTTATCTGAAACAAAGAATGGAAAATATTGAAACTAAGTGTTGGAATCATTAATATTTCTGCATTGTGAGTATTGAATAAATTGTCATTTTGAAACATTTCTGTGAGTGCATGTTATTAAGCTTACTACAGACTCTAATATAAAATACTTTACCTGCATCATTTTATCATATTGAAATGAGAAGTATTCTTCAACTTTGTATTTAGATATGGATCTTTAGATTGATGGAGCGTGACAGCGGCAAAATGATTCTTTACAGGGTATCCGACAGGACCGATGGCACTCTGGTGCCAATTATACGTCGGCATGTCGAGGAAGGGTCGACCATCTACAGTGATGGATGGTCGGCTTACTGTTCTTTAAATGAGATAGGATATAATCATTTTACAGTAATCCATAAATATTCTTTCGAGGTAAGACAATAGTCTTTCACAAAATTGAGATGAAAATGAATAAATTCTATCCATTCAATTTTATACAAAACTATACAATGTTTTCATTTTTATTTCACTTTTAAAAAAATTGAAAATATAGCCATATTTCGTACATTTTATTTAAAATTTGTACATGTAGTTTATGAATATATCACGGAATAGAGAACATTAATTTCACGTTTGTTCGATTTCACGGCCAACGGAAGATAACTCGATGTCTTTCTTTTAACCGCTAGCGACGGAATAAACAAAAAATTTGTACAATATTACGCATCTTTGATATTATGTTTCAAAACAAATAAGAACAAAACAACATTTAAAAAAAATAAATCAAAAATACATAAGCAGGCATCATTCTGTCAAATCATGCATATTCATAACTGAGTGTTCGATTTTCGATTGAAATCAGTCGAGTATGAAAATGTTATACATGGCATAGTGGTACCCTTATAAGAACACGTTTCTGCTACGTAGATTTCTGCAAAGTCAAATTTTCATGCATCATCACATGAATAAGTACTAAATTTCACTCTGACTGTCAGTTGGTACTTATCCTTTCGCCATGTCAGACACGAGAAGAAATGGGCGAAACTTCAGAGAGAGACCTTTTAGTGCGTTTGAGCTGTTAAATCCCCGGGATTTCAAGAATCCTTGGAATTTTTATGGCCTTTTACTAAACAGTGAAGATTCTGCATATGAATGGTGCAAAGATAATGACCCGGTAATGCGCATTCCATGGGCCTGTTGATGGGAAATTACTCTGAAGGAAATGAGTAGTGCCCCTGGAGGGAAAATATTCCGCTGCTTTGGTAGTAAGGGATCATCGTCGCCAACGTAGAACAAATTTCTTTTTATTTGAATCAATCTTCCGATCCAAGATGTTACAATTTTCATTAAAAACTACTTGGATGGTTGAAGTTTACACAAGTAGGCAAAGAAAATATGAATAAAATCTATCTATTCAATTTGAGACAAAATTATACAATGTTTTAATTTTTATTTCACTTTTAAAAAATTTGAAAATATAGCCATATATCGTACATTTCATTTAAAATTTGTACACGTAGTTTATGAATACATCACGGAGTAAAGAACATGAATTTCACGTTTGTTCGATTTGACGGCGAACGGAAGATAACTCAATATTCATTTGAGTTGTCTTTCTTTAACCGCTAGCAAGGGAATAAACAAAAATTTTTTACAATATTACGCATTTTTAATATTATGTTTCCATAAAAAAGAACAATACAACTTTTAAAAAAACAAAAACAAAACAAAATTAAAACAAAAATACATAAGCAGGCATCATTCTTTCAAATCACGCGTATCCATAACCGAGTGTTCGATTTTCGATTGAAATCAGTCGAGTCTGAAAATGTTATACGAGGTATAGTGGTACCCGTATAAGATCACGTTTTTGCCACGTAGATTTCTACAAAGTCAATATTCCATGCATCATCACATGAATAAGACTAAATTTCACTCTGACTTTCAGTTGGAACTAATCCTTTAGCCATGTCAGACACGAGAAAAAGTGGGCGGATCTACAATGAGAGAACATTTAGTGCTTTTGAGCTGTTAAATCCCCGGGATTTCAAGAATCATTCGAATTTTTATGGTCTTTTACTAAACAGTGAAGATTCTGTTCAGGAATGGTGCAAAGATAATGACCTGGCAATGCGCATTCCATGGGGCTGTTGAGGGGAAATGACTCTGAAGGAAAAGAGTAGTGCCCCTGTAGGAAAATATTCAGCTGCTCTGGTAGTAAGGGATTACCGTCGCCCACGTATGACAAATTCAACTTTTTAAAATCAATTTTCCGATCCAAGATGTTACTCGTTTCGTTAAAAACTACTTGGATGGTTAATGTTTGCACAATTATGCAAACTTTTCGGGTATGGCATATAAAAGCACTGTCGTAAACTGGGCATCTTACATAACTGAAAGAAAACAAAACAAAATGGAAACAAAAATACATAAGCAGGCATCATTCTGTCAAATAACGCATATCCATAACCGAGTGTTCGATTTTTGATTGAAATCTGTCGAGTCTGAAAATGTTTTACGAGGCATAGTGGTACCCGTATAAGAACACGTTTTTGCCACGTAGATTTCTGCAAAGCCTATTTTTCATGCATCATCACATGCATTAGTACTTAATTTCACTCTGACTTTCAGTTGGTACTAATCCTTTCGCCATGTCAGACACGAGAAAAAGTGTGCGGAAGTACAAAGAGAGAACTTTTAGTGCTTTTGAGCTGTTCAATCCCCGGGATTTCAAGAATCCTTGGAATTTTTATGGCCTTTTACTAAACAGTGAAGATTCTGTTCAGGAATGGTGCAAAGATAATGACCTGGCAATGGGCATTCCATGGGGCTGTTGATGGGAAATTACTCTGAAGGAAATGAGTAGTGCCCCTGGAAGGAAAATGTTCCGCTGCTTTGGTAGTAAGGGATAATCGTCGCCCACGTATGACAAATTCCACTTTTTAAAATCAATTTTTCGATCCAAGATGTTACTCTTTTCGTTAAAAACTACTTGGATGGTTTATGTTTGCACAAGTGTGAAAACTTTTCGGGTATGGCATATAAAAGCACTGCCGTAAACTGGGCATCTTACATAAGAGTTCTAGAACTGTTCAAAGAATATTTTGAGAGGACAATGAAACACCAGAAACTATCAGGAATAATAGAAATAGATGCATCCTTATTTGGAAGACGAGTCAAGCACCATAGAGGAAATCCTATCGCTGGTTTAAAGGTAAGTGCAATTCAATTAACATTTCTCACACATCATCTATTCTTTATTGCATTAGTTTGAAAAAAAAATAGTTAAAGGCTTCTTTTTCTTCACTTATACTTTATCTGAAACAAAGAATGGAAAACATTGAAAGTAAGTGTTGGAATCATTAATATTTCTGCATTGTGAGTATTGAATAAAATGTCATTTTGAAAATAATTCTGTGAGTGCATGCTATTCAGCTTACTACCGACTATACTATAGAATATATTACCTGCATCATTCTATCTTGTTGAAATGTGAAGTATTCTTCAACTTTGTATTTAGATATGGATCTTTGGATTGATGGAGCGTGACAGTGGCAAAATGATTCTTTTCCCAGCATCCGACAGTACCGATGAAACTCTGGTGTCAATTTTACGTCGGCATATCTAGGAGGGTGGACCATCTACAATGATGGATGGTCGGATAACTGTTCTTTAAATGAGATGGGATATAATCTTTTTACAGTACTTCATCAATATTCTTTCAAGGTAAGACATTAATCTTTCACAAAAATTAGATGAATATGAACAAAATCTACCTATTCAATTTGATACAACACTGTTAAATGTTTTCAATCTTATTTCACATTTTTAAATTTTACAAAAATATTTTCACGCAATCTTTCATTTTATTAAAGGAATTCACTGTCACATTATTTTTTATCTTTAGTATAACGGATAAATATATATCTAGTTTGTTTTTCAATAGAAAGTATACGTGAATGTTGAAACCAAAGAAGAAGTGTCAGTGCACACGAATCGAATTGAGAAGTCCTGGAAGCATGCAAAAGATAACTTTCGTCGGATGGTGGAGAGGAAACTTGGACAGTTTGAGGGGCACATTGCAGAGATGATGTGGAGATGCGACACCAGAGATGATCTATTCTTCAAGTTCTTCGAACTTCTAAGGAGTGTATATCAACTGGATACCCCACCACTCCCCGGTTTGATACTTGGAGGCCTGGTAGCAGCACTGGTGACCCTCCTGTGACCTGGGAAATTATGCCAGGTGCGTTACGAGTATCCAAGTTTTAGATATTAATTCAAAGCATGTATTGCACTGTATTTGAAATAAAACCTATAAAGGAAAAAGAAACACAAAATAATAGAAATTCAAAGATAACCATCCAAGTGCTTACCATAAAACAATTGAGGGGATCTCCAACAACACCAGGTTGTAGCACCCACAGCAAAACCCCAAACACCCAATGCAAAAACACAAAGCAGACAAGCACAGAAAGAGACGCGTAAGGGAAAGGAACGTCAACGCACAACACAGAAACATCAAACACAAAGGACTACACATACACCAACGAGACCAATGGGCAACCGATGCCGACTTAGGACGGCCATCTGCCACGGAAATAGCAGAAGGTATGGTTATCCTGGATTACTTGCGCACAACCCTCCCACTTTTCCGATTACCCAGAGGTCTCGAAGAACGTACAATTGTGGTGTAAAACAATCTCCTCACTGTCAGATGACCACACACAAACAAGACCGCAAAACGCAGGGGCCCAAGCAACACAGATGAATATGTCAATGGATATAAAAAAGAGGGCGTACGTAATACAATCCGTGCTCTGCCGCCGCGAGCTCATGTATGTTATCACCCGAGGAGTCCGACTGACATTCAGAGAGGACAGGTGGCCGGGGCCCTGTCTTCTCTAAAGAGGTTTGGACAGGGCCCGTCATGGAGTCCCGTCGTCACAGTCAGTCAGAGTGCAAGATTTAAGAATGCGCTTGTTCAAGACTGTAGATTGGTCAAGTACCAAGCCTAGTGTCCGTCTGGTGACATTAGGATCATACCTACGGTATAAAAGGCGTTTGATGATTCTGATGCATTTTCGATAGTGATGTTGTCTATCTTTGATCCTTCTTATTTTCTAGTACTTTATATAGCCAATACAGATGCAGAATCATGCTCTGATAGGGAGGTTGCTGCTCCTGCCGGGGGTTCCCAGAAACCCGTTGTTATTTCCAGCGACAGTGGCCCAAACCGCTATCCAACCGCATTCCAACAAAACAAACCTCTCCACTTTAAACCACAGGGTCCACATGGAAATTTCTCACTTGAAAGGAGTCTTCTTGGTTAGCACATTTGTATTCTATACTCTCATCTCTAGTGTTGAAATTGCGATTCGAAAATAAAATAATAAAAAATTCAGACATGGATAAATGTTTTCATCACAGATGTGATATCAATGGACATAAACTTAAAAAAGATTTATTTAATTTACTTACATTAAAATGACTTTTCAAATCGTGCAGAAATGATGTCTATAACCGTCATTTCTCATGAAGGTCAAGACGGTAATTTTGTCCATATTACAATGAGTTAAAGAATAACCTGACAATAATCTCAACAACACTCACAATAGAGCACCACATTGAGCATCGACGGACCCCTAGCAAGGTAGAGGTTGGACCAGGTGCCCGGGAGGAGTAAGCATCCCCTGTTGGCTAGCCGCATCCGCCGTCGATGTTTATGTACTATAAAACAATAAATAAAATGCATACATTGCAATGTCTGAGGTTATATGACAATTATATATATCGAAAGAGCTATGGCGACCATGTCGAAAATATTCAAAACACTATCTGTCAAACCCCTCGCGGGGAACATTTTTCAGGCTCCACACGGCAAAGGGCATAAGTGTGACACAAATGAGTTAAAGAAGATCCTGACAATAATCTAAACAGCACTCACAGTAGAGCACCAAATTGAGCATCGATGGACCCCTAGCAAGCTAGAGGTGGGACCAGGTGACCGGGAGGAGTAAGCATCCCCTGTTGGCCAGCCGCGCCAACAGCTTCTACACCCAACCCCGCTCCCTCTAATCAAACTTCATGCATTGGTTTCTGCTTCTTGTATTCTTTATAGACACCACGATTTTTCATTTCATTGATTTCTTGAGTGTTGATCACATCCACATATATTTTCAAAAAAAATACAATTGCTTACATATCTATCATCATTTGCTTTCAGGAAAACTGAAGTTAGGGCATCGACAGTGCCCAGAGAGAGTGTGTCGTCATCAACCAGGTTTCAAAGAAAAGAATATGGTCAGCGAGAGCGACGACACTGACAATCCTGAGCCGATGATCCCTGCATCAGCATCCCCTTCTCGTCGAAGAAATCCCCGAAAGCATCTGGGAAAAGGGAATTGAAAACTGGCAACCCTTACGCAAAATCAGCGTTTCTCTTGTCGGATGAAGATGTCTTCAAATAGACTTTTTTCAATGTATAATATTAGTCATTTTTATCACTGGATAAACTGTTGATCTTCTATGATTCGTCTCTTGTTGTTTACTTCAATCTGATTGGTCAGTTTTTTGCCGCCTCAGCGTGTTTCGATTTGAAGTCATTTCGGTTCTTGTATACATTTATGAAAGCATTCTAAAGATTCTGCTTGCTATTGAGTAAATGTACCGATTTTAGCGATTTCTGATAATTAATTATCCGGTTTGTTTAACAAGAAGGTATCAAAAAGAAGTCTCAACAGATTGGAATAAGATACAGATACTTTTAAAACTTCGACGAAAAGCTTTATATTATGCAGAATCCGCAAGTTCTGCATTCTCTCTGTTTTATTATTTATTTATTTTTTGGGGTGCTAAATACTCGTACAAGTAGCGAAACAAAACGTGTAAAATGTTTAACGTCTTTAGATTCATCAGCATCATTTTAGAGCACATAAATTTACAGAATGGACCAGACAAGCACGTTTGGCGTATTTAACCCTCGTCAGTGATACTCAATCTAAACAATGTAATATGGCCAAAATGTTTGAAAATTATGTCCTAAACATACCGAAAGACGCAACAAGATGGCTGGGATATGATGCTACAGGAGCCAGGTTTTAGAAATTTGAGAAAATTTGTAAACAGATATTTTCAAACTCGTTTGAAAAAACGACCAACCTTAATTGATCGAACTTGGCTACATGTGCCCTCGGGGACTCCTGGTCCACCAGCAGTGACACTCTCCAAGTGGTACAAATGTTAAACGTCTTCAAATTCATTAACATCATTTTAGAGCAGATCAATTTACAGCATGGACCATATATAAGATCGCTTACGACCAAAATGGATCTCACCAGAGCTAAAAAATGCTCGATATCAAATAAATGATACCCAAAATTATAAAATGTGGCGTAATAAAGTAATTTCTCTCTTGTGCAAATCAAAAGAAGAATATTATAAAAATACAGTAAATGAAAATATGAATTCTCGCGATATAATGAAAACACTAACAGAGTTAAATCCACGATGCACTGGCATTCAGTCTGTATCATCTCAATTGGACGAACTTCCAAACTTATCTTATTAATTGTTTTTACGAATGTATCTCAAAATTTTGTTGATGAGATTCATGACAACAGAGAAGCTTCAGATAAGCAAAGGACATACATTTCTGCAAGGATACCAGACTACACAACATTTTCCATTACAAGGCATTGATGAAACTGAAGTATTTTCAACTTTGTCGAAATTGAATGTCAATAAATCCTACGGAATTGATACACTTGGACCGAAATTACTCAAATCATGCGCCATCATTTTCTCTAAACTTTATTTTATTTTATAAATCGAAGTATTGACGAAGGTGTATTCCCAGCCGATCTTAAAATAGCTAGATTTACACCAGTATTGACGAGAGGAGACAGATCTGACCGCTACAGACCAATATCAATGTTAAAGGACTTTAAATTCAATAGCATCATTTAAAACCAGATAAATCTACAGCATTGACCAGACATGCACGTTTCGGGTACTAAACCCTCGTCAGTGATCCTCAGTCTAAACAATGTAATACGGTCAAAATGTATGAAAATTATTATGTCCAAAAATGTACCAAAAGACGTAACATAATGGGTGGGATATGATGCTACAGGACCCACGTTTTAGAAATTTCAAGAAATTTTATCTACACATACTTTCTAAACTCTTTGAAAAGCATATTACCATTCAAATTAAATATGTCCTCGAAATGAACAGTATAATTAATAATAAACAGTCTGGAATCAGCATCACTCCTGCCAAACGGCCCTTACAAAAATCACTGAAAAATGATTAGAAGAAATTGATAAAGGGAATATTACAGGGTTTTATTAATAGATTTCAGAAAAGCTTTTGACCTTGTAAACAATAATATCCTTCTTGACAAATTAAAATGCTATAAGTCGAGTTTACTTCCTATCTCTCTAACAGAAGTTAGTATGTAGAAATGAATGGCCAAAAATCCGAGCACTCCTTTGTTACTACATGTAGTGGAGTTCCACAAGGATCTGTACTAGGACCTATCCTTTTCCTCATATACATAAACGATCCACCTCTTCCTGTTAAGAATAAATATATTTTAGCTGATAACACTACCTTACAGAAATCTGCACCATCCATAGGATTAATTGAATCTGAAATAAATTCAGACGCAGAACTAGTACAAAAATGGTGTTTACAAAACAGCATGGTAATAAATCCGTCAAAAACAAAATCAAAGGTTATTGACTCCAAACACCGAATCTTAAGTATGAACTCTTATCTTGCGATAACAATTGATGGAAATTTAATTGAAAGCGTTCAGAATGATAAGCTACTTGGTGTTCAAATAAACAATACCATTCATTATTCTAAGCATATGGACGTTAAATGTCAAACAATATCCTCAAAACAGGTTCTTCTCAGGCGAATAAAACGATTTCTTCCCCTCCAATACAGACTACTTTACCAAAATGCTTATATCTTAACATGCTTAGACTATTTTCTCACTATATGGGGAAACGCACCTAAAACACATTTGGCTAGGGTGTATGATCTACAAAAAGTGCAGCCTGATTTTTTTTTTTATATAAACCCTCAGATTGTCCCTCTCGGTCCTTATTTAAAGAGTTACAATGGATGACTATATGAAAAGATTGAATTTAATAAGGTAGTTCTGATCTACAAAGCTCTAAACTTTCAAACCCCTAGATATATAACTTATCATTCTGACAAAGCTTCCAGTTCCAATAGTTTACGCTCAGCATCTAATAGGGATCTCTTCATCCCTAAGCATAATTCGGAACAATTAAAGAAAATTTTAAATATTCAGTTACATTGATTTGGAACAATCTTCCTAATTTAAAGTCCTCCTCTAGCCTGGTTAGATTCAAAAAGTCACTGGAAAATATATACTTGCCTACGATTGAAAATTGAGTTTGTAAATATGACAGACTGAAATGTTTTCACTGAACTACAGCCATGTTACATGTAATCATCTATAGACATAAAGGACGAGTTCCGGAAAAAAACGGATATCAACGGAAACGTACAAGTAACGGACGCTCCTTCTCACTTCAAACTTTCCATTGGACAGAACGGATACCAACGGACATCGCCAGACAAGTAACGGACTCAACGGACGACTTACGGATAATTAAAGGATGCAAACGAAGACCAACTGATATAAATTTTGTTACTCGTTCGTTCGCCTTATCCGGCTAGGTGTGACAGAAGTATTAGATTTTAACTAGGTTTTTTTTCACTGAGCCATGAAATTTTGTCGAAGTCGCATTTATACAAAAAACATACAACTTTCATTATGTCACTGATACATGAAATTTTGTCGAAGTCGCATTTATTCAAAAGACACACGACTTTCATTATGCAAATTATCTTTATATTTTATTCTTATTTTGGTGATGAATACTAGCATGGAATATTCAGGCTCCCTTTATGTCAATTCTTCTGTATAGACATTTAGTCACTTAGTCAAACATTTAGAAATGCGATGTCTCTTACACGTAGTACTGTTAAGTATTAGATTTATCAACCTGTAGCGCATTTCAAATTCTGATAACACCGCATGGGATCGAAACAATTGATATCGTGATTCCGTGCGGAGGATTTTTATTGTTTTTTCATCATTAAAAAGAAATGAGGTTGCAGCATCAACAGCAAAACTCCAAGACACCCAATGCAAAAATGCAGAGCAGACACCCGCATAAAGAGATAACAAAGGGACAAGGAACATCAACTTACACCATAGAAACATGAAACAAAAAAGACCACAAAAAAACCATCTTAGGACTGCCATCTGCCACACAAGTGGCAGACGGTGTAGTTATCCGGATTAAGTGCGCACAATCATCCCACTTTTCCGATTACCCAGAGGTCACGATAAACGCACAATTGTGGTGTAAAATAATTTCATCGCTGTAAGGTGGAAATACAGACAGTATGACGCTGGGGCCCATGAAACACACATATGGATATGTAAATGGATATACAAAATACAGAAGGCATTAGAAATACAGTCCGTTCTCTGCCGGTTGTAGCGAGCTCATGCAAGTGAAACTCCGAGGGGTCCAACGGAGATTCAGATGCACCAGACACGTTAAATTCTCATCAGTAATACTTCCAGCCAAAGTGCTTTTCAAGAGCCGCCAGAATTAATTTCAGTAGCGCCCTCTGGGTTTTTTTTTTTTTTTAGAATTCAAATTTGTGCATTTACTTTGCAGGGAGTACGCTACAGTTACTCCAAATGTCCTGAAGGGGCTATTCAGTAGCATATCCAAATGAAATCTATGTTCAAAATAGTATATGGATCGATGGTGCTACATTTTAAGATTTGAAATAGCTGTAAGGAAGCGGATGATATATTTTTGTTGTTGTTCATCGTGTTTTCCTCAATTATGCAACTTGGTGCTTCACTGTAAGTGATGTTGAGATTGTCGTCAGGATCATCTTTATCTCATTCCTATACATCGATAGACAGAAAAAATATTAAAGTCATTTCTTTAGAATTTAATTATATTACTATCTAATTAATATCTAGTTAATTTTGCAAATGACAGCATTTAAGCATTGTTCATTTTCAAGTTCAAAACTGGCGACACAATATTTGAACAGGCCTAAGTTAGCAGCTCTCGACTTAAGTGACGTTATAAAAGGCGAGTTATAGTCTTTACAGCTTCATATAGATAGAATTTCTCTATGTACGTTTGTATAGGTGTTATACAGACACTACGGAAATAAAGAAATTATTTGCGCTTGTCTATTCATAGTTGATGTGGATACTGAAACTTAATCCTGTTTTGAGATTTCCTCGCTTGACTTGAGTTTCAATGTCCTGTCATCCCGTAAGGTCACATCTGTCCAATGCCCTGTTAATACCAGTTTTTCTTTTTATTGCTTATTACATTTCTCTTCTCAAATTCTGATAATACCCTTTATCGATTCCTTTTCGTTCACCGTGTTATCCGTCGGCCATTTTGTTTTTGTTTTTATTTGCTTTTGAACTAAATGGCAATAGGTACATATTAATCATATTTTTGCATGGGTTACGTGTTTTGAATGGGGTGTTTTGTTGTGGGTGCTGCAATCGATTGATGGAGATGCCCTCATTTCTATTATACTTTGGACGGTAATCTATCACATTAGAAAAAAAAATGAGTCAGTAAACCGGATTAAGAGTGCACACTTTTCCTAATTGTCTACACATTTACTGTTTGTCTGTTTGCGTTATTATCGTCGCTCGAAGTCGGTAGATGGTGTAAATTTGCCTCAGACTTTTCATCTAGCGCCGTTCGTGTTTCATCAATTTCTTTGTTTCTTTTTCTGTTAAAGGTACAAATAGTCTAACAGGGATTAAACTGTCAACAATGAAGTTTGACCGTAAATAGCTTTTAAATACTACCATTTGAACATCTATATATTACTTACATAAAATACCTCTCACATTTTTGTGTCGCCTGCGAAGCATAGCGACACTTTGGGATGACTTTGTCCGTTGTCCGTCTGTCCGTCTGTCCGTCCGTCCGTCCGTCCGTCTGTCTGTCTGTCTGTCACACTTTGGGTGTCACAGCCCATAACTTTTGATTGGTAAGTGATAGGGCTTTGATATTTCACATGTGTATTCCTTGTGACAAGACCTTCTTACACATACCATAATTTTTGACCTAGTGACCTTGACCTACATATTTGACCTACTTTTCAAAAAAATTAAGAATGGATATATCTTTTGATTGGTAGGTGATAGGGCTTTGATATTTCACATGTGCAATCCTTGTGGCAAGACCTTTCTACACATACCATTATTTTTGACCTTGTGACCTTGACCTAGATATTTGACCTACTTTTGAAAAAAAAGATAAGATTCGCTATATCTTTTGATTGGTAAGTGATAGGGCTTTGATATTTCACATATGTATTCTTTGTGACAAGAACTTCCTACACATACAATAATTTTTGACCTAGTGACCTTGACCTACATATTTGACCTACTTTAAAAAAAATTAAGAATGGATATATCTTTTTATTGGTAAGTGTTAGGACTTTGATATTTCACATGTGCAATCCTTGTGGCAAGACCTTTCTACACATACCATTATTTTTGACCTTGTGACCTTGACCTAGATATTTGACCTACTTTTGAAAAAAAGATAAGATTCGCTATATCTTTTGATTGGTAAGTGATAGGGCTTCGATATTTCACATGTGTATTCCTTCTGACAAGACCTTTCTACACAGACCATTAAATTTGACCTTTTGACCTTGATCTAGATATTTGACCTACTTTTTAAGAAAAGTAATATTGGCTATATCTTTTGATTGGTAGGTGATAGGGCTTTGATATTTTAAATGTATTTTCCTTGTAACAATGCCATTCTACACATACCATTATTTTTTTACCTTTTGACCTTGACCTACATATTTGACGTACTTTTCAAAAAAATTAAGAATTGATATATCTTTTGATTGGTAAGTGATAGGGCTTTGGTATTTCACATGTGTATTCCTTGTGACAAGACCTTTCTACACAGACCATAAAATTTGACCTTTTGACCTTGATCTACATATTTGACCTAGACCTACTTTTCAAGAATTTGGATCCACTTTCTAGAATAATAATCAAACCGCTTCGCAGGCGACACAAGCATTCCTTGGATTGCTATTTTTGTTTTATAGACGTTTTTACTCTCTGGTACACACGATTTCGGTAACTTCGGAAATTGTTATTTTGCATATACAGTATGTAGAAATATTTAACGTTTACCAAGGTCAAAGTGAACACGCTATCACGATCAGCCAATTGCTTGAATGAACTTTACATCGTGGGATTACTACGAAACATGTAGTAAACCACGTATACAGTCTTTTTGAAATTCTCTCTAAAAAAACTAACTCACTAATATTTCATTAATTGCAAATACAAGGTTGATATCATGTATAGATATCATGTTCCATTCAAATCACCATTTTGAACGTGGATAATCGAACACTTTCAAATGACTAACAACGTGTAATAGTGTATGACGGCTTGAATGGGAGGCAGGTGTAGTCTGCTATACACATGTGCGTTTGTTTATCAAATCCTGAATGAAAATTAACTTTTATTTAGTTATGATTATGATGTTCGTAGCTTAATATTCGATTTAGACTGTGAATATATATATTATATATACACATATCAAAATCACTGTGGATTTATATACACGTCAAATGTAAACGTCTTCAAATTGAACAGCATCATTTAAGAACAGATGAATTGGCAACGTGGACTAGACCTTATATATACACTTCTGATAGATAAAATTAAACGAGAACTGTACATGTACATGTACACTGTAGATCCCTTTGGCTAATTTTCCCTCAGACTCGTCAGAGTTTCACGGTCGTCCTCTAAGCTAGGTCCATATAACTTTCCAATACCAAGCCAATACAATTTGTTCATTACATTTCTCTTTTCAGATTTGATAACACCGATTGTCAATTCATTTTCGTTCCACGTGTTATCCGTCAGCCATGTTGTTTTGTTTTGAGACAGTACTGGCCTTATGCAAATAAGCGCTTACACGTGTTCGCAATCGGTCTTCTACGGAGAAAAGTAGGTTATGTAAGGGTACCCATTTCATAAACAATAATTGATCACACTCGGTAGTGAGGGCATATGTGACTATTGTAACAAGCCAGTTTCTAATTTCTAAGCATGATAGACTCGATTGCGTTAAAATTTTGACAAAAATAGTTGATTCATGGTTTGATCTTGACGAGACCTTTTGTACCTTTAAGTTGATACTTCGGTTTTGTGTACTTGATTCTGTTATGGGTCAGAATACCCCAAAACGCCAGCAAAAATCAGACAAAGACAGAATAAAAATTTACAAGTTTAATTATGTACAAAATATATATATTTCAAATGATTACAACTTACAATACAATGTCCGGATCAAAGTGTCCGTTACGGTCCACAAAGTCTATCGAATGACTGGTTTCCGGTAATCACAAACGTTCCCGAAAGATCTCTGTCCAAACGTTGTTAAATGGATTAAAGTCTCAACAAATAAGGTGTCCCAGTATATCAGAATAGATGAATGAATCGTGTCTACGAATGTGTACGAATGTCTCTCAACACAGTTCCTCAGAGGTATTTATACTTAATACCAATGAATTAACCAGAAGCTTCTAGAACAATGACTCATTACAAATGATTAACAATAGAGTAAATTCTAGAAATCACAGTCATGTGATGATAATGATGTAACAAAGAACATACTGGAATATTCTCTAATGAAATAAACATGACATAGTAAAATCTAGAAAGAATTATTATGAAATCATTAAATAAAATGATTAAGTACATGTGTACCTACATAAAGTAAAACTAAAATAATACATGACCCACAACACCTCCCCCCTTAAAAAAAGTTTGAATGTCAATGAAAACTTAGGTGGTAAATTCTGCAAAAAACACTCATGAAACTCTCGATAGTGCATCTGCAATCACATTGTCTTTGCCCTTGATATGGTTGATAATGATATTGTACTCTTGCAACAATAAACTCCACCTTGTAAGTCTATGATTCTTGTTTGACATTTTGGTTTCGCTTGAAACAGGTTCAACAGGAAAATCGTATGACGAAAAGATTTCCTCAGCTAAAAGCTCTTTAGCCACAATATTTCTAATTTCTTGTTTTCTCATAGAAGATTTTACATCTAACTTCAAGTGAAGACCTAAACCAATCAAATCATCTTTCTTCAATGATTCGAACTCTTGTACAGTCGGCGATTTCAAAAATTCAGTGACCGAAAATACCATGATTGATTTCTGCTGGCAAAAGTTTTACTAAAAAAATTCCTTTTTTCAAAAAACGAACTTTACGTAAAGTGCAAATATGCAGAGATTACGATCCCGGACGAGCCCCCAATTCTGTTATGGGTCAGAATACCCCAAAACGCCAGCAAAAATCAGACAAAGACAGAATAAAAATTTACAAGTTTAATTATGTACAAAATATATATATTTCAAATGATTACAACTTACAATACAATGTCCGGATCAAAGTGTCCGTTACGGTCCACAAAGTCTATCGAATGACTGGTTTCCGGTAATCACAAACGTTCCCGAAAGATCTCTGTCCAAATGTTAAATGGATTAAAGTCTCAACAAATAAGGTGTCCCAGTATATCAGAATAGATGAATGAATCGTGTCTACGAATGTGTACGAATGTCTCTCAACACAGTTCCTCAGAGGTATTTATACTTAATACCAATGAATTAACCAGAAGCTTCTAGAACAATGACTCATTACAAATGATTAACAATAGAGTAAATTCTAGAAATCACAGTCATGTGATGATAATGATGTAACAAAGAACATACTGGAATATTCTCTAATGAAATAAACATGACATAGTAAAATCTAGAAAGAATTATTATGAAATCATTAAATAAAATGATTAAGTACATGTGTACCTACATAAAGTAAAACTAAAATAATACATGACCCACAACACCTCCCCCCTTAAAAAAGTTTGAATGTCAATGAAAACTTAGGTGGTAAATTCTGCAAAAAACACTCATGAAACTCTCGATAGTGCATCTGCAATCACATTGTCTTTGCCCTTGATATGGTTGATAATGATATTGTACTCTTGCAACAATAAACTCCACCTTGTAAGTCTATGATTCTTGTTTGACATTTTGGTTTCGCTTGAAACAGGTTCAACAGGAAAATCGTATGACGAAAAGATTTCCTCAGCTAAAAGCTCTTTAGCCACAATATTTCTAATTTCTTGTTTTCTCATAGAAGATTTTACATCTAACTTCAAGTGAAGACCTAAACCAATCAAATCATCTTTCTTCAATGATTCGAACTCTTGTACAGTCGGCGATTTCAAAAATTCAGTGACCGAAAATACCATGATTGATTTCTGCTGGCAAAAGTTTTACTAAAAAAAATTCCTTTTTTCAAAAAACGAACTTTACGTAAAGTGCAAATATGCAGAGATTACGATCCCGGACGAGCCCCCAATTCTGTTATGGGTCAGAATACCCCAAAACGCCAGCAAAAATCAGACAAAGACAGAATAAAAATTTACAAGTTTAATTATGTACAAAATATATATATTTCAAATGATTACAACTTACAATACAATGTCCGGATCAAAGTGTCCGTTACGGTCCACAAAGTCTATCGAATGACTGGTTTCCGGTAATCACAAACGTTCTCGAAAGATCTCTGTCCAAACGTTGTTAAATGGATTAAAGTCTCAACAAATAAGGTGTCCCAGTATATCAGAATAGATGAATGAATCGTGTCTACGAATGTGTACGAATGTCTCTCAACACAGTTCCTCAGAGGTATTTATACTTAATACCAATGAATTAACCAGAAGCTTCTAGAACAATGACTCATTACAAATGATTAACAATAGAGTAAATTCTAGAAATCACAGTCATGTGATGATAATGATGTAACAAAGAACATACTGGAATATTCTCTAATGAAATAAACATGACATAGTAAAATCTAGAAAGAATTATTATGAAATCATTAAATAAAATGATTAAGTACATGTGTACCTACATAAAGTAAAACTAAAATAATACATGACCCACAACATTTGTAACTGTTATTTTTATCACGTCATGTTTTAGATACTTCTCTCAAAGTTTGACATATTTTGGTGTTACAAATATTAAGGTAACATCTGACATAATAACAAAAGAAGTACCTATCAGTTACTCAGTCCCAAAGTCGAGAAGACAAGGCAAAATCATTGGAACTTCCGTTGGAGCGGTTGCGAACCTAGGAATGAATAACCAAGTGAGACCAAGTGCCCTGAGAGAGTTAGCGTCTCCTGATTGCATACAATACCCGTCGCAACAACTCCGTGAAAGCTTGTCGAATTCGGCGATTATATCAATGTACATATTGATGTATATATCAGGAAAATATTTCTTGTTTGGAATTCCTTATTTGGAATAAAAAAGTAAAAAACGTTTCAGCCCAGATTCCGCTATTTCTTGACATGCGTTCAATAGTAGTATTACGATATAATTGTATCTTACGAAGTTTTGCCTTCGTTTTTTGAAAATATTATATTACATATAAGAAAAAGCCAATTTTGCAATGTTGAACAAACATGATTTATGACCTCTATACATATCTTACCAGATATTTGTACTATTGAATTCTAATATCAGTTCAACATGGTAACTGAAATACTCGATGTCGTCATGGTATTTTCAATGTTTTGTTTGAATCAGTTTCATTATCAGTGCAAATTAGACTAAGGGGAAATGTCTCAACTTTTGCAATTTTTTCTAAATTTTCACTCTCCAGACCTTGTTATTAACACAGTCTCTATATAAAGGGACTGACCCCTGACGTAGTTGCATACATCAGCTCGCTCCAGTAAGCCGAGCATGGTTTGTATTTGGCAAATAATAATTCTTTTGATTAAGGTGTTATTCACATACCCATCAGTACAATGATTTTGCCCTTTGTGTTCATCAAATTACTTTATTTACTTTTTTCAATTGTTACTTTAACTCATTTGTGTCACACTTATGCCCTTTGCCGTGTGGAGCTCGTAAAAAAGTTCCCCGCGAGGGGTTTGACAGTAAGTGTTTTGAATGTCTTTCCCTGACATGGTCGTCACAGCACTTTCTATATAGACACAACCTCAGAAAGTGTATAATTTTAGACATTGGTTTCATATTCGTGCTTGGGCGTCGACGGCGGGTGCGGCTAGCCAACAGGGGATTCTTACTCCTCCCGGGCACCTGATCCCACCTCTAGCTTGCTAGGGGTCAGTCGATGGTCAAGTTTGTGCTCTATTGTGAGTGCTGTTGGGATTGTTGTCAGGATCTTCTTTAACTCATTTACTTCAGCAGCGGGTGTTGCATGCAAGAAGGAGATGCTAACTCTTCCTGGGCACCTGGCCTCACCCGCATATCGGGAGTTCTCTTCTTTTCATATGGTGGAGGTTTTTGATTGTTTGCTTTGGTTCCTGTTTTATCCTGATTTTGTATGCCCTCGGTTTCTGATTTTCTGCATTATCGATTTTGTGCTATATACAGTGATATGGTCATTATCCATATTTGACATTCTGAATTATCGATTTTGTGCTGTATACAGTGATATGGTCATTATCCATATTTGTCATTTGCTTCACCTTTACGTAATTAGGGGACTATTATTCAATAAAATTGTGTGTTCATCGAGGCACCTCGGTTTCCGAACAAAAGGATTATTATACGTACGTCATCCAGATAACCAAGCTATTTGCTACCTACAATAAAGGTTGTTGTTATACCCTTAGATATTTTCCCCTTCATAGTCTATACAAGAAAAAAGTCAAATAGAATGACTGCTAGAAACAGCCGGTCCAAACGAACAGTTAAAATCGACTGTTGGACCGGTCACGTGACGAACTGTTGACCGGCAAAATATTTTAGTGTTGTTATGACAACAAGCTTTTTTTTTATTTGGTTATCTTATTTATTTCTTCAGTTAAAGACGCTGAATAATGTAAATTTGATCATTTTCGGTAATTTCTGTGTTATTGTATTTGAAAAAAGAACGTTCCCCATGCGGACCCCCTTGAATAGATCAAATATAAGAGTTATCTTCCCTAATCAGCTGTTTACATCGTTTCAAAATGGCAGCGAGTTGCCTCTACGACGGAGGTCGATATAACAAAAATATTGGAGAACAGAGATGATAAAAACACTACGAATGCAATATGAACTTCACTGTATATTCTCGAAGAATATCTATGCTCCATTAATCTCAATCTGTCGCTGATCGCTGATTATACAGCCGTGAAATTGACTAAGTATAACAAAACAGTTGTAGAACGGAGTCTCAGTATTCTTTTTTAGATCGAAAAAGGTATAACAAAACAGTTGTTGACAGGGGTCTCGGTCAACAGCTAATTTGTTGGACCCTTGGATGAACCGTAGGCCTCGGTCAACAGTTCATCCTCGGGTCCAACAAATAAGCTGTTGACCTCGACCCCAGTCAACAACTGTATACTGTCTTAAGTCGGCTTAGGATGTCCATTGGTCTCGTTGTTATTTTTCTTTTCAATATTTTGATGATGCCTTTGATGTTGGTGTAAAATCCCCATTTATGTCTCTTGCTGTGTTTGCAATTCTATGCTTTTCATACATGTATGTAGGCAATTCATTTCGCTGATATTCCATCAAACGAGACTTGTTGGAGATCAACCCATTCATTTGCCACATTTGTTAAACGGAAAATTTCATTCCGAAGAACAACATCATTTTGTCTTGTTTCAAGATGTATGCTCTTGCACACAACGGTTTAATACCTGTTTTTTTTTTTTGTGTGTGTAACACCTTATGAAGTTTTTCATTTTCAAAAAAAGATTAATGACATTTTATTTGGTTCTTGAAAATATGTAAGATACAAAAATAAGGGTTTGAAAAAATTGTCATTGATAACACATTATATTTACATTTTACATCACACATGAGAAATGTCAGAGATTATTTTGTACATCTTACATATTGATTGTCCATCACATGGCATAAAAAAAACTATGGCTTTTAGATTCTTATTTCACACAGAAACATGAATTCGGCCACACTGGCTTCAATATCATGCCACTTGAACCCATCGTTTACACTAATACCTATATAATGATCGTATATTTGAGGTTGCCCGCCTAGTGTATCCCAGTTTGTAAATACTAAAGGGTTGGCGTTGTCATAAATCCACTGGCCGCTAATGTCAGACCTCTTACCTTGTATGACAAAAAGTTTGAAGTGAGTCCAGTCACTGTTTCTGTAAAACCAATTGTATTATCTCAATATACATATGATAATCGTCGTCATCAGTACGTTATACTTTCTGAATATAGATTGCTTAGGAAATGAATATCTTCTTACGCGTTACCGAAGCCAGAAGCACAGATGTTTGCGACCATAAAATAAGCATTTACCAACCGCAAACCTTTGGTAAGAAAATGGTTATTCCAATTAGTTCTGTTTAATTGTGCCTTTTTTTTCAACTTCAACAAGTGCTGACTCGAGATCCACGTCGTCTGCAATGAAGACCGGCTCATATTGGAGTGCTGCCAAATTTCTATGTGGTACCTCTGGAGGCTGTTCACCCTCGGAATTTTGGTCTTGCTCTTGATCAATAGTTGAATCCTCCAACAAAAATGCTAAATCAATATCAAAATGTCACAAATCAACAAATTCCATGCTTGTTGATTTAGAAATGCTTTCTGTGTGGTCCGCCATATTTGTTGACATTCACATCGCATTGTTTGGCAACGCCCGCGTATGAATACAGTTTGCGGAAAGTAAACGGTGATTTTACGGTCGTAATTATGGAAGGACTGACCAATCAAAAACAAAGATTTAACAACGTTAGATTATAATGTTTGTTTCCTTGTTAAAGCACATCAATAAAAGGAGAGCATATTCATATTAAATGAATTATAGTTTGCCTTATATTTGTGCAGATCAGTTCAAATTGCTGTTTCTTCGCTCGGACAATTCGTTTTCTGGTCGCATAAGATTTACCCTTGGTAGTGTGGAGGTGATACACATTCCCTGCGATTGAGTGTTTAAGGTGTTTTTAAATTACATTGCTTCCAACGTGACCCGCATTAATAAACAAAAGAAAGTTCGTATAGGATTGGCATCATTAAATGACAAAATTAATTCAACATATTTTTATGTAATATTAAAATTCATGGGATTCGCTATGATTTTAACGGATTTCTAAGATTTGAAATGATACTGGTTATACGTTATATATAATACTAGTCTTCGGATACTTTTTTCAGTCACTTTTCATTTCTTATGAATATTGCTCAAAGGTCAATTCAGATTAACAATGGTCTAAATAGTTACGAGAAGTGGTCTTTATACTTTTTCATCCTGATCATACCGTAAAGTTCTGACAAGAAATATTCCAAAAACTGTATTGAATTCATTCACACGTTTCGACAATTTTATTCGTTTGTGGTCACAGATGTTGCAATTGTCAATATTGAAATATATGTTCTATTATTACCAATTTTATCGTTCTAGACACGTGTTTCGGCTATTGGATCCTTGTCATTAGTACTTCATGTCAAACAGTTTAAATAAAGTTAAAGTGAAATTTCCTGGCGCCATCTATAATATAAACTTTTTATTTCCTCTTGCCAAAATTAGCAGCTTCACATTTTGTATAGGATTTATTCAGAAGCGTAATTAAGTGAAAAATATGACCAAAAATCGTTTGCGTGTAGGCGCAAGGGACTAATTCTAAACATGACCGAAACCCCAGCTAAGGACATAACTCTGCAATGAGGGAGATACCCCTTAGTTTTAGAAATTTATGTTTAATTTGATGACAGGAAATTGAAAATTAAAATGTAAAGCTAACTAAAATGTTTAGTCACCTCTTTTACTTGATCTCATGTCGCGCCCAATAAAGGCGATTTAAAGACATAAGAATCATATATCTACTTCATAGATCTACTTTGCAAACGTCAAAATATTGACAAATAAAGTAAGGTCCCGTATAACATTTGAAGACATTTGAACAACTTGGTGTGTGTCACTGCTGGTTGACCAGGAGTCCACGAGGGCACATGTAGCCAAGTTCGTTCAATTTCGGTTGTTCGCTTCTTTCAAACGCATTCGAAAATTTCTGTTTACAAAATTTTCTCAAATTTCTGAAGCCAGGATCCTGTAGCATCATATCGCAGCCATCTCGCTCCGTCTTTTGGTATATTTTTTTTACAGATGTTGGCCATATTCATTGTTTGGATTGAGGATCACTGACGAGAGTTTAATATCCGAAACGTGCATGTCTGGTCCATGATGCTCACATAACCTGCTTGTAAATGATACTAATTAATGACTGGCACAGAAAGAGATACATGTCTTTGATGATTTCTATCAAACTGATTTGTGTCCAGCAAAGACATACATGTACTGTCTTTCAACTGAAATATATACTTACGCAAGAAAGTCTCTACAATATACTGTTTTTCTGCAGAATCAACTTTAACTAAGGACCCACCGTCAGTATGGCATTTAGCATTTTTCAGGTCATACGTGATGTAAACCGATTCAGCGTTGTATAATCGGAAACAAGTGGTCATCGCTACTATGTAAGAGTAGCTGAATGGACATTTCCCTGAAATTATATCATAAATGATTTTGGCATAGGTGCAAGAGTTTACAACTAATGCAAATGAGCAAAATACCACAAATATTAAATTATAAACATTACAAGAGTACAAATCAGTTATTCAGTCTCATAGTCGAGAAGGGAAGGCAAAAACGTTATTTACAGCTCTGTGGCCTGGTAGAAATTCCGTTTTGACCATTTTAAAATTTGACATCATACATTAGTTTGCCATTTCGGAAACTTGTCATTTCATCCTGAAATATCATCGATGTTATCATTCTAGCACCATAACCTTCAATGCTATTATGGTCAAAGATTTTACTTAAGTATGATACTTAACCGATCCTACACAAAATTTAAAGCCACGCGCTCTTTACATACATTTAAATAAAAATAAGCTATCATGGCTATTCAATGCATCCTGCTGTGTCTGAATATCACTGACTTTAAAAGGGAGGGGATCTCCAACAAGATCCTGTTGCAGCACCAACAGCAAAACACGAAAACACTTGGTACCACTGATGAGGATGCTAACCGAACACGTGTCTGGTGCATTGAAATGGTTTGTGTGTGGTGCATTGAAATGGTTTGTGTGTGGTGCATTCAAATGGTTTGTGTCTGGTGCATTCAAATGGTTTGTGTCTGGTGCATTGAAATGGTTTTTGTCTAGTACATTGAAATGGTTTGTGTATGGTTTATTGAAATGGTTTGTGTCTGGTGCATTGAAATGGTTTTTGTCTAGTACATTGAAATGGTTTGTGTATGGTTTATTGAAATGATTTGTGTCTGGTGCATTGAAATGGTTGAGTCTAGTACATTGAAATGTTTTGTGTGTGGCTTATTGAAATGGTTTATGTATGGCTTATTTAAATGGTTTGTGTCTGGTGCATTGAAATGGTTTAAGTCTAGTACATTTGAAATGTTTTGTCTGCTTCATTGAAATGGTTTATGTCTGGTGCATTGAAATGGTTTGTGTCTGCTGCATTGAAATGGCTTGTGTCTAGTACATTGAAATGGTTTGTGTCTAGTACATTGAAATGGTTGGAATAAATTAAAGAAGTCGGTAGCGAGTTGGAATTCTCAATACCTAAATTACAAAAGAAGACCAATTGCTGATATTTACAGATGTCTAATGTCATATAAGTTTATGGTTTTATAGAAAAATAAACATGATAAACTCTATTGAAACTATTCAACCATTTATTGCAGAAGGTTTATGCATTTTAAATCTTAATTCCAAATGGTGTAATTTTATTGGATCTTTTACGTTGATTATGATAGAACTATGTCCTGAGTTTGCTTTGGAGCATACATTTAAGGTCATGTTTATAATTTCACTCATCATGTATTATCTATGTTGATTCCGTTTCTTTAGATGCGCATATGGTGCACTGAATTATTACGAAAGGACATATATTTCAATATGATAATTTGAGATTTGTTTCTCTGCTGGTGGACTGTTAGTCCACGAGGATGTCGTTCGCCTAGTTGTACTGTGTTTCTGCAAGGAACATCTTTCCCGTCTTTGCTGCAAATTGACCTGTTCTTAAATAATGCTATTGAATATGGAGACGTTTAACAATTGAACCACTTAGTGAGTGTCAATGCTGGGGGACCAGAGTCCCCGAGGGCACATGTAGACAAGTTCGATCAACTTCGGTTGATCGTCTGTCTCTTCAGTGCATTCGAAAATTTCTGTTATCAAGAAATCTTGAAATTACTCAGACGTGGGTACTGTAGCATCATATCTCATTCATCCTGCTTCGTTCTCGGTACATTTAGGATATACTAATTTTCACACTCTTTGACCATATTACATTGTTTAGATTGAGGATCACCGACGAGAGTTAAGTACCCGAAACGTGCATGTCTGGTCAATGCTGTAAATGAAATATTGAATATGAAGACGTTTAACATAGCTCTGTTCTGGGCTTGCTCCCTTGCATACATTTTAGGCCAGATTTAGAATCTCACTATATATATTTGCCATTTGAATTTCTTCTCTTTTGGCCCCGAACATCACTGATGATACACTGTTTATTGATATGCACATATGGTGCTTTAAATTGTTAAGAAAGAACATATATTTCAATACGATTCTTATTACACATCAGTTTTCCGAAACATTGGTCCTGTAGCATCATATCCCAGTAATCTTGCGGCGTCTTTCGATTTATTTTGACACATTTTTAACAGTTTTTTGGCCAAATTTTATTGTTTGGATTGAGGATCGCTGACGAGGTTTAAATACCCGAAACTTGCATGTCTGGTCCATGCTTTAAATTTATCTGCTTTTAAATAATGCTAAAAAAGAAGACGATTCACATTGAATACGGTCGAATTAAATCTATCTCAAGCCATAAAATTCTTATTCAAATTTACTTTAAAAAATCTAAGAGTAAACATGTAGGGATACCAACAATGTGCTCCTGCTATATCGATGAGAGTACATGTAATAAGTCAGCATTTATCAAAACAAGTCAAATTTATAGAATGGATCAGACATGCACGTTTCGGGTATAGAACTCATAATATAGTTCCCTGATAATGACAATTTGTACAATTTCAGGCGGCTGATCTTTGATTTCTTCTAAAAGTTGTGCTTACAGCATCTTAATTGTGTTTATGCAACACTGTGTCTTATACAAACACATTAACGTTATGGTCGAAATGAAACCACGAAAGATTCGAAAGGTACATATTCATTTGTCACCGTGGCGTTGCGGTGTAAGCGGCCTGCTTTGTATGCTAGGCGGAGCCGCTCTACGGAGTTTACCGACTTAATAAATAATATCAGCACCTATATGGGAGGCCGCTGGTTGATAAAGGACAGGGTCCACTGCCTCGGATGAGCCCAAGTGCAACTAAATTCAACAACAACATATTCATTTGATTTTATATTGCTGTCAAAGATGGACAATTTCAAAACGGCAATATTTATCTTTCTAAAAACTTACAAAGGTAACAATTATCAATAGACGATTTAACATTACCGCGGTTGACTTGCATTTTACACATCCTAAGACCCGACATCATAAGATATGACGTAATTTCTAACGGTGACGTCGTAACAGATTTATAACGTCACAGTTAGAAACAACGTCAAAAGTAGTGATGTCGGGTCCCGGCGTGTCTAAAATGCAAGTCTACCGGTAATATGAAGGTCTATTGAGAACTCACCATTCATTAAAGGGACGGTGTCCCTGAAAATTAATCAATTTTACAAAATTTTTGAATGCAAAATCTTTCTTTTCATACGAAAGTATACATTCTCATTTGTATAAATTCAAATTTTCAGGCGAATCTAACGCATACATTCGCAGTTGTAGACCTTTAAAAACGTTATTTTGAATTTGGGGTGCGCAGCTCGAATTCATTTCACTGGCGCCACCTACAATATTTTGAGTTTTAATATAGAGGTATATGGAGATTTAATTATTTAAAAAATCGACAATATTAGGGTCGTTACAGCATATATACAAATAAAACTTTTTATGGATCATTCTTTCCTCTCTCTAGAACCTTTGGAATAAATTTTACGTTTTCATTAAAATTTATTTTCAGGGACACTGTTAGATCTTTAAGAGTGAAAGTCAATAACCATCAAGCATCACATGGAAACTCAAAATTTTAAATTTCCATTTTTTTACGTTTTCTGCAACAACCTCGATGGTACTAAACTGTTCATAGCATTTAAATGATTTTTATACATTTTAAACAAAATTTTCCAGCGTTTCAACAGTTTCCATGGAAACAGGCCGAAAATATCAACATAAAACCATGAAATTCAATGATTTCAAGTATATTTTAAATAAATTTGCTATGGTTCAATATGCTTCAAACTATTATCAAGCAATTGACCAAAGTACAAAATTTTATAAAAGTATAGTTTTATGCATTCATATACAATTGCTTCGTTGCCATGGTAACTAGTATGTGGCCCATTTCAGAAATAGTGATTTTTTCAAATTAGGTGGCTTTTATCTTATCAAAATTCTCAAATCTGCAACAGTAATGGGGTGTAACGTGCATTGTAATTGATAAACCTTTGATAGTTTTCTTAAAATCATGAAAAAAATTGGGAAGCCTTTTTAAGGGGATTTGAGAAAAATGGGTTAAAAAATACCTTTTTTTCTGAATATTTCAAGATCTACAATAATTATGATTTATTTTCATATATCAAATAAAACAAATTTTCATTTTACTAATCAATATTTTTTCCCGTTATCATGAATATTAAGTCTAACAGAGAAAAAAAAGGGTAAAAAATACGAAAAATTCTCCATAGCAACCGTTTCAACCATAGCAACTGTTTTAGTTATTCCACAACATAACTGTAATACCAAGTTTTAAAAGAAGTTGTCCAGTGAAATCTTTTCTCGTAAAGAGATTTTCTTACAAAATTTCATTGCAAATTATTAAGCGATAATTCATTGCAAAAAAAAAAGAAGAAAAAAATGTAATTATTACTTAGCAACGAGATATATACCTTAGTTACCATTCTTTTTATCTTTGTAAATGCGAAGCAGTATGTTTTATATCATTTATTGTTCATTTTTGAACAGATATACCCTATTTCAAATGAAATGATTTTCAAACGATGTTATTCAAATTTTGGATTTGTCTAATTTCTGCCTAGCAACCAATTTTTTTCCTTAGTAACAATACATAAAAAGCCAAAAAAAAATCATTACAAAGAGTATATGGCACAGATATTACCACTTGGCATCCCCGTAAAATCAAAAATATTTATTTTCTAACTACTTTTTATTCACTTGAGGGTCCTAATATACTACATTTAGTCTTTCCGGTACACCTTCATAAAAAAGTAGTACAGAGAAGACCAAACGTGAGCATTTTAAGCACACTCATGTACGCAACTCAATGCCAACATATATGTGACGTAACCTCATTTAGGTCATGATTGACCTACATGTATGTGACTCCTCTTTCAGATTATTTTTCTCATCCTTTTACATTTGTTTTAGGAATATTTTCTGCAGCTTCAGGTATTAATCTATCTCTGTGTCCTGTGTCCGTGACGCTTAAAAATCGCCCAGGACCCATTGGCTTCTGCTCGCTGCGTCCAACTGTAGGCATTATTCAGTTTGATACAAGTATTAGCTTTCCAAAAAAAAGCTTGGTTGATATCAACATTTATCTAATCACGTGATAATTTTTTTTTTTTCGTTCAAAATAGGCTTAAAATTTTGACTCTTAGAATAAAGAGTAAAGATCGAGTAGTATTAGTAAAGCTATGCATGAAATTCACACACACACACACACTCACAAAACTGGTAACACAATAGAAACTTATGTGTTGATAATTCTGAAAGGTTAGAAAATGGTACATTTGCAGTAGACAACTCAAGTCACAGTCAATCATAAATTGCTTGACCTGTGCGGTAGAAAAATTCCATTATAACACTAATTAACTTGACCAATCAATAGATGAAAGCCTAATGGAGCGAGATCAGGTAATAAGGCGGATGCTTTATCAATTATCATGAATGGCAGCCATGGCAGTGACATACTTGTCCTGATGGAACAACACACCTTTAACTAGTGAGCTTTCCGCGGCGCTTAAATTCAAAATTTTCCCGTAACTGTGTCAGAAGGGAAGCATAGAATGTGTAACTGATTGTTTGTCCTTTCAGAAGATAATCTGCCAGCAGAACACTTTCTGCATCCCAGAAAACTGAGGCTCACAACATATCAATCAGCCCTCGTATATCTTAGTACTGAAATTCTGTGTAAGGACATGACAAATAAACATAAATTTATCAAGGTCACAAGGCCAATACCATGTTTAGGGGTTACCGTGCCTATGTTTATCAAAACCTGACAAGGTTTAGGCAAACACTCTGTCAAAAATTAAGGTGCAAGTGAAGTCGTAAAATTGATATTTCTGACAGGGGATTCCCAGATATCCTGCAAGTTTTGTAAAACATCCGTATGGTATTCCTAATGTAATGATTTGATTGGTAATTGACATCAAAGCAAAAACTGCAATGAATCTCTTCGCAGTTTCAAATCGCTTGACCAATCAGAATGCACGTTGCATCAGAATACAAGGTCAAAGGAAATAGTTTCAAAGGCAAAGCTCACAAGAAATTTACATGTGAAATATCAAAGCCTTTTCTCTAAATCTAATCTAATCTCTTTTTTGAGGTATTTCAAGACAAACGTACAGACAAACCGAGACATGACATTCATTGTTTATCTTCAGCCCACAATGGCTTTGCAATTTGGAAACTAAAAGCCTTCAATATTTCACATTTGGCTCTTACTGTATATATGCCATTTTAGTGATTATAGGAAATATCAAAGTCTTTATGAAATTGATGATTTAATTGTAACGTGTAAGCATCAGGACACCATTTGCAATAGCACTTTGATAATCATACATAAAAGTAACACATTAAAACAATAATCTCTTTTAATCAAATTAAAAATAACGGAGGGAACATATTATATTTGTTAATTACATTAAAGGAACAATACAGAATTGAACCAAGATAACGCAAAGCATAAAATCCCCTCGCAGGGAAGGAGAATCAATGTGCCTATATACAAGGATTTTGACATTTCTAATCTGTGACATTGACCTTTGACCTATGACCTTGAAAATGAAATGGCTCCTTCCTCTTCTCATCAGCAATAAGGATATGAAGTTTGATTAAGCTCAAATCAAAACTGTGCCCTTTAGTCTATATACAAGGATTTTGACTTTCTAATCTTTGACCTTGAAAATCCATAGGATTCTTCCTCGTTTCATATGCAATAAAGATATCTAGTTTGGTTTAGATCCAGTCAAATCTGTACTTCCTAGACTGTATACAACAGTGTGACCCCCAAACACACTCACCCTTACACACAAAGGACGGCGTTACTATATCCCCCTGCAACTATGTTGTGATGTAATAAAAATATCAACACTAGTAATGAAACTGTATGTGTCTATATACCACTAAATTCCCTTGCCTGGCAGCAAAACCAATAAATTTAAATTCATCAAACATTGGAAATTAATATGTTTGGAAAGTTGTCTTCTTATACCATGTATACATTCATACACTTTTATAAAGCAACTTTGATCATGAAATTAATGACAAAATGTATAGGAATCATGGCCCTCACATCATAATTTGGGATGAGTTGTATGATGAGATCTTATACATAATGTTTGACATTATATATCTGCACCATTTTATGATGTCAACATTAATAGAATGTTCATGGAAATTGAAAAACAGATTCACAACAAGAATAAGCTATGAGGGTACAAACATCAACAGAAATAAAGGGAGATCAAAATCACTATATAGTTCTCCCATTAAAAAATACAATGTCTATATATATGGTGATTCAGGTCTATGTGTGTAATGAAAATAATGTGATTTAAAATTCCATCAAGCCAGAATGTTAATTGCACAACAAGATCATTTTTCAGAACAATGACCATAGATGCAATGTTACATGAAGGACTTTGATCTCCTGAACGTAAGATTTGAATCGTAAAGTTGAATATTCAAACTGTAATTGAAAGTATTATACCGATAAATAAAAATATGACAAAAATAAATCCAGGATGAGAATATGGTAAACGTTCAGTGGTAATGCAATAATGAAATTTCAGTGAATCAATTATAACTTGACAACACAATCTAGTAATTAGTATGGTAATGTGGTACAATTGATAAAAATAGGTGCAATGAACTTCATTATCAATACCAGTATCAAATGGTATCAGTACACATAATTCATATAAAAAAACTCAAAATCATTCAATAAAATTTCTAAGCTAAAAATTAAATCTTTTAACTTGTTGACAATTGGGAAAAGCTGTAAAAACAATCAAACTGTTGCACTTCAATACGTTTTATGGTCCTAAATATGATACCTTGACCTTGGAAATATTAAACCTTCTCATATTCATTAGACATTGAGTCTCATTGAGTTTGACTTAGTTACCTTCATTAAAGAATATGTTTTTGATCAAAGTATTGATTAGTGGGGACACTTATTCTATAATTGTGACCTTTTCTTTGACCTTTACAATCATCAAAGGCTCTCCTTTACTCCAAAGGAATTTACCGAAGTACATATCAGTTATTTAGTCCCGAAGTCCATAAGGCAAGGCCAAATTGAGAGTCAAAATAAACAATTTTGCACAATTCCAAAATCCATCTCTAATACTTTGCCCCTAGACCTGAAACCCTGAAATTACACATCTTCATATATTAACCTTAATCCTAAAGTGATGCTAGTTAGATCAAGTTCTTTTTGATTTTAAAAAATATAAGAGACATGTCTTAATATAGAGATTTTGAAAAATTCATAAAAGTTATCTTCAACTTGAATCTACAATACAATAAAAATATGCTCAAAATTCAAGATCCTTAATATCCTTATGCATATGATTCAAGCAAGATCCTTATGATCCTTATAGAAATGATTCAAGCAAGATCCGTATGGTCCTTATTCATATGATTCAAGCAAGATCCTTGTGGTCCTTATGTATATGATTCTAGGAAGATCCTTATGGTCCTTATGCATATGATTCAAGCAAGATCCTTATTGTCCTTATGTATATGATTCAAGCAAGGTCCTTATGCATATGATTCAAGCAAGATCCTTATAGTCCTTATGTATATGATTAAAGCAAGATCCTTATGGTCCTTATGTATATGTTTCAAGCAAGATCCTTGTTGTCCTTATGTATATGATTCAAGCAAGGTCCTTATGCATATGATTCAAGCAAGATCCTTATGGTCCTTATGTATATGATTCAAGCAAGATCCTTATGGTCCTTATGCATATGATTCAAGCAAGATCCTTGTTGTCCTTATGTTTATGATTCAAGCAAGGTCCTTATGCATATGATTCAAGCAAGATCCTTATGGTCCTTATGCATATGATTCAAGCAAGGTCCTTAGCATATGATTCAAGCAAGATCCTTGTGGTCCTTATGTAAATGATTCAAGCAAGGTCCTTGTGGTCCTTATGTAAATGATTCAAGCAAGGTCCTTATGGTCCTTATGTAAATGATTCAAGCAAGGTCCTTGTGGTCCTTATGTAAATGATTCAAGCAAGATCCTTATGGTCCTTATGTAAATGATTCAAGCAAGATCCTTGTGGTCCTTATGTAAATGATTCAAGCAAGGTCCTTGTGGTCCTTATGCATATGATTCAAGCAAGGTCCTTATTGTCCTTATGTATATGATTCAAGCAAGGTCCTTGTTGTCCTTATGTATATGATTCAAGCAAGGTCCTTGTGGTCCTTATGTAAATGATTCAAGCAAGATCCTTGTTGTCCTTATGTAAATGATTCAAGCAAGGTCCTCGTGGTCCTTGTGTAAATGATTCAAGCAAGATCCTTGTGGTCCTTATGTAAATGATTCAAGCAAGATCCTTGTTGTCCTTATGTAAATGATTCAAGCAAGGTCCTTGTGGTCCTTATGTAAATGATTCAAGCAAGATCCTTGTGGTCCTTATGTAAATGATTCAAGCAAGGTTCTTATAGTCCTTATGCATATGATTCAAGCAAGATCCTTGTTGTCCCTATGTATATGATTCAAGCAAGGTCCTTATGCATATGATTCAAGCAAAGTCCTTATGTATATGATTCAAGCAAGGTCCTTATGTAAATGATTCAAGCAAGATCCTTGTGGTCCTTATGTAAATGATTCAAGCAAGGTCCTTGTGGTCCTTATGTAAATGATTCAAGCAAGGTCCTTGTGGTCCTTATGTATATGATTCAAGCAAGGTCCTTATGTAAATGATTCAAGCAAGATCCTTGTGGTCCTTATGTAAATGATTCAAGCAAGGTCCTTGTGGTCCTTATGAAAATGATTCAAGCAAGGTCCTTATGTATATGATTTAAGCAAGGTCCTTATGTAAATGATTCAAGCAAGATCCTTGTGGTCCTTATGTAAATGATTCAAGCAAGGTCCTTGTGGTCCTTATGCATATGATTCAAGCAAGGTCCTTATTGTCCTTATGTATATGATTCAAGCAAGGTCCTTATGCATATGATTCAAGCAAGATCCTTATGGTCCTTATGTATATGTTTCAAGCAAGATCCTTGTTGTCCTTATGTATATGATTCAAGCAAGGTCCTTATGCATATGATTCAAGCAAGATCCTTATGGTCCTTATGTATATGATTCAAGCAAGATCCTTATGGTCCTTATGCATATGATTCAAGCAAGATCCTTGTTGTCCTTATGTATATGATTCAAGCAAGGTCCTTATGCATATGATTCAAGCAAGATCCTTATGGTCCTTATGCATATGATTCAAGCAAGGTCCTTATGCATATGATTCAAGCAAGATCCTTGTGGTCCTTATGTAAATGATTCAAGCAAGGTCCTTGTGGTCCTTATGTATATGATTCAAGCAAGGTCCTTGTGGTCCTTATGTAAATAATTCAAGCAAGATCCTTGTGGTCCATATGTAAATGATTCAAGCAAGGTCCTTGTGGTCCTTATGTATATGATTCAAGCAAGGTCCTTGTGGTCCTTATGTAAATGATTCAAGCAAGATCCTTGTGGTCCTTATGTAAATGATTCAAGCAAGGTCCTTATGGTCCTTATGTAAATGATTCAAGCAAGATCCTTGTGGTCCTTATGTAAATGATTCAAGCAAGGTCCTTGTGGTCCTTATGTAAATGATTCAAGCAAGATCCTTGTGGTCCTTATGTAAATGATTCAAGCAAGGTCCTTGTGGTCCTTATGTAAATGATTCAAGCAAGATTCTCGTGGTCCTTATGTAAATGATTCAAGCAAGATCCTTGTGGTCCTTATGTAAATGATTCAAGCAAGATCCTTGTTGTCCTTATGTAAATGATTCAAGCAAGGTCCTTGTGGTCCTTATGTAAATGATTCAAGCAAGATCCTTGTGGTCCTTATGTAAATGATTCAAGCAAGGTTCTTATAGTCCTTATGCATATGATTCAAGCAAGATCCTTGTTGTCCCTATGTATATGATTCAAGCAAGATCCTTATGCATATGATTCAAGCAAGGTCCTTATGTATATGATTCAAGCAAGGTCCTTATGTAAATGATTCAAGCAAGATCCTTGTGGTCCTTATGTAAATGATTCAAGCAAGGTCCTTGTGGTCCTTATGTAAATGATTCAAGCAAGGTTCTTATAGTCCTTATGTAAATGATTCAAGCAAGGTCCTTGTGGTCCTTATGTAAATGATTCAAGCAAGGTCCTTATGTATATGATTTAAGCAAGGTCCTTATGTAAATGATTCAAGCAAGATCCTTGTGGTTCTTATGTAAATGATTCAAGCAAGGTCCTTGTGGTCCTTTTGCATATGATTCAAGCAAGGTCCTTGTGGTCCTTATGTATATGATTCAAGCAAGATCCATGTTGTCCTTATGTAAATGATTCAAGCAAGGTCCTTATGCATATGATTCAAGCAAGATCCTTATGGTCCTTATGTAAATGATTCAAGCAAGATCCTTGTGGTCCATATGTATATGATTCAAGCAAGATCCTTGTGGTCCTTATGTAAATGATTCAAGCAAGATCCTTGTGGTCCTTATGCATATGATTCAAGCAAGATCCTTGTGGTCCTTATGCATATGATTCAAGCAAGATCCTTATGGTCCTTATGTAAATGATTCAAGCAAGGTTCTTATAGTCCTTATGCATATGATTCAAGCAGGATCCTTGTTGTCCTTATGTATATGATTCAAGCAAGGTCCTTATGCATATGATTCAAGCAAGATCCTTATGGTCCTTATGTATATGATTCAAGCAAGATCCTTATGGTCCTTATGCATATGATTCAAGCAAGATCCTTGTGGTCCTTATGTATATGATTCAAGCAAGATCCTTATGGTCCTTATGCATATGATTCAAGCAAGATCCTTGTTGTCCTTATGTATATGATTCAAGCAAGGTCCTTATGGTCCTTATGCATATGATTCAAGCAAGATCCTTGTTGTCCTTATGTTTATGATTCAAGCAAGGTCCTTATGCATATGATTCAAGCAAGATCCTTATGGTCCTTATGTAAATGATTCAAGCAAGGTTCTTATAGTCCTTATGCATATGATTCAAGCATGATCCTTATTGTCCTTATGTTTATGATTCAAGCAAGATCCTTATAGAAATGATCCTTATGATCCTTATGCATATGATTCAAGGAAGATCATTAATTTGATATATCTAAGATGACACTTCATTCAATGCGTTAAATTCTGCCTCTGCTATTTCAGCTTGTAGATCCTCGTCTGTGTATGAATTATTGTTCTTCTTTCTCTTTTGTAAGACAAGACGACTGAAGTAACTGCCTATCTGTTGAGCTGACAGAAATTCTTCTGGGGAAAAACGCTTCTTTCCCTCTACCGTTCTTATCTGTCGCATTTCTTGTGACACTTCTTCTGGATCATATTTCTGTCCAGTTTTCTCACCCTTTTGAAATTTCTCATCAAGAAAAGTTCTTTGATCATCGGTGAATCTTTTCACCTCTCCTCTTGACTTCAATGCCCAACCTTGCTTTAGCAAATTCACATTTCTTCCTGGTGTGACATTCTCTGAACTGGCAGATAACAGATTCACTTTCTCCATTTGTTTTGAATATTCTATCTTGGCTTTGTCAGACAGAGTTTGATACATGGATTTTACAGTATGAGATCCTGTGTCTAAATGGCGCAAGAGATTACCATATTTCTGGAATGTTTTGGTGCACTCATTACAGCTAAATAACATCGACATTTGATCAACTTGTAAGCCTTCCTCGCAAACATCTGAAGTAATGTCATCATCCAGAGTACTTCCATCAAACTGTTCTTCTTCAGTCTGTTGGTTTCTGACAACATCCACATCAATGTTAACATCTGAATGTTGGTTGCTGGTCTCTGTCTGGGCAACCCCAACATCAGCTTCTGAAGTAGTGTAAGAGTCAAGTACTGTTAATTGAGGTAAGTCATCCATACTGCCACTAGCTGGAACAAGGCGACCTTTGCCAATACCATATTGTCTCCAAATTCTTACTTGATCTTTCCCTGTGTAAACAAAGTTGTTAACAGATGTGATCTTTGGTATCTTGAATATTGCAGACTCTTTCTTTCTGTCTGATGGGGGCAGGGCTACGATAGCTGTGAAATTCTTCATCTTCGACTTCATTATGGCTTCCTTGAAATCAGAGGCTGTGCAGACATCATTACCTTCATTTACATGCCGTCTTATGAATGATTTGGTGTGTGCTGCTTTACGGTCACAAATTGACTTCCCGCCCTGGGGATCAGCAAAATCCATTTGAAGACACTGTATGTTGCTTGATAGAAATGGAATTGCACATACTGATACAGATCCATGAAAGCACCCAGCATTGTCGGAGCGGATGTATGCAAATTTGGTGCTAGGTTTTATCTTGTGCAAGAATTCCATGCTGTTACTTAGGACTGCATTTGAGGTTTCAGCATCCTGAGTTGCACTGTCAAAAATATGGATAAATGTGTGGGTGGTCAAAATTTCTCCACTTCTGTATGTTGCTACAGTAATATGCCAATTTAATCCTCTTTTGCCAAACCAGCATGATTGGCATTCTCTGTATAGCATTGGTAGAAATTTCATTGCCCAGTCGCGTTCTATTAAGACTTCCTCATCATTCAATGTTTGAAGGATATTATGACGAGCCATATCCTGATTAACTGTGCGGAGAACATGCTTTTTCCATTCCCTCACTGCTCTTACACTCTGAAAATTCAAATGTATTGATATCAATTTGTGGCCACCTTCTAGTATTTTGACATATTTATATACCAAATTTCATTTCAGACAATGTACCTGTTGCAGAGATTAGGATTAATAAAGCCTGTGTTTGTGAAACACGAATGCCCCCGGTAGCATCTTTGTTAGTATAAACATCATTTTCTGTTAAGTACATGTATGTGAAAGGTCAAGGTCAGGGTCACTTGGTTAAAAATTTTTGGTATCCACGGAAACATCTTGTGACAAGGAATACACATTTGAAATATCAAAGCCCTACCACTTACCATTCAAAAGTTATGCCCAATCTTAAAGTTTTTGAAAAGTAGGTAGAAGGTCAAGGTCACCATGTCAAAAATTTTGGTATCCATGGAAAGTTCTTGTCACAAGGAATACACATGTGAAATATGAAAACCCTAACGTTAAAGTTTTTGAAAAGTAGGTCAAAGAGCAAGGTCACGAGGTAGAAAATGTAGGTATCCATGGAAAGGTCTTGTCACAAGGAATACACATGTAAAATATGAAAGCCCTATCACCTCCCATTCAAAAGTTATGCCCAATGTTAAAGTTTTTGAAAAGTAGGTCAAAGGTCAAGGTCACGAGGTCAAAAATTTTGGTATCAATGGAAAGGTCTTGTCACAAGGAATACACATGTGAAATATGAAAGCCCTATCACCTTCCATTCAAAAGTTATGTCCAATGTTAAAGTTTTTTGGACAAACAGACAGACAAACAGATGGACAGGCCAAAAACTATATGCCCCCGAATCTTTGATTCGGGGGGCATAAAAATTGCTCTAAAATTATTGATATTTTCCTTTATCAAAGGGTGCATAAACCAAAAAGTCAGATACAGTGGTGATCGCGGGAGATTACACACTTTTACCGAAGTTTCCGAGGCTTAACCTAAGTTTCCGAATTTCGGAAAAATCCTACCTAAGTTTCCGAATCCTAACTTTACGAAAATTACCGCTTCAACCGAAGTTTCCGAATTATTAAAATTCGGTAGGAAATTTAGGGTAAACCGTGAAAGTTAGGTATTTTAGTTAGGTTTTTTAGGAAAAAGTGTAATATTTCGGGTTTTTCGGGGTAATGGTAGTTTTAAGATTGATTTCAACAAAACGAAATTTCCATTATGTAAACAAAAGGAATGCAACATGTGTTCGGGAATTCATGTGTATCCTGGGGCGTAATTGAGAAGGGGGGTGTATCCCTTGAAAATTTCCAAACATAGTCATATACTATTTTATTGGCAATTTGCAATACTAGGGATGTTTTTTTATTTTTTCTGAAATAAATACGCTCACGCTGTTATAACACTTCCACTCCCCTGATTGTCTAGATTCGCACATACAAGTCACAGGGGGCCGTAGCCAGATTTTTTTTTCTTAGCTCCATAAAATCATTCTGCAATCAAAATCCCAACCCCCCCCCCCTTCCCTCGCTTCATTTAATCAGCTATGTACAGCGATTTCCCACAGATTCTATATGAAAGATATATGGAATCTGCGGAAAATCGCTGTACGTTACGTAGCTGATTGAATGGAAAGAGGGACACGTCAGTCATTGAAATATTAAAACAAAACCGTGTTTCGACCCCCTGTGTACAATAATAAAAAAAGAAAAGATCCGATATTAGAAAAGTATTATAAGAAAAGATCGTTGAACTAAAGAAAAGATCTTATCTAAGAAAAGATCGTTGAATATAAACAATTCGAATTTCCTCTGATCGACGAAGTTGTACTTTTCGCAGTGGAAACACTTCGGCATTTTCAAAAATTCTTAGAGATTTTTTAATTTCAAATTGAGAAAACTAATGTAATTTCAAAAGACAATAAGTAATTTATTATATTCCTACATAAAAAGCCGACTTTACACTGTGTACCGACTATAAACAGAGCTAATGATCGAACTTGTTTGCAATTTCAGGCTAGTTCTATGTGTGTGTGTGTGTTTTTTTTTATAAATAATTCCTCATTGTGCGAGGGAGGGAGGGTGTGTGTGTTGTTGTTGTTTTTTTTTTTTTTTGATTTTCTAGAATATCAGCTGTCCTTAGCCGGGGACGTGTGTAATACGTCCCTGCAGTGGCTTTTAAAAATAACAGCATTTTGTACAATGGAGAGGCGTGGAGGGTTTTGTTGTTGTTGTTTTTTATGCAGACCCTCGATCAGGGCCCAATTTTTTTCCCCATTCTTTAGCGGATGCATGACCAAAGATAATTCAGCCGACCCTTCGGGCTAGATTCTTTTTGGGGAGGTGCAAACTTTCTGGACATTTTTCTTAGGGAGGGATGCAGTTTTCCTGTCCCTCCCCTCATAAAAATCATTTGGGGTTCCTTTGTCATTCTCAATATTTTATAATTTGTTAGACCAATCTGATAAAATTCTTGTCTAACTACCATTACATGTACAACTCTATATCTAACAAATTCTGTCCAAGGTATTCTCAATCTTATGACAGCCCTTTGCACTAATTGTGATAGGCAGAATGAAAAATGTGGCCGGTCCGGGGATCAAACCCGAGACCTTCTGCTATGGAGGCAGACGCTCTTAGCAACTGAGCTAACCGGGCACGATCGATAACCGTACCGTCACACACTATTTATAATTTTTTTACAAGTCCCGAGATACAAATATGTTGCCGGACTCTGTCCGAAAACCTGTTATTGTCTGCAATCTTGAGGTAAATACTCCTATGCAATATCTGTCATAAAGGAATAAATTATACCCAACTATTCATTCAAAGTATTCATACTGAATCTTCTACACAGTTTCATAAAAAAGTATATTATGACCTTGACCTCTTACCTTTATTTAAGAGCATAATACACCCTTGGGTCCTAAGAGATAATTATGTTAAATGTTTTTGAAAACCATGTAGAAGGGAAAAAGTTTTGTCACAAAGTTTTGCCAAGAAAGTCTATTGTTACCTTGACCTCTGATCTAGATTCAGGTCATTAAAAAAACCTCGAGTGCTACGTATACGTAACAATTCTGCAAGCAACACAATAAAATTGATAACCAGGAGGACCGGAAACTGATTTGTTCAAGGAAAGGGCAAGTTGCTCGATGCAGATTGACCCTCAATATGTGACTTTGATTTTGAAGATAACCTTGACATACATACTGAATAACAGACATTGAATAAAGTTTTCCGCATATATGCATGTTGTATTTGCTTTGCAGTGAGTAAAGTAGAAATCAAAAGGAAGTGTAACATAATGAACTGATGAGCATGATCATGTATAAACTGATATTCAAATAAGTGATCTAATGATTCTAATCACATCATCAATATAAATTTACATGTGTAAACATGATCTATAGACCTTTGACTGATCCAACTTCTGTAAGTGCTTGGTAATTTTTTTGCATTTTGTGCTGATATGTTTGTGTACATGTATATGAGTCAATATAAAAAAATGCAGCCTTTTCTGTCAGTAGACAATTGCCATATTTTTATATAAGTTATATGACCAAAATTTTATCCTATAATATTGTTCACAATGGAATCTATCTTATGGGCACACTTTCTTTGTTCAATAATGAGGAAATCATTTCATTCTGTCTTATAGAAGGTCCATTTTATGGCAAATATTGCTGTCAACTGGCTTCAGAATTTTCTGAATGACTTCTTTGCGATAAAGTATTGTCAAAACAGTTAACTGCAATTGTGATATTATGAGTCTATTATAATAAACATGAAAAAGATTGAACAAATACGTAAGAAATATTATAAATATTAGTTGCCTTATCTTAAATTTCCTCGAAATAACCTGGACTGTACAAAAAGAAAAAATATTTGTCAATGGTGTAACAAACGCCTTTTTAGTCATATATTTTTGCTTTCTGCTTTTTCAAAGTATTCAAAGACCTACTCCTTATCTACTTTTATATCTTGTCATTTATTTTCTCATGTCCACCTTTTTCAAAATAATTTGAAACAAAGATTATACGGTTCCATTAAGGGTTAGCTGAACCGTACATTTGTTTCACGTCAGTAGTGTTACGTTTATTTTTATCAATTGTATAATACTTAGCATGATGTACTTTTTCCTTGCAAATTTTGATACAACATAATGTTTATGGAAGGTATTACAAAGTCCAGGGACAACACTTTATCGAAGTTATTGTAAATTAATGATGAATACATCATTGGTGAAACGGTCAGTGGTGTTATAGTTACACCATTTACAATTTTCGTTACACCAGTGACAAATACAGTCTAAATGTGATTGCATCTTCATTGTGTTGTGGAAATGAAGTATTCAAAGGATATAAATGTCCTAATGTTGTGTTTAGCATTAAACGTATGTAGGTTATATCTATTTAAAGAGAGCCAATTTCACGATAATGCTAGTTGTGTTACACCACCGACACACCGAGTAACACCATTGACATATTGCTATTTTTTCTGGATTTTGTCTTCTATGTCATAAATGAAAATTATAATTTTTAAGTGAAATACGATCAGTAGTATGTAATGTGTTCATCAAAGTTTCAATACCAAAGTTTTCGAGAATTTAACTTCTAAAAAGCATTATGTTTTGAATCCTGTTACACCAATGACCATCACATTATCGAGAACCAGAAATGATTGTGAGATTGATGGGATGAAATCGCGGAGAGAATAGATATTACGGTTGAAGGTGATCTTCACAAAGACCCTTTGTAACATCCACAAAAAATAAATACATTATCACTTAAATTTGATGGCACACAAGGGACAAACACCCACAAAAAATTATGAAAATTGAAGGAAAAGAAAAACAAATAATTCATGAACCTTAACATCAATAAAATAAAGAGATTTCATGTTTACTTAGGTTGCAATATCACACATATCAAACATACATGTAAATGACCGTGGTGGAAACCAAAAGCATGTTCCAGTGAATAGGGTGGCACTGGTGTTATACACGTGAAGTGGTCTTATACGAATAAAGATTGTTGTTACGTGTGGTTTACAAGTATACCTTAGTAATTTAAATTCAACGGAAAAGGTATGAGAGCACCAAACAGAACGGTTATAAATAATCTACACAACAAAAATACCTTATTTTCACTGTTTAAAACTATTATTGTGTTAGCCATTTTGACTCTTTGAAACTTTCTTACTGTTTACAGAAGAAAAAAATAAAAGACCAGATATTAACTTCTATGACCTCAGTAATCAAATTTAGTGCAAAATACGTGCACACCCAGAATATCAAATTCTTGTCAAGGTTGATCAATTCAAATAATTCCAGACAGATTTTGTTTCGGTTATTTTGAAGATAATTCTATGTTCTCAAACGAAGTAAATAAATGACATAAATATGCAAAAAAAAAAACCAACCCCAAAACAAATAAACAAACATTATATTCTATATTGCAAAAATACTTTGTATGTATTTGGGTAATTACTTTTCCAAAAGTGGTGGCCGACACTTGTGACCCTACTGAAACTTCAAGTGTACCTACCAAAAACGAAAACAGGTACATTGTTTTATATTTATGCTCACTATCTTAGTCCATTGCAGAAAAAAAGTATTGAAAACTTGGCTAAAATGATGGACAGACGGACATACAGACTGACATACAGAGAGTAAGCTAATAGTCCCTCTCGGGTTTGTCAGTAGGAGGCTTATGAATTAAAACTGTTTTCTAATTGGAATTGTTACATTTTAAATTTACAATTCAAATTATCAGGAGAACAATGTTGGTAATAAGAACGCCTATACATAAGTCAATGGTGTTACAACTTGAATCATTGGTGTCACAAATTTTAGTATTTGAAAATTTATAGTCTCATGTAGACATTACTTAGGATTTAAAAAATACAACAATTGAATTGTTTCTTTTTCCTCATACCAACACTTTTATTTTGTCATTTTCTTTCTTAAACTCGAATATATTTCATCTTTAATATGACTTTGTCAGTGGTGTTATATTTCTTGTAATTGGTGTTACACTGCTTACAGAAAATAGAAAATATAGCTTAATACAGATCACTTTCATCCATTTTACTGCACATAATCTTAAAAATGGACATTTTGTACTTTATGAACAAGTGTGGTATGTCCCTTTTGTATTTAAGGGCATGAAAAACATATGATAAATTTCGATGTCAGTGGAGTAACAAAATTGTCATTGGTGTAATCGTCAAAATCGCTGGTGTAACGAGGGTTATATTTTAAATAACTTCCGTAAAAATTATGACATCTGATCTAATTTTATTGTTTAGAAAAGAATTTAATTCATTTTATACAAAATGAGGAACACTAATTCTAAGGAATATATCGGCTCCAATTTAAACTCATTAAATATCTTGTAGCTTCATGCATTTGTCCATATTTACAGTTTGTATGCGCATAGAAATTTAAACTGATCATGAAAAACTAGCAGGAATAAAAGAAATAGATAGATTTATAAGCCGTTCACTTGATTACAAAGTTCCTTTTGTGCTGTTTGCATCAGAAGTCGAAATAATGGTTTAAAACATACGTTACACTACTGACACGTTTTTCTTAGTTGACATACTTTACAATTCTTAAAACTCTATTTGTCATGCTTATTTGTTTGCAAATTATATTGATTTGAAGTTGTGGTTACTAGTTTTTCTTGTCATCGAAAAATTATTTGAAAATCAGACGATATTTTTCTGATTTTTCATGCTTCAGATTTGGCTGCAATTTTTGATAATGACCCATATACATTTTTGCAAAGATTTTTAACACTTTCAATTTCATTGTAATTATTATAGCATATTCAGCTCAAGTATAATGTGGGTCAATATTCAACACCTTCTAGGTCAAGAAGGTATAGCTAAAAAAAAAAAAAACATTAGATACCAAAACCCAGTTGCTTTACAATTTATTTCCTTTCTTGCAACTGATGAAGTACATGTAGAATACTATCAATCTGACAATAAGAAATTTACAACTGTAACTGTCAAAAGACAGCAAGTGTGAATGGCAGTAGATGGTAAATTACTGTCTACATTTGAGTACAAGAATAACACTGTTCAAGTATGTCTCATGTCACATGTTTGAGCATAAAACATTGCCTTGACCTTGAAAATGACCTTGACCTAGACTAAAGCCTCTAAACATACTTCATTCTGATGCATATCAATTAGCTATAGATACTGTAGCCATATATTATTATATGATCATGTATCTTCAATGAACATCCCCCTCCCTTTTCACTTAAGTTCACAGCTATGTGACACATGATCTATAAAGCCTGTGTTTGTGAAACACGAATGCCCCCGGTGGCATCTTTGTTAGTATGAACACTATTTTCTGTTAAGTACATGTATGTGAGGTCACTGGGTTAAAAGGTCAAAGGTCAAGGTCACGAGGTCAAAAATTTTGGTATCAATGGAAAGGTCTTGTCACAAGGAATACACATGTGAAATATGAAAGCCCTATCACTTCCCATTCAAAAGTTATGCCCAATGTTAAAGTTTTTGAAAAGTAGGTCAAAGGTCAAGGTCAAGGTCATGAGGTCAAAAATTTTGGTATCAATGGAAAGGTCTTGTCACAAGGAATACACATGTGAAATATGAAAGCCCTATCACTTCCCATTCAAAAGTTATGCCCAATGTTAAAGTTTTTGAAAAGTAGGTCAAAGGTCAAGGTCAAGGTCACGAGGTCAAAAATTTTGGTATCAATGGAAAGGTCTTGTCACAAGGAATACACATGTGAAATATGAAAGCCCTATCACTTCCCATTCAAAAGTTATGCCCAATGTTAAAGTTTTTGAAAAGTAGGTCAAAGGTCAAGGTCAAGGTCACGAGGTCAAAAATTTTGGTATCAATGGAAAGGTCTTGTCACAAGGAATACACATGTGAAATATGAAAGCCCTATCACTTCCCATTCAAAAGTTATGCCCAATGATAAAGTTTTTGAAAAGTAGGTCAAAGGTCAAGGTCAAGGTCACGAGATCAAAAATTTTAGTATCAATGGAAAGGTCTTGTCACAAGGAATACACATGTGAAATATGAAAGCCCTATCACTTCCCATTCAAAAGTTATGTCCAATGTTAAAGTTTTTCGGACAAACAGACAGACAAACAGACAAACAGACGGACAGGCCAAAAACTATATGCCCCCGAATCTTTGATTCCGGGGACATAAAAAACCTGTGACATATGTTATAGGGCTGGTAAAATACTCTGATTCATCAATGCATCACAATATTTATTTTTTCGCGATCCAAGTATCGATATATCCAAACACACCAAAGTTAAAATTTACAAAAAAAATATTTATTGAATTTTCTGGATTTTTGTCCCTCACGCCAAAAACAAATATAACTTTCAGAGAAAATGAAAGTACATGTAACATTCGGAGAAAGTGAAATATGGCTACGGGGAAGTGGATTAAGTTAGAAATGCCAAGTACAGCACAAGATTGATGTGGTAAACATTTGGTTTCCTGGTTTATTAAGTACAAGTTATAGGAATCGGGAAAATTCTGGTCCGAAAGCTAATACTGAATACATATAACCTGTTGAATGAAAAAAAGCTACTTATATATGATGAAGATAAATAGCATCAAATAGGATTTTGAGAATGTTTTATCAATTTACTTAGTATTGCAATACATATTATATCCGATATCAGGTATCATGATACATATCGGATCGGCTGGGTGCAGTATTGTCCCTGCCCTAATTTATCACATGCCAATTTCTTGAATTATACAATGTTTCAAAACATTTTGATGAAAAATAAATGAAATTTTAAAATTTTTAACTAAAAATGCTTCGTAATGATCTTTGACCTTGAAAGTGACCTTGGCTTGACCTGCTGAGTCTCATCATGCTTTACTATCTCTGCAAGTTTAAAAATAAAGCCTGTGTTTGTGAAACACGAATGCCCCCGGTGGCATCTTTGTTAGTATGAACACTATTTTCTGTTAAGTACATGTATGTGAGGTCACTGGGTTAAAAGGTCAAAGGTCAAGGTCACGAAGTCAAAAATTTTGGTATCAATAGAAAGGTCTTGTCACAAGGAATACACATATGAAATATGAAAGCCCTATCACTTCCCATTCAAAAGTTATGTCCAATGTTAAAGTTTTTCGAACAAACAGACAGACAAACAGACAAACAGACAAACAGATAAACAGACAAACAGACGGACAGGCCAAAAACTATATGCCCCCGAATCTTTGATTCCGGGGGCATAAAAATGTTTGATGTATATCAAGTAAGTTACAGACAAATATGTGACAGACTGACAAACAGACAGACAATCAGAGACAGATGAACAAACAGCCTTACAAAGTGATTTTTATATAGCTACATTAAATTTCTCAATCTGAGTAAATCAGAAACCACATGTTTTTGCCATTCCACATACATGTATTACATGTATATATAAAACTGTTAATTTTTCTTCATCTTGTCTTGATTCTGGTGTCCAAGATACACAAATTATGAAGGAAGGAAGCTATGCCACACCAATCCATGATCACTCACTTCTGTTTGACCATGTTGTATGTGTTGACTCTCATTATCCTGAAATAAAACGAGTACAACTTTTGAATGAAATAGAAAAAATATGTGATGATAACAAACATCTAAATCACATCATCTAACAATAAATCATGAAGGTAAACTCCTATCATTACCAAATAGATATTATTGTATAGTTCTCACTTAGTCGTAAATTATATGGTTATATGGTAGAGGAATGAAATAATGCAATCATATTTTAGAAACAAATAAAACACTGCTAAAGACAGTATGGCTGGATTGCAAAGTAAGCTTTTGTCCTTAACTGGGTCAAGGTCAGGTCAAATGTTACTGCATAAATTGAAAGGATTTGTCAGTATAATATTATGTTTCTACTATGTTTATAGCTCCTGAGATTTTTGTTCAATCATAAACTTAAGCAAAATCATTAACTAGGTCAAAGCCCTAGGTCAAGGTCACTAGGTCAAATGTTACGAGATAAATTGAAAGGTCTTGTCAAAGGCAACCTACTAGGGCTAAGTGTCGCGGGTCAAATTTGTATTGCGATATATTGCGATATTTAGGAAAATATTGCGATATATTGCAATATTTTATAACATTGTCATTGATATTCCTTATCTTTTTCATTTTCCTACTTCAATTTTGCTTTCAAAATTTTACTTAAAAAATCTGAGAATGTTTCCATATAGAGAATAAAAGTCATAATTTGTGTCTTGTTACGGGTATGCAACACACAGCAAGTGCATTTATTATCGTACATGTAATGCGCGTTAACGCAAACTTGCTGTGTGTTGCAAGAATGTGATCATTCTGCCTGCTAGGACAATGGCAGACACTCATGGACATACAGACAGTGCAAAACGTCACTCAAAAACTTACTACCCTTATTAAATAAATGAGAGGAAAGGCTCACATCCGAGAATTTCAAACACAACAACGTTGTACTTTTAACAATCTGCCAATCATGAACTAGATACTTGCTAAGAATTGAGCTAATATGTTCAAGTCTTTCTTGCAAATTGGTATACCAAAATAAATGATTATTTTCTTTTGTCTTTGACCTGTGCAGTGTGTTGACGTAAGGTCAAACAAGCGTCAGGCTGTGTAGCATAGTAAGGACACTTCGTCTTGTTTAAAAATGGCTAGTCAGAAAATTGTACAATTTAAATGACCCTAGCTATTGATGTATTTTGAGTAGTAATTCGCGTTCGCTAAAAATACCGTCAAAAACCGGTTTTTGAAAACAAATACTGTGGTACGTATTGCGAAGCCTGGTATCACAATATACCGGTATACCCACGATAAAACTGCTCAGCCCTACAACCTACATGTACTGGTATAACATAAAGTTTCTACTGCATAAAGTTCCTTAGATTTTGCTTTAACCAGAAACTTCAACCAAAATCTTTAGCTATGTCAAAGTCCAAGGTCAAGGTAAAGTTTCTTAGATTTTGCTTTAACCAGAAACTTTAACCAAAATGTTGACAACGGATGACAGACAGGCGGATAGACAGACAGGCGGACATCGTCAATCTTTTGACTGGAATTGCTTTGCAATCAAGCCAAATACTTTTTAGATGGGAGCATTTTCAATGTCTATCTTGTCTTCGGGCCAGTGGTTGAATTTTTTTTTGTAAAGACTGGTGGACAGTTCTTAATTTTGTTATTCAGGCACAAACCGTTCTAATATGCTGCTATTTACTGATAGTCCTAACCCGAGTAAGGATCGATCTATCAGTCAATTATTACACTGCCGTCGACTTACTCGAGTATGGACTATCGGTCAACGGTAGCATAAAAACTGTTATATTATACTGCCGTTGACTGATAGTCCCTATCTGAGTAAGGATTATCAGTCAACAGCAGCATAATAAAACGGTCCGAGCCCGAATCACAAAACGAAATAGATATTATACATCATCAAATCATTTTACATGTACTACGTGTACTAACCTACCGTTGAATTTCCAGAATACCGGGCCAGTGCAATCCGTACGTCAATCGTTGATTATTGGATTGAATGCAGTGGCTCTGACAGTAGTTTGTGATTCCTTCATTATGTTTGGACCATGTTTGTTGTTGTTTTTGATACGTACTATATACGTCCTTGGTACCATTCATCAGTACATGTACATGCATGCAACAATTCAACCATGCACATCTTGCATATTCTTTGATACCTTGCTGTCAGTACAGACATTTTACCAGTCTGTTCTTCAATGTGTAACACGGCTATGATCATTCTTCATCAAATTCCTGACTGTTTCGTGCATTTCATCAAGGGAGAAATATAAAACATCAAGTTTTACTGCTACAAAAATTCGATCGTAGTAATGTTTTGAAACCGAAAGTAGACCTAGAACATTCCGAATCCGACAAAATGCAGAGCTATACATATAAAAAAAAAAGGGGGGGGGGAAATAAAATTAAAAAACAGAGAGAGAGAGATAAAGCTGTTTTATTATCATAATCAGTGGCGGATTTAGGGGGGTGCGGAGGGGGCGTCCGCCCCCCCGGCACTGACCCAAATTTTTTCAAAAACAGGTATGTTTTGGCCCATTTTCAGTAAAAATCGGCCAAATTCGCCCCTTGACCCCCCGGCAAAGGGGGCGCTGGATCCGCCACTGATAATTATGCAATATGTAATTTCTCGGTAGTGAGTGAAAAAATGAACATGTATGTCTGAGTTTGATTGGGGAGGGAGGGAGGGGGGAGGATGACCCAGACCACGTCTAAAGGCAAAGGAGAGGGATCACTTGTCTAATTTTATATTAAAATTATCCTAGAATATATCTTATATATTTTCTATTATTTGAGGAAATTAACCTCGACTTATCGTAAAAAAATTACAGATCCGTGGTTTGCAATGATAGAAAACGAAAATGAATTTTATCGTCACTTTATGGTGCAAATGATGCTCGTTAGACAATCAAATTGATTCAGTTGTACATTTGATGCCTTCAAATGAAAAACAATTTCGAAATAATATATTTATTTAAACAAACAAACAATAATAATAAATATTCACGCAGCCTCGTTTTGGATTTCGGGTAAATACAATTATTTAGGTTATTCCGGTGAAATTCGGAAAGTTAGGAATTTTAGGTAACATCGGTAAATTTAGGGCGGAATTTTGCCCGAAGTTTCCGAATTACCAGTTTTTCCTAACGAAGTTTCCGAGGTGTGCCCGAAGTTTCCGAAAAACAGTGTGTAAACTACTACGATCACCACTGTACACTAGCAACTTCCATACATACATGTATAGTTCAATTTTCTCGACCTTGAAATAATCACAAATGACCTTTGTCTGTTCGCTCTAAATTTCATTTGAATCTTTTATCTTCAACAATTAGGGTAATCAAAGATTACATTGGAGGAATAGCTTGCCATAGCAGATTTCGTCGAAATTCAAATGAATTCCAAAATCCAATAAAAACAGTGTTTTTGAAATGTGATCACCCCGTCGGTATATCTATTAGAAATTCCTGTTTTTCTTACCTCTGTTACTATGTACAAGGTATCATCCTTTTGATCTTCATTATCATACTGGATAGCTTTTGCTATGTCCAGTAGATTTTCTAAGGTTCTTTCTAGCTCTTCACATGCTTTACAAGTTGCTGAATGGCAATGGTCACAGTTGTCGGAAAAATCATGTGTACCATCTGATAGTGAAAATCTGCAGCAGTGGTCTGCAACATCCGAGTCCTTTTTAATATGCAACTGTAAAATTAAGATTTTGAAATTAATTTTCATTCACATAATTTAGATCATGATAGCATATTTATGGTATCAAAGGACTCTTGTCAAGAAGAATTTATATGGTCATTAGGTCAAAAGTCGTGGCATCAAATGAAAGTTCTGGTCATGAGGAATCTATGTGTGAAATATCAAAGCCCTATCCATATAGTTAAAGAGTAGGTCAAAGGTCAAGATCAAGGTCACTGGGTCAAAAGTCATGATATCAAATAAATTAACAATTATCAGTAAACAAACAATTATAACATGTATATTACCTTCCTTACTGTGAAAACATATTGTTTTGTAATAAGAAGTATTTAGTTTTCATTGATTTGCAATTTGCATGTCGTATACATAATAAAACTATTTAACAATGTCTTGAATCTCGGAACCTTAAAATTAAGCATCTTTCTCCCTCCTCCGCAGTGTTCCCAGTTATTCAATTTTTACTTACTACAATTCATTTTTTGTCAGAAGTATTTATATTTGTCGGTACGTAATTTCGCCAAGGAAGGCACTGACGAAAATGACGAAAATTGGTATCTGACAAATAAAAACCAATTTACATTATGCTTTCTTATAACTTCTTCTTTCTTATAACTTCTTCACCAGACGGATAGACGGACAGGGAGTTTTCTATAACCCCCCCCCCCCCAAACTTCATTGGGGGGTTAGGTATAATTATCGTCAAGGAATTGACATTGGATACATGCAGTGTTATGTCAATGAATTATTTTTTATGCATTAGCTAAGAAAGTTCTTCTACTTGCAAAAGTTACCTTGTACTCTAGTTTCAGATATTGCTTTGATGCGCTCAAAATTCTGCATGTGTTATCATGCCATTCTTTCCCTTTGCCTAAACGACAAAAAAGTTCTGATGTTTTCAGCAAACTTTCAATGGCCTTTGCACCATCTGAGGCATAATTGTCTAACCCTTTCATGGATTTGCGTACATTAGGTCCTACTGAGTGCAGTATGCGCATGTAAGAACTGATACTAGCCTTGTTTTCGTAATTAGTCTCATCACAGTAACCAAAGTATTGTTCAACAACTCTTGTTCTTACACTGTTTAATATTATTTTCGGCACAGTTATAGTTTCTCCATTGGAAAGCTTGAATTTGGAATCTCCATATGGCATGTCAGTAATAATTGCAGGACTTGTAACAAAATCAAGGAAGTGACTGATCTGTGCATTTGTTATGCCCTCCCGTCTTCTTTCCTCGTTTGGCACTTGTTGACCCTGTCCTTTACTCAGAGCATGCTTTCTCGCAGCAGTGAACTTGAAGCGGGACAAATTCGGAATAAGGCTCTTGAGCTTACTATATGTAATTGTATTGGCTACCAATGAAAGGATCTGCCTTTGTGTTCCCCAGTCCTCACTGCTTCTGTGACCAGCTGCGATTTCTTCTAGTAAATAGGAATCTTTGATGTCATCACTTTTTTTATAGCTTCAAGCACATTTTGTCCTTGCCCTGGAGCCAAAACTTCTAAAACTTCAGTTAGGATTTTCTGAGTCTTCAAAATGTAATCCTTTTTAGTTCTCCCTGAACAATCATCCCAGTTGGATGTCAATGTCTTCTTTAAAGGACTTGCACCACACACTTCAAGGAAATTGTTTAATGCCTTTCTCTTCAATGTACTTTTATCAGTGTCTTGGCTAGCTCCTGGGGTCCATATACTACCACAACTGGCTTGAGATAAAGTATACTCAGAGGCCTAGAAAAAAAAGAATTTATAGAATTGCTATTATTTATCTTTAAAAGGAAAATGAACAAGAACTGCCTTTAAAGTGAAGAATTATACCCCTGCGGGATATTTTTCTCTAAACGGATTCATTTGTGACATTACATAGAAAACTCTGGCTATAAAGAATCTATATGTGAAATATCATAGCCCTATTTCTTACAGTTGAAAAGTAGGTCAAAGGTCAAGGTCACTAGGTCAAAGTCATGGTATCAAATGAAAGCACTGGTCATGAGGAATCTATATATGAAATATAAAAGCCCTATCCCTTACAATTCAAAAGTAGGTCAAAGGTCAAGGTCACTAGATCAAAATTCTTGGTATTAAATGAAAGCTTTCGTCATGAAGAATATATATGTGAAATATCAAGGCGCTACCCCTTACAGTTGAAAAGTAGGTCAAAGGTCAAGGTCACAAGGTCAATGTCTTTGACTAAAACTTGTTGTGATGAATGATATTCACTTTTATAACATTTTGACCAAAATATTCCAATATTATAAGGTCAAAGTTCAAAGTCAAGGTCATTAGGTCAAACGTCTTGGAATTAAAATGTAGCACCTGTTGTTGTTAATGTATGGATAAAACATGAAAGCCCTATAAACTATACTTGGAGAAATATTCACTTTAAGAACTTCTTAACCAAAATAGTACTACAAGGTCAAAGTTCAAAAGTCAAGGTCAGTAGGTAAAATGTCCTGGTATCAAAACGTAGAACTTGTTATGTTGAATGTATGTATAAAATATTATAGCCCCATCACTTACAATGTTTAGGAGAAAAAAACATATGCTTTAAGAACTGATTAATCAAAATATAACTAGAAGGTCAAGGTCACTAGGTTAAATGTGAAAGCCCTACCACTTATACTAGCAGAGTTGCCTGCTTTAAGAAATTTGTTTTTTTTTTTTGTGGGGGGGGGGGGGGGTGTATAAAAAGAGGAACAAGTGGGTCTGTATTGCTCACCTGATGACAATTTACAGTTTTTACTTCAAAATGACAAATTAGCCCAAAGCATTCTGATACTTTTTATTCTTTTAACAGCCATGTAATTCAAACATGAGGCTCAAGGGGGTCACATTGCTCACCTGAGCTGCAGACGAAGGGCTGATAGTCGCCAAGTTGGTAGAGTTCCTTGAGTACTTGCTTTCTGTAAGATTTCGTAAAACTCTATGCAGCAAATTCTCAGCAAAAGTAAAAAAAAAAGCACTGTTCAAGAACAGGTATATTCAAAGAATCTATCCTAATGAACATCTGTGTGAAAGATTATCGGATTCTAATGTGAGGTTTAGGAAATATGATATCCGACAGACGGACAGACAGGATGGCCATTATGTGTTCCCCAAAAATTTTTGGGGAGCATAATTAACGTAATATTCACCTCCTCATATGCCAGATTCTCCTCGTCAATTTCGCTTCCATCATCAACATGATCTAACTGCTCTGGCACTTCTGGTACTGCATGTAAATCTCTTAGATTCTCTGTCTGTATTCAAAAACGATAAAAATAACAAGATTTATTTGTGTTAGGCCTGTTCAAATTCGTAACGTCTCCAATTTTTAATTTGAATATCAACAATGCTAAAATGACATATTAATTGCAAAATAAACTAGATAACTAAATAGTAATCTAATGAAATTATAAGAAATGACTGTAATAATTTTTCTGTCTATTGATGTACAGACAAAAACATATTATACATTTTGTGCATCAGTTATTGTCTATACATTGATTGACAGAAAAAATATTACAAGTCATTTCTTTAATATTACTTAGGCACAGTTCATTTGATTTTCAGGGGGGATTGGCTTTTTTGTCTGGGCAAGATTTTTTTTTCGCCCCAAACTGGAGCACAAATTTTTTTTTCGGGAAGGCCAGAGCCAGAAATTTTTTTTTCAATCAAGAGATGTCTTTGTGTAAAAAATGTCTTGTCAATTATTACAGAAGTACTTTATTTTTACTAAAAACTGTAAATATTTCTTATTTTCATGCCAAAGTTTCGGTCACTTCTTATGAGAGTGATAAAAGATTTTACATGTATTATTAGTTACACGGTATTTTTCCGTATCAGGTCACTAACTAACCGTGTAACGAATTTATCACGTCGAAGACCTCTAACTGTATGTGTGGGGGTCTCTGTATCATACAATTCACGACGTCATAATAAACTACTCGCCCGATACGGATTTACAAGCCTGATACGGCTTATTTCACGGCGTCATGTGACCATGATCTGACCAATCAGATTCCAACATTTTTGTCTGAGGCGTGATAAAATAAAAATCTGTGCATAAAACTTTTATAACAGTATAAGGTACATAGAAAAGGGTCAGTGGTGGTGCTTCAAGAGATTTTATAAATTAATTGAAATAAAAATTATATTTCTGTGAATTAAGCTTGTACTCTTAGACTACATGCTCTATATATCTATTATACAATGTAGTATATTATACTGATTATTTGAGCCATTGAGATAGCCATTTAATATGCACGTATAAGCATTTACAAAATTATCAACATTTCATATGTGAACTTTACAATGAAGGAAATGATGTTTGGATAGAGCACTGTGGCGAGTGAAGCAAGCCCAAAAAATTTGAGACAAATTGAAACAGGAATATAAAGCTGAATTTTGTGGTAAATCTTCCAATTCATGTTATATACACAAAACCATAAGAGCAAGATTGTTTTTTTCTGTCACACCATAGGCAAATTCATTTTTTCAGAAAAATTAAGAGCAAAATTTGTTCCCGAAAAAACCAAAGCCCCCCCCCCCCCCCCCCCCCCCCCCCCCCCGTGAAACACTATTGAAATGAAACTCCATGCAGAGGGGAAAGAGTTACGCTGTGGACAAGCTTTGATGGTCACACAGACAAACAGGCAGTCAGATGGACAGAGAGGATGATTCTTATTTATCAACCCCCATCCCCAAACTTTGGGTGTATAATTGTAAATTTTGTACACTAATGAACAGCAAATGTATAACACTCAATCTTGAAGACGAGAGATTTAAATTAAAGTAATGTTCACCTCCTCATATGCCAATTTCTCCTCGTCAATTTCGCTCCCATCATCAACATGATTTAAATGCTCTGGCACTTCTGGTACTGCATGTAAATCTTTTAGATTCTCTGTCTGTATTCAAAAACGATAAAAATGATAAAAGTAACAAGATTTACTTTTGAAACATCATTTTTGTTCAAGAATGCATTTTTGCATGTATTATGTATATATTTTGTGTAGTCCAAGCAAGATAAAGGTCAAACTTTTAGTCGTTAAAGAAAAATTATCTAAGAAGGGAATTTGGATATTAAAAGTGATGTATACACGTATACATATCAAAGTCCAATAACTTAAATTACATCAAAATAAGACTTCAAAGTAATATTCACCTCCTCATATGCCAATTTCTCCTCGTCAATTTCGCTCCCATCATCAACATGATTTAAATGCTCTGGCACTTCTGGTACTGCATGTAAATCTTTTAGATTCTCTGTCTGTATTCAAAAACGATAAAAATGATAAAAGTAACAAGATTTACTTTTGAAACATCATTTTTGTTCAAGAATGCATTTTTGCATATATCATGTATATATGTTGTGTAGTCCAAGCAAGATAAAGGTCAAACTTTTAGTCGTTAAAGAAAAATTATCTAAGAAGGGAATTTGGATATTAAAAGTGATGTATACACGTATACATATCAAAGTCCAATAACTTAAATTACATCAAAATAAGACTTCAATATAAATTGAAATGGCGGAAATTTGAAGCTTGGCAAAAGATTTTCATCCCTGTATAAAAATGCATGCAACATAATTTAATTTGAAATTTCACAATTCACATAAGAAAATTTATATTCACTTCATAAGTTCTTTCTCCTCTGACATTTCGGAGAGAAAAATTGAAAATAAACATTGTAAAAGAAACATACAAACCTACCTCATCTGAGGCTACAGCTGTAGTAAGGCTTAAGTCATCTACACGGATGCTTTCAACAAGTTCACTTCTGCATTTTCGGCAAACACCTAGATTTATATTAAAAAAGAAATTTGTAAGAAGAAAAGAAAAAAAAAAAAAGAAAATTGTAAGAAAGTTTAGTTCTAAACAAGATTAGTTACACCATCAAGATATTATGTTTTATTTTCTTAAACATGAACAGTATCATGAGCTAATACCCCTGACATACTTTGAGTTTCAAGATAATACACTTTTTTGTAATATTTTTCATCTGTTAATATGTTAAAGGTAGGGTGTCCATGTTTCATAGTTGTCATTTAATTTCGCTGTACATATTTTAACTGCATCAGATACATGTACATCCAGGGCTCTAACATCAAATGTTAAGACTGGGGCCCTGGGTCTTTGAAAATAGGAGAAATAGCGGCATTTTCCCATGAATTGGGAAAACATATGTAATAAGTTTGGATGCCTTTTCACTTGAAAATGAAAAATGAAAATCCATTTTGTTCAATTTTCCATGAGGAGTCTGATTGGGAAATGAAAAAGAGGGTCATAGCGCACGAAGCAAATTGCAACCTTTTGCTTGTGTCATTATGAATAAAATTTAACCCCCCCCCCCCCCTCCCCCCCCAAAAAAAGGTCAATAAAGTTCATTTTGTAAGACATGTAAAGCATCATCTTATGTCATACACAAAACTGCGTCTCCGGTGAGTGGCATAGCGGAGACTTGTTAGGCAAAAAATTGGTATAAAATAATGAATTACTAGCAATTTAAGTGCTTGTTAATGTGTTGGAATGATTTTACTCCCAAATTGCTTCTATATGAAAGTATGATATAATAAGGACACTGATCTTGTTGTATATACTCTCCACTACGACACTCAACGGAGACACAGTTTTGTGTATGACATCCGACAAGGGGGAGTAAGATATTACGTACACTTGTCTTGAGAAGATGGTAAAGCATTTATTTTTAAAATTGTAATACTGCATATTCATGATAATATAGCACATGTGTAAAATTTTAGGACTTACATTGTACGTATTAACCAAGGCCTGAAGGTTAAATTTTTTTATTAGTTGAATATGCTAGCTAGGCTAGATATATTTTCATTAAGTTATTGCTATACCATATGATGAAGGTTTTGTGTGAAATGAACTCTACATTTTACTGCTTCAATTGTTATAAACACTATAAAAACATTTGTCCCTTTTCATTTGCATAAATCTCCATGTTTACGATCATCTCCCCATAGACATTCCCATAATAATCCAAGCCCAGGTCGTTAAAAACAACATGAAAGTTGCTAATTACTTCCCATATCACTCAACAAACAACCCAATTTACCTGTAACTGCAGGTGTTTTAATTGAAAAAGTGGTGCCGAAAAAGTCACAGCTGGAAATTTTAAGTGCCAAGTAATAGACGGAACCAAATCGGAATCGGGTGATTCCCGAGTTAGCAACGAAAAATTGGGTAAAAGTCATGACCCATGCAGGTGATAAAAAATAATCTGGTCAAAGGGTAAAAAAGCAGGACTGACCCGTTGAAATCCGGTCAGTTGACAGCTATGGTCTGACCAGCTGGTACTGCATGGTATAAGAAATGACTTGTAATTTGAATTTTATACATTTTCATTTCCATGCTTCATGAACATCGACGGCGGGTGCGGCTAGCCAACAGGGGATGCTTACTCCTCCCGGGCACCTGGTCCCACCTCTAGCTTGCTAGGGGTCCTTCCATGTTTAATTTTGCGCTCTATTGTGAGTGCTGTTGAGATTGTCGTCAGGATCTTCTTTAACTCATTTGTAATCTTAAATTACTTTAGGCATGTTTGGTGTTCATGGTTGCATTATTCTGGTTGGTCAAGTGCAAATTCCGTAATCACGAAGTCCAAGAGTTATAATCCAATATGGCAGTTAATTTAGAGGTATGACATCATCATGGGGAGACACTTTTAGGCAAACAAATATCACATAATGTCCTAAGGCTATAAATCCCTTTGCCTTACACACAGGCAATTTGCATTGGGGATTTTTCTGCACCATGGAAATAAATGTATTTAAAATACTGTAGTAAATATATTTAAATGCATCTTACCTGCTCCTACAGGGATGAAAATTCCAAATTTAGTCAAAATCTCCCTCGATTGTTGAACAGAAATTGTAGCCTTCTCTGCCTTCCTGGTTCCATTACAATGTTTCAGAGGAGGTTTTAACATACAAAATTTAGATTTTTTCCAGCCTTTTCCTAAATAATACCGATGATTGGGACAAATTGTAAAATTATCTGCGTTTTGTTCAAAGAGTCCAGAGCGAAATTTAATCAGTTGTTGTTCGTTGCTCACAGATGATGGATTGATTCTATTAGTTGAAATATGTGGATCGATATTGTCGTTACAGGAATAAAGTAAAAGTAATTCAGAATTTGGTCTAATGTTCGTATTTGTGCTGCAAGATATTGAATTAGAGAAATAACGAAATGAGCACTCCATTTACATGATTTTTACACTAGTCTATTTTCCTGGTCTGTTGTTACTGACTACCTTTTCTGTTCTTATTCACTGAAGAGCTTGAAGAGCTCTTTCAAGGGGGACAATTCAATGTCTATTTTTAGAAATATTGCACATTTTCTTTTCTCAAATAAACATATTGTCTTTCATAGGCTTCCCAATTTTATTTGCTATTGATGTTAACCAGTTCTGAAACTCCATTTATGTGTATGATTTACTATTCACCTGTGTTGCAGTGTTGAGAAAAGCTTTGTTTAAAAAATGACAAAAAAGAATGAAAAATGGGATCTACCAGGATATGCAAAATTATTTTGAAATGAAAATAGTACAATGAGCATCTATTTTGATCCAGAAAGATATTCCAAAACCATCCTTCAACAATCTTTCCACAGGCAACATATCAGAATAAGATTTCTTATTTTCAACAAAATTACGCTCCAACCTGGTTTCCATGGTAACGCAAAGTTGATTCACTTTAAAATGTGGCTGACACCTTATGATCTACTCAACTGAACAAAATTTTGACATAAAAAATTAATTTTAAAATCTAGCACTTTCCATCATTTACATTAGGGATGCTTGATGATATGTGAAATTCACTCTTAAGAAGTATCTCCATCCTGCTTCGCTAAGATACGAGTGAGCAAATCCAACTGAGGATCCATGTAAGTGACATGTTTGCATGTCCTCGTGATAAAAGAAGAATCCGCACTGGATCTTCAAGCAAAATACAGCACATCTCGTTCGTCGTATTTTCAACAAAACTTGAGATGGGTTGTCTCCAATTTTGCTTCTGTTAGAAATATTTTCTAAAGCAACACCAGACTGATAAGAATTGAAATTGATTGATCCAAAGCAAATTGGAATTAAGATAATGCAAATAAGTTGAACATATTGTGTTGATAAATTTCTATATTTCATATTTCACATGATCTTAAAATCAGGTGGTTTAAACTGCACGGATGAGTTTAAAACAACTTGAGGATGCGCCGATTGGCTATATATCTAACCTATAGTACGGTGACCAAAGAGCTAAATTTTACAGCTTAGTCGACAGAATAGTACATGGGTAAATCATATGTCAAATAAAACTAGAAGTAATGTACTTTCAAAATATCAATGTCGTCAAAATGTTTGAATGTACAAACTTTCCATTTTCATGGGATCAAAGGTCAAAGGGGTCATTCAACATAGATTACGTATTTCTGGTCTTTTTCACAAAGAAAAGAAATATTGATGACAACAAATTGAATTTTCTGTACAGATTGCATCAACAGGATAATATTCTATTCTTATCCTTAACATAAGTAAATCGTGATGACATAATATCTGTATTGATGACGTCATTGGTAGCTATTTTTAGAACAAATTAGAAATGTGAACATAATAATTCCTTAAAAATGAAATATTCCTCTCCTTGTACAAACACGGAGGACAAATATTTGTCAATTTCTCTTCCATTATGGAAAAGAAAGGTTTGCTAAATATATCCCGCGGCATAATTGCACGGGGTATAACGCTACCGTCGGTATGTGTTTACGAGTGTGTGTAAGGGTGACTGTGTGGGAGTAGGAGGGTGTGTTTATGCACGTCAAGTTCATTTATACAGCCTCAGAGGCACAATTTTGATTGGATCTTGACCAAATTTCATACACTTATTGCTTCTGACAAGGGAAAAACCCTATTGATTTTCAAGGTCATCGGTCAAAGGTCAAGGTCACCGGTTGAAAATGTTATCAATCCTTTTATACAGCCTAGGAGGCACAGTTTTTATTGGGTATTGACCAAACTTCATACACTAATTGCTTATAACAAGAGAAAGAACCCTATAGATTTCCTAGGACATTGGTCAAAGGTCAAGGTCACAAGTTGGAAATGTTAAGTTAGCTTAGCCTAGAGGGCACAGTTTTGACTGGATCTTTACTAAACTCCATACATTTATTTCTTATGACAAGTGAAAGAACTCTACTGTTTTTCAAATGTAAGGTCAAGATGACAGACTGGAAATTTTTAAATAATTTTATACAGCCTAAAGGGTGCAGTTTGAATTTGATCTTCACCAAACTCAATACACTTGTTGCTTATGATAGGAAAGAAAACTCTTTATTGATTTTCAAGGTTATGCATCAAAGGTCAAGCTCACAGATTAGAATTTTTAAAATATTTTAATACAGCCCCAATGATACATTGGAGTTTACCAAACTCCATACACTTATTGTTTAAATCAAGAGGAAGAACCCTTTTGATTTTCCAAGGTAAAAGATCAAGGTTACTGAAGGGAAATGTTTAAAATCTTTATATACAAACTAAAAGTGCACAATTTTGATTGGATCTTTCCAATGCCCATACACTTGTTGCTTATAACAACAGGAAGAAACCCATTAATAGGTCAAGGTCGCAGGATTGAATTCTTCATAATCATTGAAGATCCTCTGTGTCATTCACACACATATCTTGGTCAAGCTCTTTAAAGAATACATTTAATACAAATGACACAAAGAACACTTCTTTAATTATCAAGGTCAAGGGTCAAGATCACAGATATAGAAGAGGCAACTTTAAAAATGTTGACGCATATTTGCATATGTTGTGAAGAATTTCAAGTTCTATTTTATGATTACCCACGAAATGGTTTATATCCTTGTCACGCCTTCACTTTTTTTGGCCAACGCACCAGTAACGACCTTCAACACGCTGGCAAACGTCGGTGTTTGGTCTAAAAATCATTTATGAAGCAACGTTCCCAACGTGCGCGTAGCGACCTTGTAGCACATGAGGAGCGTTCGCCCAACGACCTCGGCGTCTACCAAACTCATAAAACTAGTTGACAATTTACCTGTTAACGTTCTATAACGCGTCCCCAAAAACCTCGCAACGCTCGCCTAACGAATTGTCAACGATCTGGCAGTGACCTTCTAGCGATCACAGCAAAACTTAATTTTCAGAAAATATTTCATTGTCAAGACGTAAAGCACACGCCAAGAACGTTAGGCTGTCGTTGTGCACATGTTGAGGACGTCAGACCATCGCTAGAAGAGTGTGGCTGTGTACGCGTTAGACTTGCGCTCCCCTGTCGTTACACATTCGTTGCAATAATAGGCGCCCTCCCAACGTTTTAACAACGACTGCAAGGCGCACGGGAACGCATGTCCAGCGACCTCCTAATGACTCCATAACTTACGATTGGACGCTGGACAGTCGTCAGCGGTTTTGTGCATGCACAAATTTCCGACTACCACAGCACACACCAACGTCCTCCAGCGACCACACAGCGACAAGCCAGCTACCAAACAACGACCAGCCAGCGACCTCATTGTTTTACGACGTGTTGGCAAATTTACTTGGTTGTTACTTGTGCGTTGACCAAAAAAAGTGAAAGTGTGACGGGGCCATAAAGGCCATTCCCTCCTAGTGTGTGACTGTGAGTATATTGGTATTGATGCGGTGCGAGGGTGCTCCGCTTTTCGTTGCTTAGTCTTTATTCTGTACCAAAATTTATCGCAAAAAGATATCCATCGTTATGATAAATTCAGTTAGGGTGTACGTACATATACAACGTTATTCATAAAATAATGTCGATGGGTAGAAAGCCCTCTCTTCCCGATAAACCATTACCAAACTCAAGAAAAATAAAAGCTTTTTCATGGAAAAATCACAAGAAAAGGTAAACAGTTTACCATGTATCTCCTCTAGACATAAGCAGTAGTAACATGGATTTATACAATTTTCAATGTACTTTCAAGTGATCATAATGTTTAGTTAAAATGTGTGTATATTCAGCAAGAGCGGATCCAGAGGCGAGGGGGGGTCCGGATTCCCCTGGAATTTTCGAAGCATAGTTTGATAAAGCTTATAAATATACGTATTTCATAAGATTAAGTCCCGATTCCACTTTTTTGTCATAACATTTGAAAAATCACATGAATTTGTATTTAGAATCATTAATTTCTATTAATTTTTTGGGCCACATTTCAAAATTTTCCCAGCCTTGCTTACGCTCGCAAGATTTTATTGCATACATATCAATTTCAAATTATGCTTCCCTTTGCAACCCTTATACATTGTACACCTTTATCAATATAAGCAAGGACAATTAACTGAAAAAATACAGTAATTGAGGATGCAAATGGTATTTGTCTGATCTTTTTTGAATTGCTCGCCAAACTATTTTACATTTGATATGATTATTAATCAAGAACAACGAGGTGGAAATTCATTTTTTTTTTTACATTTAGGACCAATGAACTTTAGGACCCTTCTTGGAAAAAAAAAATCCTGGACCCGCCCATGTTCAGGCACAAAGTTTTTGTTTGTTTGTTGGGGTTTTTTTTGCTAGAAAATCACATAAAATTATGAAAATTAACCATAAGAGCCGGAATGTTCATTCATAAGCTATTTACATACTGGACCCTATTCTGTAACTCTATCTTTCACATTGAGATTCATAAATACCAAGATGATTATATCAGATTATAAAATGAGAAAAGATTCATTCTGTCAGTAGCAATTTAATTGAGTCATCCTTCTTATCATTTCTAATGACAAAGCGCGACAAATACCTTTGATTCTGATGTTTATCACAAAAAAAGTATATCCCGTGACCAATTGTTGCCTGTAAATCATATGAATTATTTTCAGGGTACAATATATTTCCAATTTTTTTTTCATTAAAAATGAAGTGCTTTTTTATTGGTACATACCTTCATTTTAGGGTAACGCGGATGGAATATTAATAGTGTAATATATTTTATTTATCATGAAGAAAGTTTAAAATATTTTGATTATTAACCAGCTGGTATCTATTATCAATAAATGTTCAAATCTTGTATATCACCCCCTCCCCCCCCCCCCCCCCCCACCAAAGAAAAATGTACGCATATGTCATAGAATATTTGTGAAATGTAAATAAATATTTTTGTATTTATTTTAATAGTTAATATAGATATTTTTGATTTACAACTCACAAATATTTTATGCTGACACATACTTAGAGAAATAAATAGGTCCTTCATTTAAAATTCAAAATAAGCCCCCCCCCCCCCCCCTTACCCGGAAATCATACTAAAATAGGGCAACGTACCATACGCCTATCATGTGATTAATGATGTCAAATGGCCTTGACCTTCTTTGACACGTACCCTGACAATCAAGTAGGTTCTTTCTCTGGGTCTACTCAATATTCATGGTTAGCCTGAAGTTCCTATAAGCGTTGATATCACTATGCGTAACTGATTTCTCAATTATACAACGAAAGATATGTATCATACAAATCGGAAATTCCTGTTTCAGACGGTTTGATCACCATATCTTATTACAGCATGTGTGCATGCATCCACCTCCTCTTCCGCATAATTCCTCAAATGTGCAAAAAAGAGGAGATAAATCCCCGTAACATACAAAAAAGATCTTATGTTTTATTTATCATGAAGAAGATTTAAAATATTTTGACCCAATATAAATTTAAATGATTTTTTTTTAAATCTAAGCAAAAACTTATATTTAGCCATAAAATGACCTTGACCCTGACCTTCAAAGTCAATAGGGTTATCTGGCTGTTTAAAGTCAATGTTCATGGTAAGGAAGTCCTAGCTCAAATGACATTGTATCAATCTTGTTTGCAATTCCTATAGTTTTAATAAATAAATATGAGTGTTTATCCGCCCCCCCCCCCCCCCCCCTTCCCTTCCATGTACGCATATACGCTATTTCTCTGTTGATTGAACAAAATATATAGAAAGTCCGTTACATATTTGAAAGATAATTAGTTTTCCTTTAAGTATGAGTAATTCCAAAACATACTGAACCAAAAAGAGAACAACAACAATTATTTCAATGAAAGTTTAATCTATTTGTCATTAAAATCTATCTTTAGTCTCAAAATGACCTTGACCTTTCACGCACGGCCTTGAAAATAAAATTTTATCTTATGTTCGTTAAGATAAGTCTACGTGGTAAATATGATGTTACTAATTTAAGGGGTAACGAGTGTCTGCTTGTATAAATGACAGAAAAAATTAAAAATCTGAATATTTTTTTCAGTTATTTGTTATTATTTACTGAAAATATGAGTGATTTTGAAGCATATGACAGTAATTTTGATACACCTTTCCATCAATACTTCATCAGAAAATGATATTGGAGATGATGACAATGCACAAAATTTGTACACCTAATAGAAATCTCAAAAATTTACTGTTGCAGAATATTTTGGGGGGATGCAACTTATGTAATATTCATGTTCTGGGACATAAAAAGTAGAAAAAAACATGAAACACTGTGGTATCCATCAATACTTTTATGTTACAGCTCGGCAAAACTGATCAGCTTCAAAGTTACAAATACAAAAGTTGCTAGAGTTATCTTTCCTGTTTAATATATTCATGTGAAGTAAAGGCAATCACACGACATGTCATTTCCTTCTCATTTTCGAATAAAAACCTGATCCTTTTAAGAATTATTTAGACTTCCTAAATGAACGTAATTCGATTTTTTCCAAGGCGGGGGGTCAAAGCAAATGAGGGGGGTGTTCTTTAACCTATTGTTGTTATAAAATTTATACGTAAAGACGAGAAAAATCAGCCAAATAAAATTAAATTTATGGTAAGGGGAATACAATTTTGAGGAAATCATCGGGAAAAAGAATAAGTCCTGACGATGTCCACTGATCCAGGGCACCAGTCATGATAAAAACTATCCTATATCAAAAAATAGATGCCCTAGTCATTTCGTTTAACCGTAAAATTTTGAATGAATATTCCCATTATTTAGCGATCAAGTCATTTGTATTTTATCGTCAATGTTTTAAAAAGTTGTGCGTGCATTTCCGCGGTGAACTAGTAAAGGGTTGTCAAATGCGAATATTTCCAGTGCAAAAACGTTTTGGTGCGAGTCAAACCGCAACCTTTTTATGGTTCTCTTTGTTAAAGCGTTCTGATAATTTGTAAAATTTGACTCTGACTTTAACGGGAAAACAATTAAACACGTATTGAAACGAAGTAATTGACTGTGCGAGTTAGCTCGCTTACCAGCCACTCGTTACCCCTTAAACGGTTTTGTCTCTATGTTTTCTAAAAGGTGCAGGACGCAACGGTACTGCAATACCGATATCCGTTAACCCCCCATCCCTTCCCTAGGCTATAAGAAAGGCATATAAGAACAGCCATAAAAATCCTAATCTGATCCCAAATTTAGAGAATAAAATAATTTTTTTCGTTTGAATTTTGTAACTCGATAGAAAAACTATGGTATAACTACTAAATATTGTATTTTTACTGCAATGTTATCGATGATATCCAGAAATCCGTGATTTTTGACTAAAAAATACAATTTTCCTCCAAAAAATTGAAAATACAAATAATGTGTTTAAAATGTAACTTACTATGCGAAAGATAATAATAGATCAGAATGGAATACATCCTTCAATTATCGAATTCATAAGTGATAAAGATGTAATGATTGATGTATACATAGAAATAATCTTAATAGAAATTATTATGCAGATTTCAGTAGAAAAACAGCAGGTTTGAAGTTTTTGCATTAAAATAATTAAATGTATTTTATACCAATGGGGAGAGGAAAATGTTTAGATTTAAATTTTTGAAGAACGATAAGAATTCATTCAGTGGATCTCAGAGAAGGGAAAAAAATAGAATTTTCACAAAGTAATGCAATTTTTTAGCAAAATAAACTTTTTTAACCCCAAAACGCATATTTTACGAGAAATTTGAATTAAAACTTATCATGTTTGAAAAAGTATTAAATATGTTAGTAATTTTCAACTTTCGATGTTTGATGTTACTTTCCACAAAAGAAATATTCATCGATTCCTTTATTTCTGAGATTTTTCGTTAATTTTTAAAAAACGTTGATGACGTCATTTCAACGTCATTTTTGAAAACGTTCTACAATGAAAATCATTTGACGACATCTTGATTCGTTAACCACAGATAAAGAGCTTTCATTTGATACCAATATTTGCCGTGTACTATGCGTGTCGACTAAACTCCTAAAATAAGCCACTTTTGGCGACTTGGTCACCCTACTACTAATTCTATTCATAGAAAACAAACGAAACGTACCTAAAACATAAAATCACCTTTAGAACCTTTACAAATTAAATCGACGACAAGAGATAAGTGTGATTGTACATAGCATCATCAATTATAAAAAATGTTAAAATCAATCAAATAAAAAATTCTTAATTCAAATCATTTTAAAGTAGCTTTGCATTTCACAATATCCCTGATTGAAATAAATGAACTGCGTACATGTAAAGGATGTGTGTGATATTTGGTATGAAAAGAGGGCTTTAAACTGTCCCCAACTTTCAATTTCACTTCATCGGTTATCAATATTTTTTTCTCAAATCTAAAAGCCAGTTCTACAGTAGATGTAATTCCTGACTCAATACAATAGCGTTGTGGTTGTGCAAACAGAAAATAATACATACATATTGTAAATAAAACGTAAGTGTTCCAACTCTTTGCCTTATAGAAGAAAATTTCAAACCAATTTTCATGCACCAGGCATGAAAGCCATCGTTAGACTATTCGAAAAATTGAAAAAAAAATCATGGTGAACCCCAATTAAGGACAGGTAAGCGCAGTGGTAAAGCACTCGTTTCTCACTTCTAACATATCTATATTCTCGGGTTCGAATCCCTGATTCGAAAGAAGATCTTTTGTGGGTGGGTATGGTTTACTTCCAGCCGGGATTAGGGGGTTTTCCCCGGGTACTCCGGTTTCTTCAAGATCCAATGACCCCTTCAGGCAACATCTGAGCAAACGCGAGACATTAATTATAGGTTCGTCTGTCTCTTTAACGTATTTGAAATTTTAATTTCTGTTACAAATTTTCTTGAAATTTCTAAAACGTTGTTCCTGTAGCATCATATCCCACTCATTCTGCTACGTCTTTTGGTACATGTTTTGGACATCATAATTTTCATACTTTTTGGCCAATTACAATGTTTCGACTGAGGATAACTGACGAGGGTTTAGTACCCGAAACGTGCAGGTCTGGTCCATGCTGTAAATTTATTAGGTCTTAAATGATGCCATTGAATTTGAAGAGTTTGAAGACGTTTAACATTTGTTACCTGTTCCTTAAATGTCGAAAATAAACAAAGTTTAATTCTTTTATGAAACCCATTTATATTACCAAAGCGGAAAATATTTGCATGATTTGGCTTATATCTGAAATAAAAGGAAGTGATCAAAACAGCTCGAACGTTCGAACACTTTGTTTTTAGATGATTATGTTTTCCAAAACCGTGTATTTTAAGAGGTGTATCAGACTTTTCCTCTCTTTTTTCAAATTCGACTGGTATGAAAATTCTTTGCGTTCTTATTCTAATTCTACAGCGTGTGGGCATTCCATCATTAAATCGTAATTCTAACTTATGTGGTAGTTGTTACTCTGTCAATTATTTCCTGTTATGTTTATGAGTGCATGCAACACCCAATCCTACTTATTTTTTCGTCTTAATTTCTGTGACAAATCTTTTTATTTATGATTTAGATTTTCACTCGACTAAGAAAGGAGGGGATCTCCAACAAGACTCGGTTGCAACACCAACAGCAACACACCAAACACCCCTAGTGAAAACACAGTGAAGACTAAGTAATCATTATAAAATCTTCAGAGGTGTTATCTTTATCCATCTCCTATTTCAATTTTTGCAAAACATGCAACGTTACATTGAGATGCACAATAATTTTATCCATAGAGCATATAAAACCTCAAACAAATTTGTTCCTCGCAGAAAGCTAAGGAAATATTGTTAAAAATTGAAGAGGTGCAAATCGTTGCCTTCTTTGCTAACATTTCAAACCTTTCTTAGTACACCAGACATGTGTTTCGGAAAGCAAATCGTCATCAGTGGTACTCCAAGCCGAGGCAATTTTCAGACAAAACCAAATTTGAGTTGCGCCTTATGGAATGACAGATATGGGTATGGGATATATTAAATGTCTTCATATGCATAGTATCATTAAAGAACAGATAAAGTTGCAGCATAGACCAGACATGCACGTTTCGGGTTCTTGATAATGCGGAGGTGTTCCAACTCTATAAATTATTTCTTTTTCCAAACCGTGCAGTCCTTTTTTATCTTGACAACTATAGCTCGCACACAGATGCGGTGTTACATGTAGCCAATGTGAAGATTGCACCGTTCTCTCCACCATATCCACACCGTTACTGTAACCAATGCATGCAGGCACCATCCTAGACACAACAATAGTACTTCATCAACGACAATTATACTTAAACATACTTAATCTGATCTGATGGACACTCTAGAATCAGTATCACGGCTCTGTAGACAAGAAAGCACCTTAGATGTTACCCGTTGGCTCGTGGAACATGGTAAAACAAGAAACAGTACAGTACATAAATAATTGCAGAGGTGTGCAGTTAAACATTCCTTTGGTATATTTTATCGTCTCATTTTTACATTTCATAAGTTTTCGTTTAACAATTTTCATGTTTGTACATAAGTACATGTCTGCTCTGAGTTGTGAAGCAGGTGGTATCTGATGTAGTGAGTGACTTGATGAAGAAAATATGATGTAACACAATGATATGAACTCGAAAGTATGATCAGTTTTACCGAGACTGATATAATTAAACAATATTTCTAACATGACCATACATAACACACCGGGCATAACAGACCAGACATAACATGATCAGACACAGCAGACCAGACATAACAAACAAGACATAACATACCAGACATAACAGACCAGGCATAACATACCAGGCATTAAACCCCAGATATAACATGACAATACATAACACACCAGACATAACAGACTAGACATAACACACCATACATAACAGACCACACATAGGAGACCAGATATAACAGACCAGACATGAAATGATCAGACATAACATTAATAGACATAACATACCAGAAATTACATGATCAACCATAACAGATCAGACATAAAAGATCAGACATAACAGAACAGGCATAACAGACCAGAAATAATAGACCAGACATACGAGACCAGGTATAACAGACCAGACATGCCATGATCAGGCATAACAGACCAGACATAACATGCTCAGACATAACATACTAGACAAAACAGACAAGACACAACATGCTCAGACATAACAGACGAGATATAACAGACCAGACTTAACAGACCAGACATAACATGATCAGACATAACATGATCCGACATAACATGACCAGACATAACATGATCCGACATAACAGACCAGACATAACATACCACACATAACATTCCCTATATAACACACTAGACATTACATGATCAGACATAACAGACCAGACATAACAGACCAGACATAATATGCTCAGACATAACATACTAGACAAAACAGACAAGACACAACATGCTCAGACATAACAGACGAGATATAACAGACCAGACTTAACAGACCAGACATAACATGATCAGACATAACATGATCAGACATAACATGACCAGACATAACATGATCCGACATAACAGACCAGACATAACATACCACACATAACATTCCCTATATAACACACTAGACATAACATGATCAGACATAACAGACCAGACATAACAGACCAGACATAACAGACCAGACGTAACAGACCAGACATAACATGATCAGACATTACATGATCAGACATAACATGACCAGACATAACATTCAATTTGAAGACGTTTATATTTATACTACTTGGTGAGTGTCACTGCTGGTGGACCAGGAGTCCCCGAGGGCACATGTAGCCAAGTTCGATCAGTTTCATGGGTCCTGTAGCATCATATCCCACCCATTCTGCTACGTCTTTCGGTACAATCTTTCGACATAGTAACTTTGATACTTTTTTGGCATATTACATTGTTTAGATTTAGGATCACTGATGAGGGTTAAGTACCCGAAACGTGCATGTCTGGTCCACGTTGCCAATTTATCTGTTCTTAAATGATGCTATTCAATTTGAAGACGTTTACATGATCCGACATAACAGACCAGACATAACATACCTCACATAACATTCCCGATATAACACACTAGACATAACATGATCAGACATAACAGACCAGACATAACAAACTAGACATAACAGATTAGACATAACAGACCAGACATAACATGACAAGACTTAACACAACCGACATAACAAACTAGACATAACATGGCAAGACTTAACGCACCCGACATAACAAACTAGTCATAACATGACAAGACTTAACACACCCGACATAACATTGCAAGACTTAACACACCCGACATAACAAACTAGACAAAACATGACCAGACTTAACACACCCGACATAACAAACTAGACAAAACATGACCAGACTTAACACACCCGACATAACAGACCAGACAAAACATACCACAGATAACAGACCAGACATAATATGATCAAACATAACAGACCATACATGACATTATCAGATGAAGAGATTGTTTAACACCACAATTGTACATTCTTCGAGACCTCTGAGTAATCGGAAAAGTGAAAGAGTTGTGACCACGTAATCCAGGATAACAATACCATGTGTTATGTGCATTGCAGAAGGCCGACCTTAGCCGGCACAGGTTGCCCATTGGTCTCGTTGGTGTATGTGTAATGTTTACTGTTTCTATGTCGTATGATTCTTTTTCGTTCCTTTCAATACTCGTCTTCTCTGTGTTTTCGCATAGGGTGTTTTGGTGTTTTGTTGTTGGTACTGCAACCAGCCCTGGTTGGATATTCCCTCACTATCAATGTATGAAAAGGGCAATGAAAGCACAGGTAGGCATGATAGACATGCAAAGGATAAATGTATTGCAAACATAATGGGTTTTGGAAGGAAAACCAGCAAACCCTCGTTGTTTAAGGAAGTCAATCTAAAAGAAAGGAGGGGATCTCCAACAAGACCCGGTTGCAGCACCAACAGCAAAAAACCCAATCGCCGCAGTTTTCAAATTATCTTAAACATTTTACGCTCACTTCGCTCGCAATTTCTTAGATTATTAAGTTCATACAAGTGTATTTGAAATAACAATAGTTTTATACTTGTGTTTGAAAATAGCTTCTTTATAGGCTTAACTCACTTTTATAATGTATGAGATATATCATGTATATAGAGTTCACGCTGTGAAGGAATTTGCAAAAGTCCAGACCCCTCGGATGTACCTTAAATAAATTATGTGTACAGATTTATATTCTCTAGATAACATCAGGTTACTCAATGCATCTTGGAACATAGAGGTGAGAAATCAATGATGATATATTGTACATCTTTTTTTTCCAATTTTCAAAATTGTTCATTTCTCAGGGTTTTTCTAACAAATTGATAATATGTACTATGCTTCATCAATTTCATGTGTACCTTACATGAGGTCATTTCCGTATTTTCTTGTTTTTTTTTATCATAGTACTGAATTTCTTTTCTTGTATACTAAACAGAAAATGAATAGTACTATGAAATGCGAATGACATTTAAACCAGGTTCTCGTGTAGTAGGTGTGATGGGTTCCACTACAACTCCTTCACATTATAATAAAACGACCTATCGATTCAGACACTGAGGAAACACAATTAGACTTATTTGATATATTTACCGTATAACAAGAAATTTTCGCGAGTATCCAGTTTATCGATTTTGTTGTAAAATAAGGTGTCCTTTTTCGCGAGTACAATTTTTCGCAATTCCTGAATTACGAGCAAATATGCACATATGATGTGACTGTTTTGTACCTTTCATTATTGCAGTTTAAACTAGGTCTGTGATAAGAATACACTCAATTCACTTCTATTTGCGTTTAAGGTGGCTCCCTACTCGAACCGTTATAGGTTTTCCTTATATGCAGCAGTCTGCGTATAACGTTTTACAATGGCTGGTGAGGGACGAGCCAGCGCATTGAAAAACAAAGACAGAAGATCTTAAATGCCAGAAGAATCAAAAGATGGTGCAATCTATCAATGTCCACACCAATCATATAGTATAATTTCTTAGTTGAAAATGTGATGAAATGATAAGGGGTTACCCTTATGTTTGTAGCCATATCTTGATCATTCATAAAATTGTATACCTGTATGCGATTTTTTCACCATCTATATACATTATCGTATAAAATGATCCAATTTGAAGAAATTCCATCTGTTGTTTTTTGCACAAAAATGTGATATACTATATATGTACTTATTCAGGAATATATATATTCAGATATTCGCAATTTTTGTTCCTTTTCCGAATTTGAATACTATGCTCAATGGGTACAAAACGGAATGAACACCATAAGTAAATTATTTACTAATGAAGGAGAAATCAAAAGCTTTGATGATATTAAAAATGAGTATGGCTGTTCAAATTTTCTAAAATACTTTCAATTAATAAATAACATTCCAATAAAATTGAGAAGGTCAATTAAAATCTTTATTCAATCAGGACAAAATGAAAATCAAATAGATACAATTTCTTTGATGGAAAAACTTAAAAAACAGAAAAATATTAAAGAAATTTATCAGAAGTTAAGACATAACCAGTTTGTTACTCCACAGTCAAGAATAGAAAAATGGAAAAATGAAATCAGAACCATTGAAGACACAGACTTCCCCGAGTGTTACAAAATACCTTGGAAATGTAAAAAGGAAACTAAACTTGTCTATTTTCAATATAGAATTTTAAACAGAATCTTAACAACAAATACTTTCCTATTTAAAATTGGAATGAATGAATCAAATATTTGTACTTTTTGTAAAAGTGAACCCGAGAGCCTTATATATCTATTTGTAGAATGTTCTTATGTCAGAATCTTTTGGACAGAAATTGAAAATTGGATATTAGAAAATACTGATGAAAGTAGGAATGATATGCTAAATACAGATTTTATCCTTCTTGGTAGTTGTTGTTGTTGTTGTGGTTCGTATATTCCACCTTTAGGTAGGTGCACCCACGAATTGTGGTAGATACCATATTACCATATACCAATGACCATATACCATACTATATACATGTACCCTCCAGGTGTATGCAGTGTATGCTATGAATTTTGGGAGGGTGTATTCTTGTACTACAGTGGATGGTCCGTATTTCCAACGGCCTTTAACGTGCCATCACACGAGGCAATCCACTCAGACCGTTTTAATTCCCTCCGAGTCGGAGAACAGGTGGGTGCGAGACGATAAATCACCTCTGAGAAAGTTCGCCCCTGACGGGATTCGAACCCAGGACCTCCGGTATGGAAGTCCGGCGCTCTACCAACTGAGCCATGCGACCCACTAAGAATGCCTCTTCATTTTTAAATCATATAATGCTCATATGCAAACATTTTATTTACTACTCAAAAGTTATCAATGTAATTCCTTTATCAAAATTAGCTATCCAAAGAGTATATACAACTCGGAGTATTGAAAAAAAGATATGTAAAAAAATAATCAATATGAAAAATTTGAAAGAAAATGGGGACAACTGAAAAACTAATATTTTATATACATTAAGTATGTGTGAATGTGTGAGAGGATTTGGTAGGTCAATGGATGATATGTTTCCAAGATTTTCCTTTATCTCTCTAAATATTTCAAATATAGTACACACCTCATTACTTCTTATATAAATAGACTCGGGTAATAATAAGTCTCTCTCTCTCTCTCTTTGTTCTTTCTTCTTTTGATATTACATATATCAATATTTGTTCTTTTGTAAAAGTTTTCTCTCTTTCTTGAATAAAAAAAGAAAAAGAAAAGAAAAAGAAGTGATATGCTATATATTATTTGACGAAAATATGATAACATTATAAGGGGGTACCCCTATGTTTGGAGCCATACCTTGATCATTTCAAAAATTGTGTACCTGTATGTGATTTTTTCTTCATCTACATACATAATTTTATGAAATATTACAAAATGAAAAAAAATCATCTGTTTTTTTATGCAAAAAGTTGGATTTAGTACATATTCTTGGTCAAAAATGTTATGAAGTTAAAAGGGGGTCCCTAATGTTTGGAGATATATCATACTTAGATTTATGTTACAATATCATTTTATGTGTTGTATTTCTTCTATATGACTTGTTGTCATAAAATAAAACAAAACAAATAAACACTTTCGTATCATCACTGAATTTGGAGGGTTCAAAAGCATATGATGGATATTTGATATTTCTCAATTTTTAAGTGTTAGGGTACCTTTCTTTAATGTACTGTATCTTTAATGAAAACAAAATTACCTATCTATGTCTGTGTTCATTATGTCATTTTGACTATTATGTATAGAAAATAACCTTAAAATACAAAATTCATCTGTTAGATTCACGAGTAGGGACCCACCTTAATTAGAAAAGTAAAGCACGACGCATGGATGATTAGAATGAAATGTAAATAATATACCAAGTTATGTTTTAACTAATAAAACACAATTTTTCGCGAAAATAATTTTTCGCGATTCCAAATCGCGAATATAGCGAAAATTAGTATGTCGCGAAAATTTCTGGTTACACGGTATATTTCATTTGATATATTGTGATACATGTTTATTACATATAATGGTTGATATTCCATATAAAAAGTCAAAAGTATTTAATGTCACTTTTCTTTATGCGAAAGGCGATGGAATCTTTACTTTATTGAAGCTATAATGTATACGTCCAACGGCACTGTAAAATGCTTTCAAAACAAAGTAGGAGTCATGCTATTTTCTTTGCTAATATGAAGACACGTCGACCTTCCCATTTACCTATTCCCTCGGGATCTGGGTGGCCTGGGTGCTCTCCGTAATATGACTTGATGACCTCGAAACCTTTAGAAGAAACTTCAGCTTTCAGTTGCTCCTGGCTAAAGAAATGGATCATTCCGGGCATTATTTCTTCACTTAGAGACTTCATACGTTCACTAACCATTACAGCTTTAAATTTTTCTTTGAAGGGTTTGTCAACTTTTACCTCCCCTGGCCATTTCACTCCTGCGAATAGGCTTTTATTAAACGCATCATGTCTTTCCTTGTCGAGATTTCCAAGATATTTATCCGAAATCACAGACAACCCTAGGAAACCACCTGGTACTAATTTCTCTCTTATCTTTGCCAAAGAATCCTCAATCATATCTCCTTCGAAGAAATGAAACACGTCAGAGCACAAGATTCCTGAAACCGACTCATTTTTGACTCTATCTAATTTTGGAAGTGAATCCTCTAGACATTGAAGCAAATGTGACTGTCCAGGGTTGCAGTTATTCTTTAAGATTTCAAGATGACCCCCACAAGGATCCAATGCAATAGTAGGAACATTTTCTTCTAAGGCCTTGTATGTGTTGATGCCGAACGCACAGCCGATGTCCAATAATGAATGCTGTCCATCAAAGGACTTTATCCAGTCTTGTACAATTGGAGAGGGGAAGGAATTTTGGTATCCATGGTGATTTAATGTTGGCGAAAGACATCGTTGAAATGACTTTTTGATATTCTATTGGAACACCTACCACGTAGTATTGCTTTACTTCTTCTTTAATTAGATAACATTCATGCGATCCCTCGTGTTATCCTTAATGTTATAAATACATCCTACTTGTTGGTGACCCCTTCTTTCTTTTCTTCTACAATACATAAAATGTATACTTTGTACGCTATACCTTAAAAGATTAAAAATATTAAAGCTTTTGAATAAATGATGCATCTTTAATGCAATTTGATCTTACTTGGTTTCAAATTGCCATTTTCTATTATGTATATCTTGACATTTGTTTAAAACATTTCATTCAGATGTCTTGCCTATTAAAATTGAATTTAATTTTTTTATCCTATCTTTTAATATTTACACTTCAACTTCGTCCTTAAAGTTCTAGAACCTGTAATCGTCAAAAAAGGGATAAAATTTAACTTGTAGAAAACAAACTGCATTTTTCTAGCATTACCAAAGTTTCCATTAATTAAAAATTTTTAGCACCGAAACCCTCCAAAATATCAAAATATAAACCTTTTTTAGATAATTTATTGTAAATATTTCTGGCTTACAATGACAAATATGGATAATGACCATATCCCTGTTTACAGCACAAAATCGATAACCCAGAAAATCAGAAACCGAAGGCATACAAAATCAGGATAAAACAGGAACCAAAGCAAACAAACAAAAACCTCCACCATATGAAAAGAAGCGAACTCCCGATATGAGAGTGAGACCAGGTGCCCAGGAAGAGTAAGTATCTCCTGCTTGTATGCAACACCCGTCGCTTCAATTCAGTAGAACTGTCCCATCCGGTTACTTCCATTTTGGAAGATATAGAGTACAATCTTTGGTTGGATGGTTCAAATGGTCTATGACAGAATATCATCCACCATTCTGGAAAGTGGGGCATCATAGTGTATGACGAGTTCCCCATATCGACCGTAGAACTTCCTCAGTGACGATGTTAGTCGGTCACAAACATATCCCTGACTGAGAAGCTTATCTGAAAGACGCCTAGCTCTCAGAACAAAATCCGTATATTTGGTACTTGCTCTGGCATAGCGTATCAACTGAGATATGAACACGCCATAAGCAGGCGATGAAGGGATGTTGCTACTCAGAAAAGGAAAGTTTGTAATGCTGAAATTGAAGTCGTCACGTTTGTCATAGAGTGAGGTGTTCATGTGACCATCAGTGTCGTAGGACAACATTATGTCCAAATAGGATGCTGAATTATTTGTCTCTGTAGTTTCTTTGACTTCAAGCTCCGAAGGATAGATACTGCTCAGGTAATCCGCGAATTTTGGATTATTGATTGACAACACATCGTCTATGTATCTGTAAGTGAAGTTGAAGTCAGAAGCTAAATATCTTTTCCCTTCAGAGACCAAAGATTGAATGAATTCAGCTTCGTACGAGTAAAGGAAAATGTCGGCAAATATTTACAATGAAAATGGAAAACCCAGACGTTACGCATTCGCATTACTATGATTACAAATTTGAAATAATAACGACATATATCATTCAACTTAATATAGGGTAATACGGGTACATTTTTGCAGATAATGCAGTAGGTAGTTAAACTTTCAAACCTTTCTAGATTGATTACTAGAAAGCCTCCTGAGATAAAGCTCACTTTTTACGACATGAGTTTATTAATAAACATTGTGTTAGTAAACATTGTCAGTTCCCATGAATACAATATGCTATGTTTACAGTGATGATTCGTTTGTCCGGACAAATTTGTTCCCGAGGGATTCGTCCGGATTAGCAAATATTCCGGATTACTGAATCATGTTTAAAATGTCAAAACTTGGGCGCGAAAAAAGGGGGAGGGTCGGCCGTTTTTTGTGCGTGTGTTTGGACGGTTAAATTGTCTTGTAAACAAATATTGAATTTCTCATCATAGATAATTTTATTAAATGTTTATTTCTTGATAATAATGGATTACTAAATCTCTGGATATGTCTTAAAAGCATGAGCGCTAAAAACTAGAAAAAGGGGAAGGTGGTTCGGGCGCCGGAATTTTGTCTTCGCTTTTTTGTATTGGTAAGATCGTCTTGAAGTCAATACTTTTCTCATCATTGAAAATAAATATAGAAGTAGTTTTATTTCTTTATAATTCTAATCAAATTAATAGAAATGAATAGAGCAAAATGCACAAGAATAAAGATCAAACAAAATGGAGACAGGCCTCCGTTTTATTACGCTGAGATCAATAAGTTTTATTAGGGAATAGAACGTTACTATAACCTTTAAAATAAGAATAAAATTTCATCTAAACATCGAGGTTCCGCGGGTGCCGATACTTATCAATACCTTCCGAAACTTAACACTTTTCTTCCTGACAAATACGGTAATCATCGTCTGTCAAGAGCGGTTGACGGCCGTTTTCGATTCTGTTTTAACTAAAAACATGCCCTCAATATCCGAGCTGTTCACTCTCATCTTCATCGCGATACAAACATTTAAATTAAAAATACTAACTTTACATGACACGCCAAGGGATGTGGCGCCCAATATGTAGGGGAAACAGGCCAGGCCTTAAAATCTCGTTTTAGAAGTCATTTGTATCAGATAAGAAACTCGCGTCAGAAAAAAACAAAGAAATTTCCTATATAATCACTTCGTTAAATACAATCATTCAATTTCGGATATAACAATAACTCCAGTTCAGTCATTCCAAAAACTTAAAAATCAAAGTAAAACTGAAATTTAAAAACGCCGCTTACAAGCTGAACTTGCCTTGATAACCAAACTGCAAACTGCGTACCCCCTTGGTCTAAACGATCAGATTTATGGACAAGGAAACATTTCTTCGACCTCTTCAAATATTAATGTTTTTTCAATCCTCCCTAACACTAAAAAGAAGCATAGGTTTCACGGTAAAAGGCGAAACAAAAAACTCAGAAAAAGATCTTGAGTACATCGTACCCTCAAAGATCTACTGATCATTGCACGCAACGGCGGCAGACATGAACTGCTACATGCTCTCTCTTCAGTTCCAGCAGTTCAATTAAAATCTATCTTGGATGAAGCACTGATTGCATTCTTAAGAAACACTGATAAATTCAGGCTTAACATCATTGTTGCATTCGCACAAAATAAACTATATCCTTTGGTTAAAAACACCTCCCCTAAAAGACGATTCATAAGAATTTCATTTTTCAATCCGCCCTAACACTAAAAGGAAGCATAGGTCTCACGGTAAAAGGCAAAACAAAAAACTCAGAAAAAGATCTTGAGTACATCGTACCCTCAAAGATCTACTGATCATTGCACGCAACGGCGGCAGACATGAACTGCTACATGCTCTCTCTTCAGTTCCAGCAGTTCAATTAAAATCTATCTTGGATGAAGCACTGATTGCATTCTTAAGAAACACTGATAAATTCAGGCTAAACATCATTGTTGCATTCGCACAAAATAAACTATATCCTTTGGTTAAAAACACCTCCCCTAAAAGACGATTCATAAGAATTCCATTTATTAACAAAGGATTTGATCTTCTGAACATCTCTTATATTTTTCGGGAACATCGCGTACAAAGTGCCATTCCTCAATATTTGGAAAATTTAGAACCTCCTCTTATTTGTTACAAATATAAGAGACCTATTCGAAATTTCGTTTTTAACTACAACAAAGTTACATAAGATCCTAAAATACTTGAATCATTTCGTGCTTCTTGAGAATGTGCAACGTCTGCATATCTATATAAACCAGCTGATCATATTATTACAGGTGTCTATTCAATTATCAAAGACAGGCAGCTCCGTGATCTTTTCAAGAAAGAACCTAAGTATAGAATCCCATCCAAGATAGATTTTATTCAATGTCGCGAATTGCTAAAGGAAGCTTTAGATAACTATACCAAACGATGATGTAAATCGGAAGGAGTCGAATCGCATGCTCTGAATGACTGGAAAAACCTCATTTTGGATATTACCGATATTCGAATAGATAAGTACCACAAAAAGCCTCATCTTTTTGAAAATCCAATTTCTAAATCTGAAAGATATTTCAAATCAAAGTTACGTAATTTACATGAAAAATATGTATTCGCGCCTGTAGACAAAGCAGCCAACAACACCATAATTATTTGAAACGCTACTACATATCAACTTTAGTCTCGGAACTTTCCTCTACTAATACTTATATCGAAAGCAACGAAAGCGTTCCCAATATTTTGAACAAACATAACAGTGAAATTTCTTCTTGTAACATCCCTATTTCTAAATTGGATCTCCCTACAATATACTGTATACCAAAACTTCACAAGTCTCCTTACAAGTTTTGATACATTGCTAATTCTAGCAACTGCTCAACAGCAATTTTGTCTACAAATCTGTCGTCAGCACTCACGGCTATAAAGGAACACGTGGCAAAATACTGTGAAACTGTCATGAAAAGGAATGACGTAAACCTCTTTTGGTCTATTAAAAATTCAGGGGATGTGATTGACAAAATGAAATAAAGAAATTTTGAAGCAAATACGATATCTTCATACGACTTTTCTAATATGTACATCCACGCTTCCTCACGACAAAATAAATGCTCGACTGTCCAAACTCATTAAATGGTGTTTTGATCGAGAGGGGAAAACTTATATTTGTACTTCTGACTCGAAGGGTTTCTTTTCCGGCATAGATTACAAATCATACAAATCATGGACATGTGGTGACCTGTGTATTGCCTTGTCCTTCCTTTTGGACAATATTTATGCAAGATTTGGTGAGAAACTCTACAAGCAGGTTGTAGGGATTCCAATGGGTACTAATTGTGCGCCTCTTGTTGCAGATTTATTTTTATACTCGTATGAAAAGTAATTTATCCAAAATCTTCAAAAACAAAGAAAAAATGATTATGTGAAATGCTTCATTGGTACTTCTAGGTACCTGGATAATATTCTTACTATCGACAATCCTGTTTTTGAAAAGTATAAAAATGTTATTTATCCACAAGAATTGATTCTAAACAAGGCAAACGTTTCAAACACAGAAACACCATTTTTGGACCTAAATATCAAAATTATTAATGGAGAGATCCATACAAGTGTGTATGACAAAAGAGATGATTTTGGATTTAACATAGTAAATTTCCCCTGGCTTGACGGTGATGTTCCTAGATTACCGTCCTATGGTATCTATATTTCACAGCTCATCCGGTATGCTAGAGCATGTACTGATGTTTTGGATTTTCATAGTAGAAATTTACAAATTACCAAGAAACTTTTAGGACAAGGTTTTCGCTTTCACAAACTAGTAAGACTTTCTGGAAATTTTACAAAAATTATTGTCAACTTCTTCTGAAATTCGGACCAATACAGGCAACAGAGTATATTACTTTGTGTATTGCACAACCTGCATTTTATGGTGACATTATTAACAAGATAAGAAGGATCAAAGATAGACAACATCACTATCGAAAATGCGTCAGAATCATCAAACGCCTTTTATACCGTGGATATGATCCTAATGTCACCAGACGGACACTAGGCTTGGTACTTGACCAATCTACAGTCTTGTACAAGCGCATTCTTAACACTTGCACTTCTGACTGACTGTGACGACGGGACTCCATGGGGGCTCTGTCAAAACCTCTTTAGAGAAGACAGGGCCGGGCCCCGACCACCTGTCCTCTCTGAATGTCAGTCAGACTCCTCGGGTGATAACAAACATGAGCTCGCGGCGGCAGAGCACGGATTGTATTACGTACGCCCTCTTTTTATATCCATTTACATATTCATCTGTGTTGCTTGGGCCCCTGCGATTTGCGGTCTTGATTGTGTGTGGTCATCTGACAGTGAGGAGGTTGTTTTACACCACAATTGTACGTTCTTCGAGACCTCTAGGGTAATCGGAAAAGTGGGAGGGTTGTGCGCACGTAATCCAGGATAACCATACCTTCTGCTATTTCCGTGGCAGATGGCCGTCCTAAGTCGGCACCGGTTGCGCATTGGTCTCGTTGGTTTATGTGCAGTCCTTTGTGTTTGATGTTTCTGTGTTGTGCGTTGACGTTCCTTGTCCCTTACACGTCTCTTTCTGTGCTTGTCTGCTTTGTGTTTTTGCATTGGGTGTTTTGGGGTTTTGCTGTGGGTTCTACAACCTGGTGTTGTTGGAGATCCCCTCCTTTGTTTGATTCAAATTTCTGTAGTACTGGAATAAACGTCAAAAGATGCTTCTTTATGATTTTGCAAAAACTTAATGTACATCTCTTCAATTCACGTATTTTCATTTCAACTTGTCACGATTTGGTTTACCTCCATACACGATATTATCAGACATATTAAAAGGAAGTATTTTGTATGAATTTTAAACAGTATGATGTAATGTAATTCCACTTTCTGCACTACACTTGTATAAAAAATATGTATATATTTACCGGTTGATATGTACAATTTGATAGAAACTGTAATACATGGTTGACCGAATTTTCATCTATGGAATCTTATTTGGGAAATGACGCTTAACTCAAAAGTATTTACGCATTAGTTTTTTTTTTTTTACATTTATTGATAAGCCCTTTAGAAAAATAATTGATAAAAAAACCTAAAATAAATAATAAAACATATATTTGTGACAAAAATTCAGTCTCGGAGCTTTAGCGAAGATATTAACATGGATGATTGATATTTCACAGAAATTAGCATAAAACTGCAATTTTTTGAGAGAGGAGAATATATTCTTCCTCTAAAACAATTATATAACATTTTTACATATCTACTACATGTATTGCAACGACTTTCTATACAATAAAAAAACATAATATAGGAATACAGAGGATATAAACGATAAATATTTAGTTTTCATTTTTGACGATTTTGTAATTTTTTTTTTTTTTTTTTGCAAATTAAACAAAATCTGACCATATATTCTTTACGACAGCTGTTCTTGAAAGCAGGGGTATTCAGCTAAAAGTTAAGACCAAATTCAGGCCTGTGTTAGATATGTTGATTAAACTCGAATACTAACCCCCCCCCCCTCCGTTTACACTATGTTCCCGGCGCCCACGGCAGCTACGTTTCAAGCCACCGTGGACGAAACGTGGTGACCGTGAGACAACGTTAGGGATCGGGATCGACATACGTACTTAGGCGAGGCTTACGGGGCAAACGTTTAAACTGTCAAAACCAATGTCACGGCAGCCAACGGTTCAAATGACCTACTTTAGAAACCGCAGCAAAACGGGTCCAACGCAACGCAACTCGACAGAACGTTACAGACCGTAACAAAACTCTGGACAGTGTCTGAACCGGAACGGGAAGCAAAAGTATGACTCGGCAACTTACGATCCTAGTGAAGTTGAGTTACGGTCCGTTACGTTTTTGTCCCGTTTAGCTGCGGTTGCTTTAGGGTAGATGCGCGTTTTATCAAGGTGTGCCACGATTTCTCACAATGAGCTAAGGAGTATATGGTGGCCGTTTAATCACGTTCAATCGCGGTGCGCCCCGGCTTGTTACAGTTTATTCCAAGTTCAATCTACGGCCTGGCATGGTAATAATACGAAGTGTTCCAACTCTATACCTTCATGAAGAAAAATCCAAACCAATTTCCCTAGGGTAAGCTTCTTATTTTAATTGGTCGGTCTTCTATATGAGGTAGTTTCTCGATAGCACCTTAACATTAATTTGTATACTTTCAGGCGGCTGATTGTCTATTCCTTGTGCTTGCAACAACAACATTGTGTTAATGAAGAACTGTACAGTCCTGCAACCCACTTGTTTGACAAAAAGGTGGATAGGATAAGATGTAGGATAGAAAGTGGATAGAATCTTATCCTATCCTATCCTATCCTATCCTATCCACCTCAGGTCTAACCATTTCTATCCTACATCCTAACCTATCCTACATCCTATCCTACATCCTATCCACTTCATTCTTCAATCCAATCTTTCTTATTTAATTCTTAAGTTTTTAGCAGACAAACATACTCATTTGATTAAATTCGATCCATTGAAATTTCTCACTTGACATAATGGGTAATATGAATTTTGTAGGTTTGTTGTGATATTTTGTTTCGTTCACTACAAGTGCAAAAATGGTATTTAATCATCTAAATAATTTTCATTTTAATAAAATCCAAAAACAGCGATAATTACAGATAATTTACTACTTATGCATGAATTTGTATGAAGTCATTTAGTTTTAATCATAATCTCGCTTGTGGTGATGAGAAGTAGTAAAAAGGTGGATAGGGTGTAGGATAGAATTGGAATGGAATGAGGTGGATAGGATAGGATGGGAAAGGAAAGGATAGGATGGTGAAGGATAGGATAGGATAGGATAGAGTGGATAGGAGGTGGATGTAGGATGGTGGATGTGATAGCATAGAATTGTCGAACAAGTGGGTTGCAGTACTCTACAATTGATCATGTCCAATAAAAATCACATCAAACACATTAATTTTTTGCCGAAATCAAACGACGAAAGCTTCGATCGGTACATATTTGATTTTCTTACTCTAAAAGATGAACCTCACTGAAATGGACAATTTCAAGGCGACTATTTTTTTTAAAGACTTACATAGGTAACAATTTTCAATTGAGAACTCATCAATCATTAAAAAATATCTCCATCCTCCTTCGCCAAGATGCGATTCACCATATCCAACTGAAGCTCCATGTAAGGGGGGTGGGGGCGGACGGGGGTATCTCTCCCATGTAAGGGGGAGACATGGGGTACCTCTCTCACTCCTCCCTCCCCCTCTTTTTCATCTTTACCTTACCTCCCCTATTCCGCCCCTTCCTTCCCTCCTCCCGCCCCTTCCTCCCCCTACCTTTCACCCTGTCCACCCCTTATGTAAATGTCAATATTAAAATATATGTTCTATAGTACCAATTTTATTGTACTAGACATGTGTTTTGAAGATTGAATCCTCGTCAGTAGTACTTTTTGTCAAACAAAAAAATCCAAAGTGGATTTTCCTTGCGCTATCTACAATACAGAATTTTAATTTCATCTTGCCAATATGAGCGTCTTCAAATTTTGTGTGGGGTTTATTAAGTGTAATAAGTGAAAAATATGGCCAAAATTGTTGGAGGGCAGGAGCGAGGAGCTTAATTCTAAACATAACCGAAAAAAAAAGCTATGCCGAAACCCGTGCTATGCAATGAGGGAGATACCCCTTTACTGATTTGCATGTCGTCGTGATAAAAGAAGAATCTGCATTGGATCTTTAAGCAAAATACAGCACATCTCGTTAGTCGTATATTTAACAAAACTTGACCAAACCATTTACTGCTTGTGTAACGGATGGCCGTCCGAGTAGGCGCCAGTTGCCCGTTATGTGTGTGGTCTTTTGTGTTTGATGTTTATATTTCGTATGTCTTTTTTTCTTTTCGTCTCTTCTCGTGCTCGTCTTTGTGTTTTCGCATCGGGTGTTTTGGTGTTTTGCTGTTGGTCCTTCAACAGGGTCTGTTTGGAGATCCCTTCCGTTCTTTGAATTAAGTGGTTTCAAATTTTGTTTCTGTTAGAAATATTTCCTATAGCAACACCAAATTGATAAGAATTACATTGTTTAGATTGAGGATCACTGACGAGGGTTAAGTACCCGAAACGTGCATGTCTGGTCCATGCTGCAAAGTAATCTGTTCTTTAATGATGCTATTGAATTTGAAGATGTTTAACATTTGAACCACATCACATTCACAGCATCATTTAAGAACCGATAAAGATGCAGTATGGATCAGACATGCACGTTTCGGGTACTTAATTATACGGAAGTGTTCCACTTCTATACCTTCTTAAAGAAATTTTCACACCAATTTTCATGCACAAGACACGTGTTTTGAATATTAAATTCTCATGAGTGATGCTTCCAGCCAAAGTTCTTTTCATAAGCCGCCAAGATTCATTTCACCAGCGCCCTCTTGTTTTATTTTTAGAATTTCAATTTGTGTATTTACTTAAAAGAGAGTAAGCGGTTCAAGTTTTCCTGTGGGGTCGATTCAGTAGCATATCCAGATAAATTCTGTGTTCAAAATAGCATTGGAAGCTTTGAGCTTAGGTGTTAACCTCCATTAATTTCAATAATAGTATTGGGTAAAATCACAAGTTTCCAAAATAGCAAAATAATATGTGTGATGCGCAAAAGAGACTTACGGCATAGAAATATTAAACACAAATGACTACAAATAAAAAACAAGAATAATGGACAATCGGTGCCGACTTAGGACGACCATCTGCCACGCAAGAAGCCAATGGTGTAGTAATTCGGATTACGTTCGCCCAGTTTCTCGGTTATCCAGTAGGGTGCCTTTTCCAAACTGTACAGTCCTTATTTATCTTGACAACAGTAGCTCGCACTCAGATGCTGTGTTACATCTAGTCCATGTTCAGATTGCATCTTTTTATCCATCATATCCACATCATAATGTTCAATGTCAACAAATTCAATAACATCATAACAGATAAATTTGCAGTATGGACCAGACATGCACGAATTGAATACTTATCCTCAATCTAAACAATGTTATATGTCAAAACTATAGAGGTGTCTATGTCCAAAAGTGTCTGCTCTGAGTGGTGAAGCAGGTGGTATCTGATGAAGTAAGTGGTTTAATGAAGAAAATATGTGATGTAACACAATGATATGAACTCGAAAGTATGAACAGTTTTGCCGAGACTGATATATTTAAAACGATATTGCTAACATGAATATTAATATACATAACAAACAAGACATAACGTGACCAGACATAACATACCCGACATAACAGACCAGACATAACAGACCAGACATAACATGATCAGACATAACAGACCAGACATAACAAACCATAGATTACAGATCAGACATCACAGACCAGACATCACAGACCAGACATAATACACAAGACATAACAGACCAAATATAACATAATCATACATAACATGATCAGACATCACAGAACAGATAACAAACCAGACATAAATGATCACTTATAACAGACCAGACATAACAGACCAGACAAAACAGACCAGACATAAAATACTAGACATAACATGATCAGTCATAACAAACTAGATAGAACAGACCAGACGTAACCAGACATAACAGACCAGACATAACATGATCAGACATAAAAGACCAGACATAACAAACCATAGATAACAGATCAGACATCACAGACCAGACATCACAGACCAGACATAAGACATAACAGACCAAACATAACATGATCAGACATAACAGAACAGATAACAAACCAGACATAAATGATCACTTATAACAGACCAGACATAACAGACCAGACATAACAGACCAGACATAAAATACCAGACATAACATGATCATTCATAACAAACTAGATAGAACAGACCAGACGTAACAAACTAGACATAACATGATCAGACATAACAGACGACATAAAATGATCAGATATAACAGACCAGACATAACATCATGAGACATAACAGACTAGACATAACAGACTAGACCAGACCAGACATAACAGATTAGACATAACATCATGAGACATAACAGAGTAGACATAACAGACTAGACATAACAGACCAGACATAACAGACCAGGCATTACATACCAGACAAATCATGATCAGACATAAGGACCAGACATTACAGACCAGACATTACATTATCAGATGAGTAGATCGTATAATGTCACAATTGCACGTTCTTCGAGACCTCCTGGTAATCGGAAAAGTGGGAGGGTTGTGACCACGTCATCCAGGATAACAATACCATGTGTTATTTGCGTAGCAGAAGGCCATCCTGATCGGCACAGGTTGCCAATTGGTCTCGTTGAATTATGTGTAGTCTTTTATGTTGTATTCTTCTTTTTCGTCTTTTACTGTACTCTTCTTCTCTGTGATTTCACATCGAGTGTTTTGGTGTTTTGTTATTGGTACTTCAACCAGGTCTGGTTGGATATTCTCTTCCTATCAATGTATGCAAAGTGCAATGAAAGCACAGATAGGCATGATGGACACGCAAAGGATAAATATATTGCAAAATAATGGGTTTTTTGTAGGAAAACCAGCAAACCCTCGTTGTTTAAGGAATTCAATCTTCGTGTAAAAGAAAGGAGGGGATCTCCAACAAGACCCGGGAGCGGCATGGACAGCAAAATCCCCATCGCCGCAGTATTCAAAATATCTAAAACATTTTAGCCCACTTCGCACGCAATTTCTCAGTTTATTAACTTCATACAAGTGTATCTAAAATTACAATAGTTTTATAGCTTCTTTATAGACTTAATTCATATGTATAATGTACAGTACTATATGATATACATCATGTATATATAGTTCAAGTTGTGAAGGAATTTGCAATAATTTACACTTCTAAGTTTTAATATCTTTCTATCTGTCTTGAAGGAAGTCTAGACCCCCTTGGATGTACCTTAAATAAATTATTATTACAGATGTATATTCTCTAGATATCACCAGGTAATATGCATCTTGGAACATAGTATAGCAAGAAACAACACAAATGCTATGAGAGGTGTGAAATCAACAATGGGATATTGTACATTCTTTTTTTCCAATTTTCAAAATTGTTAATTTCTCAGAGTTTTCTAACAAATTGATAATATTTACTATGCTTCATCAATTTCATGTGTTCTTTCATGGGGTCATTTCCATATTTTCTTGTTTTCGTTTTATCATAGGGTTAAAATTATTATCTTGTATGCTTAACAGGAAATGAGCAGTGCTATGAGATGCTAATGACATTTAAACCAGGTTCCATCTGGATAACTGGGATCCACTACAACTACACCTTATAACAATAAAACTTCCTATCGATTCAGACACTTAGGAAACACAGTTAGACATATTTGATATTTTCATATTTCATTTGATATATTGTGATACATGTTTATTACATATGAGGGTTGGTATTCGACATAAAATAAAAATTCAAAAGTATCTAATTTCACTTTTCTATATGCGAAAGACGATGGAATCTTTAACAGTACCTTTATTGAAGCAGGGATATGGTCATTATCAATATTTGTCATGTATACGTCCAACGGCACTGTAAAATACTTTCAAAACAAAGTAGGAGTCATGCTATTTTCTTTGCTAATATGAAGACACATCGTCCTTCCCATTTTCCTATTCCCTGGGTGGCCTGGGTGCTCTCCGTAATATGACTTGATGACCTCGAAACCTTTAGAAGAAACTTCAACTTTCAGTTGCTCCTGGCTAAAGAAATGGATCATTCCGGGCATTATTTCTTCACTTAGAGACTTCATACGTTCACTAACCATTACAGCTTCAAATTTTTCTTTGAAGGGTTTGTCAACTTTTACCTCCCCTGGCCATTTCACTCATGCGAATAGGCTTTTATTTAACGCATCATGTCTTTCCTTGTCGATATTTCCCAGATATTTATCCGAAATCACAGACAACCCTAGGAAACCACCTGGTACTAATTTCTGTCTCATCTTTGTCAAAGAATCCTCAATCATATCTCCTTCAAAGAAATGAAACACGTCAGAGCACAAGATTCCTGAAACCGATTCATTTCTGACTCTATCTAATTTTGGAAGTGAATCCTCTAGACATTGAAGCAAATGTGACTGTCCAGCGTTATAAAATCTTCTTTAAGATTCCAAAGATGACCCCCACAAGGATAAAATGCAATAGTAGGAACATTTTCTTCTATGCCCTTGTATGTATTGATGCCGAACACACAGCCGATGTCCAGCAATGGATGCTGTCCATCAGAGGACATTATCCACTCTTGTAAAATTGGAGATGGTGGAACTTTGGTATCCATGCTGATTTAATGGAAAATATGGATTATGACCATATCCCTGTATACAGTACAAAATCGATAATTCAGAAAATCAGAAACCGAAGGCATACAAAATCAGGATAAAACAGGAACCAAAGCAAACAAACAAAAACCTCCACCATATGAAAAGAAGCGAACTCCCGATATGGGAGTGATACCAGGTGCCCAGGAAGAGTAAGCATCTCCTGCTTGCATGCGACACCCGCCGTTTCAATTCGGTAGAACTGTCACATCCGGTTACTTCCATTTCGGAAGCCATAGAGTACAATCTTTGGTTCAAATGGCAGAATATCATCTACCATTCTGGAGAGTGGGACATCATAGTGTGCGACGAGTTCCCCATATCGACCGTAGAACTTCCTCAGTGACGATGTTAGTCGGCCACAAACGTATCCCTGACTGAGAAGCTTATCTGAAAGACGCCTAGCTCTCAGAACAAAATCCGTATATTTGGTATATCTGGCATAGCGTATCAACTGAGATATGAACACGCCATAAGCTGGCGATGAAAGGATGTTGCTACTCAGAAAAGGAAAGGTTGTTATGCTGAAATTGAAGTCGCCACGTTTGTCATAGAGTGAGATGTTCATGTGACCATCAGTGTCGTAGGACAACATTATGTCCAAATAGGATTCTGGATTATTTGTCTCTGTAGTTTCTTTGACTTCAAGCTCTGAAGGATAGATACTGCTCAGGTACTCCGTGAATTTAAAGAATGTTGGCTTTGCAAAATACATCGTTGAAATAACGTTTTGATATTTTTATTGGAACACGTACTTCGTAGTATTGCTTAACTTCTTCTTTTATTATATAACACCCATACGATCCCTCATGCTATCCTTAATGTTATACATACATCCTACTTGTTGTTGACTCCCTGCTTTCTTTTATTATGCAATACATAAAACGTATACTTTGTAAGCTATACCACAACAAATAAAAGAATATTAAACGTTTTAGATAAGAGTGTATTTTATGCAATTTGATCTTACTTACTTTCAAACTGCCATTTTCTATTTTGTGTATTTTGACATTTGTTAAAAACATTTTATTCAGATATCTTGCATAATTGCCATTATTCAAATCATGTCCGGATGATGAAATGAGGAGAATGGTACCATGTTGCTTGTTATATTGTTCAATTCTTTAACCTCAATTCGATGGATTTCAGACTTCATGCATAAATAGGTTAAGCCTTACATAATGCGTTGACCTAATTTTATAACACAGACTCAAACAAAGTATTAATTTACTTGCGTTCGTGACTTTTCTTTCTTTTTTGACATTCAAACTAAGTTAATTGCTTACTGAATTAAGTTTGATCATATGATATTGAAAATGAAACAAAAAAAGCAATGCATACGTCTTCGTTTGTAATGTAACGATTTAGTAATTTCAGCATGACCATTAATTAGCTCAGAACACCGCGATAGTCTATCAGAAGATGGTATGCTATTATTATTGGAACGTTAATAAGTTAAAGAAGATCCTGACGACAATCTCAACAGCACTCACAATAGAGCACAAAATGGAACAACGGCGGAACCCCTAGCAAGCTAAAGGTGGGATAAGGTGCCCTGGAGGAGTAAGCATTCCCTGTTTGGCTAGCCGCATCCGCCGTCGATGCTCTCTAACAATATTCACAAAATGTGCACTGGCTGAGGTTATGTCGATATAGAAAGTGCTATGGCGACCATGTCAGGGAAGGACATTCAAAACACTTACTGTCAAATTAATGTTTATGCCTTCGATATTGTGTTGTAGATTCAAACATCAATTTTCATTTCAGTTAGAAAACTTTAAAGAGTCATGAACCCATATACCACAATTGACACGTTTAACCCAATAATACGATTCTATTTTAATATTTGTGAAACAAAGGAGTGGTTCCAACAAGACTAGGTTGCAATTCCGTAGATTAATAAAGAAGAGTTGCTTCCCGTTTTGGACGGTATCTGACGTATACTAATTGTGACGTCATAAAATGCTATGGAAACGAACCCTAAAATCTGGGAAATGTCGGTATTAAATTGACGTTACCATACCATTTTCATGACGTCATAATGGTTTTACGTTAGATACCGTCTCAAATGGGAAATAACTCTGATTACCGCAAATATACCTACAGCAAAACATTGAAATAACCCTTAGTTTGTGAAAAAAAACCACAGTAAACAAGCACAAAAAGAAGACGAATAGACACAAGTAACACGAATTGCGACAACCAAACACTGTACAAATTGGTTAGAAATTTTCGTCAAGAAGGCATACAGTTGGATTACTTCCGTTGTTTCACTTGGATTTTGAGTGCTGTTGAGATTATCGTCAGGATCTTCTTTTTGTGTCACACTTATGCCCTTTGCCGTGTGGAGCTCGTTAAAAAAATCCCCGCGAGGGGTTTGACAGTAAGTGTTTTGAATATATTTCCCTGACATTGTCGCCATAGCACTTTCAATATAGACATAGGTCAGACAGTGCATGAAGTTTATATATTATTTTCATTTTCGTGCTTAAACATCGACAGGGGGTGCGGCTAGCCAACAGGGGATGAGTACTCCCCCGGGCACCTGGTCCCACCTCTACCTTGCTAGGGGTCCATCTATGCTTAATTTTGTGCTCTATTGTGAGTGCTGTTGAGATTATCGTCAGGATCTTCTTTAACTTATTTGTGTCACACTTATGCCCTTTGTCGTGTGAAGCTCGTAAAAAAGTTCCCCGCGAGGGATTTGACAGTAAGTGTTTTGAATATATTTCCCTGACATTGTCGCCATAGCATTTTCTATATAGACATAGCGTCAGACAGTGCATGAGATTTATATATTGTTTTCATTTTCGTGCTTAAACATAGATTGTGTGTGCGGCTAGCCAACAGGGGATGCTTTCTCTTCTAGGGCATCTGGTCCCACCTCTAGCTTGCTAGGGTCCGTCTATGCTTAATGTTGTGCTCTATTGTGAGTGCTGTTGAGATTATCGTCAGGATCTTTTTTAATTTCCGTATTATTGTAAGGACGGGAACAATTGCGACAGCTAAACACTATACAAATTGGTTTGAACTTTTCTTCCAGAAGGAATAGAGTTGGATTACTTCCGTATTATTGTAAGGACGGGACCAATTGACATCTGTGCAGATTAAGGAGGGTTGTTTGTCACATTAAAAACAAATGGTGTGGTATCCGGATACCTATGCGCAACACTCCTATTTGTCTATTAGTGTTATTATGGTAGTTCGAAGTCGGCACCAGTTGTAAATTTGATTCAGACTTGTCACGCATTCTCTTCTTTATTTTTCATTTATTCTTTCCTTCTTCTTCTTCTGTTTGAGTATTTTTGTTTTCTGTTTTGTGTACTTGTTTGTTTTCTATTGTTTGTTACAGTCACAGCATGTTTAGGATTTACTCACAAAGTCTTCAATATTAGGCCGCACCAAGTTTTTTCTTAGTTAAGCGTCATCTGGCGAGAAAGTTTTCAGGGTATAACTTGCAAAAAACAAACTCAATTTGCCAACTTTTATAGGCCAGTCATTTGACGGGACGTATTATGGTATGGCGAAATCTGTCTGTCCTGTCCGTCCGCTTATGGAACACAATAACTTGAATATGCGTCAACGGATTTTGCTGATATTTGTCCATTGTAATTAGACTATGAAGAGGAAGCCGCCTATCGATTTTCAGGTACATCCGATGTGTCATTATGGATTTATGGGACTTTAATTTTGTAAATACTGTGAAAATATACTTAAATACTTTTTAAAGTACTTTAAAAATCTATTTTTTTGTGAAATGTACTGAAAATTTGTATACGTCAAGAAGAAAGAATGTTCTGATACTTATGTAACTGGTTTTTACTTTTACGCATAATTGAGAAAATTTATGTAATATGATTGGAGTTATATGCATATACATGTTAAGTTAAGGGCAAAGTATAGGCGGATGGAACGCAATAACTTGAATATGCATTTCAATTATCAGGTTCCAACGGTAAGATATTTTGGTGTTGTAAAATTTAATCCCACCGGTCGTATCTTGCTGCGTTAGGGTAGGCTTTATTCAACTTTATAGGCCGTTACCATGGTAATCAGACGATCTAGAAACCATTTTTGGTCAAATTTATCTTTGTTACATTGGTCCCTACTTATTTATGAAATCTCATGAAAATCGGCGACATTCCGTGCCGAAATTGTTTGAATAGTTACAGAGAATTGGTATTAAATTTAAAATGATTATGCGCTACTCATCTAGATAATCACGCCATTTGCAACCTACAACGCAGGGTGCTGTCCTTAGTCGGATCCGGATGTCCCTTGGTCTGGTTTTTTTTTCTTTCAATATTTTGATGATACCGTGGTGTTTGGTCTCCGAGTCCCTTTTGTGTGTCTTGCTGTGCTTTGTTTCCCGTGTTTTCCATGTGTACGAGATTTGTTTTTGCTACAAACTAGACCTGTTGGAAACCTTCCTTTCATTTGCCATTAAGTCTTGAGTTCAACGAAAATTCTCCAGATCTTTCAGAAGAATTGCATCATTCTGTTTTCCTTGAAAAGGTATGCCTAAAATACGAAAGTTTTCCATTTCTATACCTTCCCGAAGGAAATTTCTAACCAATTTAGTATGCATCACAGACGTGTTTTGGATGTTAAATCCTCATCGTTGATGCTTCCAGCCAAAGTCATTTTAAAACACAGCCAAAAATCAGTAGATCTCTGTGGTTGTATTTGTGCCACACCGTCTGCTATTTACGTGGCAGATGGCCGTCCTAAGTCGGCACCGGTTGCCCATTGGTCTCGTTGGTTTATGTGTAGTCTTTTATGTTTCATGTTTCTATGTTGTGAGTTGGTGTTCCTTGTCCCTTTTGCGTCTCTTTCTGTGGGTATCTGTTCTGTGTTTTTTGCATGGGTGTTTTGGGATTTTGCTGTGGGTGCTGCAACCTAGTGTTGTTGGAGATCCCCTCCTTTCTTTTAACTTTGCAGTGTGTGCGCGACTCCAAATTTCCTGAAGGGTCGATTCATTAGCATATCCAAATAAAATCTTTGTTCGAAATAGTATTGAAAGGATAATGCTCAGATGTTAATATCCATTAATTTTGTTGATTGAAATGACAAGTTTCCGAAATAGCATATAATATTCATTATGTCAAATTTATAAAGTGCCAAAACAAGGCTTCTTTTAAGTGACAAGAGCTGGAAAGAAGTAATTAATACACTTAATAACTACGTGCGGAAGGATTTGATTTCGGTTTTTACTTTGTTTTTGGATCCTGGACAAAATTTTGGGTAGGGGCCTGTGAGTGCATCATACAAGCGCTTGCAGAGAAGGAGCCAAACAATGTAAGTTTGTTGGATGGGGAGACGGTGACGGATGGATTGACAAATGTTTTATCTTAAGAAGTTTCTATTTCCAAATATATTTATAAATAGAAATGATTTTTTTTATTTATTGTTAAGATTATGGATCACTGACAAGGGTTAACTACCCAAAACGAGTCTGGGTAATGCTGAAAATATTTTTTTTTCCATTTTTGAAATACGTTTAACAATTGAAAACAATTGAAAACATACTAAGATACATAGAAATCAGGGTTGAGAAAATCTAAGGACTTAATAAATAAATGAATTTGAATATGAATTTGAAGACGTAACATTTACATCACACATAGGGCATATTTGTCACACAGCAGGTTTGCGAAAATTCCACTGAAAACATTACATGACAAATATGGATATTGACACCACACTTTATCTCATTTGTGAATATTATTCACATGACAGGATTGCAAAATTTTAAAATGAAGGAAATATTTTATCTACATCGCGGATCTTGATTGCCCATCACATGATATGGGAAAAACAATTATGGTTTTTACATTCACATTTCACAGAGAAACATTGAATCAGCCACACTGACTTCAATATCATGCCACTTGAGCCCGTCCTTAAAACTCATTGCTATGTAACGCTCGTATGTTTCAGGTTGACCTCCTAGTGTATCCCAGTTTGTAAATGCTAAAGGGTTGGCGTCGTCGTAAAACCATTGGTCATTCAGGTCCGACCTCTTACCTTGTATGATGATAAGGTTTGAAGTGAGTCCAGTGGCTGTTTCTGTAAAACAATTGTATCATATCCATATACATAATAATTATCATCAATATTTTAATGGTACGATAATTTAAGTTTGAATCTAGATAGCTGTTATTTTTCTTGCACAGCAGAAAAAGGAGAGCATACCCACTTTTAAAAAAATCATTATTTGCCATATATTCTTGCAAATCTTTCTCCGTTTTCTCATTGCATAAGACTTATTCTCTGTAGCGTGGAGATGATAGAACTTAAAGTTGGTTCCAACATGACCAGCATAAATAAACAAAAGAAAGGTTGTATGTGACTGGCACCATTCCATGACAATAATGCGATAGGGTTTCAACTCTAAACCTTCTTGAAGAAAATGTCCAACCAATTTTCATGCACAAGACACGTGTTTCGAATATTAAATTCTCATCAGTGATGCTCCCAGCCAAATTACTTTTAAAAAGCAGTATTGAAATGACAACGGTTACACGCTATAATACTAGTCTTGCGATACCTTTTCCAGTCACCTTTCATTTCTTATGATTTTTTTTCAAATGCTTATTCAGATTGATAATGGTCTAAATAGTGACAGAGAAATTGTCCTTATTCTATTCTTCTCTTTTACTTTTGTTTCACAATGTAAATTTCAAACAGGAAAACTCCAAAGATAATTCCAATAGTTAATCAGAATTCATACATCAGTTCGACCATTTCCTTATTTTGCTGTTAAGGATGTTGCTAGCAATCTAGCATGCTTACTTATCTCTGTTACTTGATCTCATGTCCTTCTGGGATATATCTTTCAAAGAATCTGATTTTGAAATTTTGTCTTAAGCTCACTCATCAAACTCGATTAAGACGATTTAATAAAATATAAGAATCATGTATCGTTTATACTATATAGATGGCATATTATTGACAAATGAAATAAGGTCCCGTAAAATATTTGAAGACGTTTAACATTAGCATGTAGCCATGAAAGGAGAGATCTCCAACAACAAAATCCGAAAAGACCCATTGAAAAAACACAAAACAGACACGCACAAAAGTGGCCGCAAATGGTATAAAGAACGCCAAATCACAGAGACACATCACACAGATAATACTACACATAAATCAACGAGACCAATGGGCAATCGGTAGATTCAGGGTATCAATTTTGATTGGTACTTGTAGTCTCTTCAAACGCATTCGAAAATTTCTTAAACCTGGGTCCTGTAGCATCATGTCCCAGCCATCTTGCTGCGTCTTTCGTTAATTTCGGACATAATTTTCACAGCTTTTGACTATATTTCATTGTTTGAATTTTGGATCACTGACGAGAGTTAAATACCCAATATCTGCTTTTAAATGATGCTAAGGAATTTGTAGACGTTTAAGTTACATTAATTTAATACATGTATCATCATATCACAAAAAGAGGTGCACGTCTAAGCGATATACTAGGTATCTGATTTGTGTCAAGCAAAGAAAGGAGGGGAGCTCAAACAATACTCGGTTGCAGCACCCACAGCAAAACTTCAAAACATCCAATGCCAAAAACACAGAGCAGACATCCACAGAAAGAGATGCAAAAGGGACAAGGAACACCGACACATACTATAGAAACATGAAACATTAAAGACCCCATATAAACCAACGAGACCAATGGGCAACCGGTGCCGACTTAGGACGGCCATCTGCCACGTAAGTAACATACGATGTGGTTATCCTGGATTACGTGCGCACAACCCTACACACTTAACTATTCATGCATGCACTATGTATTACCTCTTAAATATATACTTACGCACAAACGTCTCTACAGCGTACTGTTTTTCTGCAGAATCAACTTTGACCAAGGACCCACCGTCAGTATGGCATCTAGCATTTTTCAGGTCATACGTGATGTAAACCGATTCAGCGTTGTATAATCGGAAACACGTGGACACCGTTACTATGTAAGAGTAGCTGAATGGACATTCCCCTGAAATTATGATAATTATAGCATGACATAGCTATATATGTCCTGGGTTTGCTTTTGTGCATACATTTTAGATCATCTAGAAAAGATCCCGCGCAAGCGCGGAAAAAATTGTCAATTCAGAGGCGAATATTCCATATAGGCTAAAAGACTCAAGCCTACACATAAATTTTCCGGATAGATCGTAAACCGAAAAACTGTCTACTAACAGCATCAGTAGTTTTAAAAGAGGCGTATCCGACACCCTTCCGCCCCATCTAAAGTTTCAAAAGGTTGACAATTTTGCCTAAAAAATCATCTCCTTTAAACTATTTTAAACCTTGGAACCCTATAAAAATCGTCAAGATTTTAAGACAATTGTCAGTTTTTAATAGTGTATATATTTTGTATTACTTGAAATATTGGTAACGCTTCTTACACTTTTAAGAAATCCAGGATCGAATAGATTAAATATCAAAAGTGAGACTTCTTAATCATAAAACACCATTAATTTATCGGGAAAAGTGTATAATGTAGATTTATATGCAACTTTTTACGTCAATCTTCATAGCAAATAAGATTGAAAAATATATTTTAAAAATGCAGCATTTCACAATTTCCAGGAAGCCCCCCTCCCCCGGACCCCCACCTGCGGGAGGGGTTACACATTTTAAGTATACAAAAGTGAAAAAAAAAGATATTTGGAAATTAAGTTAAATATCAGAAAATGAGCCTTCCTAATCATATAAGACCATTAATTTTCAGGGAAAGTGTATAATGTAGATTTATATGCAACTTTTTACGTCAATCTTCAAAGCATATAAGATTGTACAATATATAAAAATGCACATTTCACAATTTTCTGGGGAATCCCCCCTCCCCGGACCCCAAACTGCGGGAGGGGTTACACATTTAAAGTATACAAAAGTGAAAAAATTATATTTGGTAATTGTTCGCATCCAAGTCTGACACTGAGTCAATGGAAAACGTCATGGGAAAAATAGCATGCGATTCGTAATTTAGAATGCATTGAGTATTCAAAAATTAGAGCCAGAAAACAGACTGGAGCAAGATGATATAATACATAAATTTGTTGTCAGAATGTCCGCTCTCGACGGGTTTCGAACCTAGTCTTTTTGGAATGGAAGTCTGGTTAGATGTCCGCCACTTTACCAACTGAGCTATAAATCCTTTCTCGAATGTTCTGTTGTAAGATTGTAGGTCGCAAATTTCAGAATCGAACATGGAGTTTTAAATTAAATCATCCTCCTACTAACATCAGAAATATCTTGCAAGAATCGCCTTACAAAATTTATGATACTTAAAATGTCGGGGATTAGAAAGGGAGAATAAATCAGAGGAAAATATGAAGTTAATGATTAGTGTCCGTCGTCGGTTTTGAATTTTAGATTTTTATCAGATTTGATTTAGGAAAACGGTGAGACATAATCAATGATTCTATTACACATTGTCATATCATATGCTATATCTTCATATCACACCATTTATCTCTGTCCTCTTCGTTTCGACGGAGAATCGGCTAATTCGTTCTTTTAGTAGTATAGATGTTTAGAACTTCGCTCATCATCATATATGATTTATTTTGATTTCCTCTCTTACGACCTCGTGCATCACTGATGATATATTCTTAAAATGCGCATATGGTGCACTCAATTATCTCGAATGTCATATATTGAAAATGTCCTTGTAAGTGTATTGTTTAAGCCCTTTCAAATCAGCCGTACGACTCTCCGCCATCGACATTGTGATAAAAATCGCTAGATTTCGTGCGGCTGACATACGGAAATTTTTGTTCTCAAAGAAAGGAGGGGATCTCCAACAACACTAGGTTGCAGCACCCACAGCAAAATCCCAAAACACCCATGCAAAAAACACAGAACAGATACCCACAGAAAGAGACGCAAAAGGGACAAGGAACACCAACTCACAACATAGAAACATAAAAGACTACACATAAACCAACGAGACCAATGGGCAACCGGTGCCGACTTAGGACGGCCATCTGCCAAGTAAATAGCAGACGGTGTGGTTATCCTGGATTACGTGCGCACAACCCTCTCACTTCTCCAGTTACCTAGAGGTCTCGAAGAACGTACAAATGTGGTGTAAAACAACCTCCTCACTGTAAGATGACGTCACACAAACAAGACCGCGAAACGCAGAGGCCCCAGAGACACAGATGAATATGTAAATGGATATAAAAAGAGGGCATGCGTTATACAGTCAGTGCTCTGCCGGCTGTAGCGAGCTCATGTATGTAATCACCCGAAGAGTCCGACTGACATTCAGAGAGGACAGGTGGTCGGGGCCCTGTCTTCTCTAAAGAGGTTTGGACAGGGCCCGTCATGGAGTCCCGTCGTCACAGTCAGTCAGAGTGCAAGTCTTAAGAATGCGCTCGTACAAGACTGTATATTGGTCAAGTACCAAGCTTAGTGTCCGTCTGGTGACATTAGGATCATATCCACGGTATAAAAGGCGTTTGATGACTCTGACGCATTTTCGATACATATGCTGTCTACCTTTGATCCTTCTTATTTTGTTAATCATGTCACCATAAAATGCAGGTTGTGAAATACCTAAAGTAATATACTCCGTTGCTTTTATGGGTCCGAATTTCAAAAGAAGTTGATCATAATTTTTGTAAAATTTCCAGAAAGTCTTTACTAGTTTGTGAAAGCGAAAACCTTGACCTAAAAGTTTTTTTGTAATTTGTAGATTTCTATTATGAAAATCCAAAACATCAGTACATGCTCTAGCATACCGGATGAGCTGTGAAATGTAGATACCGTATGACGGTAATCTAGGGACATCACCGTCAAGCCAGGGGAAATTTACTATGTTGAAGCCAAAATCATCTCGTTTGTCATATACACTTGTATGAATTTCTCCATTGACAATTTTGATATTTAGGTCCAAAAATGGTGTTTCAGTGTCTGTAAAGTTTGCCTTGTTTAGAGTCAATTCTTGTGGATAAATAGCATCTTTATACTTTTCAAAAACAGGATTATCGATAGTAAGAATATCATCCAGGTACCTAGAAGTACTAATGAAGCATTTCACATCATCATATTTTCTTTGCTTTTGAAGATTTTGAATAAATTCCTTTTCATATGTGTATAAAAATAAATCTGCAACAAGAGGCGCACAATTTGTACCCATAGGAATCCCTACAACCTGCTTGTAGAGATTCTCACCAAATCTTACATAAATGTTGTCCAAGAGGAAGGACAAGGCACTACACAGGTCGCTACATGTCCATGATTTGTATGATTTGTATTCTGTTCTATTCTCAAGTTCATTGCAGCGTCGCAGACGGAACTCTTAACTGCACATTATTCTTGCGATTTCTGGACAACATTTGTTAGCCGCAAGACTTCCGAACGGCAGCCATAAGATTGACTCACGATCTTGTAGCAGGTCGCAGAGTTTGAAGGTGTATTATTATTTATCATGTTCTTATTATCTAGCATCGATCAACTTCGGTTGATCGTCTGTCTCTTCAACGCATTTGAAATTTTCTGTCACAAAATTTCTTGAAATTTCTAAAACGTGGGTCCTGTAGCATCATATCCCATCTATTTTGCTACGTCTTTTGGTACATTTTTGGACATAATTTTCATACTTGTTGGCCATATTACATTGCTTAGACTGAGGATCACTGACGAGGGTTTAGTACCCGAATCGTGCATATCTGGTCCATGCTGTAAATTTATCAGGTTTTAAATGATGCTATTGAATTAAAAGACGTTTAACATCATATCATATCATCATATTATTTACGGGCATCTAACGGACGGCTGTCGTGCGTCTGAACATAATACTGGGGCATGATGTTGAAAAGCATACGACAACTCCTGTAGTCGTGCGGCAGCTGTACGGTTATTCCAGTTCCTTTTCAACCGTATATGTTCATTTGCCATTTTACAGTGTTTATATGTTCATTGGCCATTTTACATTGTTTAGATTAAGGATCACTGATGAGTGTGAAGTACGCGAAACGTGCATGTCTGGTTCATGCTGCAAATTGATCTGTTCTTAAATGATGCTATTGAATTTGAAGACGTTTAACACTTCATACACCATGCACTCATTGTATCTTGAGACAAGATATATGGATGGTTCCGTAATAAGAGGACAACAGTTGGTAAATTTCATAAGCATAAGTCTTGGCAGGCAGCAGAAACACTTACCCAGCGAAGGACCTAGCAAATGAAGGCTTTCTCATTTTCAAAATACCGTGGTTATAAAATTCAGAGTCAAATGTGTAAGAATTTGATTTTTTCCTTTTAGCACTACTTCGAATTCTCTATCACCGCATTAATTCTATTACTACAATTAATGTATTTCTGCCATATCATTTTACTTATCTAGATTCCAATGTTAAACGTCTTCAAATTCAATAGCATCATTTATGACCTGATAAATTTACAGCTTGGACCAGACATGCACGTTTCGGGTACTAAACCCTCGTCAGTGATCCTCAGTCATAACAATGTAAAATGGCCAAAAAGTATGAAAATTATTATGTCCAAAAATGTACTAAAAAGACGTAGCAGAATGGATGGGATATGATGCTACAGGACCCACGTTTTAGAAATTTCAAGAAATTTTGTAACAGAAAGTTTCTAATGCGTTAAAGAGACAGACGATCAACCTAAGTTGATCGAACTTGGCTACATGTGTCCTCGGGGATTCTTGGTCCACCAGCAGTGACACTCACCAAGTAGTTCACATGTTAAACGTCTTTAAATTCAATAGCATCATTTAAGACTTGATAAATGTACAGCATGGACCAGACATGTACGTTTCGGGTACTTAACCCTCGTCAGTGATCCTTAGTAAGGTGACAGTTTATAGTAGGTCCACGTGGGGCGAATTCGCACGGCAGTCGCACGACAGTCTTGCGTGCCGTAGCATGCCCGCACGATTACTTGCAAAAAGTAATAATTGACGTTCGGCAGTCGCACGACTGTCATACGGCAGTCCTTGTAGTTCGTAGGGCTGCTGTACGACTCGTTTTCGACAGACGCGAAATTCTGGACGCTGCAAACATCGTACGCTGCCGTACGACCACTTAGACCTCTGCAACCTACTGCAAAAATACCTGCAATGAATCGTACGACCAAAAATCATTTGGCTGATGTGAAACAGGATTCAAAGACGTTAAACATTTACAAGTCTGTGGTGTTTAAAAAAATCTGGCTTTCAAAGATACACCTGATTAAAATGGACAAGACTATTTTTAACTTCTTAAAAAGTTTAAACTTGAAAACTTTCAATTCAAAACTAGGTAACAATTATCAATTTCGAACTCACCAGTCATAAAGAAATATCTCCATCCTGCTTCGTTCAGAAACGAGTGACTAAATCCAACTGAAGCTCCATGTAAGTGACAGATCTGCATGTCCTCGTGATAAAAGAAGAATCTGCATTGAGTCTTCAGGCAAAAGACAGCACATCTCGTAAGTCGTATATTCAACAAAACTTGAGATGGGTTGTTTCCAATTTTGTTTCTGTTAGAAATATTTTCTATAGCAACACCAGACTGATAAGAATTGATACTGCTTGATCCAAAGCAAATTGGAATTATTATAAAGCAAATAAAAGATTCAAAATATTGCAGTGATAGATCTTTATATTTCATCTTTCACATGACCTTCATATTTAAAATCAGAATGGCTGTTTAAATTGCAGGGATTAGTTGAAAGCAGATCGCAGATTGACTATGTACGAGGGCTTATTGATATGTTGTGAGCGTCGTTTTGAAGAATTTGAATTTTAGATTATTTTCTATATAAACCCCTTAAGTATATATACTCTGTTGCCCAGATGTTTATGGGCATCAGTATCACTTTTAACAAACTCCTTATCTTGACTTGTCAGAAAGCCATCCACTGCAAGTAAGACGTCATTATCGGACTGAAATTATATGGGTGCCAGAAATAGCTGTCTTCAGTTCTTGGAGTAGATGAAAGTCTTATGGAGCAAGATTAGGTGACTCAGGCGGCGAATCAAGTTAAAGCCATAATCATGAATGTCAGCCATGGCTATTCCAGTCTTGTGAACAGGAGCATTGTCCTGATGATACAACACACCTTTAACTAGTTAGTTAGCTTTCCGCGGCTCCAAAGTTTGATATTTTCGCGTAACTGTGTCAGAAGTGAAGCATAGTATGGGTCATTGATTGTTTGTCCTTTTTGGAGATAGTCTATCAGCAGAATACCTTCTGAATCCCAGACAACCGAGGCTCACAACATATCAATCAGCCCTCGTATCAAACATACCTGTGTTTCTAGAAAAAAAAATGATACGTGCCTAAAACATAAAATTGCCTGTAGAATGTTTACAAATTAAATCGACCATACAAGAGGTTAGTTTATTCGTACATTACATCACTTTAAGAATGTATAAAACATCTAAAAATCAATACATGAAAATCAAAAACGAGATGAAACTGTAAATTCAAATCATTTAAATTCTGTACTTTGTATTATATTTCTGATTGAAATAAATGAAACTTGTGCGTGAAAAGGATATGAGCAATCACAGACAAATGTATTGTATCAAATGAGTGCATTTTGTTCCCCATTTCCACTTTACTTTATCGATTATCAATACATTTCTAAATCTAAAAGGCAGTTCTATAGCAGATGCAATTCCTGATGTTTTAAAATGACATTGTTCCTGTCCAAATAGAAAATTATCTCAAATTGTAAAGCAAATATCAAAATGAACAGAATTGAGATCATCACAGTGGATGAAACTGACATTCATTTACTACATGTAACAATTGGAAACAATTGGACACAAAGGGACAACATGGGACACAGAGGGAGATAATGGGACACAAAAGGACACACAGGGACACAAAAGCAAGAAACCATGGCTTCTACTTTATTTGATGACAACTGTGTTTCCCAAAACTGTGTATTTCTAAATATGTATATTTGTGCATCAAAATTCTCTTTTTTTTCAAATCCAGACCTGCTTGTGCGCATGTATACGACAAACCATATCAAGTGCTATAGATGTAGTGGGTGACCGTGCAAATTTGCGCCTCGATACATTTAATAATTCTAGTAATTTTGCTTTGCCTTCTCGACTTTGAGACTGAATAACTGATTGGTACTTCTTCGACGTTTATTTAGAGTTAGCATCTTTTATGTGTCAAATTGATTTTTTTCTGAAAAACGCTTTGCGTTCTGTCCTAGTATGTCATGCGGGGTTATTCCGATTGATTCTAGCTGTTGGTTTGTTCGCAGCCGTTCCGATGGGAATTCTCACGATTTGGCCTTGCCTTTACGAATTTGAGACGGAATAACTATTAGGTACTTCTTTGATGTTTATGTGTGCTAGTTTTAACCATGTCAATTGGATGCTGTTATGTTTATGACTTGATAATCATAAATCATCTGTATACGCTTTATCCAGTTTAGAATTTCCAAGTTTTGAAAGCAATGTAAATGTCAAATTACGACATTAAGATGCACAATAGAACAGAAATACCTCTAAATGTGTTCCACGCATGCGCAGTCACATATTTAAGAAATTTGAAGTGTTCCAGCTCGTTACCATCTTGAACATAATTATATAAATTCAAACTAATTTCAATGCTCAAGACAATTGAATCGGACAGTTAATTCTCGCACACTGGATAGGCTGATTCCCCTTTTCAGCGGTGCTAGAGAATTCGAACCGGCACCCCTGATCCGGCACTTTTGATTGTTCCTTTATGACGTCACAGACAAACTGACGTACGTAATTTCACGTGCACATATATTTATCATGACGTTCAGTCATTCTGATGCGTAAACAAGCGGACTTTGAAGATTTCAATGTGCGAGAAAAATTATCAAGCACCGCATTTGAGTTCCGGATAGAAAAATATAAGTCTCGGGTGGGAGGATCAACGTCCCAACCTCGGCTAACGCCTCGGATGTTACTTGATCAATCCCACCCTCGACTGATATTTTTTCTATCCGGAACTCAAAGTGGTGCTAGATTCTATTAATCTCATGAGTGGTTGTTTTACACCACAATTGTACGTTCTTAGAGACTTCTGGGTAACTGGAGAAGTGAGAGGGTTGTGTGCACGTTATCCAGGATAACCACACCATTTGCTACTTGAGATCCCCTCCTTTGCTTGACAAATGGCCGTCAAAAGTCGGCACCGGTTGCCCATTGGTCTCGTCGGTTTATGTGTAGTCTTTTGTGTTTGATGTTTACATGTCGTGTGTCTCTTTTCCGTCTCGTGCTGTACTCGTCTTTTGTGTTTTTGCATCGGGTGTTTTGGTGTTTTGCTGTTGTTGCTGCAACGGGGTTTTGTTGGAGATTTCCTCTTCAAGCCAAATGTTATACGTTTTCAAATTCATTAGCATCAATTTTCAGACATAGCCAAAGTAGCGCCTTCTGGAAATTATATCTAACGTCATGACAATGTTATAATCAAACCACGACAGCTTTATTCATAAATCTATTAAAACTATTCGGAATTTGAACGGCGCCGCATAAATCAATCTACGTTGAACCTCCTACTCCCATCAAGAGCTTATACGTTGCCTCTATATATATAGATTGTTTATAAATATTGTGTTGTCTCTTGTGTTAATAATATCCGACGGGATTGTCCTTGCTGTCTCAATTCGTCTGTATCTTACCTTTTCGTGTTACATACGTGTATGTTCCGCTGTGGTAATTGCACAGTAGAAATCTACAGATTACGAAAAACTTTTAGGTCAAGGTTTCCGCTTTCATAAACTAGTTAAGACTTTCTGGAAATTTTACAAAAATTACAGTCAACTTCTTTTTAAATTCGGATCTATACACGCAACAGAGTACATTACTTTGGGTATTACACAACCTGTCTTTTATGGTGATATGATAAACAAAATTAGAAGGATCAAAGGTAGGCAGCATAACCATCGGAAATGCGTCAGAATCATCACACGCCTTTTATACCGTAAATATGATCCTAATGTCACCAGACGGACACTAGGCTTGGTACTAGACCAATCTACAGTCTTGCACAATCGAATCCTTGCGACTTGCACTCTGACTGACTGTGACGACGGGACGAGCCCTGTCAAAACCTCTTTTTGGAAGACAGGGCCCCGACCACCTGTCCTCTCTGAATGTCAGTCGGACTCCTCGGGTGATTTCATACATGAGCTCGCTACAGCCGGCCGAGCATGGACTGTATTACGCATGCCCTCTTTTTTACCCCTTTACATATTCATCAGTGTTTCTGGGACCTCTACATTTCGCGGTCTTGTTTGTGTGAGGTCATCTTACAGTGAGGAGGTTGTTTTACACCACAATTGTACGTTCTTCGAGACCTCTGGGTAATTGGAGAAGTGAGAGGGTTGTGCGCACGTAATCCAGGATAACCCCATCATTTGCTACTTGCGTGATAAATGGCCGGCCAAAGTCAGCACCGGTTGCCCATTGGTCTCGTCGGTTTATGTGTAGTCTTTTGTGTTTGATGTTTACATGTCGTGTGTCTCTTTTCCGTCTCATGCTCTACTCGTCTTTTGTGTTTTTGCATCGGGTGTCTTGCTGTTGATGCTGCAACGGGGTCTTGTTGGAGATCCCCTCCCTTCCCTTGCAGTGACGTCAATTTAGGAATCTCCCTTTTAGCCTTGCTATCTGTATAACTCGACATTGTCTTTGTTTCAATGGAAGTAACCACCATGTGAATGCCAAATATAGATAATTACTATATCTGAATATCGGCCTCAATCATTTTATAGAAAAAAAATGGAAAGGGGATCCAGCAAGACTTGGTAACAGCAAAGACTGCAAAGCACGGAAACACAGAGTTCACAAGAAGAATTGCAAAAGGAACAAGTTACACCAGAAACGACACCAAAACATCAAACACAGAAAGCACAAAAAACACAGAGTACACGAAATGAGTGTCAAAAAGGACATGTCACACCAGAAACGACACCAATACATCAAACACAGAAAACTGAAAACACAAACCATTTATTGTCATTCTTGTTTCAATTGAACGTGTATAAGTGAATGAAAGTCAAACACAAAAGTCCATACCACAATCGAAATGCTAACGTGTACGAATTGTAAAAAATACAAAACAGAAATTTCTGACGAAAAGAACAATTGGACAAACAGACGGACACAAAGACACATCTCCAAAGAAACATGAAATACAACTTAATTTATAAATCATTCCAAATGCAATTGCGAAAGGCATTGTAGAATACATTGTTCATAGGTGGCACTGTCAAAACACGCCGTGCTAGTTATTTTCATTGTGTGAGCTGTTGAGATTATCATCAGTATCTTCTTTCATATATCTTATGACTCATGTCACACATCAAATGCAAGAAAGGATGGGATCTGTTATAACACTTGACTTCATCACCCACAGTAACCACCCCCCCTTCCTCAACCCAATACAAAAAAACATAGAGCAGACACGCACATAAACAGACGCAAAAGGGTAAGGAACACCAAATCACACCACAGATACATTAAGCACAATTGACTACACATATACAGTATCAACACAGTATGTAAACAGCAAGCACGGTATCCAAGAACGCAGGATGCCCAAAGTCCATCCCAGTTTCTGTACAAGTGTAATCCAAAGTGTCGCCCATTAGCCACGGAATTACCAAAACTAATTGTAATGCGTTAAAGAAGATCTTGACGATAATCTTAACAACACTCACAATAGAACACAAAGATGAGCATCGACAGATCCTAGAAAGATAGAGGTGGGACCAAGTGCCTGGGAAGAGTAAGCATCCCCTGTTTGGTTAGCCGTATTCGCAATCGTAAGTAGCGCTACTATGTTCTTATTATATCATATGGTTTGTTGATTTCATCCTAGGTGTGTGTTACGCTGTCATCGGTTTGTTGAATATCTTATTTTCAATTATCATGATTCTAATCTTTTAGAAGTAATGCATGCATGCCACTATTTGTGACAGACACCACTGAAGGTCAATCCAATTTTTGACAACCGTTCTCGAACATTAAAATATTCAACGTTATAATCCCCAAAATTGACTGTTTGACCATATTTGTTGACATCGGCGGGTGTTGCATGCAAGCAGGAGATGCTTACTCTTCCTGGGCACCTGGTCTCACTCCCATATCGGGGGTTCGCTTCTTTTCATTTCGTCGAGGTTTTTGTTTGTTTGCTTTTGGTTCCTGTTTCATCCTGATTTTGTATGCCTTCGGTTTCTGATTCTCTGAATTATCGATTTTGTGCTGTATACAGGGATATGGTCATTATCCATATTTGTCATCATATACGGAATCAGACGAAGCTTTCGAGTAATCTTTAGTGTACTTATTAAAAAAAACCTTTAATGAAAACCAAAGTAAAGCCAAAAGTAGGAAGTTTTAACACCTGAAGCGATACAGAACTTTGTCGGGAATAAATGCACATTAATTTGTTTATAGTAAATGAACGATATAAACACTGAGGAATGATAGCGAGTCCGTCGAAGTTATAATAGAGTTTACGCCGTTAAAACATATCGCATCGATATACGTATCTGTGTAAAACCAAAACGAGAATGGAGCAAAAATTCCAAACAATAAATTGTAAAGAATGCTGATTTTAATAACATTTATGATGATTAAGAAACAAGGGACACTCCAATCTTTTAATTGTATGTATTTCAGATATTTTTTTTTTTTTATTTTCCTGCGTGAACAACGACGGCGGGTCCGCATAAGCATACAGGGGATGCTTACTCCTCCTGGGCACCCGGTCCAACCTTTAGCTTGCTAGGGGTCCGTCGATGCTCAATGTAATGATCTATTGTAAGTGCTCTTGTGATTATCATTAGGATCTTTTTTTTTAATTCATTTGTGAAAATGGCTGCAATGATATATCATGGGTTGCAAGGATAGGCAAATGTCCAGTGGATGATGAAATACTTTGTTTTTTTCCTCCGAGATATATGAAAATGCAAATATTTACTACAACAATTCTCGAAATCATTTAAAAGCAATTACTTCGTTCTATTTTCTGCTGTTTCTTGTTGTCGAAAATTATCATTACAAGGTGTAACAAATCAGGTATGCGAAATTGTCATTCAGCACTTTAAATAATTTCTACTAAATCTCAAATCGATATGCACAAACGAAAGTAGCATTTGACGTCATGTTGATTAAGTTTTCACACTACTACTTCACATAAAAACATAGCCCCGTCCAAATCGCTATCAATTCCGTGCCATTTGTACCCATGGGAAATGCTCAAAGCATAGAAAAGCTCATGACTTTCAGGCTCCCCTGCTGCAGAATCCCAATTTGCAAACGATGAATGGCTTCCATCATCATAAAACCATGGCTGGTTTATGTCTAATTTTCTACCTTGTAGGACAACGTAATTTGAGGTGAGTCCAATCGCTGCTTCCACAGCTTCTATAAAGAGAATGGTATCATCTCTACATAAAGCTGTGTTTCATTACATTAAATATGTTTTCAACCTTTGAGGGAAATTTCAAATTTTTTGTTCGATTATGTGTGGCTTTTTGGATCTTTGCGGAATACAGAGTCATTTCCCATTTGAGACGGAATATGACGTAAAACCATTATGACGTCATGAAAATGGTATGGCAACGATGATTTCGTGCCGTCGTTTCCCGGCGTTTAGTGACTGTTTCCATAGAATTTGATGACATCACAATTAATCTACGTCAAATACCGTTCAAAATGGGAAGTAACTCTAGTCTATGAAAATACCGAATTGATTATTATATTTTTAGTTTGACTTGACCCTTTAGGAAATTTGGAGCCGCGCACTCTCTGCGAAGAAATTGCGAATATCTAAATTCAAAAAATAAAACCAGAGGGCGCTACTGAAATGAATTTGGCTGTGTCTGAAAGTCACTTTGGCTGAAAACATCAACGACGGTGATTTAATATCCAAATGAGTTAAAGAAGTTCCTGACGAAAATCTCAACAGCACTCACAATAGAGCACAAAATTAAGCATCGACGGACCCCTAGCAAGCTAATTGTGGGACCAGGTGCCCGGGAGGAGTAAGCATCCCCTGTTGGCTAGCCGCACCCGCTGTCGATGTTTAAGCACGAAAATGAAAACAATATATAAACTTCATGCACTGTCTGACGTTATGTCTATATAGAAAGTGCTGTGGCGACAATGTCAGGGAAATATATTCAAAACACTTACTGTCAAACCCCTCGCGGGGAACTTTTTTACGAGCTCCACACGGCAAAACACATGTCTAGATTTGTTTGAAATTTTCTTTAAGAATGTACATTCCGTATTGTTGACTTTTACTCTCTCTTCAAAGTCGAAATATTGTTGTTTAAACATATGTATAGACAACGTTTACAGGTTTTGCTTTTCAAGAAACGAGTGTATTTAGTGAAATCCATGAAAAACAATCAAGCATACTTCATTTTTGAAAACATTCAAAAACATTCCACCTCGATTATCCAATAGAATAAATTATCACATGATACACCCGTTATGCAGTTTCATATGATAACACGCTACATACTGTATCGCTCTGCTTTAATGCGATTGGTCAAGTTTGGAACCTAATCACATAAACCTTGACAAATGTGATCTTCTAAATATCGGTCAGCTGTTAAATTCAGACCTGGAGTCAATATCAATTATGAAAATTGTTGTTGTTGAATTAATTCTTGCATTAAAATACTATTCAAAATTGAAATACTTGACTCTTACGCACAGAATATCTATACGATTGGGACACTACTTCTCATAGCGTAGCAGACGACTTCTAAATCACGGCGTGGTTCGCCTCTGTAGTTCTCGGAAACGTTGATTTCACGTTAGAAATACACATATAAAGGCAATTTCATGTGATGAAAAGAATCTCAAATGAATTTATTTCATACGATGTATTATGAAACTCCTTGTGCGTTTTACATCCCCTGGTCAAGGCTCGGGAATATAAAACTCACAACTCGATTCATAATACATCGTATGAAATGAAAATGCATTGAGATCCTATATATATTTGTCAAAATAAGGTTAATACTCTGTTGGTGATAACTTACGTATGTATGTTTCTGCAGCAAGCTGTTTTCCTAAAGAATTTAGTTTCGCCAATATACCGCCGTCACTACTGCATCTACCGTTTTTGAGGTCATATGTTGTATATACAGAATCGGCGTTAAATAATCGAATACAAGACGAAAACGCCGAATCATAGTTATAGCCAATAGGACACATCGCTGAAAAAAAATAATTGAATGAGTTTTTTATATTAGCAGAAAAATGAAAAAAATAATTAGCAAATAGCCAATCTTTGTGTTTTTAACTTTTTGTTCGGTTATTCAATTCAATGTCTTTATTCTTACAATTGCAAAATTACAAAATGGTTCACTAAAAACGTAAAATTTATAAATGGATGGAAAGATTACGTTGAAGCTTAATATGTTCTGTTAATAATGAATAGAATAGCAAGGACAAAGCGCACCCTTCTCACAGCTATTTGGAAGAAGATACAAAACCTCGCTGTAAGTGCACATCTTACATCAGTCCTGCTACAAATCATGTCGAGAAATGTCATACAAAATTATAAATCAAGCGAAGAACATAATAACTTACTGGAACCTGAAATCCTGTATTTTAAAATCTCTCATACTTTTAGATGTTTGATATTTTTTAAATGTTTCATTCAACTCATCATAAAAATATATGTTTCCGAACATTGCCGAAGTCGTGCTTTTCCGCAAACTTTGTGGTATTTAATGTTTCTGTTATCCAAACAACCGGAAGTAGAGTATTGTACTGTATTTAATAGCTTTTATTCTGGATTTAACCTACTCATTCAAGAAAACAGCCATTGAAGGTTCCGACATTTTTAAATCAATACTTCCGGTCATATTATCAATTAGACATATACATTACAAACTATTCATACCTCAGACACTTCGTACTCACCCAATACACTACATTCCCTTCCTTCATATATATATTAAACTAAGAATTGACTTTAGACAGATTCTCAATATACGATTAATAATATATCAGGAAAAATTTGAAATATTGAGTTTGTCCTTTCTATTCTTCTCTGAAAATTGAAAAATTGTTTAAATTATTTAAAATCATCACTAATATTATAACGAGAGAAACGGAATTTAAAATTTAGATTTAATGACAAGTATGGATAATGACCATAACCCTGTATACAACACAAATCGATAATTCAGAAAATCAGAAACCGAAGGCATACGAAATCAGGATTAAACATGAACCAAAGCAAAGAAACAAAAACCTCCACCACATGAAAAGAAGCGAACTCCCGACATGGGAGTGAGACCAGGTGGCAAGAAAGAATAAGTATCTCCTGCTTGCATGCAACACCCGCCGCTTCAATTCGGTAGAACTGTCACATCCGGTTACTTTCATTTCGAGTCAATTCTTAGTTTATGGTGCCGAGCCCTGAACTAAACTACATTACAGGTACGCCAGTGATCGTCAATTGTCTATTTGTTTCTATTGAATGTTCAATGTTCTGATGAAATAGAATAAACATCAAGAAAATTAAATACTATAAGAATTTGACTTCTCTTAGGGCGGATTCCTTTGACCAACTCTGAGTACTCCCAGCTGCTCCGAACGAATGGAGCGATCCCGCGCAGTGATCTAGAGCTACTCCGTCTGCACCTGGTCAAGGGGTGGTGCAGCGAGAGTACTCTAGAAAGTGACGTCATCCAATATGGCTGAAAGACCAACATTTGTCTATCAATGATATGGCACACAAGGGTTCGTAACGAAGGAAATGAAGAACATCGAACTTTTTATGAAATAAATGTTTTAAAATTATTCTGTGTCGTCTTGTTTTATTTTCTGTTGTTTTATTTCACCTCAAAATGTAGAAAACTCCGGCGTGTGCCCCGTTTTTCTACGATATCCTTTTATCATAACGTCCCAGACAAGCCGGAAATGTTCTGCATTTTTGGTCTTTTTCACGAAAGGGAGCAGCCATTTGATTTTATGGGGGGGGCAGGAAGACCTTTACCAGCCGACATTTTTTTCCGCCATTTTAAAAGCCTGTTAAATATTGTCGCCGGACCTTCGGGCCGGATTATTATCTTTTTTTATTTTCCAATGTTGAAAAATACTCTAAAATTTAAATAATTCAGCGTGATTTAACATCAAACACAGAATGAGTTTATCTCTTGCCAGCAGATCACTTCATTTTAATTTCTTGAATGACATTACCTATATGATACCTATCTATTCACTTTTAAAAATGATACTCAACGGAGACGGGCTATATTGTGCTAATGACTTTTGAATTTGATTAATTCACTCGAAATTGCATAAAGTGTGTTCCATTTTCATTTGTACTTAGTCACACAAAAAGAGTTTTCTGAACATGTGGAAAGGTCGGAAGATTATTTTTTATATCGCGTGTAAATAATTTTTTGTCCATGCTGTAAATTTATCAGGTTTTAAATGATGCTATTGAATTTAAAGACGTTTATCATTTGAACTACTTGGTGAGTGTCACTGCTGGTGGACCAGGAGGCCCCGACGGCACATGTAGCCAAGTTTGATCAACTTCGGTTGATCGTCTGTCTCTTCAACGCATTTGAAATTTTCTGTTACAAAATTTCTTGAAATTTCTAAAACGTGGTTCCTGTAGCATTATACCCCACCCATTCTGCTACGTCTTTTGGTACATTTTTGGACATAATAATTTTCATACTTTTTGGCCGTATTACATTGTTTAGACTGAGAATCACTGACAAGGGTTTAGTACCCGAAACGTGTATGTCTGGTCCATGCTGTAAATTTATCAGGTTTTAAATGAAGCTATTGAAATTAAAGACGTTTGACATTTGAACTACTTGGTGAGTGTCACTGCTGGTGGACCAGGATTCCCCGACGGCACATGTAGCCAAGTTTGATCAACTTCGGTTGATCGTCTGTCTCTTCAACGCATTTGAAATTTTCTGTTACAAAATTTCTTGAAATTTTTAAAACGTGGGTCCTGTAGCATCATATCCCACCCATTCTGCTTCGTCTTTTGGTACATTTTTGGACTTAATAATTTTCATAATTTTTGGCCGTATTACATTGTTTAGACTGAGGTTCACTGACGAGGGTTTAGTACCCGAAACGTGCATGTCTGGTCCATGCTGTAAATTTATCAGGTTTTAAATGATGCTATTGAATTTTAAGACGTTTAACATTTAGTCAAAGTTATGTACAGTGTACAATGTTAGCAGCGACTTAGTTTGAAGTCTAAAAGCAAGCTCTGCAATTATAATCATATCTTTTTCAATATAGCATTTGTCTTTCTCTGAAAACTAATCATCACGTACCATTTTACTTTTGTGTACTTCATTTGTAGAATACGCAATCGAAGTAGATGAAAAATGGATTAATAGGTAATAATATGTCATTCCTGGGCAGAAGCTATCGAATTTTCCCGCAAAAAAAGATGGATGAGTCCTAATTGTACAATACGTTCACTATCTCCTACAGATGAAAATAATAATGACAACAAATCAAATAATAAGGGAAGAAATGTGAAAATATTACTATCTCTCATTTGATAAACTTCCATTTGAAAAAAAAAAGAAATATAGTCTGGGATGTATCACTGGGTTGGATGCACCCCCCCCCCCTTGATCCTCCAAAACCGGCCTAACTTTGTAGCATTTTTTGCGCTCTTTCAGATAAAAATTTGTCTCATGATATTTCCATTGCAAAAGTGGTGTTTTTGGGGAAAAACATGTTTTTTAAGTCAAAAATCACTGAAAAACTTTTATATGGTTGAAAAGTGTGAATATATAGTATTTTTGATGTTCTTTCAGATGAAATAAGTTGCAAGTTCCAATTCCTATTTTTACTCTGTGTTTTGGGGTAAAAAAGTCGAATTTTTGCTCAAATTCACAGAAATTTAGGAAATTTTAATTTATTCCTGCTTCTCAGCTCCTCAATATTGCGTATGATCGTTCAATGATGATTTAAAAAACATCTTTAACGTCTCCTCTTTCAAATGACATATATTTTATATTCTTATTTTTTGCAAAATCCTCGAAATTAATTATTTTATACAGAAACCTGTATTTTCAATCAGAAATCTCAGATTTCTGTATATTTATTTAAAGAACCCTTATTTGTTATGAAAGAGATGATTGAAAGCTATTTTCTAGTGTAACTTTTCACACTCTATCAGATTATATATGTTTTACTAACATTTCATTCAAAATCATAGTATTTTTTGGGGGGAAAAACGTATTTTTTCATTTAAAAATGTTATGATCGCTGAACGATATAGTCCCCTACCGGCGGCATATATTTATGTCCTGCAACTCTACCTATAAATTACTCTTCAATTATACATGTATGAGTTTTAATAAAACTTACTGTCAGTGCAGCAGAATATCTCTATTTGTTGCAGGAAAAAGTCTGGAAAACTGACAAAAGCTAAATTTTCCAAGACATAAAGGGGCATAACTCCTCGAAAAATAGGTCAAGCGTGACAGAAGTCAAACTTGCTCTGTAACTATCCAAGACCAAGCTGTGTATCAAAGTTCATCTAAATATCTCCATCCGTTGCAGAAAAAAGTACGGAAAACTGACAAAAAGTGAATTTTCCAAGTCATCAAGGGGCATAACTCCACAAAAAATGGGTCAAGCGTGACGAAAGTCACACTTGCTCTGTAACTATCCAAGACCAAGCTATGTATCGAATTTCATCTGAATATCTCCATCCGTTGCAGGAAAAAGTCCGGAAAACTGACAAAAAGTGAATTTTCCAAGTCATCAAGGGGCATAACCCCACAAAAAATGGGTCAAGCGTGACGAAAGTCACACTTGCTCTGTAACTATCCAAGACCAAGCTGTGTATCGAATTTCATCTGAATATCTCCATCTGTTGCAGAAAAAAGTCCGGAAAACTGACAAAAAGTGAATTTTCCAAGTCATCAAGGGGCATAACTCCACAAAAAATGGGTCAAGCATGACGAAAGTCAAACTTGCCCTGTAACTATCCAAGACCAAGCTGTGTATCGAATTTCATATGAATATCTCCACCCGTTGCAGAAAAAAGTCCGGAAAACTGACAAAAAGTGAATTTTCCAAGTCATCAAGGGGCATAACTCCACAAAAAAATGGGTCAAGCGTGACGAAAGTCATACTTGCTCTGTAACTATCCAAGACCAAGCTGTGTATCAAATTTCATCTTGATATCTTCATCCGTTGCAGAAAAAAGTCCGGAAAACTGATATTCGGACAGACGGACGGACAGACAGACCGAGAGGAAACTAAGAGTCTCCTTCGGCGTTGCCGGTAGGGGACTAAAAATAGCTGATTTCTGGAGAATATTTATTGAATCTATAAAAGTTCTTGAAATGATAGCAGGAATGTATTTTGAACTGTTATTATTTAGGTTCACTCATAAATTATATGTATGAAACATATAAGGTATATTTTCTACATAATTTTGGAGCAAAATGTCTGTTTTTTGTCTAAAAATTACAGATTTCTGGAAAAATTTTATTAATTCATTTTCTTTCCTAAAACTATACATTTAAAGCTAATATCATTATAGAAAGTAATCATCTTGTCAGATGATTGTGATATGTTTGTGACCGACTAACATCGTCACTGAGGAAGTTCTACGGTCGATATGGGAACTCGTCATACACTATGATGTCCCACTATCCAGAATGGTGGATGATATTCTGTCATAAACCATTTGAACCATCCAACCAAAGATTGTACTCTATATCTTCCAAAATGGAAGTAACCGGATTTGACAGTTCTACCGAATTGAAGCGACGGGTGTTGCATGCAAGCAGGAGATGCTTACTCTTCCTGGGTACCTGGTCTCACTCTCATATCGGGAGTTCGCTTCTTTTCATATGGTGGAGGTTTTTGTTTTTGTTTGCTTTGGTTCCTGTATTATCCTGATTTTGTATGCCTTCGGTTTCTGATTTTCTGAATTATCGATTTTGTACTGTAGACAGGGATATGGTCATTATCCATATTTGTCATTAAATGTAATTATTAATTGAAACCATCATTTTGGGGTAAAATATGCATTTTTTATGCAAAAACCACTTATTTTGTGAAAATAAGTACTAGCTCTTTTTATATGCCTAAATTCATATGTTTTAGCTTTGATATTATGTTTTTTCTTATTATAAATGGATAGGAATGTTATTTGATAACTGAAATTTAATTTACATCTTATTTTGGGGCAAAAAACCTTATTTATGTGAAAATTTCACTTATTTCTGTGAATATTTTTTTTAAATTTATATTTTTTATTTAATCAACACTGAAGAGGTTTCATATAATTGGATGGCATAAATGTGATCAAGTTTAATGAGTTAGAAGAAATTTCTTTGAGTATCTTTCTATTTTGGGTGGAAAATCTCGATATTTATCTAAAAATCGCTAATTTCTGGAAAATCCTTAATATTACTATGAAATCAGACGTTATTATTTATATTCAAAAGAGTTTCTGGGTATATCATAGTTTGTCCTTGTAAGTCATATGCATTTGAAATATCCTCTGTTAATTTAATTGATATTTTGGGGCAAAAAACCTAATTTATGTACAAAATTAACTTATTTCTGTGAAAATTGTTTTAAATCTATACTTTTTAATCAATCAAAATTGGAGAGGTTTCATATAATTGGAACAAAAACAAAAATTTTGTTCATCGGACCTAAATATGAACTTGACCTAGTAGATTTTCATTTGATGTGTCTGTATACAAAATTTCATTTCAATATGTAACTCCACTCAAGAGATATTGAACAGAAACCCTGAAGTTTTGGTATTTTTCAAAGTGCAATGGGCATAACTCTGTCCAAATTTTTTTGATCGGACCTAAATATGAACTTGACCTAGATTTTCATTTGATGTGTCTGTATACAAAATTTCATTTCTATATGTAACTCCATTCAAGAGATATTGAATGGAAACCCTGAAATTTTGGTATTTTTCGAAGTGCAAGGGGCATTACTCTGTCAAAATTTTGTTGATTTGACCCAAATAAGAACTTGACCTAGATTGTCATTTGATGTATCCGTATACAAAATTTCATTTCAATATGTAACTCCACTCAAGAGATATTGAACGGAAACCCTGAAATTTTGGTATTTTTCGAAGTGCAAGGGGCATAACTCCGTCAAAATTTTGTTGATCGGACCCAAATATACACTTGCCCTAGATTTTCATTTGATGTGTCTGTATACAAAATTTCATTTCAATATGTAACTCCACTCAAGAGATATTGAACAGAAACCCTGAAATTTTGGTATTTTTCGAAGTGCAAGGGGCATAACTCTGTCAATTTTTTTCGATTGGACCTTAATACGAACTTGACCTGGATTTTCATTTGATTTGTCTGTATACAAAATTTCATTTCAATATGTAACTCAATTCAAGAGATATTGAACGGAAACCCTGAAATTTTGGTATTTTTCGAAATGCAAGGGGCATAACTCTGTCAAATTTTTTTGATCGGACCCAAATATGAACTTGACCTAGATTTTTGTTTGATGTGTCTGTATACAAAATTTCATTTCAATATGTGAATCCATTCCAGAGATATTGAACGGAAACTGATGTCGCGGACCGACCGACAGACCGACCGACCGACCGACAGCGGCAAACCTATATGTCCCCTCTTCTTCGAAGGGGGGCATAAAAACATGTTTTTCCCCCAAAACGCCACTTTTGCAATTGAAATTTCCATGAGACAAATTTTTATCTGAAAGAGCGCAAAAAATGCTACAAAGTTAGGCCGGTTTTGGAGGATCAAGGGGGGTGCACCCAACCCAGTGATACATCCCAGACTAATAGATTCTACCTTCTTGGTACAAGGATCAGCGCCTTAGACCACTCGACCACGAAGCGCTTGTGATTTACGAAGCTTACATTTAATATATGCTTTATCTTTCAGTAAATTGAAATATTTCTTCCAGAGGGAATGATGATTTAAATAAAAACGAAAACACTCAAATACACAAATGTTTGGCTACTTGGTCTTTATCCAGTGCAGAAAACGACAAGATATATTTCTTTATCTTTGTTTCTAACAAACGTTCTTACAACGTTGTGTTTTTCTCACTTCCGTTTTATTTTCATTTTTATTTTTTGAATACATTTTATCGAGAAAGTGGCTCTATTGTTCAGTTCATGCCTTCTAACAAGAAGAAGTATATTTATATTTATAACTGTTTTCATCAGATAACGAGAAGCAGCTTCATGACGTGCATAAAACAAGGGTATTTTCGAAATATTTTGTGTATCGTCTCTCTCAACACAGCACAATTTATGAATAGGATAAAGCCCAATTGAGGTCTGTATGAAGGTAAGATGCCCGAAGAGAGAACAGGGTGGTGTTTAAAGACCGAAGCCGAATATTTTCACCAATATTACCAGACGCATTACGCAGCATTACGTCTAAGTCTAGTAATGTACTGATCTATAGTGTTTGCGGGTTGTTGGGTCAGTAAACGAAACTGAGATCTTTAAACACCACCCTGTTATCTCCGAGGGCATCTAACCTTTATACAGACCTCAACGTGGTCTTTATCCGACTTACAAACCGCAGATTTTCTTCAATTTTCCGAAAAATATTTAGTACACCCCTGCTTTTCAAAATGAAATCGACCATGCAAATTATGGGGTGGAAATATGCAACTGTAGCGATTATCAGGCCATGGAAGTAAAATAATTTGTTACACATCCCGATAATTTTCTGAAAGGTATCATGTATTCGGTCAAAGAAGAAAATAATAGTGTAACAATGAGTTCTATTTCCATAAAAGTTTTTAAATATGTGGTTACATTATTGCAAATAGTGATAAGGAATTAATTACGATTTTCTAATCAAGTGAGGGTAATATTTCTTTATTTTGTTCATAAAGTTCCTCAGTATACATGTATTTGAAAAGCATTTAGAATAATTCGTTTTCAAGAATCGCTATACTGGGATCTAGATTGATTTGAAATGGCATTTTGGGGGTTTTCGGATTTCGGGATAGAAAAATCTATTCTTCGTCTGTTATTATTTCTCATAAAAGGATGTCTTTAGCGGACTTGAAACACAATATTTTGTATACTATGACCGAATGCTCATTATTATTAAAACAATTCACACCCGCGACTGAAATAATTTTCTTTTCTGCGCCCCTCATTGTTTTTATTGACCGTTCATAACCTCGTATATTTAGAATCGTCCGCGGTCTTTATGAAATAAAATGACCGATGAATAACAAAAGAATCACATTTGAAGGTTTGTAAATGGGGATTCGGTATATGAATATGACTTCAACCATGTATTTTACAACAACTGTGCCGATTTCTTTTGTTTCTCTTGGGCATTGGGAGGGAGGGAAAGTCAATTCTAAAACAGGTCCTCACTTTCTTTTCACACACAATATCCCTTCATATTATCCCCTCCCCTCCCCTCTCCCCGACATAGAGCCCGACACGCTGAGGGGCCTGTGTCGTTCCTTCTCCCTTTTGGGGGGAAGGAGGGGGGAGAAAAAAGAAATAAAAAAAGAAAAGAAAGAAGAATAGAATAAATTTAAAAGAGTGGAAGGGGGAAGAAAAAAGAAAGAGAAAAGAAAGAAGAATATTAGGAAAAATTTAAAAGAGTAAGAGATTAAAACACCTTTCTTGGCAAGAAAACGACAATATATATATTTCTTTATCTTTGTTTTTAAAGCATCTACCTCGGACATTGAAGTTTTCATTTTATTTCAAAGCAAGCTGCGACAGTTAGCGGAGTCGGGTTTCCATATGCATAGATTTTCTTCTTTGTAAGGTAAGAATCGCATTGTACGTTTTTAGCTTTTAGGCTTTCCCATTACTTTCTGTGGATTACATTCACAGAGGCTCCGGAATCTATAAGTACATGTACATTTATTCCTCTCATATTTACAATGGCCTCAGAGTCTCGAGTATTGACCTCTTCCTCACCTACTGTAAACAAATAAGCTTCGGCTTTCGGGATATCATCTTTATTATTATCATGATTCTCGTCTGAACCTACAAAACGGTCAGGTAAGTATCGCATTGTATGTTTTTAGCTTTTAGGCTTTCCCACAACTTTCTGTCAATTACATTCACAGAGGCTCCGGAATCTATAAGTACATGTATACTTATTCCTCTCATATTTACAATGGCCTCAGAGTCTTGAGTATGGACCTCTTCCTCACCTACTGTAAACAAATAAGCTTCGGCTTTCGGGATATCATCTTTATTATCATGATTCTCGTCTGAACGTACCAAACGGTCATACTGTTTCTTTATTCTCTGTATTAGCTTTCAGATTTTTTGTTTGACAACATTGTGCGAAGTGACCTTCCCTATTGCACTTTGTACAAGTTTTCCCTTTTGCCGTACAATTCGGATCTTTACGATAGTGACCTTCTCTGCCACATGCGAAGCACGAACCCTTTCTTTTTTTTCTGGGTTTCCATCGCTCGAATTTCCTCTGACCTACTCGGTTAACGTTTACTGAACCTCCAGATGCTTGATCCATTGTAGATGACCTTTGTTCAGCTATTGAGCTATTGAGCCAGTGTTATATTGTTTCTTTCTAACAATTTCCTCCTCAACCTTTGCGAACTACATTTTTCGATCACCTGATCCCGAATATTTTCACCAATATTACCAAAATCGCATTACGCAGCTTTACGTCTATGTCTAGTGATGTACTGATCTATAGTGTTTGCGGGTTGTTGGGTCAGTAAACGAAACTGAGATCTTTCAAACGCAATGTTCACTTGTGGGTTAAAATAATCATTTAACGAATTCAATGCTACAGTGTATACAGTCTGATTCTCTCCAGGCTGTGGTACTTTTAGGGTATAAAATATATCTTGGACATCTACACCAGCTGTATGCTCTTTTCTGAGCAGCTTGTGCAACACCTTTCCCTTCTGCGAAAAGTTGAATGATCGGACCCATCTAGTCCATCTTATTCAGACTGAGTTTTATCACCAGGTGGGTCAAATTTACTCAAACCACCTATATCTGAGTTTATAGGAACCGCATCTGCAATTCTGTTTTATTCGTACTGTATTTAACAGCTTATATTCTGGATTTAGCCAACTCATTCAAGAAAACCACCATTGAAGGTTCCGACTTTTATTCAATCAATACTTCCGGTCATATTAGACATATACATTACAAACTATATTCATACCTCAGACACTTCGTACTCACTCAATACACAACAAGTATTATATACCCTACTGCTTTAAGAACTACATGAGGGTGAAACAATTGCCACTTTTGAACTTTTCAATTCGGATGGACCGTATGTTGTGTTCTCGACTTTCCCTTCAGAATTAAAGAAAGGAGGAAGAAGGGGGAAAAGGTTCAAAAGCGAAGAATTTCTAGCTTTTTCGATGATATTGTTGTTACAGCATCTCATGCAAGCAGGAGATGCTTACTCTTCCTGGGCACCTGGTCTCACTCCCATATCGGGAGTCCGCTTCTTTTCATGTGGTGGAGGTTTTTGTTTGTTTGCTTTGGGTTCTGTTTTATCCTAATTTTGTATGCCTTTGGTTTCTGATTTTCTGAATTATCGATTTTGTGCTGTATACAGGGATATGGTCATGATCCATATTTGTCATACCTCATACCCCTTATACCTTAAACTTAGAAATACTGCAAATATGATGGAGTACTTACCCTCCATTAAGAAATATCTCCAACCGGCTTCTTCCATATATGTATGCCAAAATCCAACAGGATCTTCATATAATTTACATATCTGTGCGTCTTCTTTATGAAAGATAAACCTGCATTGCCTCTCCAAGCAAAGAGCAGCGCAACTCATCAATTTTACATTTGACAAAACATGAGATGGGATACTTCCAACTTTGTCTTTGTAAAATATGTATTCTGTAAGAAAACCGTTTTGATAAGCTATACCATTGTTTGATCCATAGCAAAATTGAATCAAACTAATGCAAATCAGTTTAAAATTCTGCGTTGATAGTTTTTTATGTTTCATTTTTCAGAAGTTGCCTATCGTAAAATACAGACAGAATTTATAATAGAAATAAAGTCGTAGATTACAGTCAATAGATATAACCAGGACTTCGTATGATCTTTGTCAAAAGTGTAATATCGTGAATGTAAATAAAGTCGTCTATCATAAACTACACAAACACTAGACCATCGATTCTTAAGGATTGAAATGAATGTTTCAACTATGTAAATAACATAATTCATTCTGTTTATTAACGTTTTTAACAAGTTCAATTCACATTGAATGAAATATAAAATAGAACAAAAAACTCTCGTGTAAGCCTTTTTCACATTGTTCGTTGTTGAAATAAAAGGGATTTGAGCGTACAAAGGGTTTTAGACATGAAAATCAAATGTTTTATGTTAATCAGTGCATTGAACTGTTTTAAATTCATCTCAATGATTTTAATGATAAAGGCAGTTCTTTAGTAGATGCAGTTTCCGAGATTTGCCTGTCAAAGAAATAAAGCAAATAGTTCGAATAATAAGATTATCTCCTATTTGGTCACGTTGCTATGAACACAGTTGCATTATTGTTGCTAAAGCTGACATCACAAACGAGAAAGTAAAACGCAGCGGCCTCTTGTAACACATATTTCATGTAAATGGATCTTAAAAATCCTATGGCATCTGTTAAACAGTCTGTGCTCTGATGGCTGAAGCGAGCTCAAGTTCAATCACGCGAGAAGTCTGACCACCTTTCAGATAGGACATAGAATCAGGACCCAGACTTCTGGGCACCAATTGAGCATCGACGGACCTGTAGCAAGCTAGAGATGGGACCAGGCACCTGGAGTAGTAAACATCACCTGTTCACGCACGAAAATGAAAACAATATCTACAAAACATGTACTGTCTGAGGTTATGTCTAAATAGAAAGTGCTATGGCGACCATGTCAGGGAGAATATTTAAAACACTTGCTGTCAAACCCCTCGCGGGGAACTTTTTTGCGAGCTCAGAAGCACACCCTTACGAAAATGTCCTAGAGTTGGAACCATTTGACATTATTAATATAATCACTTATTTCACGTTGCAGTGTGAAGCAGTTAAAATCTTTCCCCGTGTCCTGATGTTTGTCAAGTGTATTAATTACTTCTTTCCAGCTCTTTCACCTGAAAGAAGCTTTATTTTGGCCTTTTATCAATGTGACATAATATATAAATATTTTGCCATTTCGGAAAGTAGCCATTTCACAGATAAATATCGAAATTAAAGGAGTTTAACATCTTAGCACCATCCTTGTAATGCTATTTTGAACATTGATTTTATTTGGATATGCTACCGAGTCGACCCTACAGGAAATTTAGAGCCGCGCACTCTCTATAATGTTAATGTACAAATCTATTTTCAAAAAGTTAAAGAGGGCGCTACTGAAATGATTATGGTGGCTTCGCAAGAAGCATCACTGATGAGAATTTAATATTCGAAATACGTGTCTGGTTCATGGAAATTGGTTTGGAATTTTCTTCAAAAAAGATATAGAGTTGGAACCCTTCGACATTACTATATTATACTTTACTACATGAAAGTAAAGAAAGGTTTCGTGAAGTGAAGAATAGTAAAGTTTCTGGTAGTATAGTAAACTTTCATGTAGTATAGTGAAGTATAGTTAAGCAGATGGCCGTCCTAAGTCGGCACCAGTTGCCCATTGGTTTCGTTGGTTTATGTGTGGTCTTTTGTGTTTCATGTTTCTATTGTGTGAGTTGATGTTTCTTGTCCCTATGTGCTATAATGTGTTTTTTGTTTTGGGTGTTTTGGGGCTTTGCTTTGGATGCTGCAACCTGATGTTGTTGGAAATCCCCTCCTTTTTTTGTGTAGTATAGTAAAGTTTCGTGTAACGTGGGTCCTGTAGCATCATATCCCACCCATCCTGCTACGTTTTTCGGTACATTTTCCGACGTAATATTTTTTCAGTCTTTGGCCATATTACATTGTTTAGATTAAGAATCACTGACGAGGGTTCAGTACCCGAAACGGGCTTGTCTGGTCCATGCTGTAAATTTATCTGCTCTTACATAATGCTATCGAATTTGAAGACGTTTAACATAGTGTAGTATAATAAAGTTTCGCGTATTATAGTGTAGTATAGTAAAGTTTTGTGTAGTAAAGTAATGTTTTGAGTAGTATAGTATAGTAAAGCTTTGTGTAGTAAAGTATACTGTAGTTGGGCAGCTATCTATTTGCCTTTATCGATCATTGAAAAAAATCAAATCCAAAATTACAATAAGGAGACATACAAATATATAACAGAACCAAGACAGGGACGATATTCAAACTCTAGATAAGTAAACAGACAATATAACCATAGACACATGAAGGACAACGCTAATGAAAAATTCTACATAGTCAATAATTCGGAAGGGTTCCATCTCTATACCATCTTGAAGAAAATTTCCAACCAATTTCTATGCACTAGACACGTGATTCGAACATCAAATTCTCATCAGTGATGCTTGCAGCCAAAGTACTTTTAATAAATAGCCCAAATTAATTTCACTAGCTACCTCTTGTGTTATTTTTGGAATTTAAATTTAGGGGATAAACGTACTGTGTGTTGTGGTTCCGACATGTATATGTTGGATATACTGTTGCAAAGGCAGTTATACCGTCGGGGCTTGTCCCCGACGGTATAACGTATGTTTCCAACAGTATATCCAACATGTTGTCCATCAGTAATCCAAAATTCGCGGATTACCTAAGCAGTATCTATCCTTCGGAGCTTGAAGTCAAAGAAACTACAGAGACAAATAATTCAGCATCCTATTTGGACATAATGTTGTCCTACGACACTGATGGTCACTTGAACACCTCACTCTATGACAAATGTGACGATTCAATTTCAGCAGTACAAACTTTCCTTTTCTGAGTAGCAACATCCCTTCAACGCCTGCTTATTGCGTGTTCATATCTCGGTTGATACGCTATGCCAGAGCAAGTACCAAATATACGGATTTTGTTCTGAGAGCTAGGCGTCTTTCAGATAAGCTTTTCAGTCAGGGATATGTTTGTGACCGACTAACATCGTCACTGAGGAAGTTCTACGGTCGATATGGGGAACAAGTCATACACTATGATCATAATGTCCCACTCTCCAGAATGTGGATGATATTCTGTCATAGACCATTTGAACCATCCAACCAAAGATTGTACTCTATGTCCTCCGAAATGGAAGTAACCGGATATGACAGTTATACCGAATTGAAGCGGTGGGTGTTGCATGCAAGCAGGAGATGCTTACTCTTCCTGGGCACCTGGTCTCACTCCCATATTGGTGGTTCGCTTCTTTTCATGTGGTGGAGGTTTTTGTTTGTTTGCTTTGGTTCCTTTTTTATCCTGATTTTGTATGCCTTCGGTTTCTGATTTTCTGAATTATCGATTTTGAGCTGAGGGATATGGTCATTATCCATCTTTGCCATATACCTGTCGGAACCACAACACACAGTACGTTTATCCCTATTCTAATTCATGTGACATATTTTAACATTTTATACCCCTCAGAGGGTCTCACGTGTCTCTTTAGAGGTGACGTTGCTACGGAGGACTAACAACGACCAACAGAAATTATTGCGCTGCAAAATATGAAATACAACTGCTTCGTATTTATTACAATGGCGAAAAATCAAAGTATAATCAATAATAAACTTACCTGCTCTGTTGTTACATGTGGAGAACGCAGTTTACAAGCTCATACCTTGTGCTTTTACGTCACAGTATGACGTCACATTAGCGAAAAACAAAGGGAAGCATGACGTCATACGCAAAAAGTGCGCTAAAGCTTGTAACGTACAAATTTACGTAGGAATACATTTTAAGTATGTCAAGTGAGTCGGTTTGCGGCATGTATATCGTCGTTATACATGCTTGTAGAAATCCTGTGAACCAATCAGATCGCGTGAAACAAACAGAATGAATTAGAATCTTGCATTTATGTACAGAAATTGTGCGTCTCCAATTTTCCTGTAGGGTTTATTCAGTTGCATATCCAAATAAAGTCTATGTTCAAAATAGCATTGGAGGGATGGTGCTAAAATGTTAACCTCCTTCAATTTCTATTTTAAGAACAATTTTTATTGTACATGGCGTTGTAAAATGCACACACCATAAAAATAGGTAAAAGATGTCCGATGACAAATATGAAAAAAAGCATATCCCTATCAAGAAGTACAAAATCGTATATCGAAAATCATCTAACCAAGGGCATACAAAACCAGGATAAAACCAGAACTAAAGCAAAGGAACAGAAATAAAAAATATCTACCATATACAGAGAAGTGAACTCACTGTGGAGGAGTGAGATCAGGTGCCAAGGAAGAGTGAGATCAGGTGCCAAGGAGGAGTGAGATCAGGTGCCAAGGAGGAGTGAGATCAGGTGCCAAGGAGGAGTGAGATCAGGTGCCAAGGAGGAGTGAGATCAGGTGCCAAGGAGGAGTGAGATCAGGTGCCAAGGAAGAGTGAGATCAGGTGCCAAGGAGGAGTGAGATCAGGTGCCAAGGAAGAGTGAGATCAGGTGCCAAGGAAGAGTGAGAATCTCCTGCTTGCATGTAACACCTGCCACTTTAATTCTGTAGAAAGGTCATAATCGGTAAATCCCACAATGCGGTAGAAAGGTTACCAGTCAGGGGCATCACTGATTTCAGTCCTCTTTGGAAATGACTGATACTCATAATTTATTTTTCAGTTTCCTTTGTAATTAAACACGATCAAAGATATTCATTTTGCAAAATGATAGAAATCAGTCAAATAAAAATGATTGATTCTCGTCATTTTATAAAGTTTGTCCATGCATTTGATTGCCTTTACTTCACTATTTAGGGAATTCTAATTCCATGGATTTGTAGTACTTTCTATTCTGCACCCAATGAACTCATAAAATGAAAATGCGCAGGAATGAATTACGAGAAATAAGAATGCGCGCAAAAAGTATGGAATTCAGTAATTTGGAGGTAAAGCAGCAAGTAAAGTCCAAATTAAAATTACTGATGTTAGTCATTTCTGAAAGAGTACTGAAATCAGTGATGCCACTGACTGGTTACAATCGGTAATTTCCACAAAGAAAGACAAACGTATAAAATAATATGTCATGGCATAAAAGGTCTACGTCAGAATATATGTCAGATACTTGTCATTTCGGTTTAACTTCGATTAAGGATATAAAACCTTAATTTATTCAAATAAGTGTCCACAGTACCATTTATAAATTGATATTTTGTCAGTTTATTTCAGACAATTGTGGATTGCAATTTTGCAATTTTCAATGAGCAAAACGTATACGACTATATCTTTTCAATGTCGATGTTACAATATTCTTCTCAGTAGATGTATCTCATCTCATGTCTTGTATGTGTGCTTTTGTAATTTCGTGTATGAGTTTTTCTATAATTTGCCATGGATTTTACTGGATATCCCGTTTTTGTTCATTTATCTGGTTTTAGAATACAATTAAAATTGTACATATTTCTTCTAGTGCCTATGAAATCGTCCTCTGAATGTAAGCATTAAATCAATTTATGTTTCGAGTGTAGACATTCCATTCTGTTATGACCTATTGGATACTCCACCGTCGTCCCAGTAAGATAAGGATTGACCTAACAATTAAACAAGTCGGTATATACTAGTTCACAATGACGGCAATACAGATTAAAAGATCCCTATTCATATTGTGCCTGTTCTCATATGTACATTGTTCGGGTAGGTATAAATTTCTCTATTTTGGTTTCAGTACATGTATATTTATCAATACAACACATTACTGAAGGAAAAAGTAAGAATAAAAGCTAATAATACGGAAGCGCTCAACTTCTTTATCTCTTCTTCAAGAAAATTTCAAACCAATTTTAATACAACAGACACACGGTGGGTATTCTCGCAAAGCAGAGCATTCCCTTCTTCTATAATTTCGTGTGATATAGAATGATTATCACAAAAAGAAGAATGTAATGCAGTGAAATGATGCCTTAGCTAGGAGTTTTACCCCAAATAAGAGAAATAATATCTTGTATAAAGTTAGAAAACGATCGTTGTGATTCATGTAAAAGTCAAAGTAGAACGTGTTTTTGCGTAATAAAAGTTAATACTCCCCTTATTTTTGATACAACTCATAAGCTATGGCATTCTCACACAGCATCACATTCCCTGTTTTGTTATAGACATTCTATATTGCACAAAAACATAGAAAAACCAATTGTGTTGCGAGACTACCCACCGTGAGACACGTGTTTGGGATAGTAAATCCTCATCAGTGATGCTTCCAGCAAAAGTTATTTTCAGACACAGCCGAAATTATTTTCAGTGGCGCACTCTTTTTAATTTTTTTTTCAGTTTGAATTTGCAGGGAGTGAGCGGCTCCAAATTTCCTGTAGGATTATTTCAGTAGCAGAGTTAATAAAAGTTGCTTAATTTATCCGTGGTTTCGTGATAATTATTTCTGATTATTGCTGTGCAGTATTGATCATGATTTCAAACAGACTACATTTTTTCAGAAGGAATAATCTTTTCTGCAGTAGATGAACGTAAGTTTGTAACGCGAGTTGTGCTAGAGGTTTTGGGGGTTGTATTTATCCCTGTAGTTACTAGTAGTAAATTATGCCTCCTCTTCTATTTCTTTCTTTTCCAACTCATTCTTCAAATTCTATTGTGGTTTATTGACTTCAAAATAATAATTAATGATGCTAAATACATGCGTGCATTCATTGAAATTGATATAAACCTGGTGATAGCAATATAGATAGCATGATAACATAGAGGATCATATGTCATTTTCAATGGTCTTTTGTTACTTGACGGATAAGTGAGAAGGTTGTGGGCATGTAATCCATGATAACTATACCATTTGCTACCTGTGTGGCAAATAGCCGTCCAAAGTCGGCATCGGATGTCAATTGGTCTCGTTAGTTTATGTGTCATCTTTTGTGTTTGATGTTTTTATGTCGTATGCCTCTTTTTCGTCATTTGCTGTTCTCGTCTTTCTGTTTTCGCATCGGGTGTTCTGGTGTTTTGCTGTTGGTTCTGCAAAAGGGTCTGGTTGCAGATCTCCCTTCTTTTGTTCTGATGTAATTGTCCTCGCTTTATCCATCTGTCTGTATGAAGTGGTATAATTTTATGTCCTGTGTCAACTTTTCTGGATTCAAGAGTGTATATTTTTAGCAAATTAACAGGACGTATCCTTATACTTTGTCTTGATACGTTCAAAATCGAATTTCTAATATATTTTTGAAATCTTTGTAAGCCTATTTATTACAATTATTTTTTTCTTTCCAATTGAGCGTCTATTACCTATTTGGACTATTACTGGATTCAACACGTTTCCATTCGGCATTCTTGTGGTGCATGCAATCAGATGATACTCTCTCCTCCTGGGAACATGGTCGTGCATCATTCAGGGGTTCGCGATTGCCTTTTAACGGAGACTTTTAACATCATGCCATGAGTTACAGAAGACCCTGATGACAATCTCAACAGCACTGACAATAGAGCACCAAATTGAGCGTCGACGGACCCCTTGCAAGCTAGAGGTGGAACCAGGTGTCCGGGAGTAGTAAGCATCCCCTGTTGGCTAGCCGCACCCGCCGTCGATGTTCACGCACGGAAATGAAAACAATATATATAAAGAAGGCACGACTGTCTGTGGTTTCGTCTATATGTTCCCTTGGATCTTTGACTCCTGATCTTGAATGGAACATCTTATCTAGCAGACCTTTAGGATCAGATTAAGGGTTTTGTGTTTGACTTTCATTCACTGTTGGCGATGTTTCATGGTTGTAATTCTTTCGGATATTTTCCGAATATTCCGAATATTTTTCGGATGTACAAATATAAGTTTTCCCCTCTCGATCAAAACACAATTTAATGAGTTTGGACGATAGATCATTTATTTTGTCGTGAGGAAGCGTGATTTACATATTAGAAAAGTCGTATGAAGAAATTGAATTTGCTTGAAAATTTCTTGATCTCATTTTGTCAATGACATCCCCTGAATGTTTATAACAACAAACAGTTAGTTATCGATCAATGTTTCTGATTGAAAATAAATTAAAATAGTATATTACAGACGGCTTCCTTGTGCCAACACGTAGCCAGAGAACTACCCTAACAACGGGCATCAAAACCACCCACAAAACATCTCATGCAGGTAACCCTCTGTTAACACAATGTTCCCGGCGACCACGGAAGCCATGCTGGCCCGAATCGTAGCACGCCGTAGGATTTTTTGTCAGTTTTTATCTGGGTATTCAAGCTCTGTTAAGTCTCGTTACATTTTCACACGGTCCATCACGATAACCGTGACGAACCGCGGCTCCTGAATCCCGGATACCTGACGACGCACTACGCTTCAACCCAAGACTTGTTACGGACGTTTTCATTTCTTTCGACTTGCTACGTTCTGAGAAGGCCTGCCACGCTTTGTAACCATCCTGTTAAGTTGATCGCGTCTACCAAGTTCTGTCGAGGTCCACTACAATTAACCGTGACCGCTTGGAAAAGGAGGTACAAAAAGCTACAAATAAGGGTTTGGCTTATTATAATGCTTGTACCAAGACCATGCGCACCTTGCCAGGCCGTAGTAGAACTTTAAATAAATCGTAACAAGCCGGGACGTACCGTGATTGAACGTGACGAAACGGCTAACATTCTCCTTAGCTCGCCGTGAGAAGTCGTGGAAAAGCTAGATAAAACGCGCATCTGCCCCGAAGCAGCCGCAGCGAAACACAACTTGACTAGGATCGTACGTTGCCCAGTCATACGTTGCTTCCTGTTCCGCTACGGGCACTGTCCCAAGTTTTGTTTCGGTCTGTAATGTACTTTCAAATTTCGTTTCGTTCGACCCGTTTTGCTACGGTCTTTAAAGTAGATCATCTCCACCATGGGCTGTCGTTACTAGATTCTTTTTTAGTTAATTTCAACATTTGCCCCGTCAGCCCTGGCAATTACATCTAGTAACGTTTGTCGATCCCGTTTCCCTACGTTGTCTCAAGGTTTCCACGTGTCATCCACGATGGCTTGAAACGTGACGTCCGTTGCTACCGGGAACAAAGTGTAAACGGGGACAGTAAATTTAAAGTGCAGAAATATTCAAAAATCAGAAGAAAATTGAGCGAATACTTACAGGAAAAATGGAACAGTTAAAGATGTGTATCTCATTTTAGAATGATAGCGCTTAACTCTGTGTGTTCTTATACTGGACTTCGGAGATTATTAAGTTGTCCTTCGTGTTTCGGGGGGGGGGGTGTTTCCGTCTTTTTGTCTTTTTTTATTTTCGTGAGTATATCTACCTTGACAACACATGACCATGATGCAACTATTCTGTAACGTCGGATGCAACTACTCACTATGGAAGTTTAACATGGAGAAAAATTATGGTTGTCTTCATATATTCTATATAAAGAATGAATTTCCAAAAATGAGTCATTAATTGCAATACAGGGACGTCAGAGGTACCTCTTAAACGGCTGAAATTATCATTGAGGACGTTCTTTGGTCGCTGCGGGGATCTAATAAAACATATCAGATCCCCCTTTCCAGAATGATCAGTGACATTCTACATTGTGATTGAATGGCTGTCATCGTCACCAAACTAGACTTGCTTGTCTGATATGTACATCAAAATGTACATCGAGACAATCACCGAATTTTACAGATTTCTATGGAGTTGTTGCGACGGGTGTTGCATGCGATCGGGACACGCTGACCCTCCCCGGGCACCTGGTCTCACTTCGGAATGTTGTTCATTCCGGGGTTCGCGGTCGTTCCGATAGGAATTTTTACGATTTTGTCTTGTTTTCTCGTTTTGGAGACTGAACAAATGTTAGGTACTTCTTTGATGTTTATTACTGTTACAGTATCATGAAATATACCGTTTTCCCAAACATCTTGCTCTTATTTGTGCAAGTGGCGTAACAGGAAGGTTTTTTCGAAATAGTTTTCATTCTACTTATTTTAAATTGTTTTATGTTAAAACCGTTAGGGCCTCAAAAACCGCTTCCAAGAACTCCTTATCTGGACTGGTCAGAAAGCCATCCACTGCAAGTATGACGTCATCATTGGACTGAAAGTGGGTGCCAGAAAATAGCTGCTTTCAGTTTTGGGAATAGATGAAGACTGATGAACCAAGATCGGGTGAATAAGGAATGTGCTCAATCAAATTAAAACCAAAAATCATGGATTGCAACCACGGCCGTAACATACTTTTGAACAGAAGCATTGTCCTGATGGAACATCATACCTTTCACTAGTGAACTTTCCGCGGCGCTTACATTTAATATTTTCCCTTTACGAAGCATAGTATGTGCCATTGTTTGTTTGTCCTCTTTGGAGATAATTTATCAGCAGAATACTATCTGAATCCCAGAAAACCGACGCTCACAACATATCAATCAGTATATAGTAAATAGGTATTGAGAATTCTGAGATCTACAAGCACAGCTTAGTTATAATGTTTAAGTTAATTGAAACTTTTTGAGCAATGTGATTTTGCAAAAAATAAAGCTAACTTGAAGAGTTATATTTCAACAGAGTTTACATTGAATTATATGGGAAAAGTTATTATTTTAGCCAATTTTTCGACAGAATGATGGGGCTTCAATAATTGAATTATGGTCAAACATTTCTACCAAAAATATTCCTAGAATATCAAATTTCACTGAAAACTCCAAAGTTCATTAATGAGGTTTTTCGCCATTTTTTCCGATATTTTTTCGATCAGGGGAAATAACTCTTAAATATGACCAAGTTCAAAATATTCCTTGATTTATCCGTTTTAAAATGATGCTATTGAATTTGAAGACTTTTAACATTCGATATATGACAAAATTAATATGGATAATGACCATATCCCTGTATACAGCACAAAATCGATAATTCAGAAAATCAGAAACCGAAGGCATACAAAATTAGGATAAAACAGGAACCAAAGCAAACAAACAAAAACCTCCACCATATGAAATGAAGCGAACTCCCGATATGGGAGTGAGACCAGGTGTCCAGGAAGAGTAAGCATCTCCTGCTTGCATGCAACACCCGCCGCTTCAATTCGGTAGAACTGTCACATCCGGTTACTTACGTTTTGGAAGACAAGTACAAAGGTTTTTAAATGATCATATGACACATAAAAATATAAATTAATGAATACACATAATTTCAATGCTTTGGCCTTCTTTATTCATTCTCAAATGCATAGCTAAAATACCTCTGTAGTACTTGATAAAATGAAGGGTTGGGGTTTTCATTTCGAACAATCAAAATCACATATGACAGTCCTACCTTCCTCCTGTTTTCCATGTCAGAAAATGAAAGCCGTTGATTCCTGACACAACAGAATGTCTTTCCATAATTTTTCGCGGTTCTGGCATTCAGATGTGGGTTTATGAGTTGACAAGTTTTTTTGTAGGTGGGCAGAGTTTTTTTTTTTTTGGGGTTTAAAGGGCTCTTATTTAGGTATGTGTGCAATTTTGTTTTCATCCGTTCTCTTACAAAAGCATTGGCTAAATGTGGTGAAAATACTTTGTTTCTTCTAATCTCTATAATCTTTGCACTGGACGCGTGTGTACGGCAGATATGTGAGCTTTACACAACAATCCATTGATCTAAAATTCAAACAAATGAAGGGAAGATTCTTTAAAGGTTCACCAGGAAATTGACATAAGGCACACTGGGTGTTCCTCTACATTGTATTTCGCATTTGTCGCAGATGACGTCTTTCTAGCATCAGAGTTTGAAAGAGTGATTTCCTTATATATTAAATAAACTTGTAAACTAGTTCGAATTTCCAAAGGAAAAACATAAACATAATCAGAAAGGAACTTTTATTGTTTACACTGACATCTATACGAGTCTTACTAACCGACTAGTAAGGAATGTCAGCCACCACCTTTCTACTTTCCATCGTCTTGTACTGTCTTGGGATGTTCCAGTATCTAATTGGAATAGATGACGCATAATCCTATAATTGGCTTCAAATATTCCCTATTTTCGAAAAATAGCGTTACTTCCCATTTGGGACGGTGTCTGACGTAGAGTATTTATGACGTCATCAAAATCTATGGAAACGGTCCTTAAGATCTGGGAAATGACGGTATTCGACGTTACCATAGGAAGTTCTTCGGTCGCTACGGGGATATAATAAAAGCATATCGGATCCCCCTTTCCAGAATGATCAGTGACATTCTACATTGTGATTGAATGACTGTCGTCGTCACCAAACAAGACATACTTACGTGATCTGTACACCAATATGTACATCGAGACAATGACCGGGCTATTGCGACGGGTGTTACATGCAATCAGGAGACGCTGACTCTCCCCGGGCACCTGGTCTCAATTCAGAATGTGAATGTTGTTCATTCCGAGGTTCGCAACCGTTCCGATGGGAATTCTCACGATTTTGCCTTGCCTTCTCGCCTTCGGGACTGAATAACTGTACGTGTTAGGTACTTCTTTGATTTTTTTTCATGACGTCAAAATGGTTTTACGTCAGATACCATCTAAAATGAGAAATAACTCTGTATTCCGCAAATACCCTTCTGGGCAACAACTTTTTCCGTCTCCTCACTGTGATAGATTCATATCCATGTGATCCTAGTATTCTATACCAAAGAAAGTTCATACAACAACGGCTGCGTTCTGGGGGCAAATCGACTTGTCGAGAAACTATTTAACGAAGTGTTATTTGTCAATGTGAATAAAAACACTAATGCACCGAAACACATAAACTCGGATAATTATATGTGTCATCTTTTTTTCTACAACGCAAGTGTCATCTTTTGCCAGTAAGTTGGAAATGCATACCCTCCCAGGGCACCTGCTCTCAGCCCGCTAGGGGATTCATTTTTGCTGATGCTTTATCATTTGTATTTATAACAAATAAAAACACAAACACTTAAATACACAAATTTTCGGCTCCTTGGCCTTTATCAAGTGTAAAAAACGACGAACTATAACAATGCTAAGTAAAATCCATCCTTGCTTCTCTGGCGTTATCCCTTCATCTAAAATCATCTTCGTCATCCCTTCCCTATGGAAGAAATATGTCAATCTACATTTGTATTTAGTTTTGTATCTTACACTTGTCATCCATTAATTATGATTTATAGATTATGTCTATTTGTTTTGTTCGAACTTTACTTAATGGCTAGTATCCTATATTTTTTTTCTTTCCTCAGGCGTTTTCTCAAGCGGGAGGGAATTTTTCATGACGTTCGGGACTAACTTCTACCCATATGCATTTCGGAAATTCGTCCAATTATTGATTCACTCAAACACAAGTGGCCAAGCAAATGTTTCCATTCCGTTCCAAAAGACATTTGACAGTATAAACATAACTACGGGAGAAACTGTGTACAATTTCTCCAACCCTGGACCATTGGATCCGTATTATCTGGAGATCAAGACGAAAGGGGTGTACCTGAACTCATCTGTGCCGATTAAGGTGTATCTAATCAACCACGGAGGAAGTTCTACGGATGGGTTTCTGGTTTACCCAAAAGAGTTTTTGTCCACGGAGTATCTTGTATCGACCTCTCAGCCTTACATCAATCGGCCATATACTCATTTTCAGTCAGAATTCGCCATTTTGTCGACAACCGATAATAACAATGTGTCCATACAGCTTCGATTATTTAACGGTTCGATAACTTACAATAACAAAACGTTCAGAAATGGTGAAAGAATTCATATTGTTCTTGGCAGACTGGATACATTTCAAATATATCACCCTTGGGATATGTCTGGTACAAGAATTGTGTCTAGGTTTCCAGTTGCCGTTGTCGCGGGTAACAGATGCAATGTTTTTGAGTCTTATAACGGATGTGACCATTTCTCAGAAATGATGCCACCAGTATCCCAACTCGCCACCAAATATATCGCTCCAGATTTTTATGACTACTTTAACTGGACCATTCAAGTCGTTGCTGCTTCTAATCATACACACGTTAAGATTCACGAGAAAAATGGAGTTAACGTGACCAAAACTCTGAAGGAAAATGCGAAAATGGAAGTAGTGGTAGAAAACGTTGCTACAATAGAAGCTTCTAGCCCAGTCCTAACGACGCTCTATGTTCATGGTTTACATGTGGTAGAAAGACTCGATCCTTTTATGACACTATGTCCTTGGATTGACTCATACAAGCGAGAATATGCCGTTGTTGTACCGTCTTTAGGATTTGAAAGTTATTTAGCTATATCTGTTGAAACTGCCTTCCTCAGCGGTATTGCAATCGACGGTAAAGTGATCACGGATACTATTGACATGATGTATGATACTAATGTATTATTAGATGGGGTACGTTATACAGTCCTATCGGTAAATGTGACATCGGGTCCGCATACAATATCACACGAGAATGACAAGCCTTTCGGACTTATTGTATATGGAAACCAAATGCACGACAGTTATGGATTTCTTGGTGGCTTGTTTTGATTTTTATAAAGAGTTTGTGTTGTGATCTTAAAAATAGCACAATCTGTATTTCTCACCAAAAAAATATGTCCACTGCTTTAAAAGCTTTTATTAAAATAACATGGTTCTGATTTTTAAAAATCTATTTGTAGACAGATATCACGACCATTTAGATGTTTTATCTTGGTTGTTCTTTACATTCTATCTCAACACAAATTTCATGGATATATTTTTAATGTTGTAGATGTTTGTCATTGACAAAAAGAAATGAAGGAAATTATTTATTAAGTAAACACTGCGCTACTTTATGTAAAATTATCCTGAACGATTACACAAAATATATGTTTATACCATCAAGTCTCTTTCGTAATTTCGACCGTTATTACTGGTTGCCAAGGACGCTACATATTAAGAAAACCTATGATTGCACATATTGTTACATCTATCTTCAAAAGTTTGAAAACTGGGCTCAACTTTTAGTATAACACTGTGCATAACGGTATAGGAAATTGTCTTTCCTTGTGTGTAAATAGTGAAAAATGAAAATCGTCCGTCATATGATATATGCTAAGAAATGACAGACTGAGTGATTTTTCTCAAAGTTTGAAACTTTCAATACTAACTGGAATTCGGAATAGTTTATTGTTTGTCAAAATATCTTTATTGTTCCTTATAGTGTAAATGCAATAGTAACACACGTAATGACATACAGCTGCGTAACCATGGTAACCATACAACAATACAATATGTAGATCTGAATAAAATTCTAGAAAACAAAAGAAATACATTGAAATAAAACACATGATTAAAAAGTCACGAAAATTTATGAGATGCAGTTTGATTTTAGAGCATTGTTGCATTGTTTATATTTTGTTGGGCTGATAAATCACCTGTGGGTTCCCCCTTTGTCTTTCCTGTTGCTGTATTCTGGACACACAGTACATTCTGACACACCAACAACCAACTGCGAGAGCTATGGAAAGAAATGCTATCCCTACAGATAAAGCTACACTGAGTATCACCCCTGAAATAAAAAAAAGATAATTTAGGGAAAGAGGACAAGTTTTTTTTTTTTTTTTTTTTTATAAGATTACTTTGATGTAGAATGACTTGAGAAATTGACCAAAAATTTTTTTAACGTTTTTAATTTTTTCATTTCTTTTTTTTTTTATTTGATACAAGTGAAATCAAGGGATGAAAATGTGAATTTCTAGACTGTTGTAAATTTCAATCGCTGTGAATAAAAAAAAAAAACATGTGAATCTTTACGTCAATGTGAAAAAAAAGAAATAAAAGTATATCAAAAAATACCTAAAGGATAATTGTGAAACTTCCTTCAAATTTATGTAAATGTGAGAATATAACATAAATGTGAATGAATAAATGTGAATCTTACATCTATTTATTCCGCCATCGTCATCATCCCCTTCTTCTATTTCTGGATATACATTTACTACGATATGTGAAGCAGACACTGACGATGACGAAGAACCCAGATTTGCACCAAAATCTACCGTAATCAGGAAATATTCGCCACATCTCACAATGCTGTCTTCGTTATAATCCGCTTCCAAACGACTAAGTGTCTGAAATGAGAAAATTAATCAATCTACTTTTTCTTTCTTGAAAGTGGGTTGATCTTTTTTTTACCCCTTTTGGGGGGATTTTAACGTCGTCAATCTACTTTTTCTTTCTTGAAAGTGGGTTGATCTTTTTTTACCCCTTTTGGGGGGATTTTAACGTCGTCAATCTACTTTTTCTTTCTTGAAAGTGGGTTGATCTTTTTTTCCCCCTTTTGGGGGGATTTTAATGTCGTCAATCTACTTTTTCGTCCTTGAAAGTGGGTTGATCTTTTTTTCCCCCTTTTGGGGGGATTTTAATGTCGTCAATCTACTTTTTCGTCCTTGAAAGTGGGTTGATCTTTTTTTCCCCATTTTGGGGGGATTTTAATGTCGTCAATCTACTTTTTCGTCCTTGAAAGTGGGTTGATCTTTTTTTCCCCATTTTGGGGGGATTTTAATGTCGTCAATCTACTTTTTCGTCCTTGAAAGTGGGTTGATCTTTTTTTCCCCATTTTGGGGGATTTTAATGTCGTCAATCTACTTTTTCGTCCTTGAAAGTGGGTTGATCTTTTTTTCCCCATTTTGGGGGAATTTTAATGTCGTCAATCTACTTTTTCGTCCTTGAAAGTGGGTTGATCTTTTTTTCCCCATTTTGGGGGGATTTTAATGTCGTCAATCTACTTTTTCGTCCTTGAAAGTGGGTTGATCCTTTTTTCCCCATTTTGGGGGGATTTTAATGTCGTCAATCTACTTTTACGTCCTTGATAGTGGGTTGATCTTTTTTCCCTCATTTTGGGGGGATTTTAATGTCGTCAATCTACTTTTTCGTCCTTGAAAGTGGGTTGATCTTTTTTTCCCCATTTTGGGGGGATTTTAATGTCGTCAATCTACTTTTTCGTCCTTGAAAGTGGGTTGATTTTTTCTTCGATTTGGGGGATTTTAAAGCGTCGTCGTCGTCGTTGTTGTTGTTGTTGTCGTTGTTGCTGTTGTTGTTGTTGTTGTTGTCATCGTCGTCATTGTCGTTGTTGTTGTTGTTGTTGTCGTCGTCGTCGTCGTTGTCGTTGTTGTTGTTGTTGTTGTTGTTGTTATTGTTGTTGTTAACACGATTTTAATCGAACAACATTTCGGGGTAAGTAAGCAGTCAATGATGGAGTCTCAGACTCTCCAGTTTGACTGATTTTCATAAAACTTTCCTTTTTTCCTCTAGTTATGAGGGAAATTACATATTTTCATTTCAAAATATACAAATATCAGATGTAGATACACAGGAGAGAAAATAGAGAGAGCAAGCTTTAATTTAAGAGAGTCTAGTCTCCTATGCTCTGCTGAAATTCCTTAAATTTTCCTTTTTTATATTTTTTTCTTCAGAATTAAAGGGTCATAGGGGGTTACCCTGTGTCCTGCCCCAAGCAAAATTCTAGATCCGCCGATGAAAAGATCTAGAATGCTGTTATAGTATGCTCATACAATAAAATGACATGTATAAGTGTATAATGTTTCTTTGATAAAAAAAAACAGAGGTCAAAATTATTCAGTTTCGCCAGTGGCGTAGCTAAGGGCAAAATTGATTGGATGCTTTTCATGACACAAGAGGTGCATGTACATGTATGAAGACCGCATAGACGGCCAAAGCTATGCGAGGTATTTTCATTATTGAAGGAGGCCAAATGTGACAGGGGGCTTTGCTTCCGGTAGTTCTACAGAAACATTCTAATTAAACGAGAAAAGCTTAGAAAATTAGTACTGAAAATAAAAATTTTTTAAAGAATGCGGATGCTTCAGCATACATGAGGGGGTTGACAGGGTGAAAGGCAGGCGTGAGGATTCGGGGACGGGAGGATTCGGGGACGGGAGGAAGGGGCGGGAGAAAGGCCGGCGGAGGAGGGAGGGAGGGGGAAAATGAGAGGGAGGGGGAGGAAGGGGGCAGGTGGAGGGATGAAGGGGGAGGGACGTAAGGGAAGGGTGAAAAGGAGGAGGAGGGAAAGAGGTACCCCCTGCCCCCCATACATTGTAGCTATGCCACTGCTCGCATACTTGAGGTGAGTGTTCTTCAATACTATAAGTGGATCATTGTCACACCATGTAAGGTGTCCTGACGACGAGTGATTTTTTGTGTTAATTGGCCTGGATTTTTCGTGTTTGTCCTGGATTATTTGCGTTCATTTCGAACGAAATCGGCAAAATTTCATATTTTCAGACAATTAACTGACATGTAGATCATCGTGCGATATCTATCTTTGCATTAAACATTGTAAATGCATCATAAGACTGAATCAATGCTTAGAGTCGTCTGCTTTTCAATAAATAAAGAGATTTCGACTTTTTTGATAAAAATCAATGTTCTCGTCGTTTAAACAGACTAGATTCAAATGTTTTAACATGAATATCTTGTGCCAGTTCAACAGTGATAACCATATTTTTTTCTCGAGCAATAAAGCGGCAATACGAAGAAGAAAACCAAAATTTTAAAAAAGTTAGGTGTCTTGACTTTTTTGTGTTTTGTCCTGGATTTTTTTGTGTTTGCTGTCCTGGCTTTTGTATATTTCTTCAACAATCTAATAGAGTTTAACTAATTTTTAGGGGAATTTGTCATGGTAGTAGCTCTATTTTCATATGAAACCTTATTTTGCAACCCTTTTTTGTTACAAAAATCACTGTACATGAGTTTTGATTTCTATATTCAGATGTAATGTCTTTATTTGAAAGGCTTCCTGTGTTAATTGATCACGAGTCACTAACATGTTCTTTGGATCGTTACCTTAGAATGAAAAAAAATTCTGTTCGTACATGTTAAACTAAAAGATACCAATATGTATCAGGTTAATAGTGGGTCGTGCTCACACATTCCGGAAAACAGACCATTTGTTGTAAATAATGCAGGAAATGAATGTCCGAAGTTGCCAGGAGCGTAGCCAGAGCTATGCTGAAACGCAGATACAAATAAATTTAAAACTTTTCTTTCTTAGAATAGGGTGGACAGAGAGCAAATGCTTTGTGTCTTTTAAAAGTATGAAAAGAGACACTGACATGTATCTGAGTGTATAAAAATAATAATATATTTGATAAAAATATATAATATTGATATCTAAGTATATCAAACCAGAAATTACATCGAGCAAATCGTTTTCCCACATTCTTGACACAGTGGCGGATTCAGAAGGTCCATTGTCGGGGCAGGGGGGTAGGCGGGACTGAAGACGAGGCGCGAAGCGCCGAGGGGGGGGGGGTAGATGGGGTACGGGTGTGAACAGGGGGCCTCCCCCGGAAATTTTTGCGAATAATTGATGCAAATTATGCAATCTGAGACCACGTTTGAATAACTTTGCTTTATCTTCGTTTTGTTTGATATTCAAGGAATTACACGATTTGATACTAACAATCTTTACAAGTTTTTATATGTAAATGAAAATTTGGTTTTTATCGGAGTAGTTAATTCCCCTTTCCAAGTAAAATGTTGTAAATTTCCCCTCTCTGCGGTACGGGTACCAATGCCCCAAAATAGAGATAATGTCCAATTAATACTCTGGTTTCAAGACATTTTTTGGTTGTGTAGGCCCATATGGTTAATTCAAGACATGAAGTGCCGAGTAGGGGATGATCAGGAGGCCTCCTGTTGTGAAGATTGTAGTCCGGGAGGACCTCCCCGTATTTTTTTTTTTTTTTTTTTTTTTTGAAAAATTGTTTGAAATAGTGTAATCTTGAGCATATTTTCATCGATATCTATTTCATTGAAATCCATTTGTTGATAATACCCAGAAATTTTATTGGCTGTAAAAATTACTAGTCTTAAAAAACATAGTTAAAATTTATTTTGGCGCTCTGCGGGGGGGGGGGGGGGGGTTGGAGGGCTTCGCCGCTGTGACATTTGCCATAACGAAAATGTTTTGATGAAATTCAAAGAAAAATTAAGAAGGCTTCTGTTCAATGTCCTTCCACTATATATTGCAAACTAATTATTGATAGTCGTCCTTTCGATCAAATGCCCAAATAATCATGTAAAGATGACGAGGGGGTGAACCTAACCTCCCGCGATGGGGTTTTCGATGGATTTACTTTGCATATTTTGAATTTGATATGTGACATTTCTTTTACGTCTAATTACATTTTCATTTTAATTCTTTTCTTAAAACGTTGATAAATTGGCCCGACTACAAAATTGATTCTATACATGTATTTGAACAAAAATTCATTGGCTCGCTGTTGCTCGCCGGTTTTCAAGACTGACCATATGCATGGACATTGAAATGTTTGAGACTCAAAATACATCGATAGAGGAAATAGATAGTAATTGTCTTCCATTTTCATTCTAACTCTGAAAAAAAGTTCCCCAATCGTCTTTCAATCATGGTAGAAGTTAGTTTTCTGATTTTGATTTTGATTTTGTATGCCTTCGGTTTCTGATTTTTGAATTATCGATTTTGTGCTGTATACAGGGATATGGTCATTATCCATATTTGTCATTTAAGTCATTAATCAAGGAACCCAGTGGGAGGAATTAGAATATAACTTCTATTTTCGCATGTCAGTTTTCCGTAAACATTTTCTTTGAAACTGGACTTTGTCCTCCCCCGCCCCTTTCTGAAATCCTAGATCCGCCACTGGTCATCTACAATTGTGTGTCGTAATGTAATATTGGAAGTAATTATGCTATCTTGTTTGTATGCAAACGTATACCTCTGATGGAAATTGTAGGAGGGGAAAGATTTAATTTGACCAAAAAAAAAAACAACAAACAAACAAACAAACAAAAAAAAAAAAGAAAAGAAAAACATACTCACAAACAAACAAACAACAACAAAAAAATCAATAAAAAGGGTGCATGGTCATTCGTTCATTATTCTTTACAATATGTTCCTATACAAACGCCCTTGAATATATAGCGTATACATACCACCGTACAAAACGAACTGGGTGAATGACCCCCACCCCTCTCCTTTTGTGCGTAATGTTCGATAATCTGAAGGAAAGGAGAAAAGAGAGCGGGTGGAATGGGGGTTAGCAAGGCGCATACCCAGGCGCACGCAAGTACCGAATGATCCACATTGTTTTGCAAAGCAGACTAAAAGAAAGTGTACCATATGTCATTTTAACTTAGAAAACTGCTCTGTTAATATGTGAAATGCAGTAGATTCCGGGACTTTGCCCCTTGGCCTGGATCCCTACAAGGGCTTCTCCCTGGACCCAATTGCGGCGTCAAAGCGATCCCCACACCTCATGACTTTCGAAGGATATGAAAAAGAAACCAACATGTCTGCTTAGAGGCACCATAGAAAAGAAGGGAAAAACAAAACAAAACAAAAATATGTCTGCATACAAAACAAGTTTTCTCTTCGTTAAACTAAGGCATTGGTCATTTTTATAAAAGTTATATGAGCCGATTATATCAAAATATTCGCTTGATTTTCAAACCTATTGACAATTATTCTGAAACCCAAAACTTGAAAATCCAGGACATCACACAGAAAATCCAGGACTAGGTACACAAAAAAGTCAGGACATACTCAACTCTTTTAAATCTAAGTACATTCGTATATTTTTGATTGCGGTCCCTAACAAATGACTAAAACACCATAAATACAGCCGGACCAGTCGAAAGTTTAATATTCGCTTTCAATTCGTAAACGAATTGAAAGCTTTTTGAAAGCTTAGCTTTCAAAATTTCGTCAGCGATTGCTTTCGAAATTTTGAATACTCAAGAGATGACGAAATTTCGTCAGCGATTTTTCGTTAACTAATTTTCGTCAGCTATTCCCTAGCTTTCAAAATTTTCGTCAGCGATAGCTTTCAAAAATTTTGAAAGCTCTAGTTAACGAAATTTCGTCAGCGATTAGCTTTCAAAAAATTTGAAAGCTATAGTAAACGAAAGTTCGTCAGCTATAGCTTTCAAAAATTTTGAAAGCTTATCGCTGAGTGACGAAAATTTCGTTAACTATAGCTTTCAAAATTTTTGAAAGCTAATCGCTGACGAAAATTTCGTTAACTAGCTTTCAAAATTTTTGAAAGCTTTTCTCGTAAGCTATTTTTTGTCGAGAAAACCAAGATGGCCGAAATCAAAGCAATCATCTTCATAATTTGCTTGATGAAATAGTATAAATTATGATGTTAATTCAAATTAAATTATGAAAATATATATTCCTGGATTAAATCAAATATTGTATCTTGTTCATTTTTATAAGTTTATTTGAAGATTCCGTGTTTCCCAGATCGGTGTGTTCCCCATACACCTCCATGGTTAAAATAACATTATATTAATTGGGGGTGAATGGGGCCATCAAAAGGGTATGCTTTGCACTAATTAGTTACCTGAATTTACCTGTATTTGTATTACCTGTAAAGGTATTCCATCTTTAATTGTATATATGAACAACTTCCATTTCATCTTAAATCTTAATGTATATATACATGTACATGTATACCAGAAAATTTACATCTGACCGGCCAAATTCTGACTAAATGAGGGAAATTTATATCCAGTGAAACCCTGGCTTCTCTGTGACTGTCGGAACCTTTGAAAGATATTTCACAATCGGTGAATTTTTAAAGTGCCACGCCGATAAAGAGACGGCTTCATCCTCTAAACTGTGCAGAGGAATACGCCCGAGGCGTGCTGCAGCCATTGAAAAAAAAAAAAAAACAGTATGGCACCCGAGCGTTCAAAAAGCTTTCAAAATTTTCGTCAGCGATAGCTTTCAAAATTTTCGTCAGCGATAGCTTTCAAAACTCTCGTCAGCGATAGCTTTCAAAATTTTCGTCAGCGATTGCTTTCAAAATTTCGTCAGCGATTGCTTTCAAATATTTTGAAAGCTCCGAGATGACGACAATTTGAAAGCTCATAGCTTTCAAATTTTTCGTTAACTAAGATTAGTTAACGAAATTTTCGTCAGCGATTTTTCGAAAGCTTTTTAGAGCTTTCAAAATTTCGTCATCTCAGTAGCTTTCAAAAAATCGCTGACGAATAGTTAACGAAACTTTCGAATTTAGCTTTCAAAATTTCGTCAGCTCGGCGTTAAACTTTCGACTGGTCGGGGCTGTACATGAAAATAAATTGAAAAAAATATGTCAAATTCAGCATTTTACGGAGTTTCAAACAATTTTATGACACAAAAACTCCAGGACATACACAAGAAATCCAGGACTAATAACACAAAAAATCAATCCTCGTCAGGACACCTTACATGGTGTGATTGTAGTACATAGTAGGTGTGCATTGACAGACAAAGTCGCCACATGTCGTATAAGGAAATGAAAGACGTACATGGTTTTGGTCGTAAGCAATTCAGATGAACATGTTAAAACTGAGTTAACATTATTTTATCCATGTGTTCATCAGTCAGGGGCATCACTGATTTTAGAACTTTTTTGTAAAAATGATTGACATCAGCAATTTTGATTTTGATTTTCCTCAAAATTACTGAATTCCATACTTTTTGTGCGCATTCTAATATCTGTTAACTCTTTCCTGCGCATTTTCATTTTATTTCATTTTACCTGGAGAGTCGAGAGATTAATGGATAGGTCTTACAACTAGGTATGAGTAAATTTGGTGCAGAATAGAAAGTACTACAAATCCTTGGAATTATGATTATATTTCCCTAGATAGCGTAGTATAGGCAATGAAATCGACAAACTTAAAAATATGATGAAATCTCGTATCATTTTTATATGACTGATTTCTATCATTTTTGCAAAATGAATATCCTTGATCGTGTTTATTTACAAATTAAATCGAAAAATAAATTATGAGTACTGTATTATTCATTTAACAAAAAGGACTGAAATCAGTCATATCTGACTGTTGATAGCAATATGGATATCTAAATATACCTTCATCGGCACACTGTCTTTATTCTTGTAAAGTTTTACATAAACATCGTCTGCAGTAAAGCGGTAGTCAGAGAGTTTTACACACATTATTCTGCCATCCTCCATGGCTCGGGCAAAATTCATACGACAAAAGCTCTGGCCCGTAAATGGGAAATCACCGTCCCATTGTACATGGAAGGAGTTATCTTTCGTGATGTTTCTGGCGAAGGTGTTATTTGAGGCTGAACAGGATGACGTCACAGTGACTACAGTCAAAAATAAGAAGAAGAAAATAAAAATCTAGACCGTAATTTAAAAAAAATCATATATAACGATACTTAGATGTAGAAATATAAATTTAATTTACTGATTTCTCATATAATTTATATTCATATAAACATATATTAAATGGGTCCCTGTAAAGTGCGAAACGAAACAAAAACGACACGAAACGAAACAAATCGAAAAGAAACGAAACAAATCGAAACGAAACGAAACAGATCGAAACGAAACGAAACAGATCGAATCGAAACGAAACAAAACGAAACGAAACGAAACAAAACATAAAACTTAAAGAATATGAGAAATAGAGGAAAAATCGCCAAGAACGAATATTTGAAGACAAGATCAGCATGTAATATTGCCTTAATCCAAAAGTTCTACATTTGTAACTAGTGCCGAGAGGGTTTTTTGAAAGAGTCAATGTTGACAATTAAAGATAGTAAATGTCAAACGCCATTCATGTATTTAAGATGAATAAAAGGGAGGGGATAGAAAACCATGCCATGACACCGTAATGAGATCATAAAACGGGGGGGGGGGGGGGGGCATTTCAGGAAAAAAGTCTTATCCTTTTTCAAACGAAATGCCCCCCCCCCCCCAGTATTTGTTCTCATTTTTCGGATAAAACTTTCAAATACACATAACGGAACAGTTCTGTTTCCTCTGTACTAGACTCCTCCCTGCTAAATAATACATGACGAGGTTATTCATCCCGTTCATTCTCCTTTAATCCTTTAAAATGCAAGTGTGCTATATATCGTAAATATTATGTTTTAATCGTTTGACCCTTTAAAAAACCCTCCAACCACAGGAACTGATATTGACATCCGTGCTAGTTCTCTGCATTTACATCAATTTTTCTCAAGTTCTTTAAGATTTATGTTTTGTTTCGTTTCGTTTCGATCTGTTTCGTTTCGTTTTGTTTCGTTTAGATCTGTTTCGATTTGTTTCGTTTCGTTTCGTTTCGATTTGTTTCGTTTCGTTTTTGTTTCGTTTCGCACTTTACAGGGACCCATATTAAATATCATACTGTATAAAGTACGTCATTTTGCTACAGTGACTGACAGAATTCTTCAAGAGCACATTTTTGTCGTTACGCAAGCAGAACATCTTGATTTTGTCAAAAACGTTAATTTTGTTTTTGTCTTTTATAAAGCTTTCCATTTCAAAAATATAAGGCTAGATACCATCTTTCAGGGATGGATTATACTTTATTTCTGTTTTGTTTTGATTGTTTGGTAGGTTTTTTTTTTCTTTCTTTCTTTTTTGATTGTTTATTTGTATGCTCTTCGTATTTGTCTGTTTAGCTTATCTTTAGAACTATTACATTTTTGTTGTTGTTGCTGTTGTTGTCGTTGTTGTTGTCGTCGTCGTTGTTGTTGTTGTTTATTTAAGGGTTTTTTTGTTTTATTTATGTATGTCTGCTTCATGCTGCAAATTTATCTATTCTTAAATGATGCTATTAATTTGAAGACGCGTAACATGTGTTTCGCTTTCTTTTTGTTTCTTTTTTAGGGGGGGAGGGGTTGGTGTTGTTTGTAGATTCCAAAAAAAAAATTTACTTAGATTATGTATTCATGTACTTACCTCTTTCTTCGTCTGTATACACCAAACATGGCAGTAATACGATCGCCACACAAAGCAAACATCTCCACATTATATTTCTCATCTTAGATTTGTATCTGAAATATAACAGTACTATCTACTTCATGTCATATCACATAAAACACTGTAAAAGTCCAATGTGGTTGTCGTAAGCTTATACCTTTCTGATATATGATATTACATGTATGAGAAAAGTATTATTTTCTACAAATATAACTAGTTTCTTAGTAACGAAGCTATTGATATAATTGTTATACAGTGGCGGATCCATCCCCTCGCCTTGTCGGGGGTCAAGGGGCGAATTTTGCAGATTTTTACTGAAAAAAGGTCAAAATATAGCTGTTTTTGAGTGCAGGGGGAGGGCGCCCCCTTCACGCCCCCATCCCCCCCTCCCCCTTTTGAATCCGCGACTGGTTACAGATTTGAGAAAATCAATGATTAGTATAGCAGTTCATAAACTTGTATCTGGAACAAGGGCAGATCTAAACCGGGAGCTGAAGGGAAGGGGGGGGGGGGGACATTTCCCTCTCTCCTTGGAATTCGTGAAAATACCGTCGATTTTTGTTCGTGTTCTCATGTTTACCTTTTTCAAATCCTTACATACAAAGTCTAGTTAATCTATGAAATATCGTAACATTTGACAGTCAAGATCAGCTTGAGGTCTATTATATAAAGCCTGACCACGTGGGGATAGATGCCCAGGAGACACACCCTAGGAATTTACAAAAATTCTATTTCTCACGCTTTCATGTATAGCTATATTCAAACACTTTCTCCTCCATTTGGGTTGGACCCCAAAAAACATTTCTTCTCTTTTGTAAAATATCAAATGTGCAGGATAAGCTAGAGTGCCCTCCATTTAAAAGAATTAAGAAATAAATCTTTATTGACACTGCAAACTTTAATACACACATGATAATATGTATTCAGTAGCTTCTAATCTTATATTGTGTAATATCTCAATCAAACAATTCATCAAAACACAAAGTTAACTCGAAAATGGGATAAAATAAAGGTATTAAATGATAGAACCACAGGAGAACAATTAAATTCAAGAAACTTCTTATATACTAACATCGTGATGTTTTGTTTCTGTTTGTATTTAGTATGTAGAAATGCTATCAGAAAGGACAACAAAATCTAAAATGAAAAAGATTTCAGGTTTTTTTTTATGATGAAGGTGCGAACATTCCTAAATTTTTTCGTAAGACTTTTAGTAGTTTTTGTAGAAAACTTTAAAGGCACCTACTTGTAGCTGGCAGATGTCTAAATTAATATTGTCAAAACAAGAGAGAGAGAGAGAGACAACCTACCTTCAGAATAGCATTTTCCTATGTGTAAACCTAAACATTGTCCATACCGAGTGGTCAGACGTGGTCAGCGGTAGTCAATATGGACATAACCTGGATATTTAAGTTTTATTGATACTCGAGAGTGTGAAAGTCTGTGGGGTATTTAGCAATACATACGACTTAAAGTACATGACGCTGTACTGCCCTGGATTGAAAATTAGGACACTCCCGGACCAAAATGTACGTACGGCTATGCACCGCGAGGCTGATCAATCCGAATGTTTCAAAAGCTGTCTATTCAGTCTTAGCTTGCCAGTTGACAGGCCTCTACATCTGATGAGGGGGTGGACAGGGTGAAAGGGAGGGGAGGAGGGAGAGTATACATAGGGGAGGGAGGAAGGGGCGGGGGAGGGAGGAAGAGAAGGGGAAGGGGAGGGAGGGGGAAGGGGAAGGGGCCGGAGGAGGGAGGAAATGGGGCAGGAGGAGGAAGGAAGGGAGCTGGGGAGGGAAGGGTGAAAAGGAAGGGGCGTGAGGTGGGAGGTAAGAAGATATGGGAGGGGGGAGAGAGGTACCCGCTGCCCCCCCCCCCCTCGATGATAGTATACAGTAAAAGAATGAGTATCACAAGTTTTTTATTTCGTACATACGCTATTATTTTTGATTTTGTTTTGTTTTGTTTTTCTCGATATTACTATGTACATGTATATTTATCATATGCGTTTTGTAAACAAATGAATTTCTGCTTCGATCGAGCGTTTTTCCAAAACAGTACAATGTAATGAATATTCATAAACAGCTAATGAATATTTACAAGGAATCATCCTCATTTGCATATTGTATAACCTCTTAATTAAATGATCAATCATTTTCAATCATTAAAAAATTGTTTTATGTGTGTTTGACCTTAATTGATGACATATGGAATAGGACAGTCGATTTTTATTTAAAGCAATACGTCTATATAAATACTTACAATGACTGGATAATTTTACGTATCGTAACAATGTTGGTCAAACCCCATATTGTTCTTTCTGTCTTTTTCATTTTAAAATCATGTTATGGACAAGTAAAATCACCGGGGTTTTGTCCTAAAATATCAACAGTACCGAATTTCAATGGACTCTGGGTAAGAGCTATTTACTTTTATAAGAGGTAATATCACTTTCGGAAAATTTACTTTTACTTTTTGAAAATATTACATTGGGTACTACGTTTTAGTTATCTGTTACTTAAAATGTGTGCTGTAGTTCTAAAGTTTGAAATATTAGATTCCATTATCTAATAATCATCGGAATTATAATTTAACTCAATTATATTATAATTAACTTTTTTTAAGGATGATAAGTTTGTTTGTGTCATAGTGTGGGGGATTAACTTTATTTAAATTAAATTAGGTCCATACTCGTATTACGTCATACGTAGCATAGTAGAAAAACCGGTAACGGTCAGTTGATTGATTTTCAAGTGATGAAGTAGAAATTATAATGATTTTCATTAATTGAGACTGTAACATGTAAAATAACTTCAATTAAAGTGGAACATTTTCCACAAAGGCACAAATAAGCGGTCTTGATCCATAAGAGAAAGCTCGAAAAATTGACAGGAAATTTAGGTGGTAGGTATTTTTGATAATGTATGACACAGACAGTAATGATCTAAAAGTACATGTATGTATATTCAATCTGATTAAAACCAGATCTCTACATGCTCCCGATTTTGTTATAACAAAGTCGGGAGCATGTAGAGATCTGGTTTTAATCAGATTGATGTATATTTGGCATCAATTGAGGAAATGATGTCATTTCTATAAAATGAAATCATTTTTGAATCAATAAGGATGATGTACCTTGTAAAATATAGTAGTTTCTAATCTTTTTTTGTAAAATTTTATCAAACATTTTAAGGGGATAGGCTTCGTTAATCGCCTATAAAGTGGATACTAGATGGTGAATTCATTACACTTCATCATCTTTGTATCACAATATTACTTCTCATCAATATGAAATCCATTTCAAAGAAATTGTTGTGAGGTATCACTCAGAATATTGAGTTTTGTGTGTGCGTAGCTTTAATTTTTCTCGGAATTTTCGTAATAAAGTGCTCATATGGATATTCATATACATAGTGTAATTGTAATTAAAATTTTAATATTTACGATATTTTAATTTGATTTACACTTATTCTTTCCTTTTCTGACAATTTCACAAATTAAGACTTGAAATTGAGTAGATTATGTGGGATATCCAAATCAACATGAATATTTCAAAATAATTTACAGATAGGGGGGGGGGACATACTCTAAGCTATATAACGACTAATCAAGATGATAAAATTGCATAAATTTTGCATTTACAAGTAGCTGGAATGTTTTTTCTGTAAAATAAGACTGCTTTTAAAAAATTGTTATGAGGAATCTGCGAGTATGGAACTACCTTAATCAATTCTTATTTTATCAAGCTTTCAAATGTTTTTTTTTTTTTTTTTTTTTTTTGTTTTGTTTTGTTTTTGTTTTTTTTTTTTTTTGTTTTGTTTTGTTTTTTTGTTTTGTTTTGTTTTGTTTTGTATTTTTTTTGTCTTAGTCTTAATATTTTTTTTTTCACATATATCGCATTAAAATAGTATATTTATTAATGTTAGTTTATAATTGTATTCATGTTAAATGGGTTCCATTAAATCATTCATGAGAATCTAATTTCCACACTTATGTCAAACATGAAATTTAACCTTTGACATAATACGAATAATTATATATATATTCATTTTTTTTTTTTTTTTTTTTTTTGGTAGAATAGTTATTACTTGTACTTCCAAAAAATTTCAGTGTTTTTCCTTAAGTTATATGTTTATCATGCATTATTTTTATTTGGGAGGTTTTGCTTTTTTCGTACCGATAACCAACTCGTACCTTGGTCACTTCGTACCCCAAATTTACCAACTCGAATCGTAACCATTTCGTACCAACTCGTACCAAAAAAAAATAGTTAAGTTATTAATATTACTCAAGTGAATGCATTTCGTTTCAAACATATTTGCTGAAAGGAAAAAGTTGTGAGGAGTACGTACAATAGAAAATGATAACTAAAGATACATCTTGAATTGATGTTAGGTATGACATGCTGATGAAAGTTCTTAATTAATCACACATATCAAGCCTTCTTCTTTTCTGCTGCAATTTTTTCAAAATACTGATTTTGTTACATTATCTTTTTCTAATCCTAGGCTGGAATACCAACCCGGCCCGCCAGCCCCCCCCCCCTCTCGGCCGACCGGCCGTATGCAAAACCTTCCAAGATCCTCTGAAGAGCATAGCCTGAAAGAGATGTTTCTCTAGAGGAAGTCTTGTTCTGAGAACAGGTCGCTAAATCTGAACTTCATTACCTGAAATACATACATCAAACACAGATCGAGACGAAAAGTTGTCACTCAGAAAAGAAATGTCTGTGATTTACCCATTCTTAAACTCTATGTATCGCCTTCCTTTACCTGTATGTTCATATTTTCCTTTGTCACATGTAGACTGATAAATAAATGTATAGAATACTCAAACGGGAAATATCCATTCCACTGATGTTAAACGTCTTCAAATTCAATAGCATCATTTAAGAACAGGTGAATTTGCAGCATGGATCAGACATGCACGTTTGGGATACTTAACCCTCGTCAGTGATCCTCAATCTAAACAATATAATATGGCCAAAGATCGTGAAAATTATTATGTTAAAAAATGTACCGAAATACGTACTAACGTACTTACAAAGACTATCCTACGATTCTTTAGTTCATTATTACAATATTGACCGATGTTAAATTTTGTTTTCGTACATCATGTACATCGTTTAATGTTACAATAAAATCCTGTCATTGAAATTTAGTTTTGTTAAAGAGATGTTTTTTTAAACAACACAGACAAGGACATTTTTTTTCACTATTTAACACAGAATATCCAGAAGTTTATGTCGGCAGACCCGTGGTCCTAGTGAGACTCGAACCAGCAACCTTATGGCCCTTACCATTAGACCACGGCGCCAACTGGTTAGAGATATTTTACTTTTTTCAGAAGGTAATGAGAAGTAATTGGGGCACCCATTCATGCAATCCTGAGACATAAAATCACAGCATGATTGTTATGTAAAAATTAATTCGAATTTTATTTTCCAATTTGAATATTGAAAAAAAAATGGTTACTTAGTTATGGGCCCTTACAGTTTTTCATTGAAGACCTATGGGAAAAGATTAATTTTCTTTCAATTTTCAACAGAATGACGGGGCACCAAATATGGTTTGGTCAAAATTTTCTAAAAAGTAAAATTCATCAAATTTCGCTTAAAAAATCAAAAGTTCAACAATTAGTTTTTCTGCAATTAATTTATTTTATTATTTTTCATCAAGGGGAGGCAACTCCTTAGCACAACCCTTTTCAAAATATTTCTTATTTCGATTTATCTATACTATTTGGCTACTGCAAAATTTTTTTTTAAATATCATATGACACAGAAGTATATTGAATGATAAATACACATAATTTCAATGTTTTCGGCATAATTTCCTTTATTACCCATTAATAAAACTTAAAACCTCCTTTCACAAATTCATTTCATTGTATTAATGGTAAATTTTTGTACTGATATAACCTAGTAGTTTCATTGCATGCGTTTTCATCCGATATCTTATGAAATATTGTTAGTGCAGCGGGCGGAAGTTAACACATTGTAACAGCCGCTGACATTCAAATTATGCTAATGAGATACATTTGCATGTTGTACATCAAACTTAAAAGAGAGGTGATTGTCTTTTGGTGCGTGTACACTTAAATTATTTTTATGTCCTAAATTCGCTGGTTATGTCAGCCTTTCCGTATGACGTAGAGTGCGCTTGATTTCATTATCAAAATGTAAGAAAAGTTATGATAGATGTTTTGCATCAAACGATATTATGGCTTATATTGCTCGCCTAAATATTCTACTTTTGGGTTTTACTGATTTTACTTTATTTAATAGCTAGTCGTGGTTTATTGTCCAGTGAATCCCCGAGTCGCACCAACCAATCAAATTATCACCGAGCCCCGAAGCAGCAAACGGTGTGTGGACGTATCTTCGTTGCTTAATATTACATCAAATCACTGAAAGTTCGAAAATGAATAGTTGCATCTTTCAGCATTACCCAACCTTTTTTCCGAAGGTGGTCACCTTTAGTGATGCACAATAACCACCTGGTCAACTTTGACCTTATCATGTAAACCTTTCTATTTTATCCTCTTATGATATACCTGTTCGAGTTTTTTTGTTTTTTGTTTTTTTTTTTTTTGTTTTTTGTTTTTGTTTTTTGTTTTAAACACTACATACATTTAGAAACAACACAGACAAGGATGTTTTCATATATAACATGTAACTTGTAAGTGTATATATGTCGGCCGATCCGTGGTAGAATTCGAACCAGTAACCTTTTGTATACTGGCCCGACACCTTGATCACGGCGCCGACGTATTTTCGATTATCTCCTTGATTGTGTTTTGTTAATAAAATTATATATAATGATACGAAAGGAATTGTCCACGTGAGCTAAATTTAGAAGATATTGCAGTGACATATATAAGTGAAGTGAAAATGTTCAAACTTGTCATGTTTACACTTCTTTTTGTAATACGGTCATATAATGGTCAAATTCATACACCTGGAGTATGTCCCTGCGTTACAACTGTGCAGAATTTCGATGCAAAATTGGTAAGAAGATACTAGTATAGATGAAGAAAGTGGCACGGAAAAATAATTCAGATTTTATATTTCTTCGGAAAAGAACCTGATCAGTCCTTCATTAATTAGGGATTCCCTTTTGCTGTTTTAGTTGCTTTGTTGCTTTGCATTTCTAATGGTTTGTTTGTCCAAGGGGTTTAAGATTCTGATTTTTAGATGTCTGTCTGTCTGTCCTTCCGTCCGTCCGTCTGTCTGTCGATTTTTGAGACATCTTGTCAACACACAAGATCGCAATTGTTCATGCGTATTTCTTGTGACAAATTAACCCAGTCTCAAAATTTGTCTAATCTAAGGATACAAATATGCTAAAATATGACACACTATTACAGATGGGAAAGTCACAAAAACAACATGGCTTACAGAAGCATTATTTTATCGATTCTAAGATCTAAGATTCTAAGATTCCCTGGTCACTTGAGCTAGGGGCTACGATAACTCATCACATACAGTTTTAATTTCTTTTAAAATTATTTTCCTTTTTACGGTCTAATAATGTTCCGCGAATTTTGGATTAAATCATATCGTATATCTGCTTTCTTCTTTCTGTTTGTAGTATTCCGGTCTATGGTTTGAGTACAAACGCTACTTCACGATCTTCCAACAAGGAATTGAGTGTTCCAGAGCCAGATACAGGCCCACAGACGGTGGAAGAATTCTTGTAAGGAACAGTGGATTCAACACTAGGTAAGCCTTATGTTATGAAATTGTATATGCTCGTTTTATCCAGGCTGTATGCCTTTAACCGTGTATCCAATTATCTTTTTCTATTTCAGTTTTTGTTGCTCATGACCCAAAGGTTTCAGATCACCTGGACTAAAGGTCATGTGGTCAGGGTCATTCAATATGCTCATAATGAAATTGTTAAATTGTATATACTAATCATGTTCGGGCTACATTTCTTAATATAAACAATAAGCACCAAGGAAGTTCAGTGTCGAAGTCGAGAAGATACGGCAAAACAATTAGAAGTTCCATGGGAACTGTTGCTAACCTCGGAATAAACAGTATTCCGAAGTGAGACCAGCTGCCCAGGGAGAGTTAGCGTCTCATGTTTGCGTGTAGAAGTATATCCAAGTGCGAAGCGGATCTTTCACTCTCTGTTGTTTCCTTGATCTCTTGATAGATTCCATGTAGGTGATCCTGTATGTTCGGATTATTGATTGGCGACACATTATCTTTGTATCTGTAGGTAAAATTGAACTTAGATGCAAGGTGCTTTCGCCCAGTGGTATGCAAAGTCTGTATGAAGTCAGCGTCGGTATCTCCCTCATCGCATAGCTCTGTCCTTACCTGGGTTTCCGCAATTTTTATTCGGTCATGTTTAGAACTAATTAAGCTCCTTGCGCCTACCCTCCAACGATTTTTGGCCATTTTTTCACTTTAATGCGCTTCTGAATAAACCTTCACAAAATTTGGAGCCGCTCAATTTGGCAAGAGGAAATTAAAGCTCTGTATTGTAGATGGCGCTAGGAAACTTAACTTTGGCTTTATTTTAACTGTTTGGCATAAAGTACTACTGATGAGGATTAAAATATCCGAAACACGTGTCTAGTACAACAAAAGTGGTACTATAGAAACTATTATTCAATATTGACAATTCGTATGACTATAAAAATAGAAGTAGGGCGCAGATGTTACCCATAGAGATGCCAATTATTTGCTGGATTATGGTTCATCCAATCACCACAAAAATGTTGTCAATCAAAATCTCAACTGAAGGCAAAAAAATCATCCGTATGATATCGTCTTCGATTTACGTTTTGACTGAATTAGATAGTTCCTTCACGAAATAAGTGTACACCCGCCTTATAACAAGGTATTGGTATCTCCTGTTCGCATTTTGTGAAAGAAAGTTTTTTGGCCAATATGGGCTTCTGTTTAGCTTTTGGTGTGGAATGGTAGTGTAGAGCGTGGAGAAGTAGAAAAAACATTTATGCTGGTAATGTGAATGGAATTAGCTTTTAAATTTTCCAAAACCTCCTTAGAATTCTTTAGATCCGATTGATTTCATTACTGGAATATATTGTCTAGCAAAATGTACACAGAATCATTTTCATATTCTGGGCTCATGATACGAACGTTAGACGACGGTCAAAGTCACGTAAAGGGAGGGGGATATATCTGGGGGGGAGGGTTCTGAAAAAAATATTTTTATCTTTTTTTCGTATCGATATGAGAAAAAAATACATGAAGGTAAATAATATTGAATGTGTTCCGTCATTCCATTATTGATCGAATCAAAGTTATCTTTAAAAAAATGAAAGAAGTATCTAACAGTTATTCAGTCTCAAAGTCGAGAAGACAAGACTTAATCTTGATAATTCCCATCAAAATGGTTGCGATCCTCCCCGGAATGAACAACATTCCTAAGTTAAACCATGTGCGCGGGGAGAGTCAGCGTCTCCTGATTGCATGCAACACCCGTCGCAACAGCTCCATGGAAACCTGTCAAATTCGGTGATTATCTCGATGCACAATTTGATGTACAGATCAGGTAAGTATGTCTTGTTTGGTGATGATGAAAGCCTTTCAATCACAAAACAATGTCACTGATGATTCTGGGAAGGGGGATATGATATACTTTTATTATATCCCCGTAGCGACCGAAGAACTTCCGCAATGATGATTTCAGCTGTTATGTTAAATAACCCTGAGCAAGTAGCTTACTTGCAAGCCGTCTGGCTCTAACGATGAAATCTTCATATTTGGAACATGCCCTCGTTTTTCCTCGTTTTACCTTATTCTAGTTAGGCACAATTCTATTATTCTGTCCTTCAATAGTGACAGATTTCTTTGTGATGGTATAAATTCATGGTCAATGCATTTTGACAACATATTCACATTAATGACAAGTATCAATCACTTTTAACCGCCTCGTCAACTTGAAAGATGACGGTATGATTGGATTTTAGTTAAAGAACTACATCCCTACGCAATCTCCATATAAATATAAAGGTGTTTTTTCTATTTATAACACAAATTCTTCCCTCGGTGCTCTTGTACTCTGCTTTGACACATTAACAATTTATATAACAATTTAGGTAGTCAGTACTCTTCAAACATATTTGCTCACAGAATTTTGAGTTAAGACTAAAAAACATCTTTTGAACATTTCTGTAATTAAAAAAGTGGAGGGAGTGAAAAAAAAAAACCAAAAGCTGAAAGCTTTTTGCGTAAAGTTCTTTATAACCTAATCCGCAATCCGATCATCGATCAATGGTACTTTGAGAAAGCATGACTCAAATTGAAAAAAACACAGGTAATTATAACAATTAAATAAAAATATTCTTGTTGCCATTAAATCTTGTCCAGTCTGAAAAAAGTAAGTAACGTATTACGACGATAAGAGAATGTAAAGCCAAGGTTTCAATTCATTCGAAATTTTTTGTTATCAAAATTTATTGAAATTTCTAAAACGTGGGTCCCCTCGAGGAGTTTTACAGTAAATACTTTTCGCTGACATGGTCGCCATAGCACTTTCTATATAGATATAACCTCAGACAGTGCATGTTTTGTAGATATTGTTTTCATTTTCGTGCGTGAATATCAACGTCGGGTGCGGCTAGTCAAGCAGGGGATGCTTACTCCTCCCGAGATTGAGACTGCCATCGGGATCTTCTTTATATCATCTGTAGAATCATATCCCAACCATCCTGCAACGTTTTTCTGCACACTTTTGGACATCATTACTTTCACACTTCTTAGCCATATTACATTGCTTAGATTGAGAATCACTGACGAAACGTGCATGTCTGGCCCATGCTGTAAATTTATCTGTTCTTATATCATGCTATTGAATTTGAAGACGTTTAACATCTGCTACAGACAGACAAATATTCCCAAATCGATTCCCCAGAAGTATTATCATCAAATATTAGAGAAAGGAGGGAAATTCTATCAACACTCGGCATAGTATCCACAACAAAACACCAAAAACAACCTATGCAAGAACACAGAACTGACATGCGTGGCAAGAGACACAAAAGGGAAAATATTATACACGTATCAATGATGCTTTAAGCCATCTACCATGTTTTCTCTACGTTTAACAGTTGCTCTTCATCAAGAGTGTGATCTTAAGTTCAATTTTTGAAGTAGGTGTATCTAGAACCGTATATGAAAGAAAAACCGAAGTTCAGAAATTGCTGCCATTTTAACCACAATTAGTTTTGACGATACTTAAGTAGTGCGTGTTATTTCCAGAAAGGAGGGGATCTCCAACGAGACTCTGTTGCGGCACCCACAGCAAAACACCGAAACCCAATACAAAAAAACAACAAACAACCACAACAAACAAACACAACAAACAACCACAACAAACAAACACAACAAACAACCACAACAAACAAACACAACAAACAAACACAACAAACAAACACAACAAACAAATACAACAACCAACTACAACAAACAACCACAACAAACAACCACAACAAACAACCACAACAAACAAACACAACAAACAAACACAACAAACAACCACAACAAACAAACACAACAAACAACCACAACAAACAAACACAACAAACAACCAAAAAAACAAACACAACAAACAACCACAACAAACAACCACAACAAACAAACACAACAAACAAACACAACAAACAAACACAACAAACAACCACAACAAACAACCAACCAAAAAAACAAACACAACAAACAACCACAACAAACAACCACAACAAACAACCACAACAAACAAACACAACAAACAACCACAACAAACAACCACAACAAACAACCACAACAAACAAACACAACAAACAACCACAACAAACAAACACAACAAACAACCACAACAAACAAACACAACAAACAACCACAACAAACAACCACAACAAACAACCTCAACAAACAACCACAACAAACAACCACAACAAACAACCACAACAAACAAACACAACAAACAACCACAACAAACAACCACAACAAACAACACAACAACAACACAACAACAACAACAAACAACCACAACAAACAACCACAACAAACAACAAACAACCACAACAAACAAACACAACAAACAACCACAACAAACAACCACAACAAACAAACACAACAAACAACCACAACAAACAACCACAACAAACAACCACAACAAACAACCACAACAAACAAACACAACAAACAGCCACAACAAACAAACACAACAAACAAACACAACAAAAGACCTAAAAAAGATAAGGAAACCAAAGACGGCATTGAAAGACTAGTCATAAACAAAAGAGAGAAATGAGCAATCGGTGCTGACTTAGGATGGTAACCTGTTTTGTTTATTTCAAATGGTGTGGTTATCTGGATACGTGCGAACAAACCTCACACTTGTCCGTTTAATAAGTATGCATTAGATGAATATAGCTCTTTATTAAATGGATCCGGCATTGTCTGAATAGTGAACGTGGTAACCGTTGTTTTTACCCTTTGTGTGCATTATATAAGTTAATATAGCTTGATATCGTAAAGAAATGTGTGTATATAATCATTAATAGAAGACGTTTTATATAATAGGACTGGAAGGCCAACTGTCATCAAAGGTTTTGCCTATGCTCCGAATCCAGGAAGACCAGGGAGATTAATTGTCGATTTTCCAAGTAAGAACAATATAATATTCATGATTTTTCGTTTGATGTCCTTTTTTTTGCAATGTTGTGATATTGTCAATCTTAAATAAATAAATCAAAAATGAACTATTGTGATAGATAGCACTGTGTCCCTTTTATCGCGATCATCCAAAACGTATCGATATGTTTAAATACTATCTTCTCCCTTTAGGTTCGCCTTCACCCCCTGGTAACTATTGGGTTTTAGATACAGACTACAAGACCTTCTCCATTGTGTACAGTTGTCGGGACACTGGTAGACCTTACAGCCCCGTTAAATCAGGTATAGCAATTTATTTGGATTGAACAATAATATCATCAATCAAACTGAAGTAAAGCAACAAAAAAGAAACTATACAAGCAAGTATGTATATATGTGAGTATACCAGAAAAGATGTACCCGTCGTAGTTCAGGAGTAAAAAATAGAAGGGGAATATGGTTACAATAGCATAAATGTTTGACCTCAAAAACTTGTGTTCTACACCCCAAAGGCGACGCCATTTACTGACAAAAAATTAATGGCTTATATAGAAAGTGATATATCAAAGAAAGATCATTTCCTGTAGATTTTATTGGTACCAAATGATATATACCTTTCCGTTACCATTTTCACTCCGAAAATGAAAGTAAAAGTGAAAATAGAGAAATTTTGACATGTCATTCAGATGGACTTTGGTCCCATTTTGACCATTGTTCCAGAAAAATTCTTAATTTAAAAATCATACTGATTAGAAGCCCAAATCTGTCTAAATAATATATGAAAATTATTTAGGGATTCGCGTATTCTTTTTTGAGAAATCCACAATACACCACGGAGAAGCGAATTTCACAAGTCCCCATTCTGAACCTCTCGCCGGAAATCACCTCTACGTTGTGACTCCTTCCAGAAAATTGACCGGGGCCAAATCAGCTTCGAGGCTATAGGGTTTATACTATTGAAACCTAAAGTATAATTGTGTAGGTCTCCTTTAACAAAGCAATGGCCAACCCATGAATGGAAACAGGGCCACGTGCCTGGGAGGAGTGAGCATCCCCTGACTGCATGAAACCCTGCCGCGAAAGCCAAGTAGAATCTTGTTAAATCAGGTAATAATAATAATAATAATAATAATATACAGAATATACATAATGTCCAAATAGGAAATAGACGGTAAATATACCATTTTCAGATCTTTTTAGAAAGCACAAAATGTCCGACTCAACATCTTTCGGCGTTGTTTTTCATTATGATGTCTCTGTTAAAAGACGTAATCCCATAGTGACGTAACAATGAAAAAGTGCGCTTAAATTGCCTACCTTTTTCGCCATTTTGTCAGCCATTTTGAATTTCGGTAAGTGACCTATTAGAAGATTCGTATCCAAGAATGTCCTTAATCATCCTTGACAGACAATCAAAGATGAGCAAAACGTTCTTTGTAGCGATCATAGAACTCCCTCGGTGTTATGACAAATATTGATAATGACCATATCCCTGTATACAGCACAAAATGACAAATATTGATAATGACCATATCCCTGTATACAACACAAAATGACAAATATGGATAATGACCATATTCCTGTATACAATACAAAATGACAAATATGGATAATGACCATATCCCTGTATACAGCACAAAATCGATAATTCAGAAAATCAGAAACCGAAGGCATACAAAATCAGGATAAAACAGGAACCAAAGCAAACAAACAAACAAACAAAAACCTCCACCACATGAAAAGAAGCGAACTTCCGATATGGGAGTGAGACAAGTTGCCAAGGAAGAGTAAGCATCCCCTGCTTGAATGCAACACCCGCCGCTTCAATTTGGTAGAACTGTCACATCCGGTTACTTCCATTTCGGAAGACATAGAGTACAATCTTTGGTTGGATGGTTCAAATGGTCTATGACAAAATATCTTTCACCATTCTGGAGAGTGGGATATCATAGCCGTTCTTCTGAAGAACCTTGAGCAATCTGCTAATTGGCAGGCATCTTTGCCCTCAACATAAAGTATTCTTATTTAGGATATGTCCTGTTGCATCATATCCCACCCATTCTGCTACGTGTTTTGGTAGATTTTTTGACATAATAATTTTCGTACATTTTGGCCATATTACATTGTTTAGACTGAGGATCACTGACGAGGGTTTAGTACCCGAAACGTGCATGTCTGGTCCATGCTGAAAATTTATCAGGTTTTAAATGATGCTATTGAATTTAAAGACGTTTAACATTCTTTAATAGCGTATTAGTTGTGAAATGAATACGCCATAGGCATGCGAAGAGGGAATATTGCTGCACATGAAGGGGACGTTTGTCATGGTGAAATTAAAATCGTCGCGTTTGTCATAGAGAGAGGTGTTCAAATGACTGATCGATAGTAGCATGTCTAAGTAGGAGACTCAAGTGCTGTCACATATTTCTTTGATTACCAGTTCACTGGGATAGATGGCGCTAAGGTAATCAAATTTGATTTGATTAACAGTATAAGTTGACTAACAATATAATTTGATGTCATAGATATGTATATTCAGATACTGTTAGCGGCGAATTCAGTCTTTTCGATTTTACAGTCTTGTGTTCGATTTGTGCAGGTATCTGACGTAAAAGCATTGTGACGTCATTAATTTCCTTTGAAAACGTCATATATTTACCCCTGTTTCCCTGAATTTCATGCTGGTTTCCATAGAATTTGATGACGTCACAATGCGTTGACGTCAGATACCTGCACAAATGGGAAGTAACTCTCTATTTCGAAAAGACCGAATTGTTCGCGCGTGGGGGTAGTTTTCGCGTATTTCGCGAATCGATGGACTTCATGAAAATTCCAAAGACAGAGACGTACCTGTCGCGAGTATATCCCCATGCGGAACATCTGAATGTTATAATCGCAAAATATGTCCCCATGCGGAACATCTGAATGTTATAATCGCGACATATGTCCCCATGCGGAACATCTGAATGTCATAATCGCGAATATGTCCCCATGCGGAACATCTGAATGTTATAATCGCGAATATATCCCCATGCGGAACATCTGAATGTTATAATCGCGAATATGTCCCCATGCGGACCATCTGAATGTTATAATCGCGAATATATCCCCATGCGGAACATCTAAATGTTATAATCGCGAATATGTCCCCATGCAGAACATCTGAATGTTATAATCGCGAATATGTCCCCATGCGGAACATCTGAATGTTATAATCGCGAATATGTCCCCTTGCGGAACATCCGAATGTTATTATCGCGAATATGTCCCCATGCGGAACAATTGAATGATATAATCGCGAATATGTCCCCATGCGGAACATCTGAATGTTAAAATCGCGAATATGTCCCCATACGGAACATCTGAATGATATAATCGCGAATATGTCCCCATGCGGAACAACTGTATGTTATAATCGCGAATATGTCCCCATGCGGAACATCTGAATGTTATAATCGCGAATATATCCCCTTGCGGAACATCTGAATGTTATAATCGCGAATATGTCCCCATGCGGAACATCTGAATGTTATAATCGCAAATATGTCCCCATGCGGAAAATCTGAATGTTATAATTGCGAATATGTCCCCATGTGGAACGTCTGAATGTTATAATCGCAAATATGTCCCTATGCGGAACATTTGAATGTTATAATCGCGAATATGTCCCCATGCGGATTATTTTAAATGTTATAATCGCGAATATGTCCCCTTGCGGAACATCTGAATGTTATAATCACGAATATGTCCCCTTGCGGAACATCTGAATGTTATAATCGCGAATATGTCCCCATGCGGAACATCTGAATGTTATAATCGCGAATATGTCCCCATGCGGAACATCTGAATGTTGTAATCGCGATTATGTCCCCATGCGGAACATCTGAATGTTATAATCGCGAATATGTCCCCATGCGGAACATTTGAATGTTATAATCGCGAATATGTCCCCATGCGGAACATCTGAATATTATAATCGCGAATATGTCCCCATGCGGAACATCCGAATGTTATAATCGCGAATATGTCCCCATGCGGAACATCTGAATATTATAATCGCGAATATGTCCCCATGCGGAACATCTGAATGTTATAATCGCGAATATGTCCCCATGCGGAACATCTGAATGTTATAATCGCGAATATGTCCCCATGCGGAACGTCTGAATGTTATAATCGCGAATATGTCCCCATGCGGAGCGTCTGAATGTTATAATCGCGAATATGTCCCCATGCGGAACGTCTGAATGTTATAATCGCGAATATGTCCCCATGCGGAACATCTGAATGTTATAATCGCGAATATGTCCCCATGCGGAACATCTGAATCTTATAATCGCGAATATGTCCCCACGCGGAACATCTGAATGTTATAATCGCAAATATGTCCCCTTGCGGAACATCTGAATGATATAATCGCGAATATGTCCCCATGCGGAACATCTGAATGTTATAATCGCGAATATGTCCCCATGCGGAACATCTGAATGTTATAATCGCGAATATGTCCCCATGCGGAACATCTGAATGTTATAATCGCGAATATGTCCCCATGCGGAACATCTGAATGTTATAATCGCGAATATGTCCCCATGCGGAACATCTGAATGTTATAATCGCGAATATGTCCCCATGCGGAACATCTGAATGTTATAATCGCGAATATGTCCCCATGCGGAACATCTGAATGTTATAATCGCGAATATGTTCCCATGCGGAACATCTGAATGTTATAATCGCGAATATGTCCCCATGAGGAACATCTGAATGTTATGATCGCGAATATGTCCCCATGCGGAACGTCTGAATGTTATAATCGCGAATATGTCCCCATGCGGAACAACTGAATGTTATAATCGCGAATATGTCCCCATGCGGAACGTCTGAATGTTATAATCGCGAATATGTCCCCATGCGGAACATCTGAATGTTATAATCGCGAATATGTCCCCATGCGGAACATCTGAATGTTATAATCGCGAATATGTCCCCATGCGGAACATCTGAATGTAAGAATCGCGAATATGTCCCCATGCGGAACATCTGAATGTTATAATCGCGAATATGTCCCCATGCGGAACATCTGAATGATATAATCGCGAATATGTCCCCATGCGGAACATCTGAATGATATAATCGCGAATATGTCCCCATGAGGAACATCCGAATGTTAAAATCGCGAATATGTCCCCATGCGGAACATCTGAATGTTATATTCGCGAATATGTCCCCATGCGAAACATCTGAATGTTATATTCGCGAATATGTCCCCATGCGGAACATTTGAATGATATTATCGCGAATATGTCCCCATGCGGAACATCTGAATGATATAATCGCGAATATGTCGCCATGCGGAATATCTGAATGATATAATCGCGAATATGTCCCCATGCGGAACAACTGAATGTTATAATCGCGAATATGTCCCCATGCGGAACATCTGAATGTTATAATCGCGAATATGTCCCCATGCGGAACATCTGAATGTTATAATCGCGAATATGTCCCCATGCGAAACATCTGAATGTTATAATCGCGAATATGTCCCCATGCGGAACATCTGAATGTTATAATTGCGAATATGTCCCCATGCGGAACATCTGAATGTTTTCCCCTAGCGAAAATGACCACGAATACAGTAAACTACTAGTGTTTTAAATCACTAATGATTGCATGAAATTGAAGTACATTTCAACATGTTAGATCACTAGTTGTATTATCAGACTTTGGAGTTTGATCGGAAGGACATTGTGTTTATAAGTCTAGCTTAAATTCAATGCATTTCCTAAGTAACATTTCAAGCGAATACATTGAATTTAATGATTTCCCATTATTTCAGAAATCCTGTACATTCTAACCAGGAGGCCAGGCTACCTGCCACATTATTCAGGACGCAGGATTTTACGTAAACTGAGGAGGTTCAGACTTAATCCAGAACCCTTGATGCTTACGAGACAACAGGGGTGCCCGAGGGGCCTTTAGTATCTTGAAGTAATAGTCGGTACCAATGAGAAGATTGCACTAAAGAAAAATTGAAAATAAGGAACACATGATAATTCCTGTATTTTTTTATAAATTAAACTTTTTTCATTGTCAACATATTCATGCTTTCTTAAGATAAGAGCCTTACACTCGTTGGAACTTTATACCAAAGGAGGGGATATACCAAATGCAATTCAAACTCATAGGATAATACGAAGTCAAAATATTCTAATGATTTTGATAGGACACCTTAATGTGTTCATAATATTTAGACATTTTTCACCGTGACGAACTTCGCCTTTCGTACTTCGAACTTCGCACTTTAGTTCTGATAGAAAGTTCTATAAGCTGGTTGCCAGAAGAACAGGAAGTCCAATATACCAATTACATTGAGTATACTAATAAATGGCTCCGCTTATGAGTTTACACGTGAACGGCAGCTACGCCACTGATTCTCCAATGTTCGAAGTGCGAAGTACGAAGTTCGAAGTACCAAGTCCGTCACGGTGAAAAAAGTCTAATAATACGTCTGCATCATAATTATTTTGGAGATGATGAATGTGCAACATGGCCTGAAAATAAACATTTTTTTCTTATTGCATGGGTCTTGGCATATATACGGGGAGGATAAAAATAACATCCTTTCATATCACTTCATCAAAAGTTTTGAGACCAATTTTCTTTATATATAGAAACCCAAAATTAAATATTTTCCGCGTTCGAAACCCATTTGAAAGGAGAGAACCTCAAGCTGGACTCGACTGCAGCACCGAAACATCTATGTCCTTTTCTAATCATGAAAGTAAGCACACGATTAATGTATAACCAGAAATGTTCTCGAGGTTAAATTTTCGCGAGGACATTTTTTCGCGAATCGCGAAATTTCAAACAAATATGTTCATACGACTGCACTGTTTTGTACCTCCCATTATTGAATTTTCAGTTATTTTATCGTTAGAATACACTCGATTTACTTCGCTTATGTTTAATTGGGATATGTGAAGAATGAAACGTGTACAATAAAAACAAGATGGCATTTATATACCAATTTATGTTAAACCTTATCAAACACAATTGTTCACGAGGTTACTCGCGAATTTAGCGGAAAGTAGTATCATTTAATTTCCATTGCTATCATTAAGAAACGATGATTCTGATTGGCCGAGAAATTTTGTCGATACCTGTATCAACACAAAACGGAAGTACGCGCCTAGCAACGTCATAATCAACGTCGTTAGCAACACGATTTCAAAGCTGCAAATAAACGTTGAAAAGCGAAGAAATGAAATGATAAGTAATCAATGTAATATTTTTTTGGTTGATCGAGGTATCAACACCAAAAATTGAGGGAAAACTTATGCATCTTGCGCTACGCACACGATGCAATTTTCCCTCAATTTTTGGTGTTGATACCTCGATCAACCAAACAAATATTACAATGATTCCTTGAATCTCGCGAAAATTTCTGGTTATACGGTATTTTACGTGCTAACTTTTAATGATTCAGAATTGAGAGTTAGAAAAAGAGGCATCAACCTATGGAAATATAGAATTAGGAAGCTTAACAAGAGATGCAATGGGGACAAAGAAAGGCGAAAGAAAAGACGGCATCAAAACTGATTTTACCATGTTAATTAAAAGCAAATGGTTAGGCAATCCGGATAACGTCTGTCCTACTCTTCCACTTGTCCAGTTTTCTAGTGGTCTCTATACACGCACAATTGTTGTGTATTCGGTAATTTTGAAAACCAGAGTTACTTCCCGTCTGGGACAGTATTTGACGTAGACTAGTTTGAAGTCATAAAATTCTATGGAAAAAGTCCCTAAACTCCATACCACTCTCATGACGTCATAATGCTTTTACGTCAAATGCCGTCTCAAAAGGGAAATAACTCTGTATTCCGCAAAGAATCAATAATACCCCCCTTACTGTTATATGACGAAACTAACTAGACAGCTAAATAGCTGATTCATATATTCATAGCGCAGTCTGACACCAGACATCACAAGATTTGGCGATATTTTCATTGTGACGTCACGATAGAAAACATGACAACACATAAATTCAGTGCGATCAAATATGACGGCACAATTAAAAATGTTGCCAAATGATGTGATGTCGTGTGTCTGTGCATATAAAATCAAGATTTTTAAAAAACGATCAGAAATATTTTCTGGAAAATGTACTATTCAGGGCCCCTTATGACAATCAGATGTCTGGAAATGGAATCAACAGCATAAGGGTGTAAGAAATAAAGTCCACGCTCTGTCGGTGAACCACTGAAATCATTTTTCTTAAAAGGGACCAATTTTCACGAAACCTTCTTTATTTTCTCCGATGCAACTGTCAGTAAAGCCCTATTTTGAGGACTAATATAATCCTTATAATCACATCGTTTACCTTACATAAAAACGTATCTAGTTTAACGACTGTAATTCTCACTACCCTTGTAATTTGGTGAAACGAACGGCATATAAACCATAACCCGACTAGATTTAAACTTTATTAATTTTAAAACGTTTAACAAACAATGTTAAACGTCTTCAAATTCAATAGCATCATTTAAGAGCAGATACATTTTCAGCATGGACCAGACATGCACGTTTCGAGTTCTTAACGCTCGTTGGTGATCCCCAGTCTAAACAATGTAATATGGCTTAAAAGTGTAAAAAATTATAAAGTCCAAAAATGTACAAAAAGACGTAGCAGAATGGGTGGGATATGATGCTACAGGACCCACGTTTTAGAAATTTCAAGAAATTTTGTAACAGAAAATTTCAAATGCCTTGAAGAGACAGACTATCAACCGAAGTTGATCGAACTTGGCTACATGTGGCCTCGGGAACTCTTGGTCCACCAGCAGTGACACTCACCAAGTGGTTCAAATGTAAAACGTCTTCAAATTCACTAGCATCATTTAAGAGCAGATAAATTTTTTACCTGGACCAGACATGCACGTTTCGGGTACTTAACCCTCGTCGGTGATCCTCAGTCTAAACAATGTAATATGGCCAAAAAGTGTAAAAATAATAAAGTCCAAAAATTTACCGAAAGATGTAGCAGAATGGGTGGGATATGATGCTACAGGACCCACGTTTTAGAAATTCCAAGAAATTTTGTAACAGAAAATTTCAAATGCCTTGAAGAGACAGACTATCAACCGAAGTTGATCGAACTTGGCTACATGTGCCCTCGGGGACTCTTGGTCCACCAGCAGCGACACTCACCAAGTGGTTCAAATGTAAAACGTCTTCAAATTCAAAAGTTACACAACTTATATTAACGTATCACGTTGGCTCAGATTTTGCCGTTAGGGAGTCGAAGGAGCAGGAGGAAACCGGAGTACCCGGAGAAAAATCCCCTGAAGAGGTCTGGGTGGGGGACCACCTATCCTCCAACATAAGACCCTTCGCCGAATCTGGGATTCGAACCCGGAAGCTTAGAGGAGATATGCGAGCGCGCTACCACTGCGCTAATCCGGCTTTAAACATAACCCTACTAAATATAGACATCAATCTTAAGCACCAAAACCAAAAACAGAGCATTAGATCACCATCACCTATCAAACACAGACATGCATAAGCATACGATAAAAAAAGCCAGTTCAAAATATAAGGCCTTTCCAAAATCTATTTCTGTTTAACGTCCGTATGTGCCTACATTCTAATGACATGTACATGATAAAATACCAGCATCAGAAACTTTTTTTATTTAAAAGACTTAGTGTACAAATCAATTTAAGGCCATACCAAATTAATTAAATGTTCTTTGGATTTTCTTGTAAATAAAAGGGTGCGAGCGGGCGAAAATATAATTATTTTATTTTTTTTAGGTTTTGCAGTTTTTAAGGTGCGAGCGAATGAAATAATTCTATTTTTGATATGGGTTACTCCAGAAATACATTGCTTATGTTTTCATTACTCAAAAAGGGATCCCCATAGGATTCTGGTGACTAGAAAGCCTTGCACATAGCAGTACAGAAAAGATTTTCGAATATTCCCCCCTCCTTGACTTTCAGTGCTATGTATACGGGACAACAAATTTGCTCCCAACAAATTTTTTTAACACAAGAAGTATCATTGTCTTCGAATTTTGCACAATCTGAGACTTCTAGAAGCTGCAAGATTTGCAGAAATCAGACCCGACCCTAAAAAATTCCTGAGCCAGAAATTACATGGTGCGGGCGAGCATTTTATTTTTATAATATTATTTTTTGAATTTTGAAAAATATGGTGCGGGAAATCCAAAGAACATTAAATTAATTTGGTATGGCCTAAAAAACAATAATAGAATTCATCCTTTTTAAAGTCGTTCTTCGTTTGAAAATACCGGTTTTTGACATCTTAAATAAATTGTTAAATAACAAACATTTATCTTCATTCTACATTTATGTCTTCAGTATAACAAATGCGTTTTTGAGCGTATATGTAGGTTTTGCAGTTAAGGATGGACTCTAAATAAATAGAAATTCGTATGGTCCAAAAGTGAGTGAGACAATGTTCCTATCAGTCAAGAATAAGTATTTCATAGTTAAATGCAACACAAACCGCTTCAGTTCGACAAAAACTGCCAAATCCGTTCAATTTAAATCTTTAACAATAAAGTCAAATGCTAAAGTTGTCCGATAGTCTCAGTTAGATATAAATAAACTTTAAAGCTAAGTTGGTGAATCAGACATAGCTTTTCATTTATTTCGGAATGATTTACAGTATGAAGTATGAGTTCCTTATAATATCATCTTTTCACATAACGAAATTCAACTTCAACTGTGAGGGAATTTAACCCTTTTCAAAAACTACAAAATGTTTACACTATTTTTTCAAGTAACATTAGATATACACATTGTATACTACATTTTGCTGAAGCTAATGTCTTAAATTCTCTAAGATTCATTTTATATATTTACAACTAAACAGAAAAGCATGGAAAATGTAGTCACTTCCAAAAGTTTTTATAAACTGGATTTTCATTATATTGTGTTGGTCTCCTGGTACCGAATACACTCAGCGTTTTACCATCAGGGTATCCTTCCACGTTACGTAAGGCATGGAGCACCTGAAATGTAGATATACTAACAGTACAAAAATACCATAGGTTAACATCTTAGCACCATCTCTCCAATGCTATTTTCACGGTGGGTAATCTCGCAACGCAGAACAATAGGTTTTTCTATATTTTTGTGCAATATAGATTATTTATAACATAAAAGGGAATGTGATGCAATGTATTAATGTCTTAGCTATGAGTTATATCCAAAATAATGTGAATACATTTTTTGTATCAGCTTTTAATTACGCATAAAAACGATTAGCGTTCTACTTTCACTTTCATCTACATTGATCAGGCCGATTTTTTCAGCTCTATAAACTATAATGATTCTCTTATTTTGGATAAAACAAATCCTTACACTGCATCACATTCCCCTTTTTATTTTAGTGATATATAATCTATATCACACCAGAAAAACACATTGTTCTGCGTTGCGAGATTCCCCACTGTGTATTTTGGTCATAGATTTCATTTTGGCATTTCAGTAGGCACCTCTATGAGGATGTACTATCCAAAACACGTGTCTGGTGCATTAAGATTGGTTTGAAATTTTCTTCAAGAAGGTAAAGAGTTGGAACACTTTCATATTATTATAATGAATAAGGTCTTACGTATTAATTCGGTCTTTTCGAAATACAGAGTTACTTCCCATTTGTGCAGGTATCTGACGTCAACGCATTGTGACGTCATCAACTTCTATGGAAACCAGCATGAAATTCAGGGAAACAGGGTTTCAAATATGACGTTTTCAAAGGAATTTAATGACGTCACAATACTTTTACGTCAGATACCTTCACAAATCGAACATAGGCCAGTAAAATCGAAAAGACGGAATTATATGGCTTTCATTGTTAAACGTCTTCAAAATCAATAGCATCATTTAAAAACAGATCAATTTACAGCATGTATCAGACATGCAAGTTTCGGGAACTTAACCCTCGTCAGCGATTCTCAGTGTAATCAATGTAATATGACCAAAGAATGTAAAAGTTATTATGTCCAAAAATGTACCGAAAGACGAAGCAGGAGGGGTCGAATATGATGCTAAAGGACCACGTTTAAGAAATCCCAAGAAATTTTAATAACAGAAATTTTCAAATGCGCGCTGAAGAAACGATCAACCGAAGGTGATTGAACATGTGTCCTCGGGGACTACTGGTCTACCAGCAGTGACAATGACCAAATGTTAAACGTCTTCAAATTCAATAACATCATTTAAGAACAGATCAATTTGCAGCATGGATCAGACATGCATGTTTCTGGTACTTAACCTTCGTCAGTGATCCTCAATTTATATCATAGATTTTTTTAGTAAGAAAAAGACATTTAACAGATTATCGATAGTTGTGGAGATGAGACCTGAATACAGAAAACGTACGTAATGCTACAGATGTTAAACGTCTTCAAATTTAATAAGCTTGGAAAAGGGTCATAGTCACAATATTATTGTTATCGTAATACTTGTACATGGAAGAGAAAGTTTGTTGGGTTTTAGAGCTCTATTTCTTTTGCTTGTTTGAAAAGCAAATTTCTTCCAGTTAGGTGGAGGGGATGTGTACATGTTAGTCGATTTTCACCATTTGCAATCTCTTTGATATTTTATGAAACACATGACTGTCCGAAGTCGCCTTTGTTTGTATAATGATTTCTTGAATCATTTACTTTATTGATGGAAGGAGGAAATATTTAACAGCAATTCTCTGTAAGAACCAAAGAACTTCAAAACATTTTGGCACGGCATGTCATGGATTTTTGAGATTTTTGGTATGGAAGTTCAATATGAAGTACTAGTATGTAAATCAACCCCAGTTTTTTCAAAAAGGTTGTCGTTGCCATGGTAACCGTGTCTGAAGTTTCAAAAATCGGGAAAATCTATAGGACAAGGCATATTTGTAGGCTTCGTTACCATGGAAACAGGTACATTTCAAATCTTAAATTGCTTTGATTATTTTCTTTGAATCCTTATTATTACGCATATTTGTAAAGTTTTTTACATTCATCTCGGATGCCTTATGTATACAAGATGAAAAATTGGGCAGAAACAGGGTATCAAAAGGCTTTGTTTTGGGCACTCAAAGACCCTTTTTTGCATGTTTTTACTGTTTTACAAGGTTGAAAATTTCATAAAAGCACCAATTTTTGAAGTCCAAATTGTAGTTATTCAATTAGTATCATCTTTGAACTCTACATGAATATAAAAAAATAATTGGGCTAATTTGTCCTTTTATATACAAAGCAGCATCAAATTTAGTTGCTATGGCAACAATTGGCTGAAAGGTTTCAATACGATGAATTTAAACACAACCTCTATCAAACTATCTACGCATGATATTGGAACAGAAGTTCATGTATACATCTATCAAAGGCGTTTTGATATAAAAATGACCTTGAAAACATTTCAAGGTCACCCACTGAATTTTCAAGGTCATTAAACTTTAAGTGACCAGATTTGACGAAAAATCCCGATTTTTCATAAAATGAAGGTGTCAATATTTTAGAAACCTTGGAATATTGAACTTAACAGTTATTTGCCGTAAAATGATAAATGTATCACTTATTTCTTAGAACTATTGATTACGTTTCTTCACATCTTCGAATATCTAAAATCTTGGTGAGTATGTTGATAAAAAAGGGACGAAATCTGCATTTTTCTTGTTTTTTGACGGAAAAATATTTTCCTATTGAATAGCTACAATTCAATAAATTCTAAGATTTGTCTTTCGTTTATTCATGTGCTTTCATAATATATATGACCTATGAAAATATTTAAATAAAAAAATCACTAAAATCGGTAACAAAAAAAATTAAAAAATCAATATTTTATGCAAAATTTACGTCTCAAAGTATAAATGACCTTGAACATCAAGCCAATGACCTTGGACATTTTAATTGTTCTTATGTAAAAGATACAAGTCATATCTATACATGCATACATTATGACAATCTTATGTAACTCTAAAGAGGAATAAAATCAATTTCAAAGATAATATGAAACAAGCAAAAAGGTCTAATGTTGCCATGGCAACGGTCTTTGACGACAGAATTTAGGTAAAACTCTTAAATACCCACTCCAATTTTTCGTTCATTTTATTTGTCAATAAACATACATTTCCATTGATGAAAATCACAAGTCTCCTATTGGTGCCTTTTGTGATATTTAAGATTGAAAATGGTCAAAAACACACTAAATTGGCCCTTATTTTCACCTCTATTTTTCGCTTCATTTTGACTTATTTTGGCTTAATACAATAAGCTTCCTGTAATACATATCACATAACTAAGTGTACTAAGTAAGAATGGAAGTAAGGAAGAATAGATTTAACAAAGATGAACAAGCTGTTACAGTGGTATCCATGGCATCGAAGTCTCCGGAGCTGGCTTATTTCATGGTCCCAAAAGTGCTATAAATAGAATGACCTCGTTACCATGGCAACCAGAGGTCACATTGGATGAAAAGTGTTATTTTCATGGTCAGTACTCTATATATACCCATTATACCGAAAATCATCAAAATCCATGACATGCCGTGCCGAACTATTTTGGTCCTTACAGAGAATGGCTATTAATTGGACACGGTTTCAGCAACCACGACAAAAATCCAAAACATCCAATACAAAACACAGAGCAGACATACACAGAAAGAGACGTAAAATGGACGATGAACACCAACTTAAACCAAAAGAAACAAAATATTGAAGACACCAAATGAGCTGATCTTAAAACAATATTGTTTTATTCAGTCTCTGCTTGTTTTATTCATTTATTAGTTGTTCGTTTTTGGTATAAATGTACACTTTTGTATCGCTGTTACAAGGTGTCGTCTTGCATCACAACGTCAAAGGTTCACTCTATTCTCACATTGTAATGAAGCGCCTAGCGGAATGAGATGCGCCTTGGAGACTAAGATGACAGGGTGCTGATATTGTGATTATTGTAGGTGTACATGGTGTCTGGGTTTTTCGATAACTATTTTTAATTTTTTTTTTTTTTTTGCAATCTTTTGACCTCGTCCTTAAGTGTGGGTTGTAAAAGGGTTTTAAAGGCCGACATTGGCAACAACAGGGTCATTGATGTGCATACCTGAGTTGTACAGTCAATGATTTAAAGAAGATCCGGACGATAATCTCAACAGTACTCACAATAGAGCACAACATTGAGCTTCGACGGACCCCTAGCAAGCTAGAGGTGGGACAAGGAGTAAGCATCCCCTGTTGGCTAGCCGCAACCGCCGTCGATATTGACATACATGTAGGCCTGGTAGGTGTGGTATGCCGTCTTTGAAGATAACGCCGTCAGCGAGCGGCGTGTTATATCAAAGACATACCGAAAGTTAATCCTTTAATCCTTTTAATCCTTTTTCCCCTATCGATCTTGATTGACAGTCTAAAACAGATGAGACTCAGGTGTCTCTTAAGGGTAATAAATTATTATGATACATATTATTATGAGTCTCATCTGTTTTAGACTGTCAATCAAGATCGATAGGGGAAAAAGGACGAAAAGGAACCAATCAGATACCAATTAGAGATGTACCCTATAGCGGTCAGTGAGGAAATGACAGAAAGTTTACCTGTCCCCTTATATAGTCCCCCGTCGGCCTTTAACAGATACATTTCTAAAATCAAATTTCTCTTAGAACCATACAAGAAGGCGATTTTCTAATACTGTACGTAGCTGTTTTACTTACTCGTTCGGATACTTTCACGTGACATTTCATTACTATCCAATGGACCGTCTCATTACACGGAGGGGTGGTCAGGGACCCTTCGTAAGTGTAATATTGTCTGTGGTTAGGGGGTGGTAGGACATCCTCGGGTCTGATGTCTATCTCCAATACTGATAAATGTAGATATATCATATGACGCACGGGAAGGGATATTATAATCAATGAAATAAAATCGTTAATTTGTAATGTATGTAATGATTTATCATCTATGTTATCTGAATAGTTTTGGTAAATGACAGTTTAGCAAAAACTAGTGATCTCAACAAAAACAAATAAGACAAATTTCGTTGAAAAAGTAAAAGTACTGCTTGACAAAGATCTCTTTCTGATTATCAATTTATAAACAATTTAATATATTTTATCTTTTTATGTTGCTTTTGTAAATTGAATTATGACATTTATCATAATAGAATTATAGATCTATATGAAGTGTCATTTGAACTATATTCAGATCTTCTAAATATACATATAGATACATCGATATGAGCCCTTTTTATATCATCTTATAGTGTGGAGAAATATGGAGAAATGAATAGACCCTGTCACGCTGATGTCCGTTCGGTTCACTTTTGCCTCTCACGTAATCCGGATAACCACATAATTTGCTTATAACAGATGCCCGTCCAAAGTCGGAGCCGGGTGCAAATTGGCCTCCTTCCTTTTATTTGTTGTCATCAATGTTTAATGTTTATGTACGTCTGTTATGATTGTTTTGTATGGTGTTCTAGTGAATATTGTTGTGTTTTTTGCGATTTGGAGTTTGTATGATGTTAGTTATGTGTCACTTTCTTGTGGGTTTGTTTCACTGGGTGAGTACAGGGTGGTCATGCTGGAGATCATTCCCTTTTCTTCGTAAACCACTTTGCCCACCAGAATAATACAATAACGTATGATCATTGACGCTGTACGCTACTCTTAGAGTAGATGTCATTTGAATTTTCTGGAGGCAAAATCGTCCGACGAAGTGACAAAAAGAACCGAACGGACATTTGCGCGAAAGGGTCTATTGTGATAAATATTGCAGCATTTTAATTTCTTTTTCTTCATTTTTTTTTTGTGTGTTTGGTGTTTTTTTTTTGGGGGGGGGTGTTTTGTTTTTGTTTTTTTTTCGTTGCTTACCCTCATTATCATCTAGGTGCCTGAAGTCATGGACTTTCTTATTTCGGTACGCACACTCCAGTATACGACTTAGTCTTCGCGCCTTTCGGACTTTGCAACGCCCCCGTCGACCTCGATCTCCATACTTATTCCACCACCTCCAACCATAATTATTGTTGTCCAAATTACCATTTTCTTGACTTTCACTACTACCGCTACTACTACTATCATCGTCGTCGTCATCGTCATCGTCGTGATATTTGTTTTTGAATTTCTGCCGAATTTTGGATTTATCCTTTGTGTTTCTTCTCTCATATTTTCCCTTTTTGCCATTCTTCTTATATTTGTTATAGTCATCTCCACTCAAAATTTCTTCACATTCATCATCGTCAGGTTCATCACCAAAACCATCGTCATCTACCTAAGGCAACATTTCATTTCCATAAGCCATCATCATGTATATGTTACAGGGAATAAGTGTAATCAGGGATTTCATGTAATTCCTGAAAGGTTCAGTGATTACGTGTAATCCCTGGTCATTTTAGTGATTACATGAAATCCCCAAAATTTTAGGGATTACATGTAATTCCTAAAATATTTTAGCATTTTTACACTTATTTCCTGACAGCCAAAAATCATATAAAAATGATGAAACTGCGATATGATAACTAAGACATTTTACATGTCCATAATATAAAATCCTATTACTGAAAGAGACAAAATGGTTACGTATATAATCAAATATGCCCTTAAGGCTGATTATGTTAATTCAAGATTGATAGGAAAACGATATGTTAGAAAAACTCTAGAGCGGACAATTCGGTTGCACAGATAGATTATGGCCCACTGATATGACTGCAATACATGTACTAGGTAAAATTGTATGCATAGAATCTTAAATGGACTATGTAACTCAATACACCATTGTACCAAAGTGCCATGGTGATCGCTTCATCCAAAAATCTTTTCTTTGTATCTATTCTATTTCAATGAAACTTTTGCAATCAAAATATCTTTGTATTTAGATGTACACAAAGGAAGGGGATATCCATTTTTTTTTACCGGGAAATAGGAATAATTCACATAGATTTGCTTTATGGACCTTCATACTCAGTCTGGTCTCCTATGCTATTTTCAACATAAATTTTATTTGGATATGCTACTGAATCGACCTTACAGCAAATTTGGAGCCGCACACTCTCTGTAATGTAAATGTACAAATCTAAATTCAAAGCATTAAAGAGGGCGCTACTGAAATGAATTTTGGTGGCTCCGCTGGAAGCATCACCGAGGAGAATTTAATATTCGAAACACGTTGCTGGTGCAGGAAAATTTGGTTTGCAATTTTCTTCATGTAGGTATAGAGTTTGAACACTTCCGTATTATTATGCATTACTGTCTGAAAGGGACATCCGTTGCCTCGCCAAAAAAGTAATTTTGAATATATCTTAAACTTATTTAGACATCACATAATAAAAAGTTGAAAACTAGACCATTTTCATCATTTCTTTTTTTTTTTTTTGGCCCATTATCAAGATACGTTAATGAGGGTTAAATACTAATTTTTCCGATTGAAACTTTTGATATATGTTTTAGAGAACTTTGACCATCAATTTTGTTCGATAAATTATTTTTCATTGCGCTCATGGGTTTGTTTTATGTCTATTTTATCATAGATAATGATAAACATGATAAATGAACTTCAAAGGACTATATATGGTTTACATAGAAAAGTGGCCCCCTTTTGGAGCAAAATCTTAAATTTACATAAAGAAATGAATTTGTGCCAATACTTATTCTACAATGTAGGCTACTTATGAAGTTATACATATCCTTAAATTTCCTTTCTCAATTTCTTAGAATTAGAGCATCAAAAATGGTATATTTCGCCAAATTTCTGGAAAAACGTCATTTTGGGGCCTATTTTCGACAAACTTCCTATTAGCTAGTATCGAGCGGGCTTCTGAACAACTTTTATATTTTGATATGTTGTTACATTTGCACGTCTTTAAGTGCATATAAAAGGAAAAAGTTGTTCAAGATCCCGCTCGATGTTATCTCAATGAAAATAATCAAGAATTATGCTATTTTTCGTGAAAAATAGACAAATTAACCGGTTTTCATGATATTTAGGCAACATAAACAATGTCTTAGAATGCGAGAGGTAGTGTTTTTGACTAGATTTCTTAAAATATAGATATTTAACTCTCTAAAAATTGCAACAAAATTTGATAATGGAGAAGTTGATTTTAGGGGGCCACTTTACTATATAAACCATATATACTCCTTTGGGGAATGTTTTGATAAAAAATACCTATTCTAGTTTGAATATTTTCAATTATTTGGCTTAACTAGTTCTGGGTACCTGACAGAGAGGATATTCAGCATCAACTGAGCCAAAAATAATAGATTTTAAAACTGAAAATAAGGAGAAATTAAGGTTAGGAAATAAGTGTAAAAATGCATGAAAAATTCAGGAATTACATGAAATACCTGACCAATTTCAGGGATTACATGTAATAACTAATCGAAACAGGGATTACACGAAATCCCTAAATTTCAGGAATTACATGAAATCCCTGATTACACTTATTCCCTGTAACATATATATAACATAAACGAAATTTCAACATAATCTAAATGATTCATATTTAAGCAAAATTCATAACTAAAATCTTTATCTAAAAATAGAAAATCACATAGCAAATGGAATGGACATTGAGCTGAGGACTCCTTCTTTTGACTCTGTCATTCTGTTCCATATATACGTATATTTTTTTCAAAGTTATAGGATAGACCCCATTCCCAACCCACAAATCATGAAAAAATCTCAATCCGCTTATGTCAGATGTAAGATATGTAACAATGATTTCGCTCTGTATAAGGGACTTACCTCAAGAAAGACGCCTATAACAACGAAGGCGTCACTGTATCCATAGCGACCACCAATGCTCACTCTCGACGCTTGCTGCCCGGATGGATCGTCATCTTCGTAGAAAACCACATGTGCCTATAAAGAGTTATAAGAAGGGAAGCAAATTTTTTTTTATGAAAATGAGAGAAGAGAGAAACAGATTCTTTTAAAAACAAGAAAAATATGCTTGGAGTCGGTTGCCAGGAACATGCATGCGGTTACTCTTCTTCGTTTATACTTCCGAGATAGTTGCGTTTTAGTCATTGGAAGGTGTGCTTCGTTCAGATTGAGATTATAAAAATTAATAGAATAAATAAATTGACTCTTAGTCTTACCTATTCATAAATACCATCAATACATTACAAGTTTACAAGTAAATGATGTACATGATGATTGGCATTTGGAAATTGTTGTCATTTGATTTGAACACTTGACTTTGGATTACTCAAGTTAATAATTTCCGATTCAGTCACATATTACACTGCGACAGAAGAAATGACATAGAAAAATCGACAGCATGGCAAAAACACCAATTTTAAAATAATCTCTGATTGCAAGGGATTTCCAACTCAATTTATTTATTGTCATTCATTCTTTTTCTGTGCCTGCTTTTATTGTTGCTTTGTTTTGTCATTGGAGGGCGCAGCTAACCAAACAGGGGATGCTTACTCCTCCCGGGCACCTGGTCCCACCTCTAGCTTGCTAGGGGTCCGTCGATGCTCCATTTAGTGTTCTATTGTTAGTGCTGTTGAGATTATCGTCTAGATCTTCTTGGTGTAGGTGTTGTTGTGTGACTCGTTGTCCCCATGTTGTTTGTTGAAAATGTGTTGTCTGATTTTCGTTGTTTGTTTGTATTAGTTCCGGTGTGGTCAGTGCAGGGTATTTTTGCTGGAGATCTGTTGCATATCATTACAAAATCTCCGCCATGTTAATGTGACACGAGTTAATATATATGTATTACATAATAACTTCCAAATATGTTTGTTTACACGAATCTATGCATTTTGATTGGTCCAAAATACGCTTTCATACCCCAATAAACACGACAAAATACCGGATGAGCCGGAATCAAAATCATTCAATGTTGCTAAGATCGGCTTTTGAATGATACAAATGCCAAAACAAACATATTTTTGTTCACAGTAGTCCTTAGAAATAAAAACGATATCAGAATTGATGAAAATTGTATGACAATTTCGATGATTTAACGGTGTACGCGGTTTTCAGCGTTTTTCGGTTGCTATGTTTTTGAAGCTCCTTAGACCATTCACTGTCCTTAAATTTTGATGATAGACAGAAAACGCAGTAAAATCACGAGATAAACAGAATCTTCCATCTTTTTTCTTCAAAATTACAATCCCATCGTAACAGTTTTTTGGTCGAGCATCCCGCGCCGCGTTTGAAATTTCCCAATGGCTGACGACTGTCAACGTGCAAAAGGACCGAAAATCACTGTTACAAACAATTTCTATGAGATACAATCGTTCTGATCCTATGGATTATTGAAATTAGAAACTTCTCTGGTGATGTGTTTATACCGAGATGAAGAATTTTGAACTAAACATTATTAGGCTTCGCTACGCTACGCGGTTTTACACAATTTGTGATGCGACAAACCAAAGTTCATACTTCAATAAAATGTCAAAATTGAACAGTCAATTCTTAAATGAAGGGGATCTAAGATAAGACTAGGTTGCAGTAACCACTTCGAAATGAGAAACCCTATGTGAAACAAAGAGTGAACAATGTGAAACTCTATGTAAAGAAAAAAGTGAACAATGTGAAACCCTATGTGAAACAAAGAGTGAACAATGTGAAACTCTTTGTGAAACAAAGAGTGAATGATGTGAAACCCTTTGTGAAACAATGAGTAAACAATGTGAAACAAAGAGTGAAGAATGTGAACCAAAGAGTGAACAATGTGAAACCCTATGTGAAACAAAGAGTGAACAATGTGAAAATCTTTGTGAAACAAAAAGTGAAATGTGAAACCCTATGTGAAACAAAGAGTGAACAATGTGAAACTCTATGTATAGAAAAAAGTGAACAATGTGAAACCCTATGTGAAACAAAGAGTGAACAATGTGAAACTCTTTGTGAAACAAAGAGTGAATGATGTGAAACCCTTTGTGAAACAATGAGTAAACAATGTGAAACAAAGAGTGAAGAATGTGAACCAAAGAGTGAACAATGTGAAACCCTATGTGGAACAAAGAGTGAACAATGTGACAACCTTTGTGAAACAAACAGTGAACAATGTGACACCCTTTGTGAAACAAAGAGTGAACAATGTGAAACCCTATGTGAAACAAAGAGTGAACAATGTGAAACTCTTTGTGAAACAAAGAGTGAATCATGTGAAACCCTTTGTGAAACAATGAGTAAACAATGTGAAACAAAGAGTGAAGAATGTGAACCAAAGAGTGAACAATGTGAAACCCTATGTGAAACAAAGAGTGAACAATGTGACACTGTGAAACAAAAGGTGAACAATATGAAACTCTTTGTGACGCAAAGAGTGAACAATGTGAAACCCTTTATAAAACAAAGAGTGAGCAATGTGAAACCCTATATGAAACAAAGAGTGAACAATGTGAAACCCAATGTGAAACAAAAAGTGAACAATGTGAAACCCTATGCGAGACAAAGAGTGATCAATGTGAAACCATATGCGAGACAAAGAGTGAACAATGTGAAACCATTTGTCAAACAAAGAGTGAACAATGAGAAACCCTATGTGAAACTGAGTGAACAATGTGAAACCCTTTTTGAAACAAAGAGTGATCAATGTAAAATCCTTTGTGAAACAAAGAGTGATTAATGTGAAACCCAAAGTGAAACAGAAGATGAACAATGTGATATCCTTTGTGAAACAAACAGTGATCAATGTGAAACCCTATGTGAAAAAAGGAGTGAACAATGTGAAACCCTTTGTGAAACAAACAGTGAACAATGTGAAATCCTTTGTGAAACAAAGGGTGAACAATATGAAACTCTTTGTGAACAATGAGTGAACAATATGAAACAAAGAGTGAACGAAGTGAAGCAAAGAGTGAACAATGTGAAACCTTATGTGAAATAGAGAGTGAACAATGTGAAACCCTTTGTGAAACAAAGAGTGATCAATGTGAAACCCTATGTGAAACAAACAGTGAACAATGTGAAATCCTTTGTGAAACAAAGAGTGAACAATGTGAAACCGTATGTGAAACAAAGTGTGAACAATGAGAAACCCTATGTGAAACAAAGAGTGAACAATGTGAAACCCTTTTTAAAACAAAGAGTGAACAATGTTAAACCTTTTGTGAAACAAAGAGTGAATATTGTGAAACCCTATGTGAAGCAAACAGTGAACAATGTGAAACCCTTTGTGAAACAAACAGTGAACAATGTGAAACCATATGTGAAACAAAGAGTGATCAATGTGAAACCCTATGTGAAACAAAGAGTGAATATTGTGTAACCCTATGTGAAGCAAACAGTGAACAATGTGAAACCCTTTGTGAAACAAACAGTGAACAATGAGAAACCCTATGTGAAACAAAGAGTGAACAATGTGAAACCCTTTGTGAAACAAAGAGTGAACAATGAGAAACCCTATGTGAAACAAAGAGTGAACAATGTGAAACCGTATGTGAAACAAAGAGTGATCAATGTGAAACCCTATGTGAAACAAAGAGTGAATATTGTGTAACCCTATGTGAAGCAAACAGTGAACAGTGTGAAACCCTTTGTGAAATAAACAGTGAACAATGTGAAACCCTTTGTGAAACAAAGAGTGAACAATGAGAAACCCTATGTGAAACAAAGAGTGAACAATATGAAACCCTTTTTAAAACAAAGAGTGAACAATGTGAAACCGTATGTGAAACAAAGAGTGATCAATGTGAAACCCTATGTGAAACAAACAGTGAACAATGTGAAACCCTTTTTAAAACAAAGAGTGAACAATGTGAAACCGTATGTGAAACAAAGAGTGTACAATGAGAAACCCTATGTGAAACAAAGAGTGAACAATGTGAAACCCTTTTTAAAACAAAGAGTGAACAATGTAAAACCTTTTGTGAAACAAAGAGTGAACAATGTGAAACCCTTTGTGAAACAAAGAGTGAATATTGTGTAACCCTATGTGAAGCAAACAGTGAACAATGTGAAATCCTTTGTGAAAAAAACAGTGAACAATGTGAAACCCTTTGTGAAACAAACAGTGAACAATGTGAAACCCTTTGGGAAACAAACAGTGAACAATGTGAAACCCTTTGGGAAACAAAGTGTGAACAATATGAAATCCTATGTGAAACAAAGAGTGAACAATGTGAAAACCTATGTGAAACAAAAAGTGAACAAAGTGAAACCCTATGTGAAACAAAGCGTGAACAATGTTAAACCCTTTATGAAACAATGAGTGAACAATGTGAAAGCCTATGTGAAGCAAAGAGTGATCAATGTGAAATCCTATGTAAAACAAAAAGTGAACAATGTTAAACCCTATGTGAAACAAAGAGTGAACAATAAGAAACCCTATGTGAAACAAAGAGTGAACAATGTGAAACAAAGAGTGAACAATGTGAAACAAAACGAGTGAACAATGTGAAACCTTTTGTGAAACAAAGAGTGAACAATATGAAACCCAATATGAAACAAAGAGTGAACAATGTGAAACCCTAAGTGAAACAGAAGATGAACAATGTGATACCCTTTGTGAAAAAAAGAGTGAACAATGTGAGACTCTATGTAAAGCAAAGAGTGAACAATGTTAAACTCTTTGTGAAACAAAGAGTGAACAATGTGAAACAAAGAGTGAACAAAGTGAACCAAAGGGTGAATAATGTGAAACCCTTTGTGAAACAGAGAGTGAACAATGTGAAACCCTTTGTGAAACAAAGAGTGAAATGTGAAACCCTTTGTGAAACAAAGAGTGATCAATGTGAAACCCTATGTGAAAAAAGGAGTGAACAATGTGAAACAAAGAGTGATTAATGTGAAACCCTTTGTGAAACAAAGAGTGAACAATGTGAAACCGTATGTGAAACAAAGAGTGAACAATGAGAAACCCTATGTGAAACAAAGAGTGAACAATGTGAAACCATTTGTGAACAAAGAGTGAATATTGTGTTACCCTATGTGAAGCAAACAGTGAACAATGTGAAACCCTTTGTGAAACAAACAGCGAACAATGTGAAACCCAATATGAAACAAAGAGTGAACAATGTGAAACCCTATGTGAAACAAAGAGTAAACAATGTGAAACCCTATGTGAAACAAAGAGTAAACAATGTGAAACCCTATGTGAAACAAAGAGTAAACAATGTGAAACCGTATGTGAAGCAAAGAGTAAACAATGTGAAACCCTATGTGAAACAAAGAGTAAACAATGTGAAACCCTATGTGAAACAAAGAGTAAACAATGTGAAACCCTATGTGGAACAAAGAGTAAACAATGTGAAACCCTATGTGAAACAAAGAGTAAACAATGTGAAACCCTATGTGAAACAAAGAGTAAACAATGTGAAACCGTATGTGAAGCAAAGAGTAAACAATGTGAAACCCTTTGTGAAACAAAGAGTAAACAATGTGAAACCCTATGTGAAACAAAGAGTAAACAATGTGAAACCCTATGTGAAACAAAGAGTAAACAATGTGAAACCCTATGTGAAACAAAGAGTAAGCAATGTGAAATCCTATGTGAAACAAAGAGTAAGCAATGTGAAACCCTATGTGAAACAAAGAGTAAGCAATGTGAAACCCTTTGTGAATCAAAGTGTGAACAATATGAAACCCTATGTGAAACAAAGAGTAAGCAATGTGAAACCCTATGTGAAACAAAGAGTAAGCAATGTGAAACCCTTTGTGAATCAAAGTGTGAACAATATGAAACCCTATGTGAAACAAAGAGTAAGCAATGTGAAACCCTATGTGAAACAAAGAGTAAGCAATGTGAAACCCTTTGTGAATCAAAGTGTGAACAATATGAAACCCTATGTGAAACAAAAAGTGAACAATGTGAAAGTCTATGTGAAGCAAAGAGTGATCAATGTGAAATCCTAAGTAAAACAAAAAGTGAACAATGTTAAACCCTATGTGAAACAAAGAGTGAACAATAAGAAACCCTATGTGAAACAAAGAGTGAACAATATGAAACAAAGAGTGAACAATGTGAAACGTTTTGTGAAACAAAGAGTGAACAATGTGGAACCCAATATGAAACAAAGAGTGAACAATGTGAAACCCAATATGAAACAAAGAGTGAACAATGTGAAACAAAGAGTGAACAAGCACAACATTCACATTAAGAGACATAAAAGAGACAAGTTACAGAATTGGATCCGAATTTCTTTACCTCCATTGGTGTAAATCTGCCGTCTACGCTATGTTCGGAGCCCTTACTTTTCCGATTACCATTATGAACATGAAGATTGCGGAATTTATATTTTTCATCTTTTAGTCGGTTCAGTTTAAGGTAGATTTCCTCTTCGTCCTCCGACTCAAATTCGGGGGCGTGGTTCCCTTCAAAAAATAAAACACTTGGTTTAGTCAAACATCAAATAAGTACAGTTATCCAGTCTCAAAGTTGAAAAGACAAGACAATATCATTAGAAACGGTTATTTTCTTGTATAAAAGACTATTCTGGTGTCCTATTACTTAAACTTTCAGACATACGTACACTGCCATCCATATATAATTATATAAACAAGGAAATCATTCTAAATTCCTTATAAGTTTATTCTATTTTTTTATACTGAACTTGAGATTATCGTTAGGAACTTGATATTATCGTTAGGAACTTGAGATTATCGTCAGGATCTTCTTTAACTCATTGAAAGATTCATAATAATTGGCTTCACATATTTCAAAATTATGAATTCTGACAACGAAAATGTAAGTACTAGAAACTTTTTTCATCAGCACAGTCAGTTTGCTTTTCCAAAAATATCATTTTTATACAAGAAAAGAATAAAAATGCAAAAAAAATGTAAATATTTGGGTCCAGATCGTTACAATCGATTTTTATAAGGTTCATCGTCAGAATTATACAGTAATGGATTCAAAAGTGTTCATTTTCTAACAGCAGCATGAACAGAAATTATGGCTGGCAGTGTACTATTGGCCGTCAGACACAGGGATTAAATCATCAACAGACACTATTATAATGAATAGTATAACAAATTCATGAAAATTACAAAACATATCGATAATAATTTGTAAAAGATATTTCAAAATTTGACTCACTGTGATTTGAAACCTCCGTTTCCTCCGATTCATACCGGGACTCAAAATGAAGTTTGGGTAACCATGGCACATAGTACGCTCTGTCGGAGTCTATGTTGATAGGAGATTGTCTGTGGCCGTTATTACAGGCATGAAAACAGGTAGAAATAGATGACCAATCATATGGTCCTGAAAATTTATCGATGTATATTTAATTATGATGAGTAAATATACTTTGGATTGAACGTTTATGACCATTGACAACACAAAAATAAAACAAAATTCATTTTATACATAAATTGCCAGTCTCTTGGCCTTTATTAAAAGCAAACATAAGCAAGAAATACTAAATTGTGCCTATCGAATTTCCATGTTTCGGTATATGTCACATAATCCGAATAACTATTCCATATTCTACTAACATTGCAGATGGCCGTCCTAAGTCAGTGCCGATTGCCCATGTGTCGATCTCTTTAGTTAGTGTGTATATATAGTGTTTGATCTGTCTTTGTCTCTTCAACATGTTAAATGATTCTTCTTTTATAATTATTATTATTTTTTTTTTTTTTTTTTTTTTTTTTTTTTTTTTGCTTTTTTGGCTTGTCTACCTTGTTTGTTTGTCTACCTTTTTTGCTTTTTTTGCTTGTCTACCTTTTTTTTTTTTTTGCTTGTCTACCTTTTTTGCTTTTTGTTTTGCTTGTCTACCTTTTTTGCTTTTTTTGCTTGTCTACCTTTTTTTTTTTTGCTTGTCTACCTTTTTTTTTTGCTTGTCTACCTTTTTTGCTTTTTTTTTGCTTGTCTACCTTTTTTCGCATCTTAGTGGTTTTGTGTGTTGCTGTGAGTGCTTCGACCGAGTCATGTTGGAGATCCCTTCATTATTCTCATGTTTATACTAATCTAGAACGACGTACATTACAGTTATGACATTTGATAAAGAAACATTTCAAATTATTGACAATTTGATTTAATTGATCGAAACTCAATCCGTTTCTTATCAAAATATTATGACGTTAAAGATAAACTCGTAGTCGGATATGTTAAAATTGTCAGTGTTGATAAAAATCCGTTGTAATTTATAAATTCGTTTCTATTTATGTTATATGATGCATTATCCATTTCCCATCTCCATAATTTATATACATTTTCAAAAAGTGATAAATAAATGCAAAAGAGGAAATAACAACTGAAGTACTCGCCAGAAACTTTCGTTCTTAGATAAACATAATGATAACCATACGGAAATGAAAATTTGAAATTTGAAGAATTGAAAAAAAAAATTAAAAAAATGGAAATGAAATTTAAAAATAAAAATCAAATTTGAAAAAAATTAAAATTCAAAAAATAAATAAAATTCAAAAAAAATGAAATTTGAAAAAAAATGAAATTTGACAAATATTGAAATTTGAAAATTGAAAAAAAATCAAAACAAACATGGAAAGAATTGAAAATTGAAAAGGAAATTGAAAATTGAAAAAAAAAATATGAAAAAAATTAATTTGAATTAAAAAAATCTCCAGGATAGCAACATTGTAATTGCCATGTAAAGTTGAATGCATCCTATAAGATAGCAACAGACAATTGTCTTCAGACAAAACATCTTCAAAAACACCAGATCCACATCACTTTATTGGCCATATCCGAGATGATCTTAATCCAGATAGCTTTATTTCCCCATTCTTATAGTAAAGTCTACTTTACATAATTTTAATAACTTTGATGTTTAAGCACCTAACTGTATAGTTGCAGCTCAGCATAATTCATGACAAGTTTTTTAAAAAAATATTTCCTCAAACGTTAAATTACAATTACATTTCAAAGATGGTTGTCCTTTGTGTTTGATGTTTCTGTGTTGTGCGTTGACGTTCCTTATCCCTTTTGTGTCTCTTTCTGTACGTGTCTGCTCTGTGTTTTTGCATTGGGTGTTTTGGGGTTTTGCTGTGGGTGCTGCAGCCTGGTGTTCTTGTAGATTCCCTCCTTTGTTTCTAACAGAGTCGAGGATAAATAAGAGATATTAGTATATTGCCTAGCCAAAGTACACACTTTTTGAGTTGGCATTCACTATACAGCTCTTCTAAAATAACTGGTTATATTTCAATACCTGGACAAATCTCTCTATTGTAACTAAATCCAGCCGTGCAGTCAGAAAGTTTTGGATCCGGACAGTTGCCATTATCATCTGGTGATCCGTTATGGTTTTTATAATAGTGTCGATGTTTATAAATAGAAACTGCCCGGATGTGTGAACCCAAAATAGCCAGCAGAGTCAATTGAAGCAAGAACATGGCGCCTCAAATTTACTGCAACTGAAAAAAATACAATGTATTTTTGTATATATGTTCATTGATTGTGATTGAGGGCAAGATTCGTTTGACTTGCAGTGTGGAGCAGATAAACTTGTCCCCGTGACTGGATGTTTAAAGTGTAATAATTACTTCTTTCCAGTTCTGTCGCCTGGAAGAAGCTTTGATTTGGCCCTTTATCAATTTGACATTAAAAATATTATTTTGCTATTTCGGAGAGTAGTTTTGTATCCAAAAATATAATCGTAATTCAATATGAGCACCATCCCTCAAATGTTATTTTGGTCATAGATTTCATTTAACTGTGCTACTGAATCGACCCTACACAAACTTTGGAGCTGTGCACTCTCTGGAAAGTAAATGCACAAATTCAATTCTAAAAATTTAAGAGGGTTCTTCTGAAATACATTCAGCTGATGAGGATCTTCTATCCGAAACACGTGTATGGTACATGTATATTAAAATTGGTTTGAAATTTTCTTTAACAAGTTAAAGAATTGGAACACTTCCGTTTTATTGAAGACAAAATGCTGCCGATTCGATAAACGAAGTCGGAGGGCAACATTTTGTCCGAGTACTCAACATGAAGAAGTTTCACACTATAAAAGTTAAACGTCTTCAAGTTAAATAGTATCATTTAAGAACACATAAATTTGCAGCATGGACCAGACATGCACGTTTCGGTTACTTAACCCTCGTAAGTGATCCTCAAGGTTCATCAAGAGACTCATAAAATTGTTAGTTTTATATTTGTTTTCTTATTTAATTAAACTCTTAAGAGTAGGCACTGCATGAAACACATTTCAGTACTTAATTGCAATTTGGTTAATTATAAATCAGAGACCGTGCATGACAAACGGATTCAAATATAAAACACTCAAACAAGCGTACAAATAATGACACTAAAAAACTTAGAATTTTAAAGGTATTTCTACTCACCTGTTAGGTTAACGGGTACACACTGTGACTAAAAAACTTAGAATTTTAAAGATATTTCTACTCACCTGTTAGGTTTACGGTACACACTGTGACTAAAAAACTTAGAATTTTAAAGATATTTCTACTCACCTGTTAGGTTAACGGGTACACACTGTGACTAAAAAACTTAGAATTTTAAAGATATTTCTACTCACCTGTTAGGTTAACGGGTACACACTGTGACTAAAAAACTTAGAATTTTAAAGATATTTCTACTCACCTGTTAGGTTAACGGGTACACACTGTGACTAAAAAACTTAGAATTTTAAAGATATTTCTACTCACCTGTTAGGTTAACGGGTACACACTGTGACCGCTCTGGAGTCTTGGTTATCTCGTTCCACTCTCTTTTACATGATATATAGTCCCCTCGAAGTCAAACTTTTTACACGGGATACAACCGATAATGAGGTTTATACTGATATCAACCATTATGGTTAGTTCACTTAACGAGACTTTGTACAATTAGAAAAATTTGATGACGGTGAAATTTCAATTTCTTTTTCTTAAAATGAAATGTGAAGTACAACAAATAAATAACATGAATTTTATTAAAATCTCTTGCGTAGAAACATGAAAAATACGAGGAAAATCATTATTTTGCAGTAAAACCCCATAAGGTCTCATTGTAAGATGCCATTATCTTTGAGGTGACCCCTACATAATACTGAACGGTCAACTTCTATTTTCTTTCCCATAAAAGGAATTTTATAATACTGCAATTTTATGATCCGAATTTGGTCAAAATACCTTGGGTAGAAGTTCATCATTTTCTAATTAGACCCAGCCTCGTTAATCTAAGATAATTTATTACACCATGCAAATTGTGACGTCATCGTGTTGATTAATGTTGTGATTTGATTGGTCTCCTCGTGCCCGCTTGTCTGTTGGTGATTTTGCTTTTTGTCCCCCCCCCCCCCTTTTTTTTTAAATCTTGCTTTGCGCGAGTGTTCCGATGTGCTCACCACACGATTTTCATACTGGGGATCACCTCCTTACATCAGTATACCGACATACTGTCATATCTTTGAAGCATCATTTATTATGAAAATATAGCTACTATTTACATTACCTAAAATGTATGCCAAAGTCCGCCGGAGGTATCTCATCTATGAGACGGCGAAAATCCAACCAAAGCGGCGTCAAACCGTATTACCAATTGCCACCAGTGATTTTACTATGCTTACACGGGACATTCCCCGCCCATATAAAAGTACGGACATTGGTCTCAGTGTCCGTCCATCATACCTACATGAAACGGCCACGGATATATCAAGGAAACAAATTTTGCACAACTGTAATTTGTCACATTATACATATATTAACATGATGTATATAATGTATACATAGGGATTTGTCCCCTTTATTGGGATGTACAATGATCAACATGGATTAAAACATGTGTTTTATGACCCTAGGTTAATTAGACCATCAACATAATTAATATTGTTTTTGTTTTTGCCTCCCGGGCACCTGGTCCCACCTCTAGCTTGCTAGGGGTTCGTCGATGCTCAATTTGGGCTCTATTGTGAGTGCTGTTGAGATTATCGTCAGGATCTTCTTTAACTCATTAGTAGCCACGTCGATTTGTTTGCAAAGATTATCAATGACAATAGAACAAATAAAGTCATATACCCATGATAAATATATTGTTCTTTGGATACACGTTTCCTGTAAGGTTGGTTTTTCCCTTTCATGCGACAGAAATTTAATTTTTAGTTTTACGGATTTTATATTTTCAAAATAGGGTAGGAGGAGGAAATAAAAAAAAATCAATAAACTTCAACATTTCATGTTTTGTGCCACAATCACGATCTTTTAATTCAGTTTGTTTATCATGTTTTCAAAGCCACATTCTCTTTTAAAAGACTTGTAAGATAAAGATTACGTGAGAATGAAAAGTTAAAACCTATAGCGGAAGAAAAATTGTACAATCAGGTCGTTTTATTTTTTTCCAAATTGTGGTAAGAAATTAGGGTCGGCGGATCCGTAAAACTAAGAATTAAATTTCTGTCGCCTTATCAGATTTTGTGAAAACCCTAGCGGAGAAGATATCAAAAGTACAGCAGCCACACACAACGCCTAGAGGCTAAATAAATATTTTGTTGACGGATCAGACTTGAAAACTCAAGCTTGGTAGAGGCTTCGATTCGAGCTCTCTGTGGAATCGTACGCTGCGGTTGCAGAGCTCTAGAGAAGAGGTCGAAAATGAGTCAGCCAATCAGAGCCCTTGTTGGTCCAATATCACATTCGTCTACATTTGTTGACGGATCGGCTCGAAAAAAATTCAATCTCTGCAGAAAACCTTGAGTACTTGTATGATGTCGAAAATGCATCAGCCAATCAGCTAGGGCGCTCCGTGATATATGGCAACTTTTTAGACGGATCTATTCTAAAAACAGGACACCGAGTTCACCGAGTACATGTTTCTTATACTTTTTAAGGTTTTGTGACATTCTGTAGAGAGTCACTGCGACTTTTTTTTTTTTTTAGAATCATATTGAATTGAATCGAAAGGATAGGAGTTTATCGAAGTTCTCATTTCAGTCAGGTTGTATTCTGGTTGTATTTTATATTCCGGCATTGTCCATCTAGTACTTAAATACATATTATGTAAATATGTATATTTTGCATTTTAACTATTTGTGTGAGGCCTTTAAAAAGTAGAATAAAAGTTTCAAGTTTCGGACGAATAACGATTCTAAACACAGTGTTAACATTTGCACGTTCTTTGCATTTGTCAAAGGTAGATACATACATGTATGTATGACGGACAAGATGACACGTCATGTGCAGGACAAAACAATAGGGTAATCAAAGATTTCATAGCTCGCCGTAGCAGGTTTTTGTCAAAAATCAAATAACTTCCAAAATACAAAAATGAGGATTCTATGCATCTATAATGTTAGTCCCATCCTTTAGAGAGCTAAAGATACAGAGTAATTAAATAGTAGGTTAATAGTTAATGTCAAAGTCCAAGGTCAACGTCACTGGGTCAAAGGTCGTGGTCTCAAATGAAAGGTCTCGTAACAATGTATCTACATATGAAATATGAAAGCCCTACCAGTTATAGTTGAAAAGATATAGACCAGGTTAAAGTTTTTGAAAAAGTAGGTCAAAGTCCATGGTCAAGGTCACTAGGTCAACAGTCATGGTTTCAAATGAAAGGTCTCGTCACAAGATATCTACATGTGAAATATGAAAGCCCTACCCTTTATGGTAGAAAAGATAAAGCCCAGGTTAAGTTTTGTCTACGGACGACGACAACGACGACGACGCAGAGGCCCGGGTATGACACTTTTGTCCCGGCGGGCTAAAAATGGATAAGGATGATCAACTCGTATTTCGCTTCAGAAAATATTAGAAATATTTTCTCCACAAGCGACAGATACATGTAGAAAATGTACTCTACCGGAAAATTATGTGAACAGTCGATCTTGTTTTCTATTTAGGTCATAATGATATACACTAATGACTTAACAGTACTAGGTCAACTGCCATGTATAAAAAGTGTCACGTACAGGTCATATTGACAAATTATAACTAACTTTATCTTTGTCGCGACACAATTCAGACTAATTTACCGGAAATCACGAGCAAGATACATCAAAAGTACGCTTCGCAAAGCAAGGATCTAGAAATCAGCAACCCTCCCCCAACCCCCGCCATAAACTTGCCAAGAAACCCTGGTTTTTATAGTTTCTCGTATACATATTTGTTTTCAAAACCCGACCCTCCATATCTGACGGACGATAACCCCTCCCCATTCATCCTTGCGTCTCTTTCTTCACTTGTCTGCTCTGTTTTTGCATTGGGTGTTTTGTTGTACATGTAGGTGCTGTATAACCGAGTGTTGTTGGAGATCCCCTCCTTTCTTCGAAAAATGTTATAGATCTTCCCATGAAAAATATGTAAAAATAGCAATCCAAGGAATGCTTGTGTCGCCTGCGAAGCGGATTTTTTTAATTAAAAGTAGGTCAAACATCAAGGGCAAGGTCACTAGGTCAAAACTTATGGAATTTTTAGTAAGCTCTTTTCAAAAGGAATACAAATGTGAAATATCAAAGCCCTACCACTTACCAATCAAAAGATATAGCCAATCTTAGATTTTTTTTAAGTAGGTCAAATATCTAGGTCAAGGTCACGAGGTCAAAAATTATGGTATGTGTAGCAAGGTCTTGTCACAAGGAATACACATGTGAAAAATCAAAGCCCTATCACTAACCAGTCAAAACATATAGTCAATCTTAGATTTTTTGAAAAGTAAGTCAAATATCTAGGTCAAGAGGTCAAGAATTATGATATGTGTAGAAATTCCTTGTCACAAGGATTACACATGTGAAATATCAAAGCCTTATCACTTACCAATCAAAAGATATAGCAAATCTTAGATTTTTTGAAAAGTATGTCAAATATCTAGGTCAAGGTCACGAGGTCAAAAATTATGGTATGTGTAGAAAGGTCTTGTTACAAGGAATACACATGTGAAATATCAAAGCCCTCTCACTTACCAATCAAAAGTTATGGGGTGTGACACCCAAGTGTGACAGACAGACGGACAGACGGACAACGGACAAAGTGATCCCTAAGTGTTGCTGTGCTTCGCAGGCGACACAAAAATGATTCCCAAGGAGTCGCAACTTCCGGAAAAGAAGTACATTGTACTACGTATAACTGCATATTCCACGCATGCTTGGATAGTGTCATAAAATTAATGAAATGACACTGTTGTTTGTTGTTGAGTATGGTAGCAGCCCCCGCTAACAGAGGGTCGGGGGTGCTCGTTGGGGGATTTTGTTTATTTCTATGATATCATAATGCAATCAAAATTTCAAACCCCGCCTTTTCCACCGATTCAATATACTTCTTGATTTTGATGTTTACACTACATTTAGAAAATAAAACTATGGAGTACATGTATATTGGTTTATCCAAGTTTTGAATTACAAAGTTTTGGCACTGTTAATAATGAAAATTGATTGAAAATTTTTCACAAATGCGTTCTTGAAAATTATAAAAGTTTGTTCCTAAAAGAGTTATCGGCCCTCAGGATGTACATTGATGTATGTGTATGGAAAAATTAATATTTCGGCCATATTTTCCAAGAAAATGATGGGGCTCAAATATGGGTGAATGGAAATTTTCTAAAAATCAATATTTATTCAATTTCACTGAAAAATCTCAAGTTCACCGTGTAGATCTTTCGCAATTGATTTTCAAAGTATTATCTATCAAGGGGAGATAACTCCTAAAAATGACCCTATTCACAAAAATCCTTTTTTTGATACCTTCCATCATAGTAAAAAAAATTAAAGTTTGTGCAACATCAAAAGCGATAGAGAAATATTGGATAATTTATAATTTTGGACATGATTTCGTTCATACATCTAATGAATTAAAATTAATTTAAGCATACATTAAAGTAGTAATTTAATAATGCATGTTTGATTTGTCATACGACAATACATGTACATTGAATCGGCGGGAAATCGTTGTAGCCGATTGCATGGAAAAAGGGTAGGAAAATTGCCATTTTGATCGTATATATTACTCCAGGGAAATAAAACATCCTTGAAACGAGCCCCTGTCATGAACAACGGGGCTTATTTTCGGCAGTATTTTAATTCCTTTCACTGTGTGAACTTGCAGATGGTTCAAGGTCATGATACACCCTTCTGTCCTTGTCAGCAATTCTGGAACGTCTATGGACAGATTAAACAGTCAATGATCGGACGATTTTTTTTCTGCATTTTTTTTCAAACCTATGTACCAATAAAAGGCGTTTTAACCGAATGGTCATAATGATGCACAAATGAGCGAAGTAGATTTGATTGGTATGATTGTGGCTTACAAAGAAGAAGTCTACGAACTCGAAAACAGACTGGAAATTAAAGCTACGGTCGTATTAATGGATCAGCTTTTTTCTACATGAGGTCTGCTTGTCCATATATATTTCTTGCAGTCAGAAAGAATCTTACTTCTAAAATTATACCCACATCGTTTTTAAGGTATCCGTTGTACAATAGAGTCATTTACATAGCGTTTTAATTATCTCCATTGTAAAGTGTAAATTTTACGCCTGGTAAGGTACTATAACTATTTATTTTCTGAAAGGTAATGAGGCCCTGAGTATAGATGTAAGACTCCCGGGTCTTAAAAATCAAAGGGGAAAAACTCTTGCACAACATTGTCATTTTGCATAGGTCATATAGAGAAAATAGACAATTTATATGCTTCACCAGTTATTCCCCTTTTTTTCTGACCCCAAAATCATTATTTTTGAGCAGTGGGCATTATCATCTTTTAGAAAATATATAGTTTATAGTACCTTACCAGGCATGGAAAAATGTCCTATTGTACATCGGATACCTTAAGTAAAGAATCATTTAATTATTACTTCGAATTTACTCGACATATAAATGTCAATACTGAATAGACTCACAAAATAGTCCAAAGGCGACAGAAATTTAATTCTTAGTTTTACGGATCCGCCAACCCTAATTTGACCATAATTGGGGAAAAAGTAAAACGAACATTTTGTACATTTTTTTCTTCCGCTCATCCGAATTACTAGTTCTTACTTTTCATTCTCACTTAATCTTATCGTGCAAGTGTTTTAGAGAATTCGGGCTTTGAAAAAATGATACACAATCTGAATTGAGATCTTGATCGTGGCATGAAATGTTGAAATTTACTTAATATATTTTTTATTTTATTTTATTCCCTCCCCCTACCTTATTTTGAAAAAAAATAAAATCCGTAAAAATAAAAATTAAATTTATGTCGCCTAAAGAGGCCCACGATCTCTCACGTGAAAACTACGTTCACTCATGCGCGGATCCAGCATTTTTGGTCAGAGGGGGTCCTTAATTGTAGGAAGTCTACCTATGATGTAGGTATATTTCGGTGCACATCATGGGGAGGGGGCAACGTGTGCACTAAGGATTGATTTTTGTTAGCTTTCCTTTCACGTTTATTTTTATGAAATTGGCGAGCGAATCGAGCCTGATTTTTTTTTTTAAATATGAAATATTAATTTGATAATCTATAAAATTGGATATGTTACTCCTTATATCGACGAGCGGGGCGAGCCGCGAAAATTGTGATTAATTCACATTTTGTCTATACTTCATGAGAATAAATAGATAAGTCCTATTCCCAAATAATCTGACATCTTAAAATGACAAAACCTTGAAAAAGATGAGGGAGATTACATCCTATGAAGGGACTGTTGAAAATACGAGTTCATGAGACCCAAGAAAGTTATATAAAATCATTTAGTATAAAGAATTGAAAATGATAAAGGAATTTTGCAGAAAAAATAATTGTGTATTTGTAAATGGCGAACGAAGCGAGCCGAAATTTTAGACTCTTTCAATTAGAAATGAGCCAAAGCAAGACCCCATCTCAGAAAATATCGGGGGGGGGGGGGGATCCTGATTCCCCCCCCCCCCCCCCTTTTGGATCCGCACATGTTCACTAATCAAGCATATCAAACCAGTACATTTTCGTTTTTGCAGCAAGTCAAAGGAAAAAAAAACTTGATTTCGGAGTGGAGCCATCAGTACTTCATAACTACTAAGTTTCATTAAAATCCCTTAAGCCGTTCTGGAGAAGAAGTCAAAATGTAATAAAATAAACATGTGTTTGTGAAACACGAAAGCTCCCATTGGCATCTTTGTCGGTAAAACAGCTGAAATGTAGTTCATATTTTGAGGTCAAGGTCACAAGATCAAATTTGGTATTCGTGGAAAGGTCATTCCACAAGAAAGCCATGATCTATTATGTGAAATATGAAAGCAATATCACTCACCATTCAAAAGCTATGGCCATTACTTTTGAATGGTGATTTTCGAAAGTAGGTCAAACTCCATGGTCAAGGCCACCAGGTCAAAATTCTTGGTGTCCATGAAAGGTCTTGTCACAAGGAATACACATGTAAAATATGAAAACCCTATCGCTCACCATTCAAAAGCAATGGCCAAGTTTATAGTTTTTGCGGACAAACAGATACGGTAAACAGACGGACAGACCAAAATCTATATGCCCCCAAAACTCCGATTTCGGAAGCATTAAAAGATTACGATGGATGGACGGGAATCTATGAAAGGTGAGCTAAAGGTGCATCATGACCTTGACTTTGTTTACTAAGTAACAATTCTGTGAAATACGGAAATCCATGAAGAGGGGAAGACTATCCATTAAAAGATTTGTGACCTTTGACCTTTTCCTACGCGTACGGCCTTAGTTTAAGGTCATGATGCTCCTTTGGTCTAATTAACAATTCTGTGAAACTTTATCTAGATTCATGCAGAGGGTTATGTCATGGACAAGGTTTCACCATAATATCTATATACAGTGACCTTGACATGATCTTTTTGTCAAGACTGACTAGGTCATGACTCATGATACACCCTGGTCTTGAATAACAATTGTGAAGTGTTATTGAAATCCATGCGGAGCAGAGGTTGTTTAAATTTACCATGTAATGTCCATAGTGACCTTGACCTTTCATGTTTTTGTCAAGATTGACTATGTAGGTCATGACTCATGATACACCCTGATCTTAAATAACAACTGTGAAGTGTTATTGAAATCCTTGCTGAAAGGGAGTAATGCCAAGGACAAGGTTTTACCATAATGTCTATGGTGACCTTGACCTTTCATCTATTGGTTCAAGATTATAATCTGAAGTAAAGACATGATCAACTAAACAATAAGAATCTGAGGAAGAAGTTTAATCTCCGAAAAGATATCTTAAACCTGTCGGGCAGTGACCCCGAAAAACGAAATTCTGCATGCCAAATTCAAGGAGTGTGGTCATTTTGTTGGACCAATTCCGCTTTATAGAGGATAATCATGTCAAGTAAACATTCTGTTAAACACAAATCATTGAAACCCATACAGAAGGAAAGAAGTTTTGCCCACGACAAGCTTTGATAAACAAACAGATAGGGGGGGGGGGGGGGGGGGGGGGAAGTCCTATGTAACCACTGAAAACTTTTTTGTAGAGCTATAACAATTTCAACAGACCTGTACATTTTCCAACTTCACTTCAATACAAACTTCATTTTGAACACTACATTTCTTCAAATCAGTCTGTCAACAAACTGTGTCACCCGTCGTATTCATTTCATTTAAATATATAACCTTGACCTCCCAAGGTTACCTTGACCCACATTCAATATTAAGTTTCGTCCTGTTTGACTATCCCTGCAAGTTTGATGGCAATATAATGATTAAAAACACAAACACTCAAATACACAAATTTTCGGCCCCTTGGCCTTTATCAAGTGTAAAAAAAACGACGATCTATAACAATTCTAAGTAAAATCCATCCTGGATTCTCTGGCGTTCATAGCAAATGTTTACGTTACATTTTTCATTTTCTGCTATGAACGCTAGAGAAGCAAGGATGGACTTTACTTAGAATTGTTATAGATCGTCGTTTTTTATACTTGATAAAGGCAAAGGGGCCGAAAATTTGTGTATTCGAGTGTTTGTGTTTTTATTTGTTATCATCCCTTCCCTCTGGAAGAAATATATCAATCTACGGCAATATAATGCACATTGAAATTTTTATTAGTTCAGCAGACCTGCCTACCTGTTTCTCACAGCAAGTGTAATATTTTGTTCATGAATGTGTAGTAATTGTGGAGACTAAAGCATAATACAATCCACAAGTGCAATTTTGAGAGAAAAAAATTGTCTTTTGTCCGCTTCGACAATTGTAAAAAAAAATTAAATTTATGCACTAGCCTATACGATATGGAAGACATTTGTTCTATCAACAAATAAAGCGTCAATTTGCTCATAAATAAGATTTAGGCCCAACATGGAAAAACAAAAGCGTAGGTCGTAATCATAAACATAGTGTAATCAAAGATTACAAAGCTCACCTCGCGGCAGCAAAGTTCAATTTAAACATATCTCAAAGTACATGTATAATAAGAAAATCACTCAAGTGGAAAAAAGTAGGTCAAGGTCATTTTATGAAAGTTTGATCAAAGAAACATCCAATATGCAAGTTTGGTACATGTAGCGCTTATACTTTGCTCAATATTGGCCTTTAAAGGCAAAATCACTCAAGTGGAAAAAGTAGGTCAAGGTCATTTTATGAAAGTTTGATCAAAGATACATCAAATATGCAAGTTTGGTTCATGTAGCACTTATACTTTGCTCAATATTGGCCTTTGAAGGCAAAATCACTCGAGCGGGAAAAGTAGGTCAAGGTCATTTTATGAAAGTTTGATCAAAGATACATCCAATATGCAAGTTTGGTACATGTAGCACTTATACTTTGCTCAATATTGGCTTTTAAAGGCAGAATCGCTCAAGCGGAAAAAGTAGGTCAAGGTCATTTTATGAAAGTTTGACCAAAGATACATCCAATATGCAAGTTTGGTACATGTAGCACTTATACTTTGCTCAATATTGGCCTTATAAGGCAAAATCACTCAAGTGGAAAAAGGTGGTCAGATGCTGCATCCGATGCATGGGTTCACCTCAGCATCTCAAGATGAATCACTTGTGCAAATTAGGTTACTGTAGCATCAGTACTTTGTCAGATACTGAACTACCCCAAAAACTTTAACCGGACGTGGACGCAGACGTGGACGAGGACGGGGACGCGGACGCCGGGGTTATAGCATAAGCTCATCTCAACTTCGTCGAGGTGAGCTAAAAATACGCCAAAATCGTAAAAGTAGGCAGGTCTGGTTCAGGATAGCTAAACTGTTAGGAGTGTCTGCCAGGGTTTATGTAGCAGCAGGTCTCTGGTTCAATTCCCAGTTTGACCTCGACATTTCTTCTTCTCAGTTCTGTTACATAATTGCAGTCCAATAAGAAGACTCCTATTATTGTAATCTCAAAATAGGCGGTGAGTGTGATTAAAAGACTTTACTCAAAGTGACCGAAGTAGGTACACAAGTTCATAATGAAAATTCTGTGCCAAAATTCCTAGACTTGACCAATGAATATCAATCTCCATGACTTCATAGACAGGCAACTGACTAATTGCTCTGACCATTATGTTAGGCGTCACTCATAATTATGGTACAGAAATAGATAATTGAACCTACTTGGCCTCAGAAATTCTGCATTTCTTTGACGTTTTCAAATGGTCAAAGACAAAATTTGCAGGGATATATATACAGTAAAATTCCATGATTTTCCATGACTTCATCCACTTTTCTGAAACATTTCAAGGTCAAATTCCATGACTTTCCATGACCACTATGAACCATGAATTAGCCCTCACATGAGACAATGTGAGAGGCAACATATTCAAACACAAACAAAATACTTATTTTGTCATATTTCTTTTTTTTTATTTTGTTTATAGTGTTAAGGAGTCCATCACTTTTTCCTTGGGTTGGTTTTCTCCTTGATCTGTGATGCTATCCTGTCCAGATCCTTACGTCCTGCGGGTGTCAGACGGCGTCCTCCGTTAGCGTCTTTCTCTATCAGTTTGAGTCCTTCTAGAGATTGAAGGACTTTACGTGCTACGGTAGGGCTGCTCCTCTTGAAGTGGCTGGGAGCTGTGCCGTTCCTCTGACGTCCTAATAAGGAGAAAACCATATTAAACAACAGAAATTCAAAGAGAAATATGTCGAACAGCTTTATCATGTTCATGTTTTTTTATGGGAAATAGGCAAAAAATACCATGACTGACCTAAGCCATCTTAAAAATCTCACCTAATTTGGCATATGTATTTTTTTTTTATGATTATCAAAACTGTCAGACATGCTGCTTCTGAAATTGAGGGGTTTTTTTTTATTGAAGTTGGTGATTATCTTTTCATAACTATAGTATGCACATTTCTATCAGAGACACATCTAACATTAAGAATTGTAGAATTGTAACATTAATTCTTCATGTTCTTATAACATTGAGTTCTTACCTCCGTAAATCTTGGTCAGTGATCCAACACCAGCAGGAGATCTGATGTATAAATGACGGCAAACAGAAGCTGCAAGATAAAATGTAGATAATGAAAGTTTCCAGGAATTTTTCAAGTCCGTTTTTGGGTTCGATTATCGGACCCATTCCCAACGCCAAAATGGCCTGTATTTTCAAAATTTATGATAGAAAATTCCCAATTTGAACCTCTTAATTTTTTGTTAAAGTGTTCTTCGATAAAGAGCAAAATAATGACGACTGAAATACCTAGCAGAAATACGACATTAACGATCGATATGTAAACTGGCCATAAATCTTATATCCGGTATAGGTTTACGTTTTAGTCATCAAATTGAATCTCCAGTATTGGGAACCCCAGGACCATGTCGTCTCACAATGGCAAATCTGATACCGAAAAATTACAAAAGGGAGTTTCTCCTCTTCTTTGTAAAGAGGATAGATACATTCTTCAAAAAAAAATTTTGGATAGTGACTATAAAAGAAACAACAGAAAGTAGTTTATGTTCAATTAACACAATAGGGGCGACTTGGACAGTGGGAATATGTCCCATGTCAAACACTGACTTTAAACCTGAATCCTGATTGATCATGATCAAAAGTAGCCCCTCGGACTCTGAACAGATGCCTGTTCCAGATCCTAGAAGTTGATGTCATTTGAAGCACAATCTAAAGTATAGATGGCTTTACTACTACTTCCTTTCTTTTATTGAAGACACTTTGAATAAGAAGGAGTTATATCTCTGGGTAATAATTTATTCCATTAAGAATCAATTAAACTGTTGGAAATTCCCAATTTCATTGAAGCGCCGCGATTTTTCCCAATTTTAACGGACCCTGGACCCAAAGTAAAACACCCTGAAAAATCCCTGGTTTCCATTTTCCCCCTGCCCTTTTCTCCTTTTCCCTAATGGGTTCAGAACCAAGGACCCCACGCAACCCCCCCCTCCCCACCCCCTTCTCCTTTCATTTGAAACCCATTGCTCAATTCTGACTTCAGACTCACTTCTTTCAACCCAGGTGCACAATCTTTTCAGAACTTATAACAGGAAAAGGCCAGAGTAAGGTTTAATTTTCCTCGGACTTCATTGTAAGGACCCTCCATTACTATTGCAACTTTTTTTTAGCAGATCTTCATATCACTCTTTCATTTAAGGAATGTTTCTAAAATTCTTTTTCGTTATGGGAAATAACCTAAAAAAACCGATGCACAAACAGTATAATTGGCGTAGCATCGGCTTTTTGAGGTTATTTCCCATAACCAAAAAGGAATTTTAGAAACATTCCTTATAGTTTAATTTTAAGTTATACCAGCATAATAATATTATGCTCGTATAATACATTATGTGCATCTTATAATATCTTCGAAAATTGCGAAAATGCTCAATGCAATGTCCATGCATAGGGATTATCCTCGTTACTAATGACAACAAACGACAGCACAAGAATAGAGGCTGTTAGTTGAACGGCGCTGGTGCTTGTTTTCATACGTTTCAGCCCGAGTCATTTGATATACTTTAAACGATGAGAATAGAATGACTCTGGATGGGATGGCAAAGCATCTGACAATCAGGTAAATGTTTGATAGTGGTAGATTTTTATAAAATTGCAATCTTTCATCAGTGTGACCTATCATCGCACCGACGCGATATGTTTACCAACATATCTCGTGGCAAGTACTACATTTAATCGTTTACCTGTTGCTACATGTACAATCGATTATGTTTGTATATCTAAAGATGAAAATAATATAAATGACGTGTATCTTGTATTTAATCTTCGTTCTCGAGGTAAAATTCAGTGTATCAAGTTTACGGGATCCGCCATTTTGCCTAATTTTGGAAGTAGTTCCAGAAAAGGGGGCGTGTCCTAATATTTTTCAGGTTTTGGAAAATAACCTCAACTTTTAAGCCAATGAAAATCCTTGTTATATGCAAAATTAAATTATTTAGCTATATCATACTTTTTTTTATTTAATTTTGATAACAGGAAGAGGTTGGCATGGTTTATCCCCTCTTTCTTTACCCAATCGATCATATAGTATACTATGCCCACTTTCATTTAAGTCTAGTAATGTGTAAAAATGTCACTATTTTCTTACCTGCACGAACGTAGAACCAATCATCATCGTATGGTGCCAGCTCATTGTATATGGCCAGCTTTATAATGGGAGTCCATTCTGGAACCTTCATTTTGCCTTGCCTAAAGGGAAAGAAAAACAGAACTTTTAGCAAATCAGTAAACTTACTTAGTATCAAATGTATCCATAGGCGGGAAGATCGTCCGGGTATTTGTATGCGGTTCTAAAAAATCAAGGCTAATAACACTGGTTTTACACTCTTGTCGGAAAAATTCTTGGAAAAATAAAAATTCTCAAGGCATGATTACTATTCAGGGATTTTTTTTGCCCCTTTTTGGGGCCATTATTCGGCCCCATTCCCAATGAAAAATAGTATCTTTTTTTCCCAATTGTAGCTCTAAATTTTCCCAATTTCATTCAGATGGAATTGTCAGCAAAAATAGTGAAATTTACCGGTTCAAAAGTAGCATATTTACTAATTATTTGCCATATTGTTGTAAGCATAAGAAATTAAATCATATTTAAAAGAAAATTATATGATTAAACATTCCATTTTGAACTTTTGATTGTATAAAGTTATAAACTGTCATTTTACTTTTATATTTAGTACTTCCCAAAATATTCCCAAATGTCGATAATTTTCCCAATTGCACGGGCCCCGACCCCATTCCCAAATTACTGAAAAAAATCACTGCTATTATTACTTTAATCAATGGACAAAGGTTAAGCTAGATACTGACCAAGTTTGGTTGACCTGGGCCTCAGAATAAGAGAGAAACTCCTAAATGAAAACGGAATCTAGCGATTTATTTTTACTCGACATTAGCTGGTCCACTCTCTATGACTGGAGATATAAATTACTGCTTTCATTGAAAAATAGCAATCCAAGGAATGCTTGTGTCGCCTGCGAAGCGGTTTGATTATTATTCTAGAAAGTGGATCAAATTATTGGTATTTATTGGTATCAGTAGAAAAGTCTTGTCAAATGAAATTCATTTGAAATATCAGACCTCTTAATTACAAATTAAAAGTTATGGTCACTCTAAAATTTTCAGAAAAGAGTGTCAATCATCTAGGTCAAGGTCACTACGTAAAAATTATCACCTACAAATTAAAAGATATATGCAACCTTAGAAAAGAAGGTCAAATAGCTAGGTCAAGGCCAAAAGGTAAAAAATTATGGTATGTGTAGAATGCCATTGTTACAAGGAAAATACATGTGAAATATCAAAGCCCCATCACTTACCAATCAAAAGATATAGCCAATATTACTTTTCTTGAAAAGTAGATCAAATATCTAGATAAAGGTCAAAAGGTCAAATCTTATGGTATGTGTAGAAAGGTCTTGTCACAAAGAATACACATGTGAAATACCAAAGCCCTAGATTCACTTACCAATCAAAAGATATATCCATTCTTAATCTTTTTGAAAAGTAGGTCAAATATGTAGGTCAAGGTCAATAGGTAATAAAGCCTGTGTTTGTGAAACACGAATGCCCCCGGTGGCATCTTTGTTAGTATGAACACTATTTTCTGTTAAGTACATGTATGTGAGGTCACTGGGTTAAAAGGTCAAAGGTCAAGGTCACGAGGTCAAAAATTTTGGTATCAATGGAAAGGTCTTGTCACAAGGAATACACATATGAAATATGAAAGCCCTATCACTTACCATTCAAAAGTTATGCCCAATGTTAAAGTTTTTGAAAAGTAGGTCAAAGGTCAAGGTCAAGGTCACGAGGTCAACAATTTTGGTATCAATGGAAAGGTCTTGTCACAAGGAATACACATGTGAAATATGAAAGCCCTATCACTTCCCATTCAAAAGTTATGCCCAATGTTAAAGTTTTTGAAAAGTAGGTCAAAGGTCAAGGTCACGAAGTCAACAATTTTGGTATCAATGGAAAGGTCTTGTCACAAGGAATACACATGTGAAATATGAAAGCCCTATCACTTCCCATTCAAAAGTTATGCCCAATGTTAAAGTTTTTGAAAAGTAGGTCAAAGGTCAAGGTCAAGGTCACGAGGTCAAAAATTTTGGTATCAATGGAAAGGTCTTGTCACAAGGAATACACATGTGAAATATGAAAGCCCTATCTCTTCCCATTCAAAAGTTATGCCCAATGTTAAAGTTTTTGAAAAGTAGGTCAAAGGTCAAGGTCAAGGTCACGAGGTCAAAAATTTTGGTAACAATGGAAAGGTCTTGTCACAAGGAATACACATGTGAAATATGAAAGCCCTATCACTTCCCATTCAAAAGTTATGTCCAATGTTAAAGTTTTTCGGACAAACAGACAAACAGACAAACAGACGGACAGGCCAAAAACTATATGCCCCCGAATCTTTGATTCCGGGGGCATAAAAAACTATGGTATGTGTAGAAAGGTCTTGTCACAAGGAATACACATGTGAAATATCAAAGCTCTATCACTTACCAATCAAAAGATATAGCGAATCTTGTCTTTTTTTCAAAAGAAGGTCAAATATCTAGGTCAAGGTCACAAGGTCAAAATTATGGTATGTGTAGAAAGGTCTTGCCACAAGGATTGCACATGTGAAATATCAAAGTCCTAACACTTACCAATCAAAAGATATATCCATTCATAATTTTTTTGAAAAGTAGGTCAAATATGTAGGTCAAGGTCACTAGGTCAAAAATTATGGTATGTGTAGGAAGGTCTTCTCACAAGGAATACACATGTGAAATATCAAAGCCCTATCACTAACCAATCAAAAGTTATGGGCTGTGACACCCAAAGTGTGACAGACAGACGGACTGACGGACGGACGGACGGACAGACGGACAACGGACAAAGTGATCCCTAAGTGTCGCTATGCTTCGCAGGCGACACAAAAAGTGATGACAGGTGAACATTTTGATTACAGGTAAAAGGGAGTAACATCAACTGAATTAGAGTAAAAAACAATTACGTTTCGTTGATATATAAATCTAATATGCAATGCAGTTGACGGTAGCATTCTAGGAGAAGCCATTCTATTTTATCTTCAGCGTTAGAGAGTGGACCGGCTAATGTCGAGTAAAAAAGAGTCATGGGATTCTGTTTTCATTTTGGAGTTTCTCCCTTATTCTGAGGTCTAGGTCAACGAAACTTGGTCAGTATCTAGTTTAACCTTTACTCTGTCGATTAAAGTAATAATAGTAATCACACCCTGAGAATTTCTATTTTTCCAAGAATTTTTTCGACAAGAGTGTAAAACCAGTGTTATTAGCCTCGATTTTTTTTAGAGGCACATATGAATAATTGCCAGGCGATCTTTCGGCCTGTGAATGTATCTATAGGGGAGAAACCTCTGACAATCAACGAAAATGATTCTATTCCCCCTAGAAATTAAGCATTTGATATTTCTATCAAATATTTTATCTGGTTGCAAATTGAGAAATTGCTTTTTTGCATTTGGGAATAGGGGCTGCCCAGAACTGGCCCCAACTGCTGAATCTTTGATTGATATCAGAGACAGTATTAAAAACGTGCCAATGTTACCATGGTTATTGGTTAACATGTACTAACAGTATATACTTACTTCTTTAAGAAAGCAGCAAGGGCTTTGGTGAAATCATGTGCATCCACATCCTTCACAGAGATACCCATCTCTGAAATAGTAAAAAAGACAAAAGTAAGCTAAAATACATGATCAGATGCACAGCCAGAGTACTCTTTTAAGTGGAAGCATTTTTTCAGAAAGGGGATTTGAGAGCCAAAGCGAGACCCTCAATGGATTCAAGACGAAGCCCTGTGGAGTTCAGGGGGTGAAACCACTATAGGAAGCTATTAGATTATAAATACACTTTTCCAGGGCAGTTTTCTACAAAGAAAATGACCCTTTTTTCACTTTATAGTATATTTCCTTTTTTTTAAATGACAACGTGGAAGCACCTGCGTACTTGAGTAAACCTGGCTACACACCTGCAGTCTGTTTCACAAAAATACTGAGGAACAATTTCAGGAATTTTCATAACTTTTGATTGCTCAGTTCTACTGATTTATTTAAAATCGAGAAGACTTGTTTTTGAATTTATATTTAGTATGATAGGCATTATACAATCTAACAAGAAAACATTTTGAACCTTTTATTAAAGGAAGAAATTTACGAAAATTCGTAAAAATTTTCGTAAGAACTTTTGTGAAATTGACCCTTACGAACGCGGGAAAAAATAGAGAAATTCCATGACGTCACAATGCAATTTCGATGTTTGACCGAGGTTCGAAGCTTGTTTGTCCGAGGTAAACACATGGTTAAAGCATTGTGACGTCACAAAATTTTGCATTTTTTTCCCGCAATCGGAAGGGTCAAATGGGCACTGATTATATCATGTATGGGGAATATACTCAACAAAAATTATACCTAAATTTATATATATTTATTGAATACTAAAAACAAGGAAATTCTTTTATAAGGTAATTTTTTAGTATTTCGCAAATCAAGAGACTTGGGGAAAATCCCCCCCCCCCCAGGGGTCTAGAATTTTTTTTCAAAATGTACTTGCCACGGGCAACTTGAGGCTAAAAATTTACTTGCCCGACTCAAAAATCACTTGCCCAAGGATGGGTCTTATACTGAAACTTGTTGAAATGTTGGAATGTTTAGTAAATCGAGTGATTGATTCTTCAGAATATTGAAATTAAAACCTCTCTATAGAATAAGATAAGAAAGAAATCTTAATGAGGAGGAAAAAACCTTAAACAAAATCTACTTGCCCACCGGCAAGTGAACACCTGCTTTGTACCTTCCCGACCTAACTTTTCACTTGCCCCAGGCAATGGGAAATGGGAATTCTAGACCCCTGCCCCCCTTCCACACAAAAATAACCCGCATTCTTACAAAGACAGAGATGTGTATATGGCGAATAATTGTACTCCTAAATGCAGTGTAATATCATTATGTTATTACTATACTACTATAGAGAAACAGTAATGTGACGATAGTAGGTGACCGCCGAAACTCCTAAAAATCTGATAATCAATAGTCGGTTTTCACCAGTCAGGGGTCCAACTTATATGAGTAATAACTTCTTAAAGTTAATCTAATTAAGTTGCATCAATAATAACTTATACAAGTTATGTTCATGAAAGAGTAGATTTTCCTCAGAATTTCTCCAGTAACTTAAACAAGTTATAACAGTGTTTTTTGATTTAAACATGTTTTATATTCAAAGCATTTACAGTTGATATTCACATTCAGAAGATGCATTTAGGTCTTTACCATGTTTCTGACCTAATTTTCTTTGGAGTTAGCTTGTCTGTTGCTGGTAAATAGAACTTAATGACATAAAATTAAATGTTCCCAAGAGAACCCTAATTTTGATAGCTTTGCAACCTATCCACAAAGCATGCACTGGATAGTGAGATATACCAGGAGGTTGTCCAATTTAATATCTATTAAGTAACAAATGCTCAGTTCATAAGAAAAATGCTCAGAGGAGATATCAAGGTTCAAAATTTGCTGTTATAACTTGTTTAAGTTATAAATACTAAAACCAATTACTTGGGCAAGTTATAACTTTTTTTTAAGTTGGACCAAGGCTGTTCACTATCAATAGTTGCTACATCAGAAAGGAAAGCCAAAAAGAAGATGTATTGGATTGATTTGTTGTGAAAATGGTAAAAGAGAATTCAGCTGAAAGCAATGAGATTGGAATAAAAATTTGAGGGTTGCACATAAGGATTGTCCAATTGCTTGTGCCTTATCAAAAATCTGTCGGGCAAGTCATTTCTGAATTAAGATAGCCTGAGGGGCAAGTTGTTTTTTCCAGTCAGTCTTTTCGTTTGTATTAGTGCTGTATATTGATATTGGAATATTGAAGAGTATCGATACTTTTAAATTTTCAATACGTATTGAATACATAAATGCTGAGAATCGATACTTTCAATAAATCTGATAAGAAAATTAATCCTAAACTTTTAATTCGTTTTTGGCCTTATTTTCATGTATTTTTTCTTAATCTTATCTGATCACATCAACGTTCAGATATACGAGTTCAAATAAAGTTATTTATATCGATAAATCAGGTTGCTAATGTGACGTCACGTCCAAGTTTTGAACTTTGGAAGAATTTGCCAACGTTAGAATACTTTTAACACTGTAATTTTCTGTGTTTGCGATGTTCGTGCAAAAATAGGGTGTCTAATATTTATAGAAATGTAAATAAATATTAGAAATGACTGTCTTAGATTTGGTGTTCATGGACGTACAATTTGCGATTCACAGAATTTGCATGTGACCACTCACCAACCGGAATTCTTTAACACTTTCCATACCTGCTATTTTCATCTTTTTACTCCTTTTTTGCTTTTGAAATAATGGAAAACATCAATTTGTTGTTTATTTTAGTTCTGAATTATAAAGTTTTCATTGATTAAAACATAAAAAATCCATTTATTGATTTATAATTATGATTTATTTGAAAAAATGTAAAGATGCGTATTGTATTGAAAATATTGAGTATTGAAGCAAAATGTATTGTATTGTAATTGTATTGTATTGTATTGAAAAATAGTTTATATCCGTGGCATTTTGTTGTTTTTGAATAGACCATTTTCCGATTTTGTAAGGAATCTCAAAATGTGCGAGTCGACATCTTTTGGCGTTGTCACTGTTGAAAGACACAATCTCTTAGAGACGTAACAATAAAATAGTGCGCCAAAGTAGCTTTGCAGACATTTTTCGTCATTTTGTCAGCCATTATGAATATCGGCAAGTGGTCTAAAAGTTGAGGTCATGTGAATGAAAATTAAAATCACCTGTATTCACTGCTAAAAATTTCATATTATCTATTTTTAGCAATTACTCCTATTTTTCATGTTCTTCACTGTAATTGCTAAAAATAGAAAATACGAAACTGACTATAGATTTAGTTATTTCTGGTGCTCGAATGTGACTGGTCCGATGTCACTCTAACCATGCAAATTTGACACAAGGATGGTGGAACAAACAGTTTCAAATGACGATAACGTCCGTTCTATAGCATGTCACAAGAAATGGAACATGAGGAAAGAAGTTGTTGGTCAATAAAATGTCCAATTTAAGGTACATGTAGGCAGATTGATTTCAACAATTTATGTCTAAACATCCAGGGTAAACTTGACTGAAAATCGGTCCATCTCAGACAGAAAATATGCAGAAATCGGCTGCAACGAAGAAAGAAACCATGCAAATTTGACACAAGGATGGTGGAACAAACAGTTTCAAATGACGATAACGTTCGTTCTATAGCATGTCACAAGAAATGGAACATGAGGAAAGAAGTTGTTGGTCAATAAAATGTCCAATTTAAGGTACATGTAGGCAGATTGATTTCTAAACATCCAGGGTAAACTTGACTGAAAATCGGTCCATCTCAGACAGAAAATATGCAGAAATCGGCTGCAACGAAGAAAGAAAGAATAAGCTTAAAATGCATCAAAGATGCAAAGTGCCGAGTTGCAAAACTTGAATGGTCTGGACAGATGGGAAGCATCACAGACACGTTTCAGGTTGATACACATTCATATATAATTCAGAAACCAAATCAATTACCCAAGTCCTATGAATTTGACCTTTGCTCTTTTGATCCCAAAATCAATAGGGGTCATCCTTGATTCATGGAACATTTCTGACAATTTTCATGATTAAAGGTGCAATACATACCCAAATATAGTCCCGAAACTATTTTCAATTATCAGAATCCTATGACCTTGACCTTTGGATGCAAAAATCACAAGGGGTCATACTTGATTTATGGGAAACATTTCCGGAACATTTCATGATCATAGATGCAATACAGGCTCAAATATTATCTGGAAACCATTTTCAATCATCAGTGATAGGGATCATCCTTGATTCATGGAAAGCATTTCTGGCAAGTTTCATGATTATAGGTGCTACGCAGGCTCTAATATGGTCTGGAAACCATTTTCAATCATCATAGTTCAGTGACCTTGACCTTTGGACCCATAAATCAATAGGGGTCATCCTTGATTCATTAGAAATATTTCTGGAAAGTTTCATGATCATAGGTGCAATACAGGCTCTAATGTGGTCCAGAAACCATTTTCAATCATCTGAGTCCTATGGCCTTGACATTTGACCTTTTGACCTCAAAATCAATAGGGGTCATCATTGATTCATAAGAAACATTTCTGGCAAGTTTCATGATCATAGGTGCAATACACCTTTTATATTATCCGGAAACAATTTTCAATTTTCAATTACCTAAGTCCTGTGACCTTGATCTTTGACCCTTTGACCCCTAAATCAAAAGTGGTCATTTTCTATTCACTGGAAACATTTCTGGCAAGTTACATGATTATAGGTGCAATACAGGCTCAAATTCAGTCGGGAAACCATTTTTAATCATCTTAGTCCTGTGACCTTGACCTTTGACCTTTTAACCCCAAAATTGATAGTGGTCATCCTTGATCCATGGGAAACATTTCTGGCAAGCTTCATGATTATAATTGCAATACAGGCTGAAATATGGTCCGGAAACCACTTTCAATCATCGGAGTCCTGTGACCTTGACCTTTGACCTTTTGACCCCAAAATCAATAGGGGTCATTCTTGGTTCATGGGAATCATTATTGGCAAGTTTCATGACTTTAGGTGCAATACAGGCTAAAATATGGCCAGGAAACCATTTTCAATCATCAGAGTCCTGTGACCTTGACCTTTGACCTTTTGACCCCAAAATCAAAAGTGGTCATTTTCTATTCACAGGAAACATTTCTGGCAAGTTTCATGATTATAGGTGCAATACAGGCTGAAATATGGTCCGAAAACCAATTTCAATCAACAGAGTCCTGTGACCTTGACCTTTGACGTTTTGACCCCAAAATCAATAGGCCTCATCCTTGATTCAAGGGAAACATTTCTGGCAAGTTTCATGATTATAGGTGCAATACAGGCTGAAATATGGTCCGGAAACCATTTTCAATCATCTAAGTCCTGTGACCTTGACCTTTGACCTTTTGACCCCAAAATCAATAGGCCTCATCCTTGATTCAAGGGAAACATTTCTGGCAAGTTTCATGATTATAGGTGCAATACAGGCTGAAATATGGTCCGGAAACCATTTTCAATCATCTGAGTCCTGTGACCTTGACCTTTGACCTTTTGACCCCAAAATCAATAGGGCTCATCCTTGATTCAAGGGAAACATTTCTGGCAAGTTTCATGATTATAGGTGCAATACAGGCTGAAATATGGTCCGGAAACCATTTTCAATCATCTGAGTCCTGTGACCTTGACCTTTGACCTTTTGACCCCAAAATCAATAGGGCTCATCCTTGACTAATGGTGAGTAAGTGTATGAAGTTTCATTGTTATAGCCTCTTTCGTAGTTGACTTATAGTCCGGAAACCAATTGTTGACGCCCTCCCGTCTCACATCAAATTAAGAGCCGAGTTTTGCAACTCGGCTAATAACCGAATAGTTAAATAGCCTCTTCATTGCACTGAATCTATGCAGGAATCAGCAGCAATGAAAACAGACCTTTAAGATCATTAAATATGGAAAATTTGACCACTTTTCCTCCTAAATCCATCAAAAAATGTCTTCCAAATACGATCGAATGAAATGTACAACAATTGGGAACAAAATAAGCAGGAGCGATGAGGATTTCTCTGCTAATGTGTATTTCGCACTAAAAAGCTTCTATTAAAGCCATTACATACAAAATATGACCGTATTTTGAGTTCCGGATTTCATTATTTACCGATTAGAGGAAATAGAACTTTTGAAATGTACTTCTGATATAAAATGTAGATGTATTTGATCTCTTTTAGTAAATATTTATCCATTTCAGGCAAAATATTCTAAAATTTCTACGTTTATGGTCGATATTATCAGTTTTATAACCCGAGTACCCCCTACCTCTTTGGACCTTCATTTTAGAATCTTTGGAGTATTTCATCGAAATGTAAAACATACAAAAAGTCTTCAAATACATTATATTTCAATGATGATTATCTTTTGTCTGCATATGTACCGTCATGTGGAAGAAATACCGCACGAGATTTAGTAGACTAAATAATCCAGTCTCTCCACTGCCGCTAAAAGAGACTGAACCCCACTATAGTTGTTACAGAACGAAGTCGGACCAAACTGTTGCCCAACGATTTACCCATTTTGAAGGTCTGAAATATTGATTTTCTTGTTGACGGGACTAAAGAAAACATTTATCTAACTATCCCTACTAGGGCTGAGCGGTTTTATCGCGGTACCGGTATATGGCGATATGAGGCTTCGCAATACGTACCACGGTATTCGTTTTCGAAAACCGGTTTTTGGCGATATTTTTTTATCTTCATATTTTTAAAGTTGTTTCTTTGAAAATTATGAGAAAACGCGAATTCCTTCTCAAAATAGAATGTACAACAATAGGGTAATTCAAATTACCAAAGATGGATATAATTCTTATCTCCACGTGTCATAATATGCATTCAAGATACATGTATGACCTCTAAGTTAGAACGTCATGATTTACATCTTGCGCATTCCACCTCTTATTTTTAATATTTCGTCTGATACAGCGATGATAAAATTTACAATTTTCTGACTAGCCTCTTTTAAACACGACTTATTAAAAAAAGAATTTTCAGTACTTTGCTTCACATCCTAATACTATAGATACCAAGCAATTTGTTCGACCTTTAATAGTATGTCAACACACTGCACATGTCAAGGAGACAAGTAAATCTTTCAACCGGATATTCATGCATGTATGATTGACTTCGAATGTTATAGCAGAACTGTCAAATTTGTCTGCACGTCATCATTGGCCATGTCCATCTGGCATTATCGTGGGGGTTTTTTTGTACAAAATTTTGAAAAATTGAGGTTGGAAAATGAAAATCATAAGGAATCTCGATGTTGTAAAATATTACTGTTCAATATATTGCGGTATTTTTCCAAATATCGCAATTTATCATATACTCTAATTTACATAACCGTTTATACGCTTTCCCATCGGCCAAAACGCGGTCATGTGCAATGCGATTAATCGTCGTATTGAACTACTTCCGGTCATATTGACGCGTTTCCTGTTTTGTGTATTAGAAGAAAATTGTAGTCTGCAGCAAACTGAGTGTTGCCGACATAACTGACCGTGATATTTTGCAGCACTTTTAGATAAAAAGAAAATAAAAGATGAAGGGTCAAACATCATACAAAATCTTTATCTGAGAAAAAGTGAAAGTGAGCAGTGCTACAGTAGCAAAACGGAAGTTACCATTTTCTCTTCAAATTTTCATGTATATGATAAAACAGTTATAGCACAGATGATTCGGTCGATATGATGATTTATGGAGTGATAAAACCAATATCAACCTCGGCCTTCGGCCTCGGTCGATATTGGTTTTATCACTCCATAAATTATCATATCGACCTCATCACTGTGCAATAATTGTATAATATCGCAATACAAATTTGACCCGCAATACTCAGCCCTAATCCCTACCCACCCAGTGATTCAGACTCTTTTCAGAAATAATAGGACACTTGGCCTAGAGCATAAAAAAATTATAGGCCATTTTGTCCTAAACATGGAAAAAGTATAGGCCGTTGAGCAGCATAGCTGCGAGCTTGCTAGGGGCTAAATTTAAAGCAAAATGGTGCAATCTGAGTCCATCTGGAGATGAAAATTGAAGTCTACAAACTTGAAAATAATGGGTGTGTAACCGAGACCTTCTTATTGTTTTCCTGTAGAAGTGGGACTATTAGTGCTGTTTTGATGGTTGTTAGACTTGATGTGGTCTTTCATGGAGCAGTTTTAAAGTTTCTATTACCTTGTGTAAAGGTTTTGTTTCTATTTGCATCAACATGATCAAGGCATATTTTACAGAGCAATTGCATCTGCAGTTTCATCATACCGTAACCAAGGGTATAGTGTTAACAATTTATGTTGGAATTTTCTATCAACAGTACGTTTAGGTTGTTCAGTTTGAACTTTGGGGGTGTCAGGAGTGTCGCTTGGGGGACCGCCGCAAGAGGGCCGCTGCTTTGAAATTAATTGATCAAAGTAAACAAAGTTTGCTGGCCCTCGCCTAGACGAAGCTTTTATTTGACTCGGTTATTAACATGCTTCAGCAAGCATTCGCCCAGTCACCATTACATGAAGCGCTTGTACAGTGATTTTTTTACCTTTTTTAAAAGCCACCTGTACCTTTTCATTTGGGAAAATATGCGATATTTTGAACAAATTGGGAAAATCTAGAAACAAAATTTCTTTGAAGAAACGCTCAAATTATTGGTTCAAAACAGCAATTTCCTGTTCACAAATGCCTTATTAGTATTACTACCAGGAAAGTGAAAGAGTTTACAAAAACAAAGGTATACCCCTTTTCGCCGATTGAAGCTTTGAACTATCAGTTATAATATGGATACTTTCATGTATTTGTTCATAGCGCTCTCCTCAGTGTGAACAATTCGATTTTTAAAACATAAAACATTTTCCTTTCGAAATTTTTGAGAGCATTGAGTTGTAAGCATGTAGTATGGATAATAATTGACGAACGTTTCGGTCTACGGATGCAAGATATTTAACGAATGTGTGTCAGACGTTTTGAATTCTGCGAGCGGGATCGCGCATTCAGCAGTTTCTTGTGGATATTTCAATAGACTCAGTATAACAATGAATTCTTGATGTTGTTCGAATAATTTCTAGTACATTGTTTACATACAGAAAATAGACAAAAGGTAAAACAAGAGCCCCAGGGGGCACAACGCTCACCTGATACCCATGCACGCTCTAATTGACATACTGACATTGAATACTGATAGTGCAAGTACCAGGATTTTAGCCCACAACCTTTCTAAAAAGATTTTTGCCAGATGCAGAGAAGTGTTTTTTTCAGACAACCTTTAAAAGTACAAAAAAGAAATAAATAGTCACATTTCAAAACAATAACTTTTTTACTGATTTGAAAAAAACGGATAAAGTGGTCCAACGTCATATGCCCAGCTAGTATAGTTCAATTATGCAACATCAAAAATAAAATCATATTGTAACATTCCACATTAATGTGCAGCAGAAAAAGAATAAAACAATGAAATGATTTCACAAATTAACTTTATTTAAAATTGAACACAAAACCTTTCATTATTGATAGCTAGCATGCCAGAAATTATAAAGCCTGTGTTTGTGAAACGAGAATGCCCCCGGCGGCATCTTTGTTAGTATAAACGCCATTTTCTGTTAAGTATAAGAGAGGTCAGGGTCAGCGTAATATTGGTATCAATGGAAAGATCTTGTCACAAGGAATACACATGTACAATATGAAAGCCCTATCACTTAACCATTCAAAAGTTATGCCCAATGTTAAAGTTTTTGAGAAGTACGTGAAAGGTCAAGGTTATGGTCATGAGGTCAAAAATTTTGGTAAATACACATGTGAAATATGAAACCTCTATCACCAGCTTCCATTCAAAAGTTATGCCCAATGTTAAAGTTTTTCGGAAAACAGACAGACAAACAGACAGACGGACAGGCCAAAAACTATATGCTCCCGAATCTTTTATTCCAGGGGCATAAAAAACAAAGATTTTTCGGTTTTGCCTTTATTCACTGAAATCTATGAATTATGCTTTTGAATAGTATTGACTTCATCTCAAATACATGAAATGTACAGTTAAAATCGTTTTGATCCAATATTCATCAATTCAAGTGAGTTGTGCAGAAATTGTGCCAGTTTGTTTTCCAAAAAAGCAGTGTATGTTGTATCAAACCTCATGACCCAGTGAAGCCACTTGAACAAATAATTTTCAGTAAATATGCTGAAATGCGACGCTTCTTGCCTATGCATATTTCAACAGGCGAGAAGGAGCGTCGCATTTCAGCATACGCTGTTCAACAACTCAAGTGGTTTCTCTAGGTTTCGCAGTTTGAAACAAATTAAAAGGCCCATGAAATTGTTAAGCTTGTCCAACTAGCAGACCTACAACATCGTTATTTACTGTTAACTCATTGTTTTACCTCATCATAGGTCTGTTACACGGACAAGTTGTTAGCGGAGAGAGTTCATGAAATGTATCGGTTGCATTGGATTTGCCGACAAGAAGTTATTTGGTCCGATAAAAACTCATCATGTATCTATTATTTGAACAGATAAAAATTCCCAAATGTCTTAACAGTGTCAGGATCCTGTCGTTTTATGAGAGAAAATGTTTTATTATTCACAACCTCAGGCCTCTGTGTTCCTCTTAAAAATATTATACATATAAGATGACGAACACAGTGGCTTAAGGTTGTGAATAATAATTTATTTTCTCTATTAAAACAACAGCTTCTGTGGTCCAACATTTCATTGGAAGATTTCAGGAACTCTGAACGGAATTATTTATTTTCAAGAATTTCAGATATTAAATGTCCTATGCATTCTCAAAATCCAGAGGAAGAGATTACTCATTAGAAGTTTCTTCAACTTTCAAGAAATCAGTCCATAAATTACTTTATCTAAGAGAGTCTAAGACAGAGGAAATTCGAGCAAACTTTATACATGATAACAAGTATATGCAAGTGTTCCAAGTACATGAATGATAACCATTATGAAAGTGTTCCAAGTATAAAAATCTATTCCGTTTGTGCACTGTATCTCCTGAAATGTATCGCAGTACTACTTTGCGGTTTGTATTGCAATGAAGCGCCTAGCGGAATACGATGCGCCTTGGGGACGAAGATGAATTAATGTGGGGCGCATAGCTCAGTCAGTTGAGCGCCGGATTTTCAATCTGAAGATCCTAGGTTCGAATCCCGTTGAGGACGGACTTTCTCAGAGGTGATTTATCATCTCGCCCCCACCTGTTCTCTGACTCAGAGGGAACTAAAACGGTCTGAGTGGCCCCTCGGCAGCTGCGGCTGAGGAGATTGCCTCGTGTGATGGCACGTTAAAAGCCGTTGGAAATACGGACCACCCACTGTAGTACATAAATCACACCTTCCCCGAATACACCGCATACACTTGCATACATAGTGGAAGGTACCTTGTATAGAGCATGGTGAACGAGTGGTGAGTTGTGAGTGTTAAGGAGTAGTGGGAGGAATTTGAAATATTGTCTTGATATATAATGTCAAAGTTTAATAATATGTGATCCCCTCCGGGGAGTGCTCCGATAAGCGGAGGGTGATACCAAGGAAGAAGAAGAAGAAGAAATATCTAGGTCATTGTCCTGTCAAATAGTTCCGATTATTTTCTTATTATTTTCAACAATTAGTGGAAAATACACACAATGTTTATCTTGAATTGTCTTCCCGTGATTGTTTACTAGATAGATGAAATAAAATTTTGAATATAGTTTAAAGTGTGTGAGACATCTACATGTGTGGAAGAATACGTGTGAAAAATGGGTCCTCAGATCATAAAATTCGAATAATTCCGGTCCGGAACCAGGTGCATGGCTTTGAAAAAATATTAAAAAAGTTATGTACTTTTAATCTTTACGGCATTTTTTTTTTTTTGTGATTCAAATAAAATTTCTTCATTCAAAAGTAGTATCAATGTGTTTAACCCGGTGCGATTTGAGAATTTTTCTCCTATTTTTGGTAAGAAAACAGTACATTATACCTATGTACAATCTTAAAAAATATTCCTTAAAAATCCAAAAGTGGATATCTTGACAAAATTCTTTCACTTGAAGGGTACCATACATGAGTACCTCATACCTACAAAATGTCATGACAATCTGAAGAGTGGTTATAGAAAAGAAGCAGAAAATGTATGAAAATCACCCCCCCCCCTTCCTTTTTACATAAGAAAAAAAAATTATAAAAAATTAAAAAAATAAAATTTAAGCATAAAATACATATCAAAGCATTAAGTAAGTTATATATGATAAATATGCAGTAAATTAGTGTGTAAAATCATACACTTATTGAGTTATTTAAAGAAATAGTGCAAAAATTTGCATTTCTGACTAAGTCCGAAGAGACGTCAAAAAAGCGTCAAAAATTTGACTTCGGAGTGGAACCAAAAATAACAACACTTCTTAAGACATCTCTGTAGATCATCCTGATGCTTTCGGTTTGTCGATACGTGCTTCCGTTCTGAAGAAGAAGTTTGTCAAGGGAGGGTACCCCCCGTGACCTACTTTTGCCTGTGGTGGCGCCACCTGTTGAGGGATCCGGACGACAAACAACAACACTTGTAGGGGATCATTAGTACTTTATACCTACCAAGTTTCATCAAAATCCCTTAAGCCATTCTTGAGAAGAAGTTGAAAATGTGAAAAGTTTACCACAGACAGACGACGGACGACAGACGACACACGACGGACGCCGGACGGATCGCTATGACAATAGCTCACCTGAGCCTTTGGCTCAGGTGAGCTAAAAAAGGGTGATAAAAAGGTAGAAAAGTATAAGAACTTGAGTATCACTACCGTGACCAGCATTTGATTGTTCGTGGCACGCGGAGGCGGGTGGTCAATAACTATACAATTTTCATATTAATTAAAAATCTTATTTACAGGTGTGAAAAGTCGAGATCTGATTGTCCTATAGTACTCAATCAGATTATCTACTCACTGTAGTTACGGAACTATTTATCGCGTACCTTGTATAGTATACGTGACAGCTTTTTACAGGATAACATAGTTTCCTTTAGTACACGTTCAGTTTTCATACTTAAAGACACTGAGATACAACATTATTTTACGGAAAGTAGGCGACGATTTTACCTAAAGTAGGAGGCGAGAAATCGCCGGTCGCCGGCTCTTAATGAGAACCTTGCCGGGGATTAATTCAATTCAATTCAATCTTGAAAACAATTTTGGTCTCTGTGTATTGGGAAAATATGGGCCGATTTTTGGGAAAATAAAGCTAATTTTTACGAGGGGAAGCCACCGATATTCGGCGGTAAATCCGGCCAAAAAAAATCACTGTTGTACGACGGACTCCGTTTCATGTTTATCGAGATACCGAGTCAACTCGACCTTAAATTGTTTCCGCTCATGGAAAAATATTATCGACCAATACATGTATGTCAGATGAACGGGAAAGGAATAGGCCATTTCGGCAGATGCAGAACACATTAATCGGCAATTCAGAGTTTTTATCGGCAAATGGCCGATGCCAATCTGAATTTCTGCCACCTCACATTTTTTCTCGCTTCGTTATTGCATTTTTTTGCCAATATTTAACTCCCTAGCAAACTAATCAGGCAAAGTGAAAGTTCAGAGAACCGACCAATCAGAACGAAGGATAAAGAAAGTTGATCACGTGATATTTTATATCATTTGTTCTGATTGGTCATCAGACTTCATTCTATAACAAGCGTGGTGGGATTCAGTCTCTTTAAGCGGCAGCGGAGAGACTGGATTAATTACTCTAGAGAGGTAGGTTGGGGAAAACTTCAGATCGAGCTATAATAGTTCGATCAGGCTATAATAGCTCCATGTAGCTATCATAAAACTATTTTTTCTTAAGAAAAAAAATAAAAATTGATGATAATTAAATTTTGTTTACAAGTCGCACTAGTACTGATAAAATACTACAACTTTTGTATAGAAACCCCTATTGAAATACCAACAGATACGGAGATAAGGAACCTCAAATTTTTCGTTTTTTCAAAATCTTGTTGCTCATCATCGGTCCATATTTGAATATATGTGCCTTGTTAAAATTATTGATATATTATATATCGAGTACAAATTGAATCAGTGAATATTTTTCGAAAATTTTGATTTTAGTTAAATTTTGTATTGAAAAATGTTACTAGGCAATAGCTTGTTCTAGCTATTATAGCCTGATCAAGCTATAATAGCTCGATTTGAAGTTTTCCCCAACCTGAGAGGTAGGGCTTAAAACGGCCCTTACCTTATTAGCTCCTTAACATAGCTAGAAATCTCCCCATCTAACATTATTTACTTTCATTGTGAGCATAGCATTTGTCGTACAGACATGTATCATACACCGTTAGTCATGAGAGTTCGAGATCTATCCCCCTATATAAATTTGAAACGGAAAATATGCCGACGAAGTAACTTCAATTTTCCGATTTCTGAAGAGAGTTGTGCGGACAGTAACTTGTATATACGAATATTCTTTCTTCCGTGATGTCTGGGGTACGAGATGTCCGTAATTCGTCATTGAATATAGTATCATGAAATCATGAAAGACGAATTTCCTCTGACTGTGTTACGACTTCATTGTGATTGTAAGAGAACTTTCACTCGAATTCGTCTATTTATTTATTTATTTACAGTATCCTCTAACACTCCATGATAAGTCTTTGTCAAAATGATCTTCATGACAAGAGAGAGGGGAGCATTCTATCGAAAAATATTTCTTTATTTTTTTCACGTGCTTACTTCTGAAATGGTATCGAAAAAGAGGCCGAGATTGAGAAGAGCTAGTTGAACATTCTGTCAACCGCGCTTCGTACTTGAAACAGAATAGACTATTCGTAGTGCAATTTGTTCAAACTTTGATCGCACATCTCCTTCAGTTTTGATAATAATTGAGTTAGTTCTGAAATACCTATAGAAGTACATGTAGAAAATTAATCAAGATATTATAATCAAGAGTGTGTGTGGACCCCCGCCCATGGTCTCATTCTAGAACATGCATTGCATGCACTGTGAGCTCGCTTGAAACAACTGAGCGCATAGCCATCCCCCCCCCCCCCCGCCATCGAAATTTGCAAATAATCTGGTCATTTTCCCGTTTAGAATCAGGCGCGGATCAAGAGTGGGAGGGTTTTGTGTCGACTCAAAGGGTCGATTCGAGGCACGAAGTGCAGGGGCGTAGCCAGGGTGTGGCCCAGATTTTCAACTCTCCGCGGGTACATTTTATGGGGGATGACTTGCGATACCCGAAGGATCAAGCGGGGACAGTATGGAAATGTAACCCCTCCAATTGAATTGGGTTCGGGCGCTTCCCCGAGAAAAAATTGAAAAAATGAGGCGAGTTGCTTACTTCTGGGATGTATTTGAGCTGAAAAGCACTGATATATGATTCGGTGTCAGCAGAAGAATTTAACCGAATCTAGGATGAAGAAAACATGAAATTCCCTATGTACTTATATAAAGTTCTTTATTTCCAATCGACCGCTCGCACTTTGTTGGCGATCGTTGTTAATGTATTGAGTTCGAATGAAACATGAGAAAAATTTGAAAAATGCATTCAAATCGGAGGTTTCTGGAGTGTCTTTGAGCTATTTCTGAACAGTAGTTTGCATTAAATACCATTCCATATGTCCCCTCCTCTCCCTTCTTTTTGACCGCTTAACTGAGGGAGGCAATCTATCAACTTGTTTTTGTGAAAACGATGTGGACGTTTTGGCGTACAAACATACGCCTGGCTGCGCCCCTGCCTTGCTGATACATGTACTTAGAATATTTCATATTTATAATTTGTAGGTGTGGAGTAAAAAAAATCTAGTATCATTGGGTTTTTTTAAGTAAGTAAGGGTAAGTAAGTGAGTGATTCACTCTTTCCGCCGTCTCGGGTTAATAGAAGATATAGTTTTTTGAATCAGTGCTAAAATGTTTTTGATTTTTAAAATTTCGGTGAGACTAGTATGCTGGCTCGAAAAAAATTGTCTAACTCTAGGGTGCATCTAGAACTTCAACCAACAAGAACGGCACAAGCACCAACAGGAGGGGGTGTATGAGAGGCCCCCGGAACATATTTGATCTGTATTCCAATGTTAAATATTTGCCCATTCTCTCGATTATTTTTAAGTATTTCTTAAACAAAATTATTAGCTATATAGGTGACAAAAAAAAAAAACCTTTATTAAGTTTAATTTGATTTGCATGTTTTGCAAATTATTCGGAAGTCTTTGTTAAGTTCCAGTAAAATTTAGAAATTGTGATAAAAAATACACTAACTACTTGGAATGAGGAACATTTTTCGATCATAACATAAACAGAAAACCCCCTATGCGACGTACATTACAAAAACTTCGCAATTGTAAATACTCCAATATTGATACGGTATCGAATTGATATACGATCAGAAAATTTTTGTAGATTTTGATTAAAAATTGTGAATTCTGGTGGAAATTAAGTAATTTTTACTACGTTTGCAGGGGTTTTTTTTTTAGTGCTAATATATGACCCAAAGGGAAAAAAAAACGGAAACCGGGAGGATTTTCCCGAAACCCCCCCCCCCCCGCACCCCCCCGCACCCCTTAAATCCGCCCTTGAGGCTCAAAGGTATACCGACTGAATAATTTCCTCCCTTGACTGCCTCTACAAGAGGTACGTATCTAGCTTTAACCAGTCGGTCGGTCGGTCGGTCGGTTGGTACTCGGTAGTTTTCAAATATACATTTATATTCACACAAAAATCCCGGAAAGCCAAACTCTAACTATTTAAAGAGTAGGGGGTATCCATTTTGAAAAGACGCTAATATTGATAAGCTCCTGTATCGAAACTCGTTTACTTCTATAATTTATACTTCTATATAAATTGTTTCTAAATTTTTCAATGAAATATGATACCTTTTACCATGCATTGTTATTTCTATTTTAAGAAGTTAGCTTAAATATTTACGATTTTAAGGTCAACAACCAATTGTATGATTTGACTTTTTGTGGATACAATTCTTCAGAAGTACCATGTGTAAAGACAAACCAAGATTTAGTATATCGTTACACCCAAACGCTACGCTATCAAATCTGAATGAACATTGTTCAAAAACGATCCTAGTCCATTATTTTGAATAAAACAATATATTGTGCAATTAAACAAGAAAAAAATAGAATTTGGGGAATCCCATAAGGGGAAGGGGGATTTTTTTTTTTTTTTTTTTTTTTTTTTTTTGAGATCCGCGCTCAAATACTGATATGTACATGTATACTGTACACGTATCCCTAATTCAAGATTTATACATGCATATTCATCAACCCTAGTATATACATATGGATGATATTTTACAACGTTTTATAATATCATGTTCATAAATAAATTTAATCCGTTTCAGAGAAAGAGGCGTTTGCTACAAACTTACAAAAAACTAAGGAATCTGATGCAAAATTGCCCATATTACATCATTGGCCACACTAAAAGATTCTTACCAAGGCTAAGAGGTCCTCTCAGTGAATGACCTGCAAAATTTCATATTGAAAAAATGGCTTTCTTTAAAATAGCAAAATACAACTGATCAGTCTTCCATATATTCAAAAAAAAGGAAAAAAAAAAAACAAGAGGCCCAAATGGGAGAATAGTTTTTCATATATTCAAAAAAAAAGAGTCCCAAATGGGGAAATATATTTAATGATGTAAGTGATCGCTTATAATTGTTTCAATCTTCTAAATCTCATAAAGGCCAAGCTGAATTTGCTGAGAAAGTCAGCCGATCAGAGTCAAGCCATCACTTACAACTTTTAGTAAAACTGGCTCCAGCTTCTTCGAGATTTTGCCACATTACACTTTATTTCCTCATGGTCTCCAAGGATGGGAAATCACAAACTTGCAAGAATTAATGGAACTCGAGTTTTTATTTGTGACTTTGCGTGGTCGTCTTAAAAAGGACAATGGGAAGACTATCATACACGACCAAAAAAAAAAACAAAAAAACAAAAAAAACAAAACAAATAACAAAAAACAAAAAAAAAAAACCCCAGCTTGCACTGATGATTTTTTTTTTTTCAAAATTATATTAATCATTTTCAAAGAATACATTTTGTATATCTACATAATTTATATTATTTTTTTAATGATCAAGGACGTAAGACCTAATTCTTTTTGTATTATAAACGTACGTATAGATTGTATTATTTGTTCCAGAGGGAAGGGATGATAAAAATAAAAACACAAACACTGAAATACACAAATTTTCGGCCTCTTGGCCTTTATCAAGTGTAAAGACGACGATATACGACGATTATATATCGTCGTTTTTACACTTAATAAAGGCCAAGAGGCCGAAACTTTGTGTATTTCAGTGTTTGTGTTTTTATTCATAAACGAATAAGTTTATCTTAATTCTATTGTTTTATTTTGTTTCTAATTTTTTTCGGAGGGGGGGGGGCGCGATCTCAAAGTGCTCCCTGGCGAAAGACGAGGGAATTCAGATTGCCTGCTCCCTCTCTCGCACAAAACTGCAATTATATCAACTACCTTTGAAAAATAGTAAATACGTCACAAAAATTGTTTAATTTCCGTTATTCTCTACTTTGTATAATTTGGACGCATAACTCCCACAAGAAAATTTTATTTGATTTTACCCTATCTTTCATAAATAACATCGGATGTACATGAACAGGAAAAGTATGTTTACACTTTATACATTTTATTTGAGCTTTTTCAATTCTGCCATTCAAGAATGTTTATTATCTTCATCATTCAAAGTAAATATTAGCAACCTTTGACAAAAGACCGTACTGATTTATCTACAAATATTCGTAAACTTTTTCAAAGGCCCAAATCGCCCCATATATATATTGAAGATTATAGGCTTTGTATGAAATGAACAAGGTGTATTAAGATAACAAAATTAAGCAAAATACTGTTCCTTTATTGCTTTTCATTCTGCACATGGATGTTTCATTTTGATCATAGCTTCTTCTTTTTTTTTACGATATAAAAATGCCGACGGTCTTTGCGATTCGGAAACTATCACACCGTAACAGGTAAAGATTTATTATTTTAATCAATTTTCATTTATTCATGCGTTCATTCGCTCGTTCATGAGACATTAATTATTGTTTGTTGGTCAGTCGGTCGTACATGTAGTGTTGTAACGATAGTCGCCGATGTCGCTGTTATCGTCGCTGAAACTTGAAAGTCGCCGACTATCGATAATGGTTTTGAAAATCTATTGTCATTGTTAAAGTTACTTTGACGCAAAGGTAAGCAAATGAAGGTAGGGAAAACCAAATAACTGACGTCGACATCGTCCATATTTCCTTTATATATCATGAAATGACTTGTGAATGCATGATTCACAGAATACAATCAAGTTATCATTGTTCATCTGTTGTCAAATTTTATGTCATTTTCATTTGTGTATGATTTGTTTGTTATAGTTTGTTATAAAGAACAAGGAATTGAAAAAAAAATTTAAATAATTTAAATAAAAGTCAGATTCTTAAATCATAAGCACTGAGTATATTCTCCTTTTGAAAACATACAAATTTTAAACAAGAAAAAAGACCGATTATTCCTATCGTAATATCGATTGTACACCTCCGATCGTTTTCTATAATCGATGGTAAAATGTTTCCGATTTTTCAACACTAGTCGGTCGGTGTATCTGATTAGTCGATTATATAGTCAGTCGATTAATCGTTCCGTTAATGTCCGTTGATATAGTTTTCGGTCGCTCGATCATCCCGCCCCGGCCAGTCACACGGTTTCGTAGTTAAAATAATTAAAATTGAACAAATATATAGAAGTCCGCTCGCAAAATACAAGTTTCGAAAGTTTGCGTATATATATTTACAGAGTCTTCTTTATTTATTCCTATCCTTTATTTCATTTAATTTATACATTAACTTTTAAACTTTTGCAATACCGATTTGTAAAAGCTTGCGAAAAAAGTAGAAAAAATCCTATCGGATCACCTCGCCTTTTTTGTACCAACATAAAAGGCTAGTCCGAAAGTACGTTTTTATGACGTCACAGTGGCGAGCGTAAATTTGACGACGCCGTGCCTTTATGACGTCACAGTGGCAAGAGTAGAGTTTACAACGCCGTGCCGGCTTTTTAGCGCCATGGGAGGGAGGTACCGGGAAGATTGAACGTTTTGGGACTTCTAGTAATCAGGCTCAGAGATGCTGGAGAAAACATACAAGAAGTATGAGCTACGGCCAAAAGTTTACCCGTACTCAAATAAAAAATGGTGAGTTTATTCTACTCTCTCGTTCATGTGAAAGATCTTCGACTTCTCGACTTTTACTAAATCTTATAACAATCTTGGTCGGGAAGTAAAACGTCCGCGCAGATCACTTCAGAAATCAGAAAATGAAGTTTTGTCTACTTTAATTTGTCAGCATATTTTCCGATTAAAATCTATGTAGTTTAAATCTCGAACTCTCGTAGCCAACGGTGTAATAAATATATGTCCGTAATGAGGGGATGGACAGGGTGAAAGGGAGGTGGAGGGGGATCGAGGAGGGAGAGAGGGGAGAGGAAGGGAAGGGGGAGAAAGCTAAGGGGAGGGGTTGAGGAAGGAGGCGGGAGGAGGGAGGAGGGAGGAAAGGGGGCGGAAGGAGGGAAGAAGGGGAGAGGGAGGGGCAGGTAAGTGAATTAAGGGTGAAAAGGAGGGGGATCGAGGGAGCGGGAGCGGAGGGGCAGGTAAGGGGTGGGAGGGAGAGAGAGGTCCCCCTGGTCCCCCCGTAATACTATGGCTAATATTACGCTCACAATCAGAATAAGTTCAAGACGGGGAGTTTTATATGTTAATTTTAGCATGGCGCCGCTGACGTTCTCCATAGACTCAATGTTAAAAACATCAGCGACGTCACGCCGAAAACTCCCCATCTAAAATTATTTACTTTCACAGTGAGCGTAATATTAGTCGCACGGACATCTTCGGTACATCTTTGCTTTGATAATACTCATGAAAAAATGCGTCCTAACAGACTGAATGGGTTTTTTGTTTGTTTGTTTGTTTGCTTTTTTTTTTTCATGTCCTTTAGTTTGTCGTCTGCGTTTAGAAAGCGAAATAAATAAATAACTATAGCCAAGGGTTACCTTTTATTCAACATTTTAATATTGATGACCCCCCTCTCCTTTTGTAAGGTACCATTGCGCAGATCAAGCGGGAATACTATATGTATCTAGGGTCAGAACAACTGCATCTCCACCCCACAGGGATTTATCACGCTTCCCGATTGCAAAATTTTCTATGGATAACCCATAGTAAATAGATCAACCGGGAAGCGTGATAAATTCCTGTGCTCCACCCCAACCCTTCTTTTCCAGGGTAAGTGTAAAAAAAAGATTAAAGATAACAGATTTTACAGATATAATTATCAAAAGCAAGCACAGGCATGACCTACCCTCCAACCTTTTCCCCCTTCCTTCTTTGAAAAAAAATCTAGATTTGCCGACACCCCCCTTCCCCTTTCCATTATAGTCCGTATTCTGACCGGGTCAAGCATCACACCTGTGCGCGTCTCTCAACATAGATTAATCGTACATGTACTTTTGAACACAACATGAGCGGATCTAGATTTTATTTTCCAAGGTTGGGGGTCCAGCATGTTTGGGAAAGGGGGGGGGGGCCTCCAGGTTATGATTTGAAAAAAAATATATGAATAAACCAGGGAGCTATAATTTTTTTTTACAAATTTCGCAGGAGGGGTTCGTGACCCCTAAGCCCCAAGCCCATCCCTCTAGACCCGCCCTTCACAGATATATTACCTACCTGATTAAAATTTACTTTATGAATGCAATTAATCGATAAATCTTTAATACACCTTTCAACTTATATTTGTGCATTTAAGTTTGACGCTCTCCAGACAGATTACAGGTTTTATATTGTGCTACAATGCTGATTGTACAATGTATATAATATTATTTACCCATGTAAGAAATGTAACGTTAGACTGAGGCTATGCAATTTAAATAAAATGCGTTAATTTTGACCGACTTTAAATTTTTTAAATTTGAGAACTTCAGAAATTCTTCATTTTCGATAGGAAAAGTCGTCTATACAACTTCTGAAGTTTTGGCGCGAAAGGTTTGATGGGTGAATAAAGACTGATTATTCATACAAAGATTACAAATGAAAAAAGGATATATCTATTATCAGATGAAATGATTATATTTATTGAATAATTAGAATAAAATCTGATTTTTAAGAGTTCACCTTACATGTTTTATCTACAAAAAAGATTTAATATAGCTAGACTACCATGCTATGCAAGAATGGTGATAAATTCATGATAAATTTATTCATTTATTTATTTATTTATTTATTTATTTATTTATTTATTTATTTATTTATTTATTTATTTGTTTATCTATTTATTTATTTAGATAAAAACACTTGGTTTCTTTTTTCCGTACGTTTCGGCCATGTTAGGCCTTCATCAGCGGGCTTTATTTGTTTTGGTACAATATATGACGTCATTTATTTATTTATTTATTTATTTAGCTACTTTGCTATCCAATACATGCACTTGTTTACTTGTCCATTCATCATTTTCATTCCTCCATCAATTCAAAATTTTCTGTTCACCATCTTACTTCTCCCTCTCATTGGAACAGTTTCGCAGTTACCCCCCCCCCTTTTTTTTTAAACTAGACAAAAAGAAACGGACCAAATTAAAATCAGTACATGCATAGTTTTGAAGGCGCTATTCATTTGGAACAATAACATTATTACATTGGCCTAGATTAAAATGCACAACGGATTATTATTTTTGATTTTTTAATCCGTAACTACCCTCTCATGGCGTGGAACAAGTGTAATAGGAAGAGTAATGAAAGACGTAGTTAGGAAATTTATTAAAAATGGTGAAAGTCCCTGAAATTTTGCAGAAGGAAGGGTACGTATGTTGATATCTGATGAAAACAGATTAATGCAAAATGAACCGACGAGTTTTGCATTTTGCTGTAGATTGCGCACAAATGAGATGCGGTTTTTGCCATAAATATATTATTATGATTAGAATACATTGTATTCATGTTTGGAGACCGCAGTTTCCCCGAAATTTTTTGATATGTGTATACATGTAGGAGCATATCTCGTGCACATGTGGGAGCTAGGGTACGCGTGCCGCTCATCCGGTTTCCAAACTTTAAGGCTCTTAGATTTTTCTTTGAAACACTGAAACCTAAGCAAAGATTAGAGACACTGGTTTCCATTAGGAGTAAGACTCTTAAGCGCAGGGCAGTAACATGGGTGGATCTTGATTCTTTTTTTTTTCATGGGGATCTAGCTAGCCCGCGGGAGAGGGTGGGGTCAAAAAGGAAATTTCAAGGCGGGTACCGACCTCCTTACCTCCCTCTAAATTCGACCTTTAGCCGAATGGTATACACGCCCTCTTTGGTCGGATTAACTAGCGTAGTGGCAATGCGCTCGTTTTTATTTCCGATATTCGGCCTGGGATCTAATCCTAGATTCGGCGAAGAGTTTCTCGTGTATACATGTGGAGCTAGGTACGTGTGCCGCCCATCCGGTTTCCAAAAGCTCTTTCCGGGTTCTTTGGTTTTTTCAACTTCAAGGACTGCATAACGCCAACATCTGAATCAGCGTGAGAATTTAAGAATTGTATAGCTTGTTTGATCCTGTTGATAGGCGTCGTAATTTATTCCAAAGATCACATTAATAATTATCCCCAACAATCAGATCAAAACACAAAACCTAAATCCAGGATAAAAAAATCATCGTCAATAATCATACAAAATTATGAAAATGAAAATCAGGAAAATTTCAACATTCTGAAAGGGAGCACACAAGATCATCTTTGCCCGAGAAGAGTAAGCATTTTCTTCTTGCTAGAAACACTTCAAATATTCCTCTAGACTAAATAATCCAGTCTCTCCGCTGCCGCTAAAAGAGACTGAAACCCACCACGTTTGTTATAGAACGACGTCTGATGACCAATCAGAACGAAGGATACAAAATATCGTGATCAACTTTCTTTATCATCCGTTCTGATTGATCGGTTCTCCGAACTTTCGCTTTGCCTGTTTAGTTTGGTAGGACGTTAAAAATTGGCAAAAAATGCAATAACGAAGCGAGAAAAAAATATGAGGGGGGTAGAGATAGTTAAATAAAAGCTTTCTTTAGTCCCGTCTACAAGAAAATCAATATTTCAGACCTTCAAAAAAATTTTAATCGTTGGGCAACAGTTTGGTCCGACTTCGTTCTGTAACAACCATAGTGGGGTTCAGTCTCTTTTAGCGGCAGCGGAGAGACTGGATCATTTAGTCTAATACTCCACATGCGGTGTTTTTGAATTGCTCTAAGCTTAATATCATTCAACAATATTGCCAATGAGATTTGATAGTGCTTTACATTTTCCTTACATCATCCAAAGATTTCAAAACTTAATCCCCAACAGAGATGCGATCAGTGTGCCCGGGTAGAGTAAGTATCGCCTGTTTGGTATTAGCACACGTCAAAACACGGAACTATCACATTTAAATAGTGGGTCCGGTTCTTATCTGAGAACAATGCAGTTCTGCAGTAAATAGGCGGAAAGTGCGCCTGGATGTGCGTATATGTACTTCTAAAAATATTTTTAGAAGTGTATACGCACATCCAGGCGATCTCTCCGCCTATGGTGCTATACATTTTCATTGCATCATTAAAAAAATAAGCCACTCAATAGTCTTAACGGGTAGTTGCATTCTGCCAGAGGTAGGACGTACGCTCACTCCTCTCGGGCACTTGGTCCTGTCTCCATTCGGGGGTTCGCGATTGCCTTGTTAATGGAAACTTGCACAATTTTGCCATATTCCCCTGGATCTTTGATTTCTGAAGTACGATGGGTAATTCGTACCTTATGCTTGTTAACACAACGCTGAGAAGTAGCGGTGTCCCAGTATCTCTGTAAGTCGCCTTGTTCGTGTTTCTAATTTCACTTGCCATTCTTTCCTTCTTTCAGGGTAAATGAGTTAATAGCTGAAGCACAAGAGAAAGCCAAACATGTCAAGCCGAAAAAGAAAGCGAAGTTACCTTACCTGTCCTTTGATGTAGGCGCCGAAAGGTAAGTGTTCGTGAAAAATGATTTAAGTGGAGAGAGAGAGAGAGAGAGAGAGAGAGAGAGAGAGAGAGAGAGAGAGAGAGAGAATCATGCATGGGGAGGGAGAGCAAATAGACCACGCACTGAAAATAGATCAGTGTAAGAGGGGCGAAAAACCAAGTTGCACTCAAGGATATACATGTAAGCCTCGCAGCGATTAATCCCGGAAGTAGTTCAAGATGGCGAAAAACGTCCGAGGTAGAAACGTTCTGCTGACTTTTCCATTGTTACATCATAAATGGCATCGCGTAGTTTGAAAGTGACGTCATGATTAAAAAAAAAAGACTCGGCCATATTTAGCTCAATAATCATCTATTCGACAATCCATTGGAATAAAGAAAATAATTAATCTTTGTTAAAGAGAGAGAAAAAGTCGATAAGCATTCATTCAGACAGAAGGCAAGCAGAATATTAAAAATCTAAAATTTCAATAGGATTATTACAGGTAAAAGACAGAAAATCTCATTTATAACAAACATACAATTTTCTTTTCGTCAGGTACTTTATCATTTAATCACAACAACTCGAGTTTTTGACATGGACTTTATCAATAAATCAACAATACAAATCTTTCTATTTCTTTACTTATACACGCATATATTGTACTTCAGCAATTGTTCAAACATTTCCTTAATATGTTGAAAGAACATAAAAGGACGCGAACATGTTCTTTAACATTTCTTCTTTCGGTGCTCAAAGGATTTGCCAGAAATGAAAAAAAAAATATGTAGAGTTTTAAACAAAGTATCAAACAAAAGCTAGCCCATGACGTGTTGGTCAATGCTATATGTACATTTGGCCACGATATATATGAAAAAAAAAACAATTTATGAGAAAAAGTTATTCAAGATTTGCAGGAGGCAGGATAAAAAAAAAAGAATTCCTCTTTTTTTTTTAGCCTTATTCTGAGAACCTAAAAAAAAATCCTCTTTTATGGTATATTTCAATAAAGAAACATTCTGATTTGCCGAATTTAGATTAAGAACATTTGTGTGAGCCTCTTTTTCTTTCATGTTTGTTACGTCATAATTCACGTCATAATGACAAAAACCGGTTATATATCATAATAGATTGAAATATTTCTTCCGAGGGAAGGGATGATACACATAAAAACACAAATACTCTGAAATGCTGATAAAAGGTGTCGTCTAAAGAGGTTTAGTTAACCTAGAACTTTGACCTTTTGACCCAAAAACGAAAAGGGATTATCTTTAAAATAATTTCCTTCATGGACAATCCACGTGTGAAATTTCTTCACTATAGTTCGAAAATTACTCGATCGACGTAAGGCGAGCTAGGATTCTAATTTTGTATCTTTGGGGATACAGACGTACGAATAGACATGGGAAACATTACAGTGCTTTCCTCCCGATCTCCAGCCTGAACTTTCTTGGTGGGGATGTAATTATATACCAAAATACATGCACATACAGCTGTATAGTTTCTTTGGAATGAAACGAATTCCTATTAACTTTAGATACATCTTGAAGGTAATGAATTTCTTTGGCACTTATCATTATTCAGTCAAGCTATGCATGGATTAGGATAATCAATCCGAGGGAGAGGGGATCAAAGGAAAGAGGAGAGTAGCAACCCTAATGGCGCAGTCTGGTAAACAACTATTTTTGAAATTTTATATTTGGGAAGGGTATCCTAATCCTCTTCAGATATGAATCTTTCTTTTTTTTTAGTCCTCTTGTTGGTTTCGGATTTCTTCATATTAGGCTGATCAAGCAAATGCCAGACATACCGACGGATAGACAGACAGACCGTGATACAGTATGACAGATAGCCAGACATGCGGATGGACAAACCGATATACAGACAGGTCGACATTACGTACAATTTGAAATAAGACCAACAAAAAGGTATGAAGGTAATGTATGGAACGCCATCGCTGTCTTATGATGATATATTTCAATATATTGGATGGTTTAATCAATATATGCGGTGGTAAGTACATTAGATGCGGTGGTAAGTACATTATATGCGGTGCTAAGTACATTATATGGAGTGCTTAGTACATTATATGCGGTGTTAAGAACATTATATGAGGTGTTAAGTACATTATATGCGGTGCTAAGAACATTATATGCGGTGATGAGTACATTATATGCGGTGCTAAGAACATTATATGCGGTGGTAAGTACATTATATGCTGTGCTAAGAACATTATATGCGGTGGTAAGTACATTATATGGAGTGTTAAGTACATTATATGGAGTGCTTAGTACATTATATGCGGTGTTAAAAACATCATATGGGGTGGTACGTACATTATATGGGGTGCTAAGTACATTATATGCGGTGCTAAGTACATTATATGGGGTGATTTGTTCATTACATGGGGTGGTTAGTACATTTTATTATACCTCTACTGATTTTTTCCTATATAAAAAGAGACTCATTAGATTTAACTAAATCCCTGAAAATCGCCTGATAAGACTATTTCCCTGCAAAGGGGTGCGTTAGTTGAGAAGACTATTTCCCTAGGGAGTTAGTTTAAAAATGGGGCGGAGCTTCTTTGGGGGTATGTCAGTATCAGCCAATCAGCGCCGTTGAAGGTTGATCGGATGATGTGAAGGTTGATCGGATGACGCTATCGATACGCGAGCAGAGTAACCCGCCTCCTATCCGCTTAGCACATAAATTAATCCGCAATGAAATAAAACAATCAAAAATTAAACATGTATGAGTATGATAAATGATGTTTCTGTATATCTTATCATCAAAAATTAATATTTTCCGTTACTCAGTCATTCAGTCGAGAAGGCAAGGCAAAATCATTAGAATTTCCATTTGAACCCTATGAACCTAAGAGATATGTTCGTTTCAGTATAATGTTTGTTTCTGAATACCAAAGACATATGTTTGTTTCAGTATAATGTTTGTTTCGGTATAATAAAACAGTTAAAGTATACCATTGAGGGAGTTAGCACGATTCTGGTTCCCCTCGACCAGACCTATTTCCCTCGGCTTCGCCTCGGGAAATAGGTCTGGTCTCGGGGAACCAGAATCGTGCTAACTCCCTCAATGGTATACTTTAACTGTATAATATGCGGTGCTAACTACATTATATGCAGTGCTTAGTACATTATATGCGGTGCTAAGAACATTATATGGGGTGGTGAGTACATTATATGCGGTGCTTAGTTCGTTATGTGGTGATTTCGTTATGATAAGCATTCTGATGACCAAGATTAAACATTTTTGAGACTCGGTTTATCATTAACCCACAAGGACACATAAACACAAATTCCCAGCTCTATCATGGGGGGGGGGGTTGGAAGAAAAGACCGGTATTTGGGTCAAAATAAGCATTTTTACACAGAAAACAATGGAAAACGGAAACGCTTTTACACAACAGCGCCCCCCCCCCCCCCTCGCTTTACAATGCTACATTCACCAAAGGTGTATATCAATAAAACACATTTTCTGGACAAGTGGGGTTCTGAAGCGAGGGGGGAAACAATGTTCACAGGCAAAAACGAAAAAAGGGGAATGGATGACTATTTTAAAATTTATCTCTAGAGCGATATTAAAAGTAGGTTATAATTGCCATCTTTTTCTTTTTATATCATAGAACAATCTATTCATAGTGTGTTCCGATCAAATATGTAACCGTTTGGAAGGAAATAAATTTGTCTATATCTACACCGTGTGTATTTCGCGCCAGAAAGCTACATAAGTGGCCGAGAAGAAAGAAATACAACTGGTTTTTTTTTTCAGTTTCTGGATTTCAGAGACTGCCGATTACGTTGATATTCTTAAAAAAACAGGGTGACATGAAAATTCTATATCATTATTTTTTTTATTCTAATTATTAGAATAAAAAAAAATAATGATAAAGAATTTTCACGTCACCCTGTTTTTTTTCTTTCTCTCTCGTAGACCACGTAAATTGAATATCACAAGCTAAAATAAAAATTATAACTTATATATTAGTAACGTAGTGTTACAGAATTAATCTACTCTTTACTAATATCACATAATTTATCTGTACTGTACAAAGCTCTTCTAATAAGTAAAAGCATATACAATATACGGAAACAATGCCTATTGATATCATGGTGCCTCTCACTTTAAAAAAGCAAGAACTTTGTAAAAAAATTGAAAAATAAAATTTACCCTTGGCCAGGATCGAACTCGCGACCTTGGTAATTGCAGTCCTACGTCTTCACCACTAAGCCACCGCACCGTTGCATGACAGTGATGAAATTGTAGGATAGATTTCACTGATTGCCAAAGATTTAATTTTTTCACTTTTTTGAATAAAATACAATGAAATATACCTCAATTAAACAACATAGTATTTATTTTATCTTCTCAGATAAATATTTGTGTTTAAAGGTGAAAAAACGTAAAAACGAGGAGTAACTTAACGTAGCTGCGATCCGAGTCTCACAAATGTTTAATCTTGGTCATAAGAATGTTTATCATAACGAAATCACCACATAACGAAATTAGCACCGCATATAATGTACTCACCACCCCATATAATGTTCTTAGCACCGCATATAATGTACTTAGCACTGCATATAATGTACTTAGCACCGCATATAATGTACTAACCACCCCATGTAATGAACATACCACCCCATATAATGTACTAATGTACTAACCACTCCCATGTAATGAACATACCACCCCATATAATGTATCTAACACCGCATATAATGTACTAAACACCCACATGTAATGAACATACCACCCCATATAATGTATCTAACACCGCATATAATGTACTTAGCACCGCATATAATGTAATAAACACTCCATATAATGTACTTACCACCGCATATAATGTTCTTAGCACCTCATATAATGTACTTAGCACCGCATATAATGTATTTACCACTCCATATAATCTTCCTAACACCGCATATAATGTTCTTAGCACCTCATATAATGCACGTACCACCCCATATAATGTACTAACCACCGCATATATTGTACTTACCACCGCATATAATGTACTTACCACGGCATATAATGTACGTACCACCCCACATAATGTACGTACCACCGCATATATTGTACTTACCACCGCATATAATGTACTTGCCACGGCATATAATGTACTTACCACCGCATATAATGTACTTACCACCGCATATATTGATTAAACCATACCATATATTGAAATATCTCATCATAAGACAGCGATGGCGTTCCATAGTAATGCATGTACCGTATGTGGAGATTTGCCCTTGGAAGAGATCGGTTTTCCAGTTTGGAACCAAAATCAGGCCTCTTAGAACACCTATAAATATGAATGTGCTGCAATTTTATAGTCATAGCCTACGGTCATGACTTTTGTCAGTTTCGTCATCAAATGCTTGTTTTGAACACTATGTTTTATCATCAAATAAAACAAACTCTTTCTTCAAATTTTCGACCGCATGGTCTTTATCAATAAAATTTGACAGGCACAATATATAAAGTCTATGTAACGTCCATTAATTTTTGCGCTTGTAATGTTTGTATCATTTGGAACAAACATTACAAGCGCAAAAACGGACGTTACATAGACTTTATATATTGTGTCTGTCAAATTTTCTTGATAAAGACCACACGGTCGAAAATTTGAAGAAAGAGTTTGTTTTATTTGATGATGTTACACCACTTCCCTAAGGAAGATTACTTTGGACACTATGTTTTATGTCTGACCAAAGAATGGCGTTACTGTACCATATAGCAGATTCTAGCAAAATGCAATATACATACATATGAATTGGTAGGATTTTGTTTTTGTTCATGATGACATATAAGTAATGAGTTGGGGGGGGGGGGGGATTCTCCGCTTATCTAAAAAAAAAGGGGGGCAGTGCAATCTTGTAATTTGCAGAAATTCGAAGTCATCCTGTTTTTGCGGATTTTTTTTTTCAATATCATACATTGACGGGCTGGATCCCCATACCCCGGAAAAGTTCTCTAGATCCGACCATGTAATATGCATGTAAGTGCTAGTGACAACCACTCCCTTAATCCATAATTAGTGAAGGTATCATGCTCCCCCACCCCTTTCCAGCACCCTTCGTCGCTCTACTATATTCGAGTAACCTTGGTTGCACATGTAAGTTGTAACAATGTAGACTTTTGAGTAATACAATTTTTCGATAAAGATGTTTGTTTTTACCCAGTCTACGGCAAGCATATGCAGCAATTTAAAAGTAAAAGCTTCCGAATCGATACAGTTTAATTCAATTGACCCCCTAGAATCAATCAAAAATAAACGTTTACGATAACACTGCAATTCCGAGATCGATCGGTGCATTAAAGCATTCAAACTTGGTAAAAAATAAAGTCGAAATCTTTAAATGAAATATTGTGTTTGTTCATTCGATTGTGAAATATTTCATCGAAAGTTTTTATCTTATCGGAGATTATATAATCCTATAAAACAAGAAAAGTAAAAGTTATTTTTCAGCTTATAAATGCGCGTCTGTCGACTACATCACGGCGTCGGGATATTTCGTACGATTGTCTTTTCGTACTATCAAGAAAGTGCGAAAGTAGGATTTTATCTTTAAATTCAGAAGAAAATAACCAAGTTTGTCTGTGAATTTTCATATCCATTCCTTGAAAACTTTCTTAAATGTTCTCTATCTTGGATTTGAGGAATTTTCGCTATTTCGTGCATCACAATTTAGGAATTTAAGTGTGGCAAAAGCAATTTAAGTTCTATTCTAGGATTTATGATTCCATATGAATGTATTTCTGAGTAGGATAAAGCATTTATGTGCTCCATGTAAAGTGATACATTATTTTTGCGATTGTTGGATTTTACAAAGCTTTCGCAGTATAAACAAAGGATTTTGCAGTGAGTCTGTGATGTCGTTTTCGGTTTTTTTTTCTCTCTCTCTCTCTCTCTTAGCATTAACTTCATCATTTCTTTTTTTTGGGGGGGGGGGGGGGTTAGACCACAAATTCTGTTTGGATATACCTTTTTTCTATCCTACAGAAAGGTCGGAACCGATTCTCCTTCCTTCTTTATTTCAAGGGAAGACCGAGTTTCTTTTTTCTTTCTTTTTTCTCTCTATTTCTTTGAATAATTTTACTTTTGGGTGGGGGGTGGGGCTTTTTTTTTAATTCGTTTGTTTAGTAATTAGGGTGGTCTCTTTCTCTGTTTCTCTCTTTCTCTCTTATTTCCTTTTTTTTTTTTTTTTTTTTTTTTAGTTTCGACTAGATAACCGGAATGAGAAATGCTATACCTTTTGCTGCAATGCATTTCATATATTTCAGACGAAAAGAAATTATCATCATAATTCTCATTGAACTAAATACATGTATATAAAATTTATCTCCGTACTTATCAGAAGCTGTCCAACCACTAAAAGCATCGATACAATGTTATTTCATGATTAGAACAATTGAGGAATCAAAACTTATTAACGAAAATCCTTTGTATTTAATGTATTTGTTTATCTTCCCAAAGTTTCTTCGCATGGGTCGCTGGCTGAAGTAGCTTTTGTGATGATAATGAGAAATTCTGGGTATCTGGAATTTTTCGTCAATATGGATGTTTTATATAGTTTGGTCATGGACTGCCTTAACATTCTTATGCAAATGCTTCTGTATTGTCAAAAGTTAATATCGACTGCTAGGAAATGTGGAAATGTCTGTGAAAATGGCGTTGCGCGGGGTTTTTTTTGGGGGGGGGGGTATTTTTTTCACTTCTTTATTAATTAATAAACTTATTTATAAATTTATATTCCATTTATTTGCACATGTAGTGGATTAAGAGGTGCGGGGTTTGGGGTTACGGACATCTTCCTGAATTTTGTATTACACAACAGTTGGTTGTTTGGTTATGGGACGACCATTTGATCCTGAGGGGGGGGGGGTGGCACTTTTTGGAAATATTATGCCCCAGATAATTTTGAAAATAAATAATCTGACCCTCTTCGTTGCTGAAAAAATATTCAAAAAAAAATTCAAAAAAGTTCTGCTCGCTTCGTTCGCCATACACTGAAACGAATTTCAACTTGCTCCTCTCGCCTTCCACGCACTCATAAATGAGCTCTCTCCGACTGCCCTTCTGTGAGATTTTATATCAAGCCTTGTGTAGACATACATTCTTATTCTTTAACATTGTATTATAAATATTTTAGAAATATTCTGACCTTGAATTACTGGAAAATAACGGCTCTACGTTCAAAATACATTATCTGGCCCGAAATAAAATGCCATGCAGCCCCCTTCCCCCCCCCCTTTTTTTTTTTTGTCAGGATCAAATAGTCTTCCTCTTATTGTTTCTTCTATAGTTGTTTCGTTTAGTTTATTGGACGTTTGCTTTGTATGAAATATATCTTGGACAAGGTCTCGCACGAATCGAGCGTCATACATGTTAATCTTTTCATTTATTTGTAGTACATGTATAAATAAGGTTCAATCGGTGCTTTATTCGAAAAAAAAACAAACGAATAAACAAAATAAATCAGGACAAATTTAAACCTTTCTTGTAGATTAAATCTTTCCTTAACATCTATAGACTTTCATGTTGGCATAGATTTTGTTTGTTCCAAGAAAACATTCAGGTGCAATCTGTATGGCTAGTATAATCTTGATTCAGTCTCTAGGATTTCTTTGTTAAATTTTTTAAAGTCCCCGTGTTGCGCAACACACATTTCTAGGAAATCCAGTCTGTCGCCTTGACAATGGCTTTATTCTTATTCAGAGGTCGTAGCTTCCTAGATCTATACACGTACAATGTATATCGTAAAAGCCCCTGTCACACTGTGGCGAATTGGAGCTACGAGTTTTGTACGAGTGCTGGCGAGTTATAACTCGCCGAAATTTCCCCGAGTTAGTCTTGATTTTTTGTGATTACGACATGGGCTCGACATTTGCTCGAGATCTCTACGAGAACAGTACGACACTTGGAGACACTCTACGATTTGTACACGACATCTTCTCGACAAACGAAGACTTCGGTACGAGAAGATACGAGTTAAGTACGAGTTTCGTACGAGTTTATACGAGATGTGGCGACATGCCTACGAGTTAAGCACGAGATAAGTACGAGTTATGACGAGCTGAGTACGAGAAGTGTACGAGTTATGTCAACACATTATGAATTTGGTATAAATTTGTGTTTAAGTCTTTTTTAGCTGACCCGATCTGAAAGCCCTTGACAGGGATTGGTATTGTCATTATTGTAGCATTTTGACCGTCGTCAAGATGTCTTCCTTTTGTATGATTTGCATGTATCGACTCACGTTTTCTTCCTCAAGACTGCTGAAAAATTTGAATGAATTGGTCTGTACAAGCTTCACAAAAATGTAAATAACACGATACATCTTCATTTCTTAATTATCTTCTTCTGGACGATGCAAAATCTGTTGAAAAAATATCTTGTACAATCGCAGATGGGATCTATTAGTAAAAGTAACGAATATGAGAGTCCAAGATGGGTTCAGATTCAAGATTGTTATATTCAAGAGCCGATTATGGACTCTTTTGAATTTGATCATGTACATGCTAAAATTGAGGTCTTTTTCTTTCCTTTTTTAATAACTTTCAGTATTATTTAAGCTGAAAATTATAAAACGTACAATGTACCATAAAGCACTAACTATTCTTCCAAGGGAAGGGGGGGGGGTTGTCAAATTTGTTCTTTTCCATAATCTTTTTCAATACAACCAGAATATGAATAGAAAAACTTTTTGTATATACAGTTATCTATTTTTTTTTTTTAATCCTGTCAGCTTGAAAAATTATAATTGATAAATTTATCGTTTTAATCTTTTTAAATGCAATAACATGGACCTACAAGATCGTATACGGGTTGTAGGTGCTCAATGTCTTATACCAACTTAAAGATAAATCTGCCATAGATGAAATATGGGACTGTTTCCTTAGTTTTTTTTTTTATGTATTAGGACAAAATGATGTAAGAGATTACATGGACAAACTTATCACGATTAATTGGATTTTTCTGGAGTTAGTATGTTTATTAAGCTCGTGGACACCTTGAACATGTCAGCCCACCTGGGCCTCTTTCATTTTTGTTCTCTATCATTGCTACACTATGAAAGTGAAACATTTATGCATGCTGCAGAGGAAGACTGGATTTAAGTACTCAACTCGGCAGAACTCGAGAAAATGTCGAGACAGTGTCGAGAAGAACTCGTACAAAGTCATGCAGGTGTCGAGAAGAAGTCGGTACAACTCGCATGATGTCGTGCAGAAATCGTACTCATGTCGTTTTAACTCGTATATAAACTCGGCCCTTCTCGTACGAATTTGATTCATGGCGAGAAGCGACGAGAAGTGGAGACATACACACGATGCCTGTACGAGTTTATGCGACATCTGTTCGACCTCTGTTCGACATCTCCTCGACATGCGCACGACATGAAAACTCGCACGACAATTTTAAACCGTTTAAAATTCTCGCCGCCTCACGCCGAGTTCTGGAGACATGAGGCGACATTTCTTCGACATGTGAAGAGATCTGTACGAGTTCCATGCGACAAATGACGAGTTGTGGCGAGTTTTAACTCGCCACAACTCGTAGCTCGAACTCGCTACAGTGTGACAGGGGCTTTACATGGTTAAGTCACCGCGACTATTTACTTCTTATTTCAATTTCTTACATTGAATTTTTACGCTAGAATGGCGCCTTTGAAGCTAAGTTTTATAAAAGAATTTCTTCAATACCTCATTTCAATCGATTCACAGAAAGTTGCACGTACGTCTTATAGAATCTGCAGTTTCTGTACATTGAGAAAGTTGTTTCAGCAAGGACAAACTTGGATATATATAATGGCTACTGCATTAACAGGGTGACTGTGCAAATTAATTGACATCAAACTCTTCTGGTACGGGATGCATTTATAGCGCAACAGAATATCAAAAAAGATCGATTTGTGTATTGACAAATTGATAAAAGGATTATAATGCTAGCCCATATGATCCCGGTGCCTGAGTATGCTACTAACGTACGTACGGACAGACAGACAAAACTACTGCCACCACCAAGACCGCTACATTCGACGTACGAGTCGGTGCTGGAGAAACATTGGTAAGAAACTGTCCTATGACACATTAAAATTTAAATTTAGGTATGCAATGATGACATTTTTTAAAAATCTGATTCTAATGTGTCATAAAAACACTCTTGTAAAATACTTGCTTTTGTATTGTCAAAAGACGAATGATTTTTCACTTTCATTTTCTCATTAACATTATTTGTATTGTGTATCTTGTTTTTCTTCCAATTTGGAAACGACGATACTTGACCATAGTAAGATAAAGACAGATGATTTTATGCCCCTGCAACCGGGAGATTCGGGTGCGTATTGTTTATACCTGTCCGTTTGTCTGTTAGTCTGTCTGTTTGTCCGAAAGAAACTCGCTGATGCATTGGCCATCACACTAGAATGGTCGCTAATAGGGTTTGCTGTTTCACATATGAATTGCTTTTCAGTCAGAGACAAGACTTTTGGACCTCGGACTTTCACCTTTTACAAACGATAATAGCAGGGAGAGAGAGATAGAGATGTCTCTATGTTACGATTTCTTTTTTGATTCCAAGAGATTCAAAATATTATGCCGTCATGAAACTATGTGACATAATACTGTGATGTCATATTGACGTGCCATAAGATTTGCATAAATTTTAATCATACAACACTGATCTTAAGTTTGTATTATTGAATTCACAAATTGCAAATCATTTCTTTGAAGTAAATTGAAATATTTCTTCCAGAGGGAAGGGATGATACAAATAAAAACACAAACACTATAATACACAATATCCATTGTAATAAAAACCACAATGCATATGACGTCGTTTTTCTTAAACTGGATAAAGGCCAAGGGGTCGAAAATTAGTGTATTAGAGTGTTTGTGATTTTATTCATTTCTTTGTATTTTTGTCTGACTGTGTTTCCACCAATTTACAGGCAACAATTCCCCAGCTCCACATGGCGGACGGAGAACCAGTTCCGGTACAGCGTTCCTGTAGTGGATTTTACACAGGATCAAGTGGAGCGTCCACCGTTTGTCGTCACAACGCTAGATCCGCGGAAACACAATCCACAGTCCAAACAAATATTCCACATACGTAGGATAAATAATAAGGTATCCACATCCTTCTTCATTATTCTACTCCACCCTCCCCACTCCCACCCACAACCTTTTTATCTTTTTACCCCATTTGACATTGAAGATTTCATGTTCTAGCTCTCTATTAAAGAAGACGCCCCCATTCCTGAAATTTTCCATTAATCCCCAACCCCCGTTTCGGCGTAATGAATTAAAAGCATAGCGCTCCCCCCCCCCCCCCCCCCCTTTCTCGAAAAAATAAATTCTAGATTTTGAAATATGACAAATGTAAGACAATATGCATATTCGACTAATATGAATTAATTAATCGATTCATCGAAATTCTCAAGCGCGAATCTTGATCCTTCTCTATTTCAAAAAAAGGGGAGGGGTGGATTTATCTGAAAAGGTAATTTACTAATTGAAAACAAGGACGAGTTCGGTTATTTTCTATCAAATAGAAAATTTATGGTTTCATTATATTATTATTCTACTTTAAACGTTTCCATATTCAAAAATATTATGAAAAAGTACAACATCGTTATTGTTACACTGTAAACTGGTAAATACATACTACAATAATATTTACCTTTTTTAACGCTAAGATACAGTTTACTTTACGCAGCGCATATGTTTTTCAAAATGATCCGTTTAATTTCAATAAGCACTTGATTCTATTATTTGAAAGGAACAAATCTGCCATTCAATATTCTTATTCAAATGATGTTCAATTATCCGTCATAGTTTGTCTAGTTTTCGCCATTGTATTAGCCCTGAGAAAAATACATTGTCGGAGCCTTTCACATTCCAAATGGCATTCTCCAAAAGTGAAAACTATTATTTACTTGTCAAATATACTCTTCGGGTGTTATCATTGCCATTTCTAATGTATCCTTTAATAAAAGAAAATCGAAAGGTTCTCAATGGGGGAATATAGATAGAAAAGTTATTACCATTGAAATTGAAATGGTTGAATGTGAAAGCGGTAGTGACTGAAGTAACGGAAATCTTGAAATTTCAATACGAATATCCACTACTATTATTATACCGGTAGTTTATTAGATCTCAGATTGAGCGTAGTATAAGAAATTATATTTTGAGACCCCAAATGAAATGCACTCTATATGAGATAAAAAAGATCCTGACGACAATATCAACAGCACTCACAATACATGTAGAGCACCAAATTGAGCATCGACGGACCCCTAGCAAGCTAGAGATGCGACCAGGCACCAGGGAGGAGTAAGCATACCCTGCCCGGCAAGCCGCACCCGCCGTCGAAATTGCACTCTATATATGAGATCGGTTCAAAACTGTCAAGGGGAGGGGGTCCGTCCTATGTTTTTGAAAAAAAAAATATATATATATAATAATTATGCCAAAACGGGGAAATCGGCATTTCTGGCAAATCCCAGGCGCGGGTATCCCCAGCCCCCTACCTCAACCAATAGGTCCACACCTGGCACTTGGATATAAGATCTCAACTGAAAGAATATTTATTTGTACTTGAAAATGAACCCTATAGTGCCTCTAGAAATAATCAAACAGTCAAGTTTTAAGTTCAACATTACTTAGATAAAGCATGGAGATTTAGAACTCGTTTCCATTTGGGTCAATATACAAAAAAAAAAAAAAATCCGGAATAATCAAACTTTTGAACACGTATAAGAGGGGAAAATGACATGTGCTGCATGTAGGTAAGTCAGTATTGAAGTATTTATTGATCATATTTCAATATTGCTCTTTTTTTTAAATTCGAGAATGACTTTATGTTACATGTAACAGTATACTGTATGCAGAACTCACAGGGTGATTTCTTTTCCTTTTCTTTTCTGATCTTTTTTTTTTTTTTTTTTTTTTTTTCTTTTTTTTCTGTTTTTTTTTTCTTTTTTTAGAAGGGACTATATCTGTGTAAATGTCCTTGACCACAACATTTTGTGTCAAAAATGAGTGCTTTCGCATTCTTTGGGTCTATCCCGCATTTTCAGCTGAGGGGCTACTATATACAATGATATCAACCCCCCCCCCTCACACACACACACACAAACACACACCCACACCCTCCCTCACCCTCACATTTTCACCACCATACACAGTATTTTGTCGCGAAAATTATGAAATATGTTCCTTATTTCAAACTTTTGAAAATGATCAGTGGAACTCATTTTAAGGACGAGCACCGAATTTTCATTTTTGTATTCCCTTTTACATCTTCGTACATTTTGGGTATTTTTATTTCTTTTTCATATATGGTTACTCCCCACTGAGGCATAACAAGAAGGACAGGGGGTTCATCTCCCCCTCCCGCCCCCTTACCTCTCCCTCCCTCCCTCCCTCGATCCCTCCCTCTCCTTTTCACCCTTACCTTACCTCCCCTCCTGTCCCCTTTCCTCCCTCCTCCCGCCCCTTCCTCCCCCTCCTCTTTCTCCCCCTTCCCTTCCTCCCTCCTCTTTCCCTCCTCCCGCCCTCTGCCTCCCTTCTCCACCCCTCTTTAAAACACGGTCTTTTCTGTTTACTGTAATGATAAGGAAAACCCTTTATCAAGGTCACCGCGTTGGATCGAAACGTATGATGTGATTCCTTACGGAGGTTTTTGATTTATTTCTCATCATTTAAGTGATACTGCACATAACTTATGAGACGTTGCAGAAGGGCAATGCCAAATAAGCAAGTTCATATTGTTTATATATCTAAAAAGTCTATAGTTTTTGCAAACACTTCGAAAGTTGTGCTAAGGTCAAGACAAGAACGTTTCTGTCGTCAACAAACTATTGAAGTGTTTGCAAAAACTATGAACTATTCATACACCTAGACCATAAATTATATGGATTGAGTTATAAGACATTGCCCTACTGAAACGGCTCATCAGTTTTGTTAACTTTAAGTTACAAAATGAAAAAAAAAAACAAAAATGCAATGATCGCTGTGCGATATAAGTCCCCTACCGGCGGCATAAATTTATGACTTGCATCTCTGTTCATCAGTTCATCATCTGCAACAACAGCCAAGAAAAGTCTGGGAAACTGAATTCACGAAATTTGCTAAGTCCAAGGGCCATAACTCTTGTGAAAATAAGTCAATCTAAATTAAACTCAAATCTGCATCACACTATAATGTATTAACATACAAAAAATCGGTTCATTATCTGCAATAACAGGCAAGAAAAAGTCCGAAAAACTGCAAATTTCATGAAATTTGCTAAGTCCAAGGGCCATAACTCTTGTAAAAATAGGCCAATGGAAACCAAACTCAAACTTGGTCTGTATCACACTAAGATGTATTCATTTACCAAAAATCAGTGCATTATTTGCAATAGAACCGAAGAAAAGTCCGGAAAACTGAAATTTTCATAAAATTTGCTAAGTCCAAGGGCCATAACTCTTGTAAAAATAGGTGAATCTAAAGCAAACTCACACTTGAACTGTATCCCATGGAGATATATCCACATACAAAAAATGAGTTCAATTTATCCAACAACAGCGGAAAAAAGTCCGGAAAACTGAAATTTTCATAAAATTTGCTAAGTCCAAGGGCCATAACTCTTGTAAAATTAGGTCAATCAAAAGCAAACTCAAACTTGATCTGTATCACGTTGAGATATATCCACATACCAAAAATGAGTTCAATATATGCAACAACAGCGAAAAAAAGTCCGGAAAATTGAAAATGGGACAGACGGACAGACAGACAGACCTAGAGGAAACTAAGAGTCCCCTTCGGCGTTGCCGGTAGGGGACTAAAAACAAAAAAACTGTCTAATGAATCACGTACATCACCATACGTTTCGATCCCACGCTGTGAAGGCGTGAACAGTCATATAATTACATATCCTTCGATACTTGTAATGATATGCCATATCCATATTGTGATTCCTTAGTTTTTTGGGTATTTTTCATTTTCTAAATTAAACTTTACAAAACTGATGAGCCGTTGCAGTAGGGCAATACCTAATAAATCAATCCATATCGTCTAGGTATATATATATGAAAAGTTCATAGTTTTTACAAACACTTCAATAGTTTGTCGACGACAGAAAATCATTCCTTCTGACGAACTCTTGAATTGTTTGCAAAAAGCTATAGACTCTTCAGATATATAAACGATATGGACTTACTTATTAGACATTGCTCTACTGCAACTTCTCGTCCGTTTGTGTAGTATACCACTTTAATGATAAGAAAATCATCAAATTCTCCGTAAGGAATCACAGCATCATACGTTTCGATCCCACACGGTGATATCAGGATTTAGGGATGAAACTGAAAATGAGGATAGGAACGTTCATGCCCCCTCACTTAAGCCAACATGGATCTAGAGTGTGCACTGCCGTGTTACGAAGAACAACCTCCATTCCTCCCAATCTTATCCCATTTAGAATTTTCCAAAAACTTTTTTCTCATCTATATTTCGTTGATTCTTCGCAGTAAAACATGTTCATGTACATGTAAATATCAAAGATGGATTTACATAAGTTTTGAGCTTTTTTCCAAATCCTATATTCCATTGCTTATGCTGATGAATATCGATCGTTAATTTCTTGAATAAATATGTTTAAACCAATATCAAAGTGACTTCTCAAAAATATTAATTTTGCATGAATCGACCACAAATAGTCAAATTGCAAGGAGGACCCCAAATGAATTCAGATTATGTAATAATGTACCGAAGCCAGCTCGTGCCATGTTATATTTTTTTTACTATCTCGTAGTTACGAGAAACTTTTCTCGTAGTTACGAGAAACTTTTCTCGTAGTTTCGAGAACAATTTCTCGTAGTTACTAGAAAAAATACTCGTAGTTACGGGAAAAAATTCTCGTAGTTACGAGATAAGTTTCTCATAGTTACGAGAAAAAATTCTCGTAGTTACGAGAAACTTTTCTCGTAGTTACGAGAAACTTTTCTCGTAGTTACGAGAAACTTTTCTCGTAATTACGTTTCTCGTAACTATGAGAAAAGTTTCTCGTAACTACGAGATAGTAAAAAAAAATAACATGGCACGAACTGGCTTCCGTAAAAATGTTATTTCTTCTATTCTCATTTTTTTTTGTGATGTACAGCCTGTCTGTAAAGTACACACGTGGATGAACGAGTCGAATGAGATGTCCGGAGAAAAAGGAACGTCCATTTATATGACGTCATTCCAACGGCAATGTCCGAAAGAGCCACGGACAGTGGTCACTAGCAAAGACAAGGATAAACTGGCCGAAGGAATAGGTATGTATAATGATTCCTGATCCAAGTTTCCACGTCATATACTTAGTGCTAAATGTACTTGTACGACAAGATGAGGAATAGATAGGGCTGCGCGCGTTTGATCCTGATAATCACACCTTCTCTTTTTTCTGTTATATAACTGAATTGCAAGTGAATTTTAGTCAGTTTTGAACTGGTTGACGACTTCATATTGTAAAAAATAGATAAATGAAAACGTAAAAAAAATTGGTAAAAAAATGTAGATAACAAATTAAAAAGGAATAAAAAAAATCAATAAATAAAACGGAAACTTAACGATTATGAAGAGAGAAGTACTACATGTACACATTATGGTAAATTATTTCGTTGCTCGAAATTTAGGATGATTTATTTTATCTAGACAGACCTGGATCCTTTGAAACAAGAATATTAAAAAGTAACTAGAACGCAGGACATGCTTACTCTCCCCGGGTACATCTTATATTAGAACTCACTATCGCTCCACTCGAAATTATTAGTTTCTTATTTCAATTACTTATGTTTATTTTCTGTGATCAACCTTGTTCTTTAAAATATTTGATTCCATGATGCCCCCCCCCCCAAACTGATAGTTTCTGAACTTTCATATTTGACGTGTTTTTGTATCTCATTACGATTTTCATCATCTTGTCTGAATCGAACCTATCTCTCCTGTTTCGAATTGTATTTTCAGTGCCATTTGATCAAAACGAGGCAACCTGTAACGTTAGAGAAGAAATGTTGCTGCCCGTTTGTGAAACGGTAAATCTCAATCTCTCTCTCTCTCTCTCTCTCTCTCTCTCTCTCTCTCTCTCTCTCTCTCAGCATACATTTGAATTTCTTTGGATGAATTCAACATGTTTCAGATGATAAAAAATTAACATTTATATGTATGTTTATAACTTTTTATCCTATTAAAAACTGGTTATTAATTTCCTTTATTCTTTATTCCCCCAGACAAGAATTCCCTCTGCACCAACGCCGCACAAATATTTACTTAGAAAAAAGAAGATCCCTCCCACCGTTGGACGTAAGTATGTTCTGATGTTTTGTCATTTAATTGTTCCCCTTCATAATTGTGAAATCATAGCATTCTCAAAATATTGACAAGTTTGCACATTTCGGTTTATCGAATACCTTAAAGGGGGCGGACAGGGGGTTCCTCTCTCCCCCTCCCACCCCTTACCTCCCCCTCCCGCCCTCTCTTCCCTCCCCCTCTTTTTCACCTTTCCCTTACCTTCCCCCTCCCGCCATCTTCTTCCCTCCTCCCGCCCCTTTTCCCCCCTTTCATATCTCCTCCCTCCCCCTTTCATATCTCCTCCCTCCTCCCGCCCCTTCCTCCCACCTCTCTTTCACCCTGTCCACCCCTTCTTGATAGTATTCAGTCTGAATTTTAGGAGCAGCATCACATCTTTTACTTAACTAGCGGCGTCCCCCTTTCCCTCTAGATCCGCGCTTATATTGTTGTTTTACAATGTTTCTCTACACAGCATCAGAAGTGTTCTACGGGGGATTCTATACACACAGCTCCTGTGTACACGAGTCCCTACCACACCTTCCTCACCACGAGCGCCCCCCTTTCTTTTTCCCTCTACACCCTTGCTTGTATTTATATCTTTTACGTTGTTTCTCTACACAGCATCAGGAGTGTTCTACGACGAGAAGACGGGTGATTCCATACACACAGTCCCTTTGTACGAGTCCCTACCACGCCTTCCTCACCACGAGCGCCTCACCTTTCTTATTTCCCCTCTACACCCGTGCTTGTATTTATATGTTTTACAATGTTTCTCTACACAGCATCAGGAGTGTTCTACGACGAGAAGACGGGTGATTCTATACACACAGCCCCTGTGTACGAGTCCCTACCACGCCTTCCTCACCACGAGCGGCGCCTCCACAGGGAATCGACATCGTCAGAGAAGACCTGTATATCCTCCCTCCTCGGCCAGGAGTTTTCTAGGAAACGATACATTCCCCCACCGCAGGGTTCCTTCACAGTGGGAGGTAAGCTATCGCCAAAGTTCTGGAATGGCACCTGCTGACGTACTTGTTATTTTGCACAAGTCCGCCATTAGTTGCTTTGTTTCACATTTGGCGAACCCTCTGTTCTCACAGCTACGGAGAAGGGAAAAAGGGTTAGAACCTGAAAATTCAGGATCTGTTCATAAGTCTTGATCAATTATTGAAGGAATGAAATGAAGTCCGCCTTGTTCATGCAATTCAAAAGATTCGTATTTTGAAGTTTCAGTATGTAATGCATCAGACGAACAACTTTGTCTGGATCCTTTTCCTTTTCGAAAGAAATATTAACAGTAGCACTGGAATAGCTTTTACAAGCTTGAGTGGTTGAAACGGCTTAGTGGGGTCTTAGCTCATGCAATACTACTCCTTAAAAAGCTTTTCCGCGTGGCATTTCAAATGTTCAATTTTGGCCTAAAATTAAGGTAATCATTCTGTTGGATTTTGTACATGTAATTAGAAATCTTTAGTGAATGGTGTTTGAACAAAAAGCTTTCTATATTAAACTTCCTAAGACTTTTTCTTCCTTAAAATTTTAGAGATTTTTTTTCTTTTCTGTCGACAGAGTTTGACGGTGGTGCCCCGGCTATCCAGAGTAGCAGGTTCGAGGAGCGTTATCTCCCCTTTGTACGAATGAAAACAATTATTTGAATATTTAATTTATCTCACAATTTTGTCAACTTGTTAAATTTATGCTTATATTGGTGCGTTCTAGACGTTTCGTAACATGTTTCAAATGTCCCAGGCGGTATAGAACATGTTTTCTATTTTGATATTTTGGACCAGACTTTAATAATTGTCGCCCACGTAGCCTAAAAAGGTTATATTCTTTAAGTATGTCTGTGATATAGTATTTTCTTGAAAGTATTAATTTTATTTGACATGTACGAACTTCTCGATATTTATTATTTGTACAGCACAAATGTTATCTGAAGAAATTCGGGTATTGAACTATGTATTGAGTCAGCTGCTCATTAAAACAGCCAATCAGATTTTGTCTTGCATTCTTATTTTCTAAACTTCCGATAAATTTTATTTTATGGAAGTGTTCCAACACTTTACCTTCTTGAAGAAATATTCTAACCAATTTCAATGTGTTTCGGATAATCAATCCTCACCAAAAACACAAAAGGCACAATATGCTTCTAATCTGTTTGAGATATAGGATTTGATCTTATTTGGTATTTTCGAAAACCAGCGTTTACTTCCTGTTTGGGACGGTATTTTACGTGGATTAATTGAGACGTCATCAAATTTTATGGAAACATTCCTTAACTCTTTGACTTTATCATACCATTTTCACAACGTCATAATAGTTTTACGTCAGACAACTCTCAAATGGGAAATAACCCTGTTTCCAGGAAAGACTCGATAGGAGTTAATCACGTTGTACAATTGTTAAACGTCTTAAAATTCCTTAGCATCATTTAAAAGCAGATAAATTTACAGCATTGACCAGACATGCACGTTTCGGGTATATTTAACCTACGTCAGTGATCCTCAATCTTAACCATGAAGTATGCAAAAATGTATGGAAATTATGTCCAAAATATACCGAGCAAGATGACTGGGATATGATGCTACAGGACCCAGGTTTCAGAAATTTGAGAACATTTTGTGAACAGAAATTTTGAATGCGTTTGACGAAACGACCAACCGAAATTGGTCGAACTTGGCTACATGTGTCCTCGGGGACTCCTGGTCTACGCACTCCTACCGGGCATGTTGGATGAAACTAATCCCAAGGTGCAATGATTGAAGGAGTATTGTCCTGGTGTCATCGGCAATATATAGGCTTGACCAATTGTTCAGTGACAAATATGGATAATGACCATATCCCAATACACAGTGCAAAATCGATAATTCAGAAAATCATAAACAGAAGGCAAACAAAGTCAGGAACCAAAGCAAACAAACAAAAACCTCAACCACAACGAGCTCCCAAAACGGGAGTGAGACCAGGTGCCCAGGAAGAGTAAGCTTCTCCTGCTTGCATGCAACACCTGTCACTTCTGTCACATCCGGTTAATTCCATTACGGAAGATATAAGTATATTCGGTTGTTGGATGGTTCAAATGGTCTAAGACAGAATATCATCCACCATTCTGGAGAGTGGGACATCATAATGTATGACGAGTTCCCCATATTGCTAAAACACAATACTTAAAATGCATACATATCCTTATCAAATTAACCAACTTCTGTGCGTGTCTCGTCTGTGTTTTTGCGTAGGGTATTGCTGTGGGTGCTGCTACCGAGTATTGCTGGAGATCCCCTCTTTTTTTTCTAAGTTTGTACCGTGAAATGTCATAAACGTTTCTTATCATAACTGCTTTATAACTGATATATTATGCTATATTTGAATTTAACTCGTATTTTCTTCTTTCTATTGTAATTTTTCTTATTTGTTTTCACTTGGGTTGTCTAGTTGTGTTGCTGTGGTTGCTGCAACCGAGTCTTGTTGCAGCTCTCCTCCTTTCTTATGTTTAAACCATACTTTTTTATCGTCAAAAATCATGATACCGCAACGTTTTTCTTTTATCATAAATTCTTTCCCATTGCATCATCCCACCCTTCATGCTATGCCTTTCGGTATTTTTTGGGCCTAACTTTCACAGTCGTGCCATATTTCATTGTTTTGATTGAGGATCACTGACGAGGGTTAGGTACTCGAAAGAGTTAAAGAAGATCCTGACGATAATCTCAACAGCACTCACAATATAGCACAAAATAAGCATCGACGGACCCCTAGCAAGCAAGAGGTGGGACCAGGTGCCCGGGAGGAGTAAGCATCCCCTGTTGGCTAGCCGCACCCGCCGTCGATGTTTAAACACGAAACTGAAAGCAATATATAAAATTCATGCACTGTCTGACGTTATGACGATATAGAAAGTGCTATGGCGACAATGTCAGGGAAATATATTCAAAACACTTACTGTCAAACCCCTCGCGGGGAACTTTTTTACGATCTCCACACGGCAAAGGGCATAAGTGTGACACAAATGAGTTAAAGAAGATCCTGACGATAATCTCAACAGCACTCACAATATAGCACAAAATAAGCATCGACGGACCCCTAGCAAGCTAGAGGTGGGGCCGGGTGCCCGGGAGGAGTAAGCATCCCATGTTGGCTAGCCGCACCCGTCGTCGATGTTTAAACACGAAACTGAAAGCAATATACAGTCAAACCTGTCTTATGTGACTTTGCAAGGGCCGACAGAAAATAGGTCACATAAGACAGGTGGTCACTGAATACAGGTTCAAGCTTATCTGACTTTAACCAACAAAATTTTCGTAGTATAAGAGCAATACCATAAAATGAATCCCTGCATATATCAATTCGTGTATTTATTGATGAATCGTATTGCACACATAAAATCACATCAGATTTTATCGATCACAGAAGATTTAATCATGAAAGACACTGATTAAGATATTTAATGTAAAATATTATGTAGTTTGGGTCCTCTGTTATAAAGGTTCGGAATTGGGTACGGGACAGAAAAATCACGGTCGTTGTCGCGTTAGACAGGTTGTCGCTATATACAGGTGTATTTGATAGGAAAATTGCTCGGGAGGAATAATGAAGGTCACATAAAGCAGGAAGTCGCTAAAAAAAAAGGGGTCACTTTAAGACAGGTTTGACTGTATAAAATTCATGCACTGTCTGACGTTATGTCGATATAGACAGTGCTATGGCGACAATGTCAGGGAAATATATTCAAAACACTTACTGTCAAACGGGCATATCTGGCCCATGATGCAAATTTATCTGTTCTTAAATGATGCTATGAATTTGAAGACCTGTTACACTCGAATTCTTTTACAATTATTTCATTGCATGAACACCAAGACGGCCATTTATCAGCATGTTTGTTGAGTATAATTTCAATATAGACATCACCTCAGACAGTGCATACATTTTATATATCGTTTTGATTTTCGCGCGTGAACATCAACAGTGGGAGCGGCTAGCCAAGCAGGGAATGCTTATTCCTCCCGGGCACCTGGTCCCACCTCTAGCTTGCTAAGGGTTCGTCGATGCCCGATGTTGTGCTCTATTGTGAGTACTGTTGAGATTATCGTCAATTTCTTCTTAAAGTTTAACTTTTTTGAAAAATAATGCTACACAGAGAATCTTGTATTTCAACCTTTAGATGTATTTAATTCATCGCTTGACAATTGTTTAAAAACATAAATCTGATTATACAAAAAAGATTGAAATAAGAAAGGACCTTTAGATAAACATTTTGTTCAGGTTGAGCCAATCACTAATATTCTGGATAGACATTTTTCAAGTTGATGCACTTCTGACTTCTCTTCACGACTTCATACGCCGGACATTGCACTTTTAGAAGCCATATCCTGAAAATCAGGTGCGTTAAGAAAAGTAAAATCTGAACACACATTGGAAGAAATGACACTGATTGCTTTAAAAAATGTATATTCACATATGAAGAGAAATAAATTTCCACACAGAGTATTTAGGTTCAATTGGATAACATCAATAATTAACTTTTGTGACACAGTCCCTTCGAAGTACGATGTTCGAAGTGCGAAGTCCGCGAACATGAATAAATGTCTGATTACATTCATCCTACATTTATAGATCCTGAATACAAAGAATTAAGACCTGGTTGATATTTTCTGATGAAAACAATGTACACGAAGAACAAAAATAGATAGAAATCAATCATATTTGAAAGGTTTAACGTTTTGTTATTGAGTCTTTGCGGAGTTCTTTCCCCTTACAGACGGTATCTGACGTAATACCACTATGACCTCATGAAAATGGTATGGTAACGTCGATTTATACCGTCATTTCCCAGATTTTCAGGACTGTTTCCATAGAATTTGATGACGTCATAATCAGTCTTCGTCAGATACCGTCTCAAATGGGAAGTAACTCTGGTTTTCGAAAATAGCGAATAGAAGGGTACTGAAACTTCCAAAGTTTCTTTTTCGTGGATTTATATTAAGTCCTTAGTGTGTTCCCACATAGCCATATATTTCCTCCATTTGCTAGAGTTATCTCTTTCCTTGAATTACAACTCTCGGACTTAATCCATCTCTGCTATGTTAAAATTGCTCTACTTTAACTAATTTTCTGACGTTTTCACATCGTATACAACAATGTCTTAATGAAAATTACAAACAATTAGATACTTTTAAAGAATAATCAAAAGGTTAGTTATGAAATCTCTTCTGAAAATTAAGTTATAATTTCTTTTAATGTCAACTTTTTGCATGATAGAAATGTCCGAGAGTTGTAATCCAATATGACGATTAATTTGGAGGTATGACATCAAGAATACTGAATCTCGGAGTTTAACAAAACAAACCACATCTTACATATATCATATGGCTTCAACTACGGTTAAATACAGAACGAGGGCAAAGAACATTATATAGAGTCCAAAAATTCAACCAATATACAGATCTAAGACATCCAAAATATGAAAAAGCTCTGGTTAAAACTAAACAGATATTATGCAAAATTGTTTTTACGAAAGGACAGAGAAAAATAGAATTGGAAAGAGTAAGAATTATATATCCTCCGCTCCTTTTTCTCTCGATTATGAAAGAAATGCAATTGATCAAAGAACAGAAAGCAGATAAATTTTGATAAATCTTCCCTGTCTTTTTCCTTCAATGTGCAAAAAAGACTAAACTGCCCAGAAAACCAAAAATCATAACTTCAACGTTGACTCCTGAAAAGAAAGAAAAAGATTGCACAAAGATAAAGACAATCATAATTTTAATTGATTTCAAATGAACGTGTCCAAAAAATGAACGAATTAAAAAAAATGAATGTTGACGCATGCCAATTTCTTCCATCGAACATTTTACATATAGTGATAGTGAGAGGTACGAACGAAAACTCTATTTGGGGCCGCTCATTTTGGCAAGAGGAAATTAAAAGTCTGTATTGTAGGTAGCGCCAGGAAAATTCACTTTGGCTTTATTCAAACTGTTCTACATGAAGTACTACTGACGAGGATTCAATATCCCATACACGCGTCTAGTACAATAAAATTGGTACTATAGAACATATATTTCAATATTGACAATTGGATGCTTGCAAGTTCTTTCTTTTTATGAGAGTAAGGCCATTTCTTTGTTATTTTCTGTTTTGCGTCCTCGTGCTGGTAGATTTTGAGCCCAAAGTCATAAAACAAAACAAAATTAAAAGAAAAGTGATCCCTAAGTGTCGCTGTGCTTCGCATGCGACACAAAAAAGATGTTTATCAAATTAAATGTGTTTTCTACAAAAATCAAATAAAAATTGTATCAAGTTTATATTTCATGTAAAAATGAGAAAAGAACTGCAATTACTCATCGTCTATCGTTCTTTTGTTGACTAAAATACCTGTATGTCAAGATGAACAAATGTAACAAGATTCTGTCCGATTTCACACAATCAAATATTGATATGAAATTGCAACTTTGTTTTAAGTGCTTGCTTGTTTTTCTTCCTGGCTGGCTGGTAGGTTTCTCAAATTCAAAAGGACGCAAAACAGAATAAAAACAAAAAATGGCCTAAGGCATGTACAAAAAATTGTGCTTAAATTTAAAGTGATGAATTCACAAGCTTACCGGGTAGGTTAGCGGCGCTTCTCTGGGAAGCTTGGCTTCCTCCGGTACTACTTGGGGATACTTGTGTTGTTGTCGTGGTTGTGGGTGTTGAAGGATTAATTGATGGAGTAGGTGGAGCCATTGAAGATGTGGGTGGAGTCACTGAAGATATGGTTTGCGTCATTGAAGATGTAGGTGGAGACGTTGAAGATGTGGATGGAGTCACGGAAGAAATGGACGGAGCTATTGATGAAGGAGTTGAGGTAGATACTGATAAGGAAGGCACTAGAGAAGAACTGCTAGGAATTGAGCTTGAAGATGAAGTTTCGTTGGAAATAGACGGTACGGAGGATGTTGTAACTGTTTCTAATGAATCTGTCTGCGTTGACGTCGACGTTTCTTGTGGTTGCGTTGTTTCATCAATGGAAGTTGTCGTTGCTGCTCCTTTAGATAATAAATACATCTATAAGATTTAGAAGGATTATCATTTTGATATAAAAGATTAAAAACTCAGAAAAGAGAGGTTATTTATCTATTCAAGTCGCTTGATTTACATTTTTCAAATAGTTAAGGTCTTATTTCATATACATGTAGGACTTTTTTTTCAAATATATACCATTTTATAAACAGTACATAACCTAATTCTTTTTAATACAAAAAAATTCTAAAACAATATAGCGCCACCTTTTAACCTTGAGGATTGTACATTCTAAAGCAGATTCATTAATTGTCTGATGCCTTGTAAAGATAAGATCTAGACTTTTAATGAAGAAAATTGAAAAAAAAAATCTACAGGGCTCTTATATTCTCAATTGGAACAAAGATAAAACAAACCTCTGGTATCAATCGCGCATAACATCGTGTTGTTTAAAAATTGGAAATAGATTCTACTATAAGTCTTGTTCGTTTCAAAGGGAGAAAACTGGTCTCAAAATTTAATAAAATATTTCAAAACTACTTTCTGTTGAATAGTTAGTCAATAAACTAATATAACGTAAATACAAAGCTGAAAACAGAAAATTATGTCACTATTAGTACATTTTGTATGTATGCTATAGAAATCTATCTAAACCATGCAATTTAAATCAAAGAACAGGGAAAGTTCAGAGCATAGCAGGACATTTGACTGATTAGTTTGGTAAAGAGAAAATAAAAGGATTTGTTACGAATATTGCTTTTCCTTCTGCAAAATGTTACCTGACGTGATTGCTGATATTGAAGTTGATATATTCTGTACATTGTCTGAAATGGTAGTGACTGGATATTCTACGTCATTAGAATCTGTGCTCGTAGGAATACTTGGTGAAATATTTGTAGTTTCTGAGTTTGTTGTATTAATATCTCCTGTAGTTACAGATGATTCTTTTTCCGTCGTACTCGAAATTGCTTCATTTGAATACGTAGATAACACAGTGCTTATATCTGAAGCTGACAAAGTAGATACAGTGCTATCGTCTGATATTGAAACAAAAGTTGTAGATGATGCCCAGTCAGAAGTTGAATCAGTCGTTTTTGAGGACAACTTCTGATTCAGTTGTTCCAGTATGAGACGTCCGATCACCACTCGAATCAGATGTGTAATCTAACGTTACGTCAGTGTGACCACCTGTAAATGATGGAGAAGCATCTCTTGTACCGGATGAAGTTGTATCACTTAGTAGTTCAGACGTGCTATCCATATCGGTAACAGTTGTCACGTCGGATGTGTCATCTATCATATCAGATGTAACATCTTGACCAGTGTCAGATGTTGATTGTATCATTTCAGTAATGTCAGTTGTAAATTCAGTTGTTAACGTGAACATCCCTTCATTGGCATCAGAGGAAGAAGAAAAATCTGTTGCTAATGTTGGTTCTGCTGTGTGATCGTATGTAGTTTCCTGAGTGACATCTGCAGTATGTGTGACGTCAGCAGTGACGTCAGAATTCATTGTCGTCTGATCAACTACATTTTCTGTAATGAAACAGTTGGACACGTTTATTGAATGATTCATTTTACATTAACATGTACTTTAAAATTATCAAGAAACATATTGGTTTTCGTTTGTGTCCAACTGCTTCATAAGATTTTGGATAAACTACCGCTTACGCTTATGTGATTAATTGACAAGAATTATTCATGAAATACAAACATTATATTTAATGAGTAATTATATGCATTATGTCCAAGCGATCATGTTAAGGTGTCAGAAGAGTTATTTTATACCGTGGTTAGGAAGGGATAACAAGGAGTGTACTTGTATGTCAAAGGAGAGTATTTGACTTTCGTTAATAAATCCACTTCAATCCCGTTAATCTATTCTAATCATGCAATCTTTTAACACACGAAAAGTGTAGGACAAAAAACCCGTCATTCAGAATTCAGATGTTGAGAGGAAAACTAAAAAATGTATATACCTGTGGTCACCGTGAAATTGGCCTGCACAAAGCTGTTGCCACATGTCATGTTTGAATCATCCTCACACAAAAATGTGGTGAAAACATCGTCGCCAACATCATAAGTAAGAGTTGTCGTCCGTCTATATTGACAAATGTTTTCCTGAAAGGTGACGTTTGATGTGGTTATATCCTCGGGATTCGAATATCGTCTGAATTCTGTATCATTTGATGTCTTCACGCACCACTTAACTCCCAGAGGAGGTTTACCCACAGTAAGGTTACAGGTAAGAGTCACGGTTGTGTTGGCATCAAAAACACCCAGGGTAGAATCTGTTGTTGTCTCTCCGCTAGATGACGCCACACTCAAGGAAATTTCGTTTGGATTAGCTGAAATGAATATTCTTTTTCCTTTGGATCAATATGTAATATGATTTGTGCATTGCTGTTTATCATTTTGAAAGGCTCGTCTTCAGATGGCCATAACTAGCAGAATTAGAAATAGATTATACAATATTGGAATTAACGTTTACGCATGAAGATGAAAATTTGATAAAGTAAACATATAGTTGTATGGATTGCATAGAAAAGAATATGATACACAGTGACTTTGAAAACACAACAACAAAACTCACAGGACCGTAGCTATTTTTCTTTATTAGGAGAAATACTCTATTAAATACATAAAAGGTAAGGACCCACAGTTAGATAGCAATACAGCCATATGCGAAAAGTCAAAGCTGACTAATGCAACAAGAGACAAAAAAGGGGACAAGGTACACAAAACATCAAACACACATATTTGCTGACATGGAGTCTAGCCTCTGTTCCCTTTGTATCAAACATACCTGAATAAGGCGGTCTTATAATCATTGATTCCTTTTACTAATGAGTGAGAGCCACAAATGAGTTAAAGAAGATCCTGACGACAATCTCAACGGCACTCACAAATTAATAGAGCACAAAATTGAATATCGACGGACCCCTAACAAGCTAGAGGTGGGACCAGGTGCCCGGGAGAAGCAATCCCCTGCTGGCTAGCAGCACCCGCCGTCGATGTTTACAATATCACAATATCAACTTACAATTGATTCCAATGAAGACATCGTTCGTCTCAGCTATACCAGCCCCATTTGTATCAGTTGCGATCATTTCGCATCTGTAAGCAGCTTCATCCGCGCAGATGACGTCACTTGCGTTTATGGTCAGAGTCAAAAAAGAAGTACTTGCGCTGTTTACGCTACCGATTGCTGTTGATCTGTTCTGTTTAAATAGAAATTCAGTTGAAACATTTATATTTACGTAACATGGCTAATGGAATATCTTCATTATGACAGCAAAATGTAATGATAATATCCGGTTCAAATTTAATTTAAACAGATATTTCAGTACATGCTAGGTCGTACTATCTTGCTTGTTGCATTGAAAAACATAAGGTTTTGAAGCTATTGCCGATTTATAGGTCTTTAAAATTCTTCACTTACAAATGCACTAGTTATCTAAGTAATGATTTATTTTCTTATTTTCTTCTCGACCCTCGATCTGAATAACTGATAAGTACATCTTTGATCTTTATTATTCGCTATATTCGAAAACCATTTGAGTAACTTCCCATTTGAGATGGTATCTGACGTAGACTGATTATGACGTCATCAAATTCTATGGAAACAGTCCTAAAAGTCTGGGAAATGACGGTATAAGATCGACGTTGCCGTACCATTTTCATGACGTCACAATGATTTTACGTAACATACCGTCTGTAAGGGAAAAAACTTTGTGTTCCACAAAGACTCAATAATGTGATTTTCTTCTGCTGTCCAAAAGCGTCTTTTTTCCTTGTGTTTCTCTGTTCTGGTTGATTTTTCTTACTTTATCATTTGATTCTCAATGACTCCTTCACATTGAATGTTATGATGGCATACTTCCGTCGCCTATATGCAAGAAAGTGTTCCTCGGATTGTTTCAACAAAGAGCTTACTTGTTGAATATTTCAAGAGGCCGCGTTAGTGTAGTCTCTTTTATTTTCTCCGTATTTATCAAGTTTATATCAAGAAATGTAATGTTTGTGACTATTCAATAAAAGATGCAGCTTCATTAATTACATTCTTGTTTACAGTGACATTTTGCCGAATTGAGGCGACAGCCGGGTGTTGCATGCAATCAGGAGATGTTGACTCTTCTAGTCTCGCTCCCAACATATTTTGGTAGTTCGCTAATTTTCATGTGGTGGGGTTTTTTTACCCTCGCCATGAAATGGTGGAGGAATATTTTTTATTGCTTTGGTTCCTATTTTATCCTGATTTTGTATGCCTTCTGTTTATGATTTTATTAATTATCGATTTTGTACTCTGTATTGGGATGTGGTCATTTTTCATATTTGTCATCGCATTTACTTTTATTTTTCTGGAGAAATAAACAGCATGTCGACATAGTCATTTTGATTTGTATATTGAAACGATCTGTCGATATGGTGGAATATCAATCAAACTACTGAAATTAGTACACGTTAGCGAATAGCATCTGACTCTTGTACAAAGTATCTCTGCTACGAGGGCTGAATGATTTGTTGTGAGCCTCGTATTTAAGGATTTGAATTTTCTCAGACATTTTGCATTATTGTTCTACATAATACCCTACAGTATCTATACATCTTTGCCAACGGTGTTTTAAAGGGCCTCAATACCTATCTTGACTGGTCAGAATGCCATCCACTGCAAGTATGACGTCATCATCGGACTGAAAGTGGGGACAAGAAATAGTTGCTTTCAGTTTCGGAAATAGATGAAAGTCTTATGGAGCAAGATCGAATGAATAAGGGGATTCTCTATCAGCAGAATACCATCTGCAACCCAAAAAACCGAAGCTCACAACATATCGATCAGCCCTCGTAGAAACAGAAAAAAATATGAACTTACCCCTAGATCAGAATCCTGCCAGTTGATTACACTGTTCAATGTATCTCTGCTGAAGGTAACAGATACAATACGGGATTCGGAATCTCCTAAAAGTGGAATATGTAATCAATTCTTTTATAATATTTAAGATGAAATTGGACTAAACTTTATTTATTTTGCAACGTTTAACAAACAAGTTACATAACTTATATCAATATCTCACGATGGCTCAGATGATGGCAGTGAGGGGGTCCAAGGCGCAGGAGGAAACCGGAGTACCCGGGGAAAAAACCTTGCAGAGGCCTTGGTGGGACACCACCTACCCTCCCACATAAGACCTTTCGCCGAATCTGGGATTCGAACCCGGGACCTTAGAGGTGAGAAGCGAGCGCGCTACCACTGCGCTAACCCGGCCAATACTGCGCTAACCCGGCCAATACTTTTTTAACCTTTGAAATTGAACTAGAATTTGTTACTTTGTGTATGAAGAGAAATATGAAGGAATAAAGAAATATAACATTTTCTCTCACAAGCCGTATACTGTATACAAAAAGTGTTTTCCCCTTATAGTGTTTGCCTTCTCTGCCACTAGACAAGATTTAGAACTTAGCGAAAGTATCATCATGTTGATACTTATAATTACTTCGTACCGTAGAACCTAACGTTTTCGCAAGTATCAAATTTCGCGATTTTATGGTGAAAATAGGGTGTTCTTATTTTCGCAAGTACATTTTTTTCGCGATTCGTAAATTATAAACAAATATATACGTGAGATGTATATATTTGTTTATTATTTCATAATGTCAGGACACCGGTCAAAAATAAATAATAAAGGAAGTCAACTCTTTTATCGACATTTTGACCAGGCCGATCATTCGGTTTTATCTATGAGAGTCAGAATCCTGGAGAAAATATATCACCCCACATACATTCCCAATTTGAGCACACCTTTCCGTCGCAACAGAGAAGAGTTCTGGATAAAAAATCTTAACACTACAGCGCCCTATGGGTGCAACGATAACATCAGCACTATAGGAAACTTAACAAGTCCCGGTTGTCAATCGGTAAATGTGACTACCTTATTCAACAGACAACAAAGAAGACCTCGAAGTCATGGCATTCGAAAATATAATAGGCCCGAGATACATAGTTTCTCCTTCGATGACTTGGTTCCATTTTTGAATGAGCCTCTAGGCCTGCATTATATTCGTACCAAATTATACTCTGTTCCTTTACGGAAGTTGCACGAAATCTACGATTATACGAAGGACCTCACATATACCGATACTCGTTCCCCAGAATACAGATTACAAGGAGTCATACTGGACATTTCTACTTTTCGTTTATTTCAAGCAGTTAGATCAGATAAATCAGAGGAGAAAACAAACCGCCCTTTCATTAAAGTAAGATTTGCAAACAAAGGTATTGATAACTTGAATCTTTGTCAAATTTTGAATCACAAAACTGTCACAGAAAAAATCCCACCATATTTCAAAAGAAAAGAAACTCCTTGTATTTCCTATAGCTACACACCAACAGTTGCATCTAAAATTTACAATTACAAACGATTCCTGCAGTGTATTGATTTAAGTAATCCCTCACTACATCCACTTCCCTGCGAATGTTCTTCATCGGATTTCAACTACTCTCCTTGTGGACACGTTATTACTGGTGACCTTAGTATAGTCAAGAACGACAAGTTGAGAGAATTGTTAAAAAAGGGTCCCAAATACAGAGAAAGTATGTCCTTTACATGGAACCAAAATGTCAAAATTATCATGGACTCTTTTTAGGAATATAGCAAATAGCACATATCATTAATGTAAGCATTGAAAATAATATCTTTCCCGATGATCTAAAAATAGCTAAAATCACCCCAATTTACAAAAATGGCGATAAGTCTCAAACTGGCAACTATCGGCCAATATCGGTCCTTCCGACTTTCTCAAAAATATTTGAACAACATATTGCGATTCAACTAAATGATTTTCTTAGGCAATTCGATTTACTTAGTCCATATCAATCTGGTTTCCGTAAATTTCACTCGTGCCAAACTGCACTTACACAGCTTACCGAAGAATGGTTAAGTAATATGGATGATGGTGACCTTACTGGTGTAACATTTCTTGATTTCCGTAAAACCTTTGATCTTGTTGACCATGAAATTCTTATTGATAAGCTTAAATGTTATAACTTTGATCATAACACCCTTAGTTGGTTCAAATCTTACTTAGAAAATCGTCAACAAAGTGTACATATTGGTAGTCACAAGTCTGAAATAAATCGCATTAAATCAGGAGTACCACAAAGATCTGTTTTAGGGCCAGTTTTATTTTTGATATACTTAAACGATCTCCCATTACATGTTAAATATTCTCAAATTGCACTGTTTGCAGATGATACAAGTATTCACCAGTCCTCAAAATCACTTAAAACAATTGAAGATCAAATGCAATATGACCTAGAAATGATAAATAAATGGTGTGAAGAAAACAAAATGATAATAAATGGAAACAAAACAAACTGTATGCTTCTTGGCACCAATCAAAGATTTTCAAAGCTTCCAAACTCTTTGCTAAACCTTACAATTAATTCAGTTAATCTTACAAATGTCAAAACTCATATACTGCTAGGAGTAGAAATTGATCAACACCTTGACTACGATAAACATATAGATAAACTTTGCAAAAACATAGCATCCAAACTTTCTCTTCTTAAAAGAATAAAGCACTACTTAACACTTCACTATCGTAAAATATTTTATAATGGATACATTCTCCCATCGAAAGACTACTGCATTGTAATTTGGAGCAATACAACTTATCATAATCTTCTGAGAATACACAAACTTCAAAAGTATGCAGCGCGAATTATATTAGATGCACCATCAGATGCCCCCTCTAAGCCACTATTCGAAGAACTGAATTGGTTGAATATCTTTGAAAAAGTTGAATATCAAAAAAGTATTCTCTTATATAAAATCAAAAACCTACCATGTCCTACTTATCTTAACGAATTGTTTCCGCAACCGAGACCATCAACATATTCTTTGCGATCCAAAACATGTGATAATTTTGATATGCCCAGGCCTCATATTGAAAAATATATACGCAGTTTTCAGTACTCGGGTGCTCGACTTTGGAATAACTTACCTACTGAAATAAGGACTTCTAATAATATAAATGCGTTCAAAAACTCAATGATTAAATACATTCATTCAAATAGGGGAACTTATTGATTATAATATACAAATGATCGAACTTTATATGGACTCTATACTTTATATGGACTTTATAACTTTGAATATCTATTATTACCATCTTTTATAAAAATGTATATGTCTTACATATTTTGTACATATCTTTATATATATTTTCTGTAAATACGTTAACGAGGGCCACATGAGAGAATAGCGAAAATGCTAAATGTGCCACCCTCTTAAAATAAAGTATTATTATTATTATTATTATTATTATATGCAAGACGTTGGGCAAAGAAAGAGGATGTACAGCTCGACACCCTTTCCGAGTGGATAAAATCCATAAAAGGGTTACTTTTATCTAGAATTAACCGATTAAAATCAACTGTGAACACCAGATTCAAGTCTATATTTAAAGACCCTGATGTTAACACAGAGCTTACCTATCTCCAAGAACATTATGTCATCACACCAGCGGACAAAGCCTCAAATAATTACACATTTACTTGCAAAAAGCACTATTTCGACAGTCTAGTTAAAGAGTTTGGTTTAAATTCGACACCTGGAAATCCCACTTACACCCCAACATACCTTTCTGCCTCTGAAATAATAGATAACCACAAATCAGCTCTTGCTTCATTTGGCTTCGACATGAACAATTTAGATTTAGATTTGCCATACTTATACTGCGTACCTAAAATGCATAAGAATCCGTACAAACAACGTTTCATCGCTGGTTCCTCAAAATGTTTTACCAAATCTGTATCGATCTTACGCACCAAAGTTTTATCTGAAATCAAATCTGGGCTTCAAAAATATTGTTCGACAGTATATTCTCGCAGTGGTATCAACCAGATGTGGATTTTAAAGAATTCGAAGGAACTTTTAGAACATCTGAAATCCACTCATTTTAGAAGAGTCCATTCGATCAAAGCCTTTGATTTCTCGACACTTTACACTACAATTCCACATTCTAAATTGAAAGAAAGACTCGCAAAAATTATGAGTAATGCGTTTACAAGTAAGAACGGTAATCGCAAATACAAATTTATTGTTGTTAACTATGACAAAACCTACTTTGTAAAAGAAAAATCCGATTCTGAAAATAAGTACACTGAAACAGATATTATTCAGATGTTAAACTTTCTGATCGACAACATTTTTGTGGTGTTTGGAGGAAAGGTCTTCCAGCAAATTGTCGGAATTCCAATGGGGACCAATCGTGCCCCACTCCTTGCCGACATTTTTTTTACGCGTACGAAGTGAATTTTGGCTGTATACAGGGATATGGTCATTATACATATTTGTCATATACGTGAGATGTTAGTGTTTTGCGCCTTTCATTATTGACGCTAACGTTTAGCTAGTTCTATCAGAGGAGTACACCCAATTCACTCCTATTAACGTTAAGAAGGGGAAAAATAAAAAAAAAACACATGAAAAGTGAGAAGAAAATGTAATTGATGTACCAATTTATTTCTAACCTTACTAAACATTATTATTCACAAAAATATTTATTCGAGATTACAAATGAAAATTAGTATCTCGCAAAAAAATTCGTGTAATATGGTATAAAGGATCCCGCAAATTCAATTTCAGCATTACAAACTTTCCTTTTCTGAGTAGCAACATCCCTTCATCGCCTGCTTATGGCGTTTTCATATCTCAGTTGATGCGCTATGCCAGATCAAGTACCAAATATCCGGATTTGTCTTAGAGCTAGGCGTCTTTCAAAGAAGCTTCTCGCTCAGGGATATGTTTTTGACCAACTAACATCGTCACTGAGTAAGTTCTACGGTCGATATGGGAAACTCGTCATGCACTATGATGTCCCACTCTCCAGAATGGTGGATGATATTCTGTCATAGACCATTTGAACCATCCAAACAAAGATTGTACTCTATGTCTTCCGAAATGGAAGTAACCGGATATGACAGTTCTACCGAATTGAAGCGGCGGATTCTGCATGCAAGCAGGAGATGCTTACTCTTCCTGGGTACCTGGTCTCGCTTCCATATTCGCTTCTTTTCATATGATGGAGGTTTTTGCTTGTTTGCTTTGACTCCTGTTTTATCCTGATTTTGTATGCCTTCGGTTTCTGATTTTCTGATTTATCGATTTTGTGCTGTATACAGGGATATGGTCATTATCCATATTTGTCATTTTTACCCTTTTTTTATCACTAATAAAAAGAAAAAATCATGTTATTTGTGTAACTTTTTACATTAAAGCATAAGTTGATCTTTCGTGCATCAAGTAACTTTTGAAGTTGAACTTGTATTCAAAGATGTTACTATGAGTGCAAAAAGGGTATTTCGCAATTCCGGTACAACCTTAAGAGAGGTCGGACAAATTGTCACATGATCATATATTTGTGAACACGGTAACTCAGGTAAAAATCAACATATGCTTATACGACACTGTGTGTGTGGTTTTTTATTATTATTGTTTATTTACGTAATACTAGTATTAGAAGGGTAGCTTAATGTTATTCAGTATACTTTTGATGCTACTTTTCTCTTGGGGTTTCTCCTATCTCATTATCATTTGGGGGGAGGGGGGCTAATTCCTTTTCAAATATTTGTCGAAAATTACTGTAATCACAATTTCTTTGAATTTCTTAAACGCTGGTTTTGTAGCATCATATTCCACTCACTGCTACGTCTTTCGGTAAATTTCAGACATAACAATTTTCGAACTCTTTGGCCACATTAAATCGAGGATCACTGACGAGGGTTAAATACCCGAAACGTGCAAGTCTGGTCCATGTTAACGTCTTCAAATTGAATAGCATCATTTAAGAACAGATAAATTGGCAGCATGGACCAGACATGCACGTTTCGGGTACTTAACCCTCGTCAGTGATCCTCAAATCTAAACAATGTAATATGCCAAACAATTATGAAAGTTACAATGCCGAAAAAGCGTACCGAAAGACGTAGCAGGATGCTTGGGATATGATGCTACAGGACCCACGTTTTTGAAATTTCAGGAAATTTTGATAGCAGAAATGCTGGTCCATGCTGCAAATTTATCTGTTCTTAAATGATGCTAGTGAATTTGAAGACGTTTAACATCTAATTGTCTGTACTTTTTTTTCTAAATCATGCAGTCATAAAAACTTGCGTCCATACGTAATTGTGAAGAAATTTTTCATACCTACCAGGGTTTTTGTGCATTGTTTAACCAAAGCTCACGAAGATTGTGTACATTTTAATTGATTTTGCCAGCGTTTAGGGCCATGTCCTAACGGAAACTTGCTTAGACATAATGTTTACGGTTATTTCAATAGATTATAAAAATTCTAAAAACCTATTTTATAGCTTTCCTAATAGTCTAGGATCCTAGCGGATTCAAGAGAAAGGGATTTTGTATTTTGTTTTCAAGAGCAAAGTAATACTAAACAAATGTATTTAATATGTAATCTTCATAATAATGGATAGATTACTTTTAGCATCATATCCTCACTAATCTACAAACTATAATTAGCGACGCTGTGATTGGCTGATAACGTCGCCGACGCTTCTGAATAAATCACCATATACAACGGTCTAAATACCCCCACTAACTTCAGCAAATGGCGACGTTATCTATTGTGAATCAAATATGAAATTATAGAATAAAACAGTTAAGGACTTTTAGCTCAGTATATATGATGTGATATTGACTTCGACTGAGTCAATATCACATCATATACACTGACTGCGAGTCAGGAGTTGAAAGTCCATAATTGTATATTATCAAAGGCAGTATTTGCTAGATTAATTAAATAAACAATAAGAAAGTCATGCAAACAAGTGCGCTATAATACTGTAAACGTGGAAATTTTCACGTGGGGGTAATTTTCGAGTATTTTGCGAAAAAATGACGTCGCGAAAATTTCCCCCACGCGAAAACATCCCCGCTACATTCTTACCATGGGAAAGACATTTTTATCACGAATATCTCCATCACGCGAAATGTCTTGATGTTATAATCGCGAAATCCCCCTGAAAATTTACAGCAATGCTCATTCTTGACGACAAAATGTAGCTATATACAATCTTATGCTATATTTTACGGAAGCCCGTAGGTGACAGGTATAAATTATAATATTCTGGTGGCCGCCACATAATTATCTGGCGGCCGCCAAATAATCTAAGTGGCGGCCGCCCCATAATTTACAACAACAAAATCAATGCGTAACATACTCTTTCTGTTCAAAATGCTAAATTCATCCTCTCTTTTTATCCTTTTGATATGAAAGATGCAAAATAACCAGACGAAATGTAATAAAAGATTAATCTGGCGGCCGCCAGATAGATTAAGTGGCGGCCGCCAGATATTTAAGTGGCGGCCGCCACATGATTATCTTTCGGTAATTCATATGGCGGCCGCCACTTAATTCATATGGCGGCCGCCACATAATTAAGTGGCGGCCGCCAGATAAATTAAGTGGTGGTCGCCAGATAATTTATTTGGCGGCCGCCACTTAATTATCTGGCGGTCGCCAGATAAATTATAATTCATACCTGTCACCTACGGGCTTCCGCAATATTTCACCATGTGCGAGATTAATCATGTCGGAAATAAAAAATCGGGAAGAAAACACTGATAAAAAAAATCAATGAACAACGTTGATATTGTTGCCCTTTAAATTTCATGATTTCTCTCAATGCTCAATGTTTTCCATTCACCCATAATTTCTAAAGATCAAATAGAAAACATCTTTGAATTCGCAATGAAGTGCATTCGACTTAAAATTGCGCCGATGCCTGCTAGATGGTCAATTCTTAATTGTTGTAAAAAATTAGCAAATGAGAAAACAAAACCCTTGAACTTTCCTATCAGATGATAAAACTTGATGTAAATGTTAATCACTACTTTCTTATCCTTTATATATTTATATATATGGAAAGAGTATTGATATTTACATAAATATACCTTACAATGATAATAATATTATTACATTAATATAGAGTGATATAGAATATTAATATAGAATAATATTATAATACATTAATAATAATATCATGAATATGTTAATCATATATCTATATTATTTCATATTTTTAATAAAACAGAATATTGATATGATTATAATTGATAAATCACATTTATATCATTATGTACAAATAATAATATTAGTTATACAGTGTTTTACAGGGAGGATACAGAAATATATTGGGTCGATGAAAAAAGTTGTATTGGGCGAGGCGAAGCCGAGCCCAATACAACTTTTTTCATCGACCCAATATATTTTTGTATCTCCTCTGTAAAACACTGTATAACGAATTTATCCCGCTGATGGCTTTTGGTTTGTGTATGTTACGTCAACATATATTAAAGCATTTTGGTGACGTCAAAAGCATAAAGCGTCTTAGTAGAAGCAGGATATTAAAATAACATCCTGTTAGTAAAATAATACAACATAATATTTGGTTCTTCTTGTCCAATCAGATTGCAAGAAATTTGCCAGAGGCGGGATAATGTAGAATATTAGTATAGAATAATATTATTTTTCAACATTTTTTACCTAATGCACCGCTGCTGTTTTTGTAAAATTGTAGTACATCAACCTGATTCAGCCCTGCCCCTCCATTTGCAGGACGGCACTCAATTTGAAGGTTAGTTTCCGAGTAAACCACTGATGATGTCGTTGTGACGTCAACACTGACACATGCTGTAAAGTAAAAATAAAATAAACCAATGTAGTGATTTACAATAAACACACAATATCTACAATTTTGAAGTATGAAAATTATTATGTCCAAAATGTTTAGATATTTCATTTCCATTGTTATTTCTATGAAACGATGTGTTGCTAACGACATTGCTTATGACGTTGCTAAGCGTGTTCTTTTGAAATTGAAAAAAAAAGCTACCAGCCAGCCAGGTAGTAAATAAACAAACACATAACAGTGATTTGTAGTAGTGCCATGCTAAGTCTAACAGAAACTTTTTTCATTTGATTATCAAAATATTTTAGTCATCCATACAATAATAGATAATGCAATGTCTAGAATCATGGATTTTTACGCGAAATATAGAAAAATGAATTCCCCGTTATTTTTTGTAGAAAACACATTTAATTCACAAAAGAATTTTATCATTTGATTTTGAGGGTATTTTGTATGACTATGGGCTCAAAAGCTACCAACACGAGGACGCAAAACCAAAAATGAACAAAGAAATAGCCCTTTGGTTAAAAACAAAGATCAAATCTGACAGCTTCCAGTGGAATCCTTTATAAATTATGTGAGTGCTGGGAAAATCCCTTCTTGTTGCATTTCGAATGTCTTGATAAAGGTTTTGATGTAAAGAGTGTTAAACATCTTCAAATTGAATAGCATCATTTTAGAACATATTAATTTGCAGCATGGACCAGACATGCACGTTTCGGGTACTTAACCCTCGTCAGTGATCCTCCATCTAAACAATGTAATATGGCCAAAGGGTGTGAAAATTATCATTTTAAAATTGTACCGAAAGACGTTGCAGGACGGTTGGGATATGATGCTACAGGACCAACGTTTTAGAAATGTCAAGAAATTTGGTAATAGAAATGTTCATGTGCGTTGAAGAGACAGACGATTTACAAAGTTTGTACAGGACAAACAGTTGCATAAGAAGTTACATAACATATACTATCATTTTACAAATGAGAAAAGAAACCATACGTTACTTACCATCCAAAGAGAGAATCATCAACAAAAATGTTACTAGAGTCATTTTAAAAATCCTTCGCTATTTTTCATTAACAAGAGTTCACATGCGAACAAAAAATATTATGCTGAATTCATTTGCAATTACTTAAAGATACGAATGATATTTTATCACATTTAAGTGGTTTCCATGGATCCCATATCTAGTATTTGTGTCTCACACACCTATATGAAAATTGATTTTATATACATCATAAATTTCTTGCAGTTTCAAGACTTTTATGAAAAGGCCATGTAAGGTCACAGAAAAATCAGCGGACAAGTTATTAATATTTCTCTCTCGCTTTTTCATATAGATCTGTTTTATAAAAGAGAATTTTTTTACCTAAGAATGAATTTATATGTTTTATGTTTTGATAAATCTTCGTCAAAAAATCTTAGATTGATCTTTGATTTATTCCCTTAAGGATCCTCAAAACTAACGACATGGACATTGGTGTCTGTGTTATACACTAATTTTTATCATCATCAAATAGCATAAATAGTGTCAAATGTCATCGGAGAGTGTGCCTACCCAAATGGAAGGTAATAAAATTAATATCATACAGTAAAAGCAGGTACTTAAAATGTCCATAATTTGAGTGCGGGTGCAAACACTTGTCATTACAAAAGTGCAAATAGTAACACCCTGGAATTTATTACAAAATCACCCTAGCCTATAAGCACACTATCACTGCTCTTTTCAAAAGGTCATAAAACCGTTTATACCGTATTTGTTAAGGCATGAGGGTACATAAGATAAACTGTTAGCAAGTGCTTGAGTACTTGATTGTCCGCAAAAAGAAACTTTTATAATAGATTTAAATTGATAAGAATATATATTTTATACTTTAATAAAAAAAAATATGTCCTGGATCAAATCTTTCCACATTTCTTAAATTCATAATTTCGGTTAATAGTACCACTCACGAGAATTTGAAAGTTGCAGAAATATATAATTGACGGATTAACTAAATTTGGCCTAGGTGTATTTAAAAAAATTTCAAATCATATTCAAAGAAAGGACGGGATCTGGAACAAGAATAGCTCAAAAGTGGATTAAAGGTCAAGGTCACATGGTCAAAAATTATAATACCAAATGAAAGATCTGGTCGTGAGGAATCTATATCTAAAAAATCAAAATATACCTCTAAAGACGGTATGGCCGGATTGCAAAGTAAGTTTTTGTCGGGCCGAGATCACTAAGTCAAATATTACGACACAAATTGAAAGGTCTTGTCAGAGGCAACCTACCTTATAATGTTATGTTTCTACTGTGTGTATAGTTCCTCAGATTTTGTTTCAGCCAGAAACATTAACCAAAATCTTTAACTAGGTCAAAGTCCAAGGTTAAGGTCACTAGGTCAAATGTTATAACATAAATTAAAAGGGCTTGTCGTGCGAGCAACATGAATAATATAAACTTTCTACTGCATATACTTCCTTAGAATTTCCCTTGACTAGAAACTTTAACCAAGATTTATCACAAGGTCAAAGTTCAAGGTCAAGATCACTAAGTCAAATGCTATGGCATAAATTGAAAGGTCTTGTCACGAGCAACCTGCATGTATAATATAAAGTTTCTAATGCAAACAGTTCCTGAGGTTTTGCATCAACCAGAAACTTTAACCAAAATTTTTAACTAGGTCAAAGTCCAAGGTCAAGGTCACTAAGTCAAATATTACGGCATAAATTGAAAGGTCTTGTCATGGGCAACCTTCATGTATAATATAAAGTTTCTACTGCATACAGTTCCTCAGATTTTGCTTCAACCAGAAACTTTAATCAAAATCTTTAACTAGGTCAAAGTCTAAGGTCAAGGTCACTAGGTCAAATGTTACGGCATAAATTGAAAGGCAACCTTCATGTATAATATAAAGCTTCTACTGCATGCAGTTCCTTAGATTTTGCTTCAACCAGAAACTTTAACAAAAATGTTGACGACACACGGACGGACAGACAGACCGGAATTGCATCGCAATCCGGCCAAAAACCCTACCTCTTATAGTTCAAAGGTAGGTCAAAGGTAAATGTCACTTGGTCAAAAGTTATATCAAATGAAAGATCTGGTCATGATGAATCTTATGTGTTAAATATCAAAGCCCTGTCCTATTTTAGTTTAAAAGTAGGTTAAAGATCAATGTCTATTACTTGGTCAAAACTTATGAATATCAAATGAAACATCTGGTCATGAGGACTCTATGTGTGAAAAAATACACCACTTAAGACGGTATGGCCGGATTGCAAAGCAAGTTTTTTCACTAACTGGGTCAAGGTCACTAGGTCAAATATTTCTACATAAATTGAAAGATCCTGTCAGAGGCAACCAACTAGTATACATGTAATATTTCTCTACTGTGTATATAACTCCTTGGATTTTGCTAAAATCAGAAACTTTACCAAAATCTTTTACTAGGTCAAAAATCGAGGTCACTAGGTCAAATGTTATGGCATAAATTGAAAAATCTTGTCATGGGCAACCTACATGTATAATATAAAGTTTCAACTGTATACAGCTCCGTAGATTTTGCTTCAACCAGAAACTTTAACCAAAATTTTTAACTAGGTCAAAGTCCAAGGTTAAGGTCACTAGGTCAAATGTTATGACATAAATTGAAAGGTCTTGTCATTGGCAACCTACATGTATAATATAAAGTTTCTACTGTATACAGTTCCTTAGATTTTGCTTCAACCAGAAACTTTAACCAAAATCTTTAACTAGGTCAAAGTCCAAGGTCAAGGTCACTATGTCAACTGTTATAGCATAAATTGAAAGGTCTTGTCATGGGCAACCTACATGTATAATATAAAGTTTCTACTGCATACAGTTCCTCAGATTTTACTTCAACCAGAAACATTAACCAAAATCTTTAACTACATCAAAGTCAAAGGTCAAGGTCACTAGGTCAAATATTATGACATAAATTGAAAGGTCTTGTCCTAGGCCACCTTAATGTGTATAATACAAAATTTCTACTGCATACAGATCCTTAGATTTTGCTTCAACCAGAAACTTTTACCAAAATGTTGACGACAGACGGACATCGTCAATCTATAGACAGAAATTGCTTTGCAATCCGGCCAAAAATCAAAACCAAACCTCTTTTACTTTAAAAGAACGTCAATGTCAAGGTCACTTGGTCGAAAGTCATGATATCAAATGAAAGATCTGGTCACATGGAATCTACACGTGAAATATCAAAGCCCTACCCCTTATAGTACACGAGATATAGCCCAGTTACAAGGTTTTTTTATGTAGGTCAAACTCCATGGTCAAGATCACTAGGACAAAAAGTCACGATATCAAATAAAAGATCCATGAGGATTCAGCATGTAAAATATCGAAGCCATATCATCTATAGGTCACGAGATATTGCCCTGGTTTAATTTTTTATAAAGTAGGTCAAACCCCCGAGGTCAAAACATTTGGTATCCATGGAAAGATGGAAAGGTCTTGTCACAAGGAATATACATGTGAAATATGAAGGCCCTATCACTTTCCATTCAAAGGTTATGGCTGAGGTTAATTTTTTTCAAAAGTAGGTCAAACTCCAAGGTCAAGGTCACAAGGTCAAATTTTGAAGCTGAATTTTATTCATCTCATCATGGTCTATCACCATGACAAGTTTACAGTAGCTGCTCCAAGCAGTTTTCTCTCAACATACTTAAACGCAACACCTTAAGCAAAATATTGACACACTGAGAGACGGACTTCACAGTCTGGATTTTGCTTTGCAATCCTGCCAAAAAGCTATTTAATGTTGTTCTCTGTTCACATCAAGCATGAACTTGACAATGATTAAAATACTATAAGGACTCCTCTCATTCGGATCCCCTCGCCCTTTATTTGTAACGGCATAAAAAGACTCGGATGCCAATGGTGGAAGGTTTTACATCAAATCGATGTAAAAGTAAAAAGGCACTTTTTCATCATTTAAAATTGCTCAATTTGAGTGAGTAATTTTATGAGTAACATATTTGTCATTTACGATCCAGTGTTGGAATTTGTATTTCATGATAGAATACAACAAAACTAATAGATCGACGGGGAACTATTTTTAAAATGGCGCCGTCTGACGTCCGAGTCTTTTTTCGAAGGAAAAGGTCGAAGCTGAACCGAATGGACTCCTCTCTGACTTCAATGTGAAGTTTCATCACAGTTGGTCAAGTATGACCAGAAAATGAATTTTTTGCCCATGGACAGATTGACATAGTGAAACAAGAGTACCCCATCCCCTTTACTTCTGGAAAAGTGGGTATTTAATCCCAGAGATGTTCTGTACTAATAGTCCATTAATCTGTAGAATGATTTCTCATTTCTAAAGAGCTAATGACTTTTAAGAAGACTTGCAGCTCTATACAGAACCAGAAGTCTCTGACGAGACTGTAGCTCTCCTGGTAGTTTTGTTTTATTCACTCATTGACAAGTGATAAGATACATATACATAAATAACAATTTCCATTTTATTTCAAACCAAGGACCATAGCGAGCAGGCACTCTAACATATTACAAGTAGCACAACGAAATAACAAATCCATTAAACTGCAACTAGAATATCACATATATAATTTTTAATCATTTATAGTGTCAGAAGAGTTGCGAGCACAAGATTACATAGAGTTATATAGGAAAAAATGACCACACCCATTTTCTTAGACCCTGGGGGTCAGGGGCTAAAACAAAATATCAGGTGCACAACTAGACCACAGACCCATCATATTGCAAAAAGAATGAAGTCTCCATCATTTATAATGTCAGAGGAGTTGCGAGCACAAGATTACATAGACTTCTATAGGTGAAAATGACCACACCCATTTTCTAAGACCCTGGGGGTTAGAGACTCAAACAAAATATCAGGTGCACAACTACACAACACACCTATCATATTGCAAAAAGAATGAAGTCTCCATCATTTATAGTGTCAGAGAAGTTGCGAGCACAAGATTATATAGAGTTATATAGGAAAAAATGACCACACCCATTTTCTAAGACCCTGGGGGTCAGGGGCTCAAACAAAGTATCAGGTGCACAACTAGACCACAGACCCATCATATTGCAAAAAGAATGAAGTCTCCATCATTTATAGTGTCAGAGAAGTTGCGAGCACAAGATTACATAGAGTTATATAGGAAAAAATGACCACACCCATTTTCTAAGACCCTGGGGGTCAGGGGCTCAAACAAAATATCAGGTGCACAACTAGACCACAGACCCATCATATTGCAAAAAGAATTAAGTCTCAATCATTTATAATGTCAGAGGAGTTGGGAGCACAAGATTACATAGAGTTATATAGGAAAAAATGACTACACCCATTTTCTAAGACCCTGGGGGTCAGGGGCTCAAACAAAATATCAGGTGCACAACTAGACCACAGACCTATCATATTGCAAAAAGAATGAAGTCTCCATCATTTATAGTGTCAAAAGAGTTGCGAGCACAAGATTACATAGAGTTATATAGGTGAAAATGACCACACCCATTTTCTAAGACCCTGGGGGTCAGGGGCTCAAACAAAATATCAGGTGCACAACTAGACCACAGACCTATCATATTACAAAAAGATTTAGGTCTCCATCATTTATAGTGTCAGAAGAGTTGCGAGCACAAGATTACATAGAGTTATATAGGAAAAAATGACCACACCCATTTTCTAAGACCCTGGGGGTCAGGGGCTCAAACAAAATATCAGGTGCACAACTAGACCACAGACCTATCATATTACAAAAAGATTTAGGTCTCCATCATTTATAGTGTCAGAAGAGTTGCGAGCACAAGATTACATAGAGTTATATAGGAAAAAATGACCACACCCATTTTCTAAGACCCTGGGGGTCAGGGGCTCAAACAAAATATCAGGTGCACAACTAGACTAGAGACCTATCATATTGCAAAAAGAATGAAGTCTCCATCATTTATAGTGTCAGAGAAGTTGCGAGCACAAGATTATATAGAGTTTTATAGGAAAAAAATGACCACACCCATTTTCTAAGACCCTGGGGGTCAGGGGCTCAAACAAAATATCAGGTGCACAACTAGACCACAGACCTATCATATTGCAAAAAGAATTAGGTCTCCATCATTTATAGTGTAAAAAGAGTTGCGAGCACAAGTTTACATATAGTTATATAGGTGAAAATGACCACACCCATTTTCTAAGACCCTGGGGGTCAGGGGCTCAAACAAAATATCAGGTGCACAACTAGACCACAGACCTATCATATTGCAAAAAGATTTAGGTCTCCATCATTTATAGTGTCAGAGGAGTTGCGAGCACAAGATTACATAGAATTTCATAACCACGCCCATTTTCTAAGACCCTGGGGGTCAGGGGCCAAAACAAAATGTCAGGTGCACAACTAGACCACATACCAAGTAGGATGCAAAAAGAATTAACTTTCTATCATCAATGGTTTCAGAGGAGTTGCGAGCACAAGAATTGTTTACGGACGGACGGACGGACAGACGGACAGACGGACAGACGGACGGACGCCGGACGACGGGGTATCGCATAAGCTCGACTGGTCTGAGACCAGTAGAGCTAAAAACACTGTCGACTGATGTGAAAGCTAGCATTTCTTTACTTAAGAATCACTCCAAACAACTTCCCTGGAACTTTGTTGGTCATATGATAGTGATCATTTCATCTCTGTGCAAAATATTGTTTGAACCACTTCACGGAAACTTTACAGGTCACATCAAAGTTAAAATTTTACTTTCTGTGAAAAATACTAATCTAGTTCAATATTTACACATAACAACTTTACCCTGGGTATGATATGTGGATAAAATAGCACACATACAAACAACTTCTTTTTCAACTAAATCATTTATTCAATAAAGAAAATTCATTTTTTACACAAAATAATGAAAGAAAACATTTAACATTTCTTAAACATTTTTTGATAACAGGAACAAGTAAAACAGTCTAACATTCAATCCCTAAACAGTTCTATATCCAAAAGCTATGATAACCAATCCATAGCAGCACATTAGGCACTTACATGTTACATAAAAATTCACTCTTCTATTTAGTTACCTAAATGTTAAAATTGTTTGCAATTTCTACAACATATTAAATATTGCCTAGTAGACAGTTCTTTAGGACAGTCTATCCAAGAACTTGGCTTTTAACAGAATGCTAAATATATTAAAACTAAATCTTTCAAAAGTTAGGATGATAAAATATCTTTATATGAGAAAATTGAAAATTTTTCCCTCTACAAAGTATTTTACTCTAAGACTAGTCTCAGAATTGATCCTTCCGAACGCAAAAAAATTTGAGAAATTCCACGACGTCACAATACAATTCGATGTTTGACCGAGGTTCGAAGCTTGTTTGTCCGAGGTAAACACATGGTAAAAGCATTGTTACGTCACGAAATTTTGCATCTTTTTCCTGCAATCGGAAGGGTCAATTGTTCATAACTCTACTACTATACGTGTACTTATTTTAGCGCAACCAAATTTTAGCCCAAACAGAGTTAAATAGGACAAATTGACATATTAGCATAATTATGAATTAGGGCACCTGACTTATGTTCAACATTAATCTATAAAAGTTTAATAATTGAGCCTAGTCTTGAATGAGCGCAGGCTTTATAGCGCTTACTCTGCTAAGATATGAATCCCCCTAAAATAAGTACAGATACAGTATATTTCACGAGCAACAGCTTAATAAAACACCGCTAAAGACGGTATGGCCGGATTGCAAAGTAAGTTTTTGTCACCAACTGGGTCAAGGTCACTAAGTCAAATATTACAGCATACATTGAGAGGTCTTGTCAGAGGCAACCTACATGTATAATATAAAGTTTCTACTGTAAACAGTTCCTTAGATTTTGCTTAAACCAGTAACTTTAACCAAAATCTTTAACTAGGTCAAAGTCCAAGGTCAAGGTCACTAGGTCCAATGTTGCGGCATAAATTGAAAGGTCTCATCATGGGCAACCTAAATGTATAATATAAGGTTTCTACTGCATACAGTTCCTTAGATTTTGCTTAAACCAGAAACTTTAACCAAAATCTTTAACTAGGTCAAAGTCCAAGGTCAAGGTCACTAGGTCAAATATTACGGCATAAATTGAAAGGTCTTGTCATGGGCAACCTTCATGTATAATATAAAGTTTCTACTGAATACAGTTCCTTAGATTTTGCCTCAACCAGAAACTTTAACCAAAATGTTGACGGCAGACGGACAGACGGACGGACAGACAGACAGACATCGTCAATCTATAGACCGGAATTGCTTTGCAATCCGGCCAATAAAATATTGTAATATAATATACTGTACTGTAATCATCGTAATTTTGCATGGGGGTAACTGTCACAAGGTTCTCAAATAAAGGAACTTTGCTAATATTTTCCTCAATGCGAAAAAAAAAACCCTGATGCATTTTCACAATTTTAAGGCAGATACATATATATTTGAATCGCAAATGTTACTGCAAGGGTAATGTCTCAATGTTAAATTAACAATAATTTCCCCAAACAAAAATAACAACATTGACAGTACATTATTTTGAACACATTGTGGTAAGTGAGTCTTAGACATCTATTGCAATATAATGAAAATCATTCCAAGGAATGCATGTGTCGCCTGCAAAACATACATGTAGCAATAATCAGGAATCACTTTTATAGGATGTGACAGACAGACGGACAGACAGACAGACAAAGGACAAAGTGATTCCTTAAGTGTCTCTATGCTTTGCAGGCACACAACTATTGCAATATAATGAAAATTATTCCAAAGAATGCATGTGTCGCATGCGAAAAATAACGACACTCGGGAATCACTTTTATAGGGTGTGACATCCAAGTGTGACAGACAGACAGATGGACAACAGACAAAGTGATTCCTTAAGTGTCGCTATGCTTCGCAGGCGACACAAAAACACTCGCTCTGGCATTATGAACACATTATGGTTATATAAAACATTCTTGATGTGTAAAAATATGTATTAATTACATCATATGGCATGGATAAGTGAATAAATGCTTGAAATTTAAGAATGAAATAGCAAATCTTTGCAATTTCATGTCATTGAGCACATTGTTGTATTACATACACAGTCTGCAGATATAATTGACATATAAAACTTAATTCATTATCATGGCAATATGACATATCATGGTTATATTACGAACACACTGTGGTAATATTATAAACACTTGTATCCATGATTCTAACAATTTTTTTTTTTTGGGGGGGGGGGGGAGGGGGGGGAGGGGTCTGCCTTTTGAAAAATATTTGATCTATTGAATTCTACACTTTGTATGGAATCCAAACAAAATCAAAGCAAGGTCATTAACCAGAGGTCATGTTACCACACAAAACATCAGGTTTCAAAGAAACAAATATACATTTATATAAGAGTCATCAAAGCAAATAGATGATTTTCACATTACCAGAGTAGACCTGCATTTTGTACACGCCAAGACCCAACCACACTATTTGACGTTATTTCTCACTGTGACATCGTAAATGATCTATGACATCAACAGACCTGCCTACCTGTTTCTTACAAACATAGGGTAATCAAAGACTACACAGCTCGCCGTAGCAGGTTTTTGTCAAAAATCAAAAAACTTCTCAAATACAAAAAGCATTGTCATGAAGAGTCTATGCATCTAACATTAGTCATATCCCTTAGAGAGCTAAAGATAGAATTTTGAATAAAAGAAGTTGGTTAATGGTTGAGATCAAGATCACTACGTTAATGGTCATAATGTCTCAAATGAAAGGTCTTGGCTTTAGTTAATATATGCATGAAAAATAATTGGAATCTTTGACAGTAAAACAGCTGAAAAACAGTTTCATATTTCAAGGTCAAGGTCACAAGGTCAAAATTTTTGGTATCCATGGAAAGGTCTTGTCACAAGGGATCTACATGTGAAATATAAAAGCCCTATCTCTTACCATTCAAATGTTACAGCCCAGGTTAAAGTTTTTGAAAAGTAGGTCAAAGTCCAAGGTCAAGGTCACTGGGTCAAAGGTCATGGTCTCAAATGAAAGGTCTCATCACAAGGTATCTACATGTGAAATATCAAAGCCCTACCCCTTATAGTTCAAGAGATATAGTCCAGGTTAAAGTTTTGTCTACAGACGACGACAATGACGACAACGACGACGACGACGCCAAGGGTATGGCATTAGCTCTCCAGACTTTTTTGTCCCGGCGAGCTAAAAAGTGTAAAATATTGCTGAAGAAAGTGTTATTTAGGGATATTTAGCATAATATAAACAATTTCTTGCAATTTTGATAAACAAGAGCCCCAGGGGGCACAACGCTCACCTGATACCCATGCAGGCTCTAATTGACATACTGCTATTGAATACTGATAGTGCCAGTACCGGGATTTTAGCCCACAACCTTTCTAAAAAGATTTTTGCCGGATGCAGAGAAGTTTTTTTTTCAGACAACCTTTAAAAAATAGTCACATTTCAAAACAATAACTTTTTTAAGTCATATGCCCAACTAGTATAGTTCAATTATGCAACATCAAAAATAAAATCATATTGTAAAATCCCATTTTAATGCGCAGCAGAAAAAGAATAAAACAATGAAATGATTTCATAAATTAAGTTTATTTAAGAAATGACTGTCTTACTTTTGGTGTTCATGGGTGTATAATTCTGGTTGGTCACGTGCAAATTCCGTGAATCGCGAAGCGATTCTCGGAAAATTTGCACGTGTCCAACCAGAATTATACACCCATGAACACCAAAAGTAAGTAAGTCATTACTTATATTTACATTAATCCTGATTATTGGTCATTTTTATTTGCATGAACATTGCACATTTTGCCTGTAACAGCGTCAAATGTATCTTCGCTTTGGTAAATTCTCCCTACATGCAAAACTTGCACGTGGTGTCACAATAGCAACCCAAGTTATTGGAATATAATTCTAGTTGCCTAATGGGCGTTCAACATGGGGAATTTACTAGTAATGTAAATATTTAAAACTGAACGACCATACCTTTCATTATTGATAGCTAGCATGCCAGAAATTATAAAGCCTGACAGGCTGTGTTTGTGAAACGAGAATGCCCCCTGCGGCATCTTTTATTTGTTAGTATAAACGCCATTTTCTGTTAAGTATGTGAGAGGTCAGGGTCAGCGTAATAATGGTATCTATGGAAATATCTTGTCACAAGGAATACACATGTAAAATATGAAAGCCCTATCACTAACCAATCAAAAGTTATGCGCAATGTTTAAGTTTTTGAAAAGTACGTCAAAGGTCAAGGTTATGGTCACGAGGTCAAAATTTTGGTATCAATGGAAAGGTATTGTCACAAGGAATACACATGTGAAATATGAAACCTCTAAGACTATCACCAGCTTCCATTCAAAGTTATGCCCAATGTTAAAGTTTTTCGGAAAACAGACAGACAAACAGACAGACGGACAGGCCAAAAACTATATGCTCCCGAATCTTTTATTCCAGGGGCATAAAAAACAAAGATTTTTCGGTTTTGCCTTTATTCATATTAAAGTATACTGAAATCTAAGAATGCCTTTGAATAGTATTGATTTCATCTCAAATACATGAAACGTACAGTTAAAATCGTTTTAATCCAATATTTATCAATTCAAGTGAATTGTGCAGAAATTGGGCCAATTTGTTTTCCAAAAAGCAGTGTACAGTGTATCAAACCTCATGATCCAGAGGAAGAGATTACTCATTCGACGTTTCTTCAAGAAATCAGTCCGTAAATTACTTCATCTAAGAGAGTCTAAGACAGAGGAAATTCGTGCAAACTTTATACATGATAACAAGTATATGCAAGTGTTCCAAGTACATGAATGATAACCATTATGAAAGTGTTCCAAGTATAATGCACATTAAATCTCCTGAAATGTATCGCAGTACGTGTAGAGGGTTGTGGAGGAATTAAACGGATCAAATCTAAAGTACAGCAACTTTGTTTACAGTTACAGTTATAGGTCAGAGACCACTAAAAGGCCGGCTCTGATTGGAGAAAAACCTGTAGGGTGAGGGGGCCTGTTATTTTAAATGTGACAGAAGATGTGATTGGCTATCAATTCTATTTTCCTTTGGTATATTGTTTGAATATGATATATATAGGTAAGAAATAAGTGCAATTAAAATTTCGATACCCGGATATTGCCCTAGCTCCCGATCCGCTAAAGGGGACGGGCGCGGGAAAATTTGAAAATTCTCTGCGGGGTACCTTGTGACGCAAATAGTGCGAAAAAGAGCAGGTCATGCTATATTTTTTAATTTAGTTTCGTATAAAGCTTGAATCAATGAACAAATCGGTATATAACATGCATGGCCAGCAATGTTAGTATAGACGTTATAAGGCATTTCGTTAACATTACGGCTTATGGAAAATGATTTGGTTGTCTCTGACCTAGAAGGTGTAACTACAGTTAATCATTTTAGCAGGGAATCCCTTCCCTTTTGACTGGTGAACCGGGCTGAATAAAAGGTGTCACCTCATTGGTCATAACTATTGAAAATTTAAAAATAGCACATTAAATCAATGTATGATTCCCTGCTGTCTGTAGAAATTGAGTTTTGAACTTGATTTTGCCTTTTATGTAATCAATAGATAGATTTGAAAATATATAAAAATTAGCAAATTTTCAATTCGGAAGGAGGGGTCATTAAACAAGTGAATTTTGCAGAAAAGGTATGCATGACCCCCTTTTTTCTTTCATTTTTTATGCGTGCCAAAGATGTCCTAGGCCAAACATATTCCTTAAAAATCTAAAAGTGGATATCTTGACAAAATTCTTTCACTTGTAGGGTACCATGCATGAGTACCTCATATCTACAAAATGTCATGACAATCTGAAGAGTGGTTATAGAAAAGAAGCAGAAAATGTATGAAAATCAACCCCCCCCCCTTCCTTTTTACATAAGAAAAAAATTCATAAAAAATCAAAAAAATAAAATTTAAGCCTAAAATACATATCAGAGCATTAAGTAAGTTAAATATGATAAATATGCAGTAAATGAGTGTGTAAAATCATACACTTATTGAGTTATTTAAAGAAATAGTGCAAAAATGTGCATTTCTGACTAAGTCCGAAAAGACGTCAAAAACGCGTCAAAAATTTGACTTCGAAGTGGAACCAAAAATAACAACACTTCTTAAGACATCTCTCTAGATCATCCTGATGCTTTCGGTTTGTCGATACATGCTTCGGTTCTGAAGAAGAAGTTTGTCATAGGAGGGTACCCCCCTTGACCTACTATTGGCTGTGGTGGCGCCACCTGTTGACGGATCCGGACGAAAAACAACAACACTTGTAGGGGACCATGAGTACTTCATACCTACCAAGTTTCATCAAAATCCCTTCAGCCGTTCTGGAGAAGAAGTTTAAAATGTGAAAAGTTTACGACGACGGACGACGCCGACGACGACGGACGACGGACGACAGACGCAACACTATGACAATAGCTCACTTGAGCCGTTGGCTCAGGTGAGCTAAAAAGGGAAAACAAATTTTGTCGGGATCCCGTCGGGGTTTGAAGCCAATCCCCATGGGTCCATTGGGCATGGAAAACATACATTATACCTATGTACAATCTTAAAAAATATTCCTTTAAAATCTAAAAGTGGATATCTTGACAAAATTCTTTCACTTGTAGGGTACCATGCATGAGTACCTCATATCTACAAAATGTCATGACAATCTGAAGAGTGGTTATAGAAAAGAAGCAGAAAATGTATGAAAATCACCCCCCCCCCCCTTCCTTTTTACATAAGAAAAAAATTCATAAAAAATCAAAAAAATAAAATTTAAGCCTAAAATACATATCAGAGCATTAAGTAAGTTAAATATGATAAATATGCAGTAAATGAGTGTGTAAAATCATACACTTATTGAGTTATTTAAAGAAATAGTGCAAAAATGTGCATTTCTGACTAAGTCCGAAAAGACGTCAAAAACGCGTCAAAAATTTGACTTCGAAGTGGAACCAAAAATAACAACACTTCTTAAGACATCTCTCTAGATCATCCTGATGCTTTCGGTTTGTCGATACATGCTTCGGTTCTGAAGAAGAAGTTTGTCATAGGAGGGTACCCCCCTTGACCTACTATTGGCTGTGGTGGCGCCACCTGTTGACGGATCCGGACGAAAAACAACAACACTTGTAGGGGACCATGAGTACTTCATACCTACCAAGTTTCATCAAAATCCCTTCAGCCATTCTGGAGAAGAAGTTTAAAATGTGAAAAGTTTACGACGACGGACGATGACGACGCCGACGACGGACGACAGACGCAACACTATGACAATAGCTCACTTGAGCCGTTGGCTCAGGTGAGCTAAAAAGCATCATATTTTCCCTACTTTGACATTTGTACAAATCTTAATCATTTACACAATTGCTTACATGTATATACATGTACCATATCAAACCCTCAACTTACAATGAATTTATAAAGTCAAGTCTATTCTTTTGTTTTGAATATCTTAAAACCCAATTCTTATTTAAAATATGTTGTAAGCGTAAAAATGAGCAGCAAAAGCGTAGAGCATATTTGAAGATCAAAAATCGTAAAAATGACGTCAAAATCGTCAAATGCTGTGATATCGGGTCTTCGATCGTCTAAGCATAGCAGTAATATGAAAATGGTCTTTTGCAATTCAAGAAACTGTCTTGTGTTCTCGTGATGAGCAATTGAAGTCAAAGGTCAAGGTCCTGAGCTAATCTCACGTTGTTGACAACTTCTGTAAGAAATATGGATCGAAAGAGATTTTGAAAAGTAGGTCAACACAAAAGAGGTCAAAGGTAAGATATGGTTATATTGTATTGTTCAACAGAAATTTTGAAAAGTAGGTCAAAGCAAAAGAGGTAAAAGGTCACACCCATTTTCCACTTTAATCAACTTTAACCACTACCCAACTTTAACAAATTTTACCCACTTTAACCAACTTTAACCACTTTCACCAACTTTAACCAACTTTAACCACTTTGCTTATGGACAGATGAAAAATTGGCAAATTGACAGAAGGAGAAGCTAATCCAAAGAAAGGAAATGCTTTGAAATCAAGTCCAAAAATTTGGCGATGCAGACATGATTATACATTTTCTTTAACAGACTCTTGTCATCTTCACATCTTAAAAAATACCAGATAGAAGCATGTAAAAACATTATTAAGTCTTTTCAAGGTTTTTTCTACCTAGCTTTGGACATAATACTGCAAATACTGTCAATAAAATAATACATTTTTAATGTCCGAGGAATTTGTCTCTTATCAATATAAAAAGTTACCTCCCATTTGTTCAAGTATCTGATGGTAACCAATCATAACATTATGTGATCGAAACCAACACAAAATTCTGGGAAAAATATCATAATTCAAATTCTTTTAAAATGAAATACCTAAATGACTCCTATAAACTAAAACAAGAAATTCATTTAACATACAGATATCCACTAAATTCATTCATTAAGTCATTGACTAGACCATTCTATATAAAAATAATATCCAACATTTCACTCTTTTAAATCTAACACAAATGACTACATAATCTTAGAACTACATCATAGAAAACAGGCAATCCAAAATGCACCGTACAAACTCCATTTCATTTCACGAATTTCTCCCGATATCAACATTTCTGTATTTTCTTCTCCACCATATCGATACAAGGTTTTAAGTCTTCATTAGTCTCCAAGGATTCTTTAATTCTGAAATAATTATATGTATTTCGGTTAATTACAATTCTGAAATAAGTTATATCGAAATCATTTATTTATAATTTACTTTTTTTTCAAAAAGGGTAAAATGCCAGAATAAAGTTTAAAGAATTCTGATCTCAAAAGGACGTGTTGTCACAAACTCTAAGAGTAAATAAACTTTACTTCATACTAAATCATAGATTGATTGTAGGAATTTCAGTATACTTACTTCTGCTTTCAAGAACAAAATTCAACATTTTGTATACATTGAAATTTTATTTTCATTTTATGGCAATTACAATGTACAGTGTAGAGTGGCCTTAAGGTAATAGATGTATAAAAAGAATTACTCTACAAAACCAGTACATTTTTTAATCATAATTGCATAAATGAAGTATTCCTCCTTTTCTATATTTTTTATCTATTAACTTTCAACTGGACAGAAAAGAATTGTGTCCCCAACTCCGTCCAACATTGGCCGACATATTGTACTTCAGCCAACATCGAAAAGATACATTTTTCATCTTCAAAACAAACTGGAAGTTACTGTAGTTCATGTCATGTTATTTCTTAATTTTGTAGTAAAACACCTAAAAGCTTCTTTCATCAATTCTTCTCCACACAAAGGTACAGAAAATTGACATTACCGATCTAAAATATCCTCCCATTTTTCTCTGTCCAGTCGTGCTGCCTTGACTGCCTTCTTACACTGGCCTGCTAGCGTACGATAGCACATTTCGTTAGATTTATTATGGCTAGGGTTGTCCCATATGGGCATTTCGTCGATTACACCCCATGCGTGTAGGACGTACTCTATCAGCGCTTCCCAGGAGTCAGATTCCAGCAGTTGTTTCCCTTGGGAAATACAGGCATTCTGTGAGAATAATTTATATTTCATTAGTTACAGCCACAGGAGCAAGACACCAATAACCCTCAATGACATTTGTCCCTTCCCATCTCTTTCAAGTCAAAGTTATATAGATGCAGAAGAAAAGAAGAGGGGAATGTCACTGTGGATCATTGGTGTAATACAGCTATTATAGAGGAGTTAACAAATGTTGAGAAAAATACAAGTATATGCTGCAGAGGATGGGGTGTTTGATAAAACAATATTCGGTATTTTTGAAAACAAGAGTTGCTTCCCCTTTGAGACGGTATCTGCCGTAGACTAATGGTGACGTCATAAAATTCTATGGAAACGGTCCTAAAACTCTGGGAAATGACGGTATGAAATTGACGTTACCACACCTTTTTAATGACGTCATAATGGTTTTACGTCAGATACCGTCTCAAATGGGAAACAACTTTGTTTTACAGAAAGACTCAATAGGACAGTTGTACTTTAGTTTATGAATATTGTTTGCCCTATCATTGATTCTACCAACTACAAGTATCAATAAATTTCTAACGTAAATATTCATGTTAAGGTATTTTGCCACAAGGGTATAATGATGTAGTGCTACATGCAAAAGTAATCTCATTTAGACTCATTTCTTTTTTTTCAATTTTGAATATTAGGCCATACCAAATTAAATAAATGTTCTTCGGATTTTCTTGTGAAAAAAAGGGTGCGAGCGGGCGAAAATATAATTATTTTATTTTTTTTAGGTTTTGCAGATTTTAAGGTGCAAGCGAATGAAATAATTTTATTTTTGATATAGTTTACCCCAGTAATACATTTCTGATGTTTTCCGTACTCAAAAAGGTATCCCCATAGGAATCTGGTGACTAGAAAGCCTGGCACATAGCAGTACGGAAACGATTTTCGAACATTCCCCCCTCCTTGACTTTCAGTGCTATGTATACGGGACAACAAATTTGCTCCCAACAAAATTTTTTAAACACAAGAAGTATCATTTTCTTCGAATTTTGCACAATTTGAGACTTCTAGAAGCTTTAAGATTTGCAGAAATCAGAACCGACTCTAAAAAATTTTTGAGCCAGAAATTTAATGGTGCAGGCGAGCATTTTATTTTTATAATATTATTTTTTTGAATTTTGAAAAATATGGTGCCGGAAATCCAAAGAACATTAAATTAATTTGGTATGGCCTTAAGGATATTTGAGCCAATTTGAAAGTCTCTCACTTATAAACTGGGAGAGTCCGCAGGTCTGGAGTAGAATTAAAATAGACCAAAAATCCTGACAACAAACCTTGAAGCTGTCTAGATGGGTTTTAACTCGGCGGAAACAGAAAGCATCCCGTCCTGATCCCCATCGTGAGTTAGGGAAAGATTTAAAGGTGTTCCTCCTGAAGTAGTCCAGATTCTCTATCAGCGGTTTGATGTCAGGAGCTGGCATATAACTGCTTACCTCCTATATTGTGGAATGAAATCATGATATATTTTTCATGTATTTCAATAAAATTGTAAATCAGTGCCTTATAAGTGTAAGAAATTCTCAGGAAAAATTTCAAGAGGAATATTTGGCACTTTTTGTTAAGTTAAAAGTTCCTATTATTAGAAGATTTTCAATTTAATTTTATTTATTATGTTTTTAAATAATCTTACTACATACATGTATCAGATGTACATTGTTTTGCTTGTAAACTGCTAAATATCTGGAATTTGATGTTCATAAATCTTGTATTTTGCCAAGGACTAGCTAAAACCAATCAGAAAAGGTAAAATGTGTCTCATATTAGTTATTAGGTTTGTTACTGACCATCTACAGAGATTTGTTGGGTTGATCAAGCCTATATAGAAGGCTCGGCTTTGCCTTGATCAACCCGACAAATCTCTGTGGATGGTCAGTAACAAAACTCATAACTGTTTTATTTTGTCAAGAACCAAAATCTCAATTTTCTGTTGACGAAAATTGCCATTTCATGAGTCCCTTTACGTGCGTATGCATTTATACAGCAATAGCGGAATAGTTGACATCCTATAGAAATTTAGACGGCGTGCACGCATACTTGCCATAATTTTTCGGAGTTTTGTCATTGCAAAGAGGGACAAAAAGAGGGACAAATCATCAAAATGCGGGACAATTATAACGCCAATGAGGGACACAAAGAGGGACACTTTTAGGAGGTTGAACTTCAGATATTGCAATCCAAAATTGCACTAGATCATTGCCCTCTGCAAACTAAAGAACGTCAGAATAAAAAATAAATCTTATTAATGCGTGCCGTATACGTAGATGGCTCCTGGTCGGACGCATTTCTAAAAGTGGCGCTTAAGTGAACTTGTCTACCCTATTTAATTTTTCTCTGTGAAAGTTTTAAGTCTTTTACTCCATTGTTCACGTTTTATATTCACAACTTTCTGAACATAAGTATTAAACATCTGCGCTGTTGCCTGCGTTGACGTTGGCAATTTAAATGAAATACACAATCGATAACTTAACAACTCGGGTATTAAAAAAGACACTAAGCAAACATACTTTGATTGATACTGAGAGTTTATTGACGTGATAATAATAAAGGGCATATTATAGTTACTTAAGAGCGTTCCGTTGTTGCCGTATTTTTTTTTTTAAATCTTGTTTACATGTTTTACATCACGTTGATTCTTCCCATCAAAATAAATTCATATCTTGGCTAACAAAAAAAGTGGTATCTTACTATTGCTATTGCTTTATTTACATGTATTTCAATGATCGAATTGTTTTGTGAGCTAAAAAGAAATACCAACAAGAGAAAGACTGCATGAATGTATTTAGCGACGTTTGTGGGACAGCCGACATTTAACCAACCTATTACAATCAAAACATAGGTCGATTATCGGCTGATTATTGTATATGGGTATATAGCGTAGATAATTGGAAACGTTTAAATAAACAATGAAAGTTTAAGAAAAGACGGAACGACTAAAATCAACGAAGAATAATCAATATTACCATAATCATTACGCCGAATTATTTTTTTAATGAAACGTCAAAAAATCGGGATTTTCCGTGTCCCGGCCGGGACAGATATTTTCGGTCGAAAATGCGGGACATTTTTTGTCCCGGCCGGGACAATGGCAAGTATGGCATGCACGTGACGCGTTTTATGCATTCTGATTGGTTCAAACTAGTTAGAGGCAAAATAAATTTCTATAGACCGCCAGCGATTCCGTCACTGCCGTATAAATGAATTCGCATGAAAAAGGAGTCTTAAAACGGCAATTTTCTGCAATATAAAAAAGAAGATTTTGATCCTCCACAGAATAAAACAGTTATTAGGTTTGTGACTGACCGTCCACTGAGATCAAGTACACAGATGGCTCGTCTTCACCTCACCTTCTATGGGCTTGATCAACCCGACAAGTCTCTGTAGACGATCAGTAAGAGACCATATAACTAATAATGTTTGTAAAACATATGACCAAGCTGTAAAAGTTTAACTCTAACAACAACAACAATTGGTGAAAGGAAGATATGACCATGACCTATTGACCTTAAAAGCAATACATTACATTTCCCTCCTATTCATTCAACATGCACTCATATAATTTGGTTTGAATAAGTTAAAGAGTTGTTGAGTTATAATCTGAAATCCATATTTTAGGTCTATATCATCCCAAAGTGACCTTGACCTTCATTCATAGGCTTCCTCACTACTTCTGAAGCAAACATATATCCACTTTTAGTTTGGATAGGTTAGGGTACTACAAAAATGTACCTGTATTGAGTTGTTATTTGAATACCATTATGTTCAGAGTATTTTTCTTTTACAGTGTGACCTTGACCTTTGACCTTAAAATCCATTGGCTCTCTTCTTGACAAGTAATCATATTTCCAAATTATGTATGGATAAGTGAAAGTGTTTTTTAGTTATCATCTGCAAACCATAAATTTAAATGCTTATTTCTTAACAGTGACCTTGATCTTTACCCTACTGACCATAAACCAACAGGCAACAGGCTTCTTCCCCTCTTGATACAATGTAAGTAAGCATGTATCTTAATTTGATTTAAATACATGTATGTGAAAGGATTCTTGCATTATCATCTGAAAACCATCATTGTATGTGTATTTTTTCTAACTATGACCTTGATCTTTGACCTATAGACCCCAAAATCTATAAAGGTTCTATATCTCTTTGACTTATTGACTTATTGACCCCAAAATCTATAAAGGTTCTATATCTAGAAAGGGTTCATAAGTTATCATTGGGAAGAGTAGTCTACACCGAACTTTTTTTCAATGCATAGGACATATGCAAACCCACATTGGACATTAGGTAACAAACAGTTAAGGAGGTGAATCATATCGGTTGTAATTTTGCCGGACAGGTCCGACGGGCTGATGTGTTTTGCATACATTGAAAGAGTGACGGAATGACGGAATGGTGGACGAAGCAGACTCTCAATGCCTTTTGTCATTTCATGGTGGGGGCATAATGAACAAAGCAATGGGAATTCTTTGTAGGAACCATTGACAAAATATGGATGATAGGGGATTTGAAAAGTGAGCTAACAAAATCAGTTTCTTTTTTTTTTTCATGGGTACATGTAGAAAATTACTGTATGTCCTGTGACAGACTCTTATTTACAGAAAATATGTTACTGTACCTGTTCTAATTCAGGATGTTTGTTAAGCATGCCCTCTATGACATTTATCAGCTGTTCTGAACTTAGGGCAGATAATCTCTTTCGTAAACTGGGGACCTTACTCTGATCTGCTTTCTTTGTAAGTTTTTTTCTTTTCTTCGTTACAGATGGAGATAACCCCTGAAAAACACAAGTGTCAAAAGGGGCAGATAATTTCAATCCCTAGGAAACATAACTACTGAAAACGGTTAAACAGGTCATATTGAGTCTTTGCGGAATACAGAGTTTTTTTCAATTTACAGACGGTATCTGAGGTACATTAAAACCATTGTGACGTCATGAAAATGGTAATACTATGGTAACGTCGATTTTATACCGTCATTTCCCAGCCATTAAGGACTGTTTCCATAGAATTAGACAACGTCATAATAAGGCTACGTCAGATAGCGTCTCGAATGGGAAGTAACTCTTGTTTTTCAAAAAATAGCGAATAAAATCATGGAATAATATTACAAATCCTATTATTAAAAGGCATCAAAGATGCTAATCAAGATTTCTTAATCTTTCTCTCTATCATTGGAACATGATCCAAAGCTATCAAAGTAGAAAGTTGTCAACATTCTGCTCAAAATGAAGAATTATAAGCAAGGCATGAGAGAGGAATATTGAAATTTGTAACAATTACCTACATATATTAAAGATTGTTGATTTTAATTGTATGCAGAATTTTTTGTGGTAATTTTATTTCAAAAGTCCTCTTTTTCATTTTTGCTGCAGTTTCCTTTTAATAGAGAGGTTGAGATTTCCTACTTGTAACTTGTACGGGTACGTCTAGTGTACAAGTTGAACTACACGTTACTGTTGTTGAGATTTCTTTTCAAAGACCATTACGTGTACTTGTAATATCGTAATGAAGTAGAGTTGACTTTTGGACAGGTTAAATTCAAAAGGAACATTTAATTCGGTTAAATCTATATTGAAAAGAAACTACAAATCATTCTGAATTGAATGCTATATTTTTTATAATATTTGATAGAATAAAGGGGCCGAAATATCTTGAAGTAAAGACCTACGTGTACCTCGCAGTTTACACGTTCAGTGGCTACGTGTATCTTGTAGAGCAAATGACGTCAAACACAGTAAATGATGACGTCACAATAGCGATCAGAATACAAGTACACGTACAAGTTACACGTAGGAAATCTCAAACTCCCTAATATCATGTTTATACAAATCTTGTAAAATATCTGAGGTTATGACAGCCTTATATACATGTATATTGCTCATTATTTCAAATTTCATGTTTTTGCTCGAAATTCAGAGAAAAGTTATGATTTGTCATTAGGATTATGGTCCAAGAGACTAAAATTAAAAAAGCCCTTCTCTGATGAAGACTTACTACAGGAAAACTAGAGTCATCATCTCCAGTACTTCCCCCTGCAGCACTCCCCCCGGACATAAGAAGTCTTTTCCTGACTCCCGCTACAGCAGCTGCTTGGTTCTTTGTCGGGGTGCGCACCGCTTTGGGCGATGTGGACAATGTTGAATCACCATCTGTATTACATAAAATTTGTGAATCGGAAAAAATGATATTGTGGTTAACGGGGTTCTGCTGGTTATTCAATAAGATTTATCTGATGTGGTGATTTGAAAATTTGAGGCGTTTCTTTCAAGCATTTAATATGAGCAAATCCTAGGACAAAAGAAATTTGAACCAGCAATTTCTGTCATTCACTGCAACAACATTTCAACAAGTGCAACCTTTTATTGAAATTCCTTTTACTACTTTACTAGGTGTATAATGTCAAATGCCAAGTTCAAGGTCAGCAGGTCAATTGTTATAGCATAACTAGATAGGTCATGACACAGACAAGGTAAATGTTTGACTTTATATCTAAACAGATATGCGTAGTATTTAAGTACAGGTCCACATAAAGATCAGGCAGTTGAAAAACCTCAAAACTTTTGCAGAACTTTTTTTCTCTTGAGATGTATTCAGATCCATATGAATGTTCTAAAGGAATTTTCCTCATACTTGGATAGTGATAAAAGTTACAGGGATAGCAAATTAGGTTAAGGTATTCAACCCCTAATGCATTTTCAACAATAAAAAATGTTATGATCGCTGAGCGATATAGTCCCCTACCGGCGGCATATATTTATGTCCTGCAACTCTGGCTATGAATTACTCTTCAATTAAACATATACATGTATGAGTTTAAATTAAACTTACTGTCTGTGCAGCTCAGTTCTGAGGTTTTATCTGCTTTATCGATTCAAAAAAGAGGTCAAGTGTGACGAAAGTTGAACTTGTTCTGTAACTATCCAAGACTAAGCTGAGTATCAAATTTCACCTGAATATCTCTGTTTGTTGCAGAAAAAAGTCTGGAAAACTGACAAAAACTGAATTTTCCAAGTCATAAAGGGAAATAACTCCTCGAAAAATAGGTCAAGCGTGACATAAGTCGAACTTGCTCTGTAACTATCCAAGACCAAGCTGTGTATCAAATTTCATCTGAATATCTTCATCCGTTGCAGAAAAAAAGTACAGAAAACTGACAAAAACTTAATTTTCCAAGTTATAGAGGGGCATAACTCCTTGTAAAATAGATCAAGCCTGACAAAATTCAAATTGCTCTGTAACTATCCAAGACCAAGCTGTGTATCAAATTTCATCTGAATATCTCCATTCGTTGCAGGAAAAAGTCCGGAAAACAGACAAAAACGGAATTTTCCAAGTCATCAAGGGGCATAACTCCTCGAAAAATGGGTCAAGTGTGACGAAAGTCAAACTTGCTCTGTAACTATCCAAGACAAAGCTGTGTATCAAATTTCATCTGAATATCTCCATCCGTTGCAGAAAAAAGTCCGGAAAACTGACAAAAACTGAATTATCCAAGTCATCAAGGGGCATAACTCCTTGAAAAATGGGTCAAACGTGATGAAGGTTAAACTTGCTCTGTAACTATCCAAGACAAAGCTGTGTATCAATTTTCATCTGAATATTTCCATTCGTTGCAAAAAAAAGTCCGGAAAACTGACAAAAACTGGATTTTCCACGTCATCAAGGGGCATAACTCCTCGAAAAATGGGTCAAGCGTGACGAAAGTCGAACTTGCTCTGTAACTATCCAAGATCAAGCTGTGTATCAAATTTCATCTGAATATCTCTATCCATTGCAGAAAAAAGTCCGGAAAACTGATATTCGGACAGACGGACAGACGGAGGGACAGACGGACGGACGGACAGACAGACAGACAGACCGAGAGGAAACTAAGAGTCCCCTTCGGCTTTGCCGGTAGGGGACTAATAACAGAATTAAGAATTTTCAATCCCTTCAAAAAGAATGCTATACACAGCCAACTGTGCCTCATATGAAATTCATGTGAAATTTACATAAACTTTACATAAAAGTTCACATGAAATTTATGCTAAACGAGCATGAACATGAAATTTACATGAATTTTTTTACATGAAATTCATGTGAAGTTTCTGACATGAATTTTATGTGAATTCAATTTCGCATGGAGGTCACAAAGAAAAATTCATGTGAAGTAAATTTATGTGAAATTCATGTGAAAACTATTCAACATAAATCTTATGTGAAATTAATATGAATCATCATTGCTAATACCCTTTGATTTCCATTAATCGATTATGTTTTTAAGAATCGATTATAATTGGAAATATTCAACGTGGAAAAGAATGACATAGTTTTCGGTCTAATTCGCGTATGACAATTAAGTGCGAATAAAACAAAAGTAGATCAACGATCGTTTCTACAAGTTAAAGTTCCAGGCGTAGCGTAAATAATTTGAAAAGGTTACACTCTCTAAGGCATACGATGGATTCTTATTGAATTTAATAGTAATGACAAGTACTCTTATTGAAAACTTCAACGTCAAGCTTTTTAGTTCTTACGCCGAACTCCTGTGCTTTATCAGAAGGACAAGGTCAGTGAATTTCACAATACTGTTAGCCTGAACTCCACGAAGATATTGCTTGATTCCTTGAATGAGCAAAATCTTAAGTTGACTCTTGGGTTGTATGGAACCCCCCACTACTAAAAATGTTGATGTATCAACTCTGCCTGATCCTTATGTGGACCTATACTTTATATTTTCCTGATTCTGTTGCCATCTTCTGTCTAAAATCAGAGCTCTTACACCCATTTTTGGGACTGGGGATAAAGCCCTTGAAATTAGGAAAAATATAAATACAGCATTTAGATACCTTTTCATTTGAAGTTTAGCATTTTTAAGTCCCTTTTTTCGAATATTCCGTTAGGTGTCAATAGTATAGAATGTATAGGTGTTAATATCTGTAGGGCATGACAATGGGGACTCGATCGTAATGGTCCTCGATAATCTATTACTCACTCTAGTTTTGACTGTGGTGTTTATAGTATGTATGGGTGTTAATATATGTAGGGAATGACGATAACTCCATCGTAACGGTCCTCGATACTGATAAACTGTTAGGTCTCGCGGAACACCTGTCTCGTAATGTCGCTTTGCGGGAAGGGGTGTTTTTCCTTTTTTCCCAATCTGTTGCCATGGCAACCAACTTATTTGACATTTTATATCTTAATATTCACAATACCCCCTCAAAGTACTAGAACACATATAGACATTACTTTCTTCTAGCTTCCATGTGCCAGAACATTGAATGGAAACATACCCAAAATGACTCTAAAATTATGCAAATTTGAGCAAAACCTACCCATTTTCAGGTCGCCATAGCTCAGGGAAAAAAATTTCCCACAAAATATGGTTACTATGTATCTCTAGATAAAATCTGAAACTTTCAAATGGTACCATATTACATACCTCTTCCGTGATTCATTTTCTCACAAATTTATCATCTATGAACAAGACTGGTATTTTCCCTCCATATTTCTTACCTATTTTCAGTACATGGTCAAAACAGCAAACCGAAAGTAAGCCGGCTGCATGGGAGTTTCTACACAGTTACGGATCTGTCCAAGATGCCTATTTTCAGCAGAAAATCCTCCCAAATTTATTTAAACTTCAAAAGTCAACATTTCCTATTAAAATTTAAAGCAACTTTAAGTTTACTTAAAATAAGGATTTTGACAGTGGTCACTTTTTTGAAAAGTCGCTACATGGAAAAGTCTAGAGGTGTTCCGCGAGACCATAAACATGTCATTCCTCCCCCTTCGAAGATTTTTTTTGGCGAATATACTAGAATGTGAGGTTTTTCGAGTTAAACGCAACTCTCCATTTTGTGTTGCGCATTTTAGTTTTGTCGCACTACTCTGCCGAAAGAACCATACCATGCGAATAGCCATATCACGTATTGCGACAAAAATGAAAGAAGTCGTTAAATACAAAAGTCTTAAAATTTCATATGTTCATGTTATTGACTATCAGTCAAAGGAATTTAAATGATTGAAAAAGTCCAAAATGATGTTTTGATAAGCAGTTGCCATGGCAACGACAAAATTTTGTCGCTTCGGAGCTCGATAAACCGTTCCGTATAGTAGCCGAAGTGGAAAACACAGTCAACAGCAGTAATAAGGTTTGCAAGAAAATGGTTGCTATGGTAACAACAATTGTCAATATTTGACTATTTTCTACTAAATATACTATTTTTGTATACATTGATACTAAAAGTTTTCATATACATCTATAAATCATGCTGTAACAGTGGCTGACTGGGACCATCTTGCCACAGGCTGGGTACCATTTCTTCACAAAATGAACTGTACACTATGGTACAATGAATTTTCATAACAATCAAAAAATTTTTGTTTTTAGCTTTACCACCCCAAACTTGGTATATTATGAAACAGCAGAGTCAAGACCTACAAACTATGTTAAGTGTTGCCATGGAAACCATTTTTGAAAATTTGGACCTGTAGCGACAATGCGCTTATGGTCTCGCGGAACACCTGTCTCGTAATGTCGCTTTGCGGGAAGGGGTGTTTTTCCTTTTTTCCCAATCTGTTGCCATGGCAACCAACTTATTTGACATTTTATATCTTAATATTCACAATACCCCCTCAAAGTACTAGAACACATATAGACATTACTTTCTTCTAGCTTCCATGTGCCAGAACATTGAATGGAAACATACCCAAAATGACTCTAAAATTATGCAAATTTGAGCAAAACCTACCCATTTTCAGGTCGCCATAGCTCAGGGAAAAAAATTTCCCACAAAATATGGTTACTATGTATCTCTAGATAAAATCTGAAACTTTCAAATGGTACCATATTACATACCTCTTCCGTGATTCATTTTCTCACAAATTTATCATCTATGAACAAGACTGGTATTTTCCCTCCATATTTCTTACCTATTTTCAGTACATGGTCAAAACAGCAAACCGAAAGTAAGCCGGCTGCATGGGAGTTTCTACACAGTTTCGGATCTGTCCAAGATGCCTATTTTCAGCAGAAAATCCTCCCAAATTTATTTAAACTTCAAAAGTCAACATTTCCTATTAAAATTTAAAGCAACTTTAAGTTTACTTAAAATAAGGATTTTGACAGTGGTCACTTTTTTGAAAAGTCGCTACATGGAAAAGTCTAGAGGTGTTCCGCGAGACCTTAGTCACCCCGTTTTGACTTACCTATGGTGGGGGAGGAAGTGGACAGGCGGGTACCTTCCTACCCCCTCCCATGGGTGTTGACTTCTGTAGGGCATGGTGACAGGGACTCAATCATAAAGGTCCTCGATGCTGAATAATCTGTTAGTCACGCTAGTTTTGACTTACCTATGGTGGTTATAGCATGTATGGGCGTCGAGGTCTGTAGGGCATGACGACGGGGACTCAATCATAACGGTCCTCGATGCTGGATTTTCCATTAGTCAGGCCTTTTTGACTTACCTATGGTGGTTATAGTATGTATGGGTGTTGACGTCTCTAGGGCATGACGACAGGGACTCAATCATAACGGTCCTCGATGCTGGATTTTCCATTAGTCAGGCCTTTTTGACTTACCTATGGAGGTTATAGTATGTATGGGTGTTGATGTCTGTAGGGCATGACGACAGGGACTCAATCATAAAGGTCCTCGATGCTGAATAATCTGTTAGTCACGCCTTTTTGACTTACCTATGGTGGTTATAGCATGTATGGGCGTCGAGGTCTGTAGGGCATGACGACGGGGACTCGATCGTAACGGTCCTCGATGCTGGATAATCTGCTCATCCGGAGACAGGGGACTGATCAGTTCTGTGAGGATTAGAAAAGTGCATCATGTATAATCCTGCTAAGCCACACTTTGTAATTTTTTTCTTTCTTTGTTTCTTTTTTTAATACTGGTGTAGTCTTCACAAAACAATAGCTTTATTGTCCAGTATTCCAAGACTCACATAAACCAATCAAATTATCAATGAGCCGTGAAAAAAAAGCGGCAAGGTGATAATTTGATTCGTTAAAGCGACGAGTGGAATTACTGGACAATAATCTACCATACACTACAACTTAAGCTAGTTGTTACATGTATTTCTATTTTGATATACATGTACATGTATCCTAATTATAGAAGACAATACATAGCATTGTTACATTAGTTCTCAGAAACTTGAAAAGGTTTTGCGTGCGAGTTAAGGCCTGGCAAATGTGTTGGAGAATAGACGACGGGCGAGCTCTAAAGCACACATAGTGAGAAAATCGCCGAAAATAGAAAAAAAATTGTCATATTCGCATATTATGCGAATATGACAATTTTTTTCCTATTTTCGGCGATTTGTCATCGAAAAATATGCATTTTTCCCCAAAATACCCATTCAGCAACGAAAATTTCAAAGAGTATTATTTTTTTCTGAAATAATGCAACAAACTGATCAGCTTATATCATCTATCGCCCATGTTGGTTTCAAATATTACGCGATATGAAAATAGATTAAGTTCTGCATCTAAAGATTCAAACATCAGAATATATACTATTCATTATACTCTTTAGAAATGAGAGAATTAGAAATTTGAACTTTGAGTAAATCTCTATGTTTTTGGGTCAAAATGTTGATTTTTTGCACAAATTATTGTGCTATTTATAGAAACAGTCATTTTGCTAAAAAACGAATTCGGGTACATATTGGTTTGACTGCTTTAGGATAAAGCAATACCAAAGCTCTATACATAGCAAAAAAAAAATTGTGTACCTGGTGACCTTCTAGCTATTAATAAAAATAGTGAGTTGTTGGCATGGAAACAAGCAAAATCGTATTCATAAGAAAATACACTCCTTGAACTGTTAATTTTATCAGAATTTTTCAAAATAGCCTTTAATTCATACGCAAGCTATAAGAATCAGAAAAATAAGGGCATATATGACTTTTTGAAATTTCATGCATTGCAGAGGTATGTTAAGTTATTATGTGATATTCTCTAAAATGACGAAAATGTTAAAATAGGCCAAAAATGGACGTTTATAACCAAAAAATGAGACGGGCAAATTTTGATTTTTTGGTCTGATAAGTTCGAGGAGATGTTTCTCTACATTTGGACATTTCCATCTTTCTTCTACCTCATTTCTATTGAAAGTCGCCACCCTGACCTTAAATCACATTAGAATTAGGGCTTGGCGATGCACCGAAAATTTCGGTGCTTCGAAATTAGAATTCTCGGTTAGATGCATCAAAGTAGAATTGCAGATTTCGATTTGGTTCAGATGTAATTTATCAATTTTAAAGTAAACTAGAGAAAAATAGTGGCCAAACATGTTTGAAATAGCTCAGAAATTACATTTAAGAAGGCCAAAAAGTAAGAAAAGAGCTTACATTCACTTATTGCGATGATTTAAGTGCACCCCTCCCACGAAAAGTTAAGTGAAAGTAGATGTACTTTCGATTTCCATGTACAGCTTTGTACAAGCAGCAAAAAGAATAGACGGGGATTGTAGTCGCCGAATATCATGTAATGAAAGCTTTATGTCCACTGAAATATTTACAGCGAAACCTGTCAATACTTTGTTGTTGAAAAATAAGGTGTTGAACTTTGATTTTATATTTAATTTCTACCAGTACATGCTGTTGTGTTGGAGCAAACGCATCCACAATAATTATGGATGTAAAACTGATATGATTTTTTTTTAAATATATATACTCACACATTCCTCAGATATATATACAAATTAATGCTCTATAAGGTTACACTGAAGTTATGGGTTGCAGGTGTTTAGATTTTTCATTTCTGTGAAATTTATCCATCTAACATATTTTTTTTTTATGTATTTTAAGTCATTCAAATGAACCAAATCGAAATTAATCAAATTGAGGTGTAATTCGAAACCGCACCGAATCAAAGGATACCTGAATCTTCCCAGCCCTAATTAGAATATTAAATAATTTCTATTAGCCTGGCAGAATTTCTAGTAGCCCCAAGCATTGAGCTAGTGAGTTTTTGTAAAGACTGATAGTACTGATTTTAGCGAAATTAAGTACTAGACTAAGTTTGAAGGATGTTTCATCAGCTCAGAGATCAGAATTCCCTTGACTTTGTCTTTTCGAATGGAACATATTGCTTGTCCATCATGTGACATAATATACCCTATGATTGGAAATCATATAAGTATGATATTTTTTGTCCAAAAATCTTTGAAAAATAGAATACTAGATGTGACATGACAGACTGACAAGCCATTTTAAACTGTATCATGGTACATGTACCTCCATTTGAAAATACGTTGCAGAGGCATGTAAATTCTGACAATATCATTGATAATAAGACTTTACAATGTTAAATACCATAATTGCTGATCATTTATTTTATGCTTCATTTGAGTCAGGCTTAGTCATAAAACATCTTATAAATGTGCCGATTAATGCTGAACATATCCTGTATTCTGATTTCTATTCTAAATTCTATCTGATTTCTATTCTAAATTCTATATCATTGATTGATCTGTGGCCAACACATGAAAATCTTTCAAAATTGTGAAGTGTTTTGGACCATTTCAACAGATACCTGGAAAATTGTTTACACTCAAAGAAAACATAACTACATCTGGGTTGTAGTGGTCACTCAAACTAAAACAATACAAACCTACATCAGAGTTGAGTTGTATGGGTCGTAGAGGTGACTCAAACAATACAAACCTACATAGGATTTGAGTTGTATGGGTTGTAGTGGTGACTCAAACAATACATACCAACATCAGAGTCAAGTCGTATGGGTTGTAGTGGTGACTCAAACAATACATACCAACATCAGAGTCAAGTCGTATGGGTTGTAGTGGTGACTCAAACAATACATACCAACATCAGAGTCAAGTCGCATGAGTTGTAGTGGTGACTCAAACAATACATACCAACATCAGAGTCAAGTCGTATGGGTTGTAGTGGTGACTCAAACAATACATACCAACATCAGAGTCAAGTCGTATGGGTTGTAGTGGTGACTCAAACTCGAAGAATACTTACCTACATCAGAGTTGAGTCGAATGGGTCAAAGTAGTGACTCAAACTCAAAGCATACCAACATTAGTCAAGACGCAAGAGTCTTAGTTGTGACTCAAACTCAAAGAATACTTACACAGGGACCACCCTAGCCCTGCAGAGTAATGAGATAAAAATCTCATTTGCTAAAAAGCAATGAGATTTTTTCGATTTCAATGAGATTTTGAATGAAAAAAAAAGCGAAATAGAAATCAAACTTCTGTTTCCCTTTATTTCCGTGGAGTCCACATCTAGCAACATATTATTTGAATGTGAGAATCGCCATGGAATTATTTTCCATTGTTTGAATGCCATTTTAAATGACAAATGAGGTCAAATAAGATTAATTCTTTGTTTCTTACACCGCTGCAATTTGTCGCCGACGAGACTTTTTTCACAACTTCGGAGAAAAATATCGGCCTTGCCTCATTAACAATCGCTGCTTAAATATGAAGTATCTATACATTCAAAGGAAATTACATTGTCTTGTGAATGTTTTTTTTTTTAATGTTCCAACGGATTTCAGTGCGTCGTAGTCATTTTACGGAACGTCTAATCTGCGAGTATGGGGTCATTGGGATGTACATCGAGACTTTGAATTCACGCATTGTAAATATTTTTCATGAATTTGTATAGCTATTGTTCACATCGACGATTTCAAGGACGCGTAAACTGTTTACAAGTCATTGAAGATACTAACCCGTAGTTATTGCTGAGTACTGACCACAAGCCGACACGTTTCGAGTACATAGCCGGTCTACTCGCGTGCGCAATACTAAAAGTCTATGAAAGTGTTTCAACTGTGTTTGTATGTACCATATATAGTAATTTTCTTTTCCGGTCATTTTCTATGCAAACAAAAGTCAATACCGAGACTGCATTGTAATATTTCATACTCTACTGAGTCTTTGGTATTATAATGACAAAAGAGCACGTACCGCTGACAACCGCTAGAAAAATGTAAAACTAAATGCTCGCATCTACGGATAAAAAAAATGCCCGCATACAAACGTCAATACGAGAAACGGGAATTTCGGTGAAAAGATTGGGTATGTATATAGTTTTCATAAATACATACGTGATGTCCCACGCGGAATTCGAATAATCGGCTCACAATTTTGAAAATTAAAGACGAAACTCTTGTTCTATCGCATTGTATCAACCTAAGTGCGATTTATGCAAAGGAGGTACGCGATTTTTTAGCGCGACAGAGCAGCGAAAATGCGATATTTGAGTAAAACATAGGTAATCACAGATTACGAAGCTCACCTCGTGACAGCAAAATTCAATTCAAACATATTTCTTAGTACATGTATATTGGCTTTTAAAGGCAAAACCACTCAAGCAGAAAAAGTAGGTCAAGGTTATTTTATGAAAGTTTGATCAAAGATACATCCAATATGCAAGTTTGGTACATGTAGCAGTTATACTTTGCTCAATATTGGCTTTATAGAGCAAAATCACTCAAGCGGAAAAAGTAGGTCAAGGTCATTTTATGAAAGATTGATCAAAGATACATCTAATATGCAAGTTTGGTACATGTATCACTTATACTTTGCTCAATATTGGCTTTTAAAGGCAAAATCACTCAAGCGGAAAAAGTAGGTCGAGGTAATTTTATGAAAGTTTGATCAAAGATACATCCAATATGCAAGTTTGGTACATGTAGCACTTATACTTTGCTCAATATTGGCTTTTAAAGGCAAAATCACTCAAGCGGAAAAAGTAGGTCAAGGTCATTTTATGAAAGTTTGATCAAAGATACATCCAATATGCAAGTTTGGTACATGTAGCACTTATACTTTGCTCAATATTGGCTTTATAGAGCAAAATCACTCAAGCGGAAAAAGTAGGTCAAGGTCATTTTATGAAAGATTGATCAAAGATACATCTTATATGCAAGTTTGGAACATCTAGCACTTATACTTTGCTCAATATTGGCTTTTAAAGGCAAAATCACTCAAGCGGTAAAAGTAGGTCAAGGTCATTTTATGAAAGTTTGATCAAAGATACATCCAATATGCAAGTTTGGTACATGTAGCACTTATACTTCGCTCAATATTGGCTTTTAAAAGCGAAATCACTGAAGTGGAAAAAGTAGGTCAGATGCTGCATCCGATGCATGGGTCCATCTCGGCATCCAAAGATGAATCACTTTTGCCAGTTTGGTTACTGTAGCATCAGTACTTTGTCAGATACTGAGCTACCCCAAACTTCTTAACCAAGTCACTCAAGCGGAAAATGTAGGTCAGATGCTGCATACGATGCATGGGTTCACCTCAGCATCCAAAGATGAATCGTTTGTGCAAGTTTGGTTACTGTAGCATTAGTACTTTGTCAGATACTGAGCTACCCCAAACTTCTTAACCAAGTCACTCAAGCGGAAAATGTAGGTCAGATGCTGCATACGATGCATGGGTTCACCTCAGCATCCAAAGATGAATCACTTGTGCCAGTTTGGTTACTGTAGCATTAGTACTTTGTCAGATACTGAGCTACCCCAAACTTCTTAACCAAGTCACTCAAGCGGAAAATGTAGGTCAGATGCTGCATCCGATGCATGGGTTCACCTCTGCATCCAAAGATGAATCACTTGTGCGAGTTTGGTTACTGTAGCATCAGTACTTTGTCAAATACTGAGCTACCCCAAACTTCTTAACCGAGTCACTCAAGCGGAAAATGTAGGTCAGATGCTGCATCTGATGCATGGGTTCACCTCAGCATCCAAAGATGAATCACTTGTGCCAGTTTGGTTACTGTTGCATTAGTACTTTGTCAGATACTGGGCTACCCCAAACTTCTTAACCAAGTCACTCAAGCGGAAAATGTAGGTCAGATGCTGCATCTGATGCATGGGTTCACCTCAGCATCCAAAGATGAATCACTTGTGCAAGTTTGGTTACTGTAGCATCAGAACTTTGTCAGATACTGAGCTACCCCAAACTTCTTAACCGGACGCGGACACGGACGCGGACGAGGACGCGGACGCGGACGCGTGGGGGTATAGCATAAGCTCACTCAACTTCGTCGAGGTGAGCTAAAAATGCGAGAATATCGCAAAATCGCGGCCTAGGGTGATCCCTGCTTACATATATCAGAGTCTTGCAGTATAGGTTGTACTCATAGTGGTGACTCAAACTCAAAGAATACATAGCAATATCAGTCAAAACGCAAGAGTCTTCGTGGTGACTCAAACTCAAACAGTACATACCTACATGTATATCACAGTTGAGTCATATGGGTCATAGCGGTGACTCAAACTCAAAGAATACATACCTACATCAGAATCAAGTCGTATCGGTCGTAATGGTGATCTTCTTGGCCTGTTGGGAACTCCTCGCGTGATGACAAACTGAGCCAAATTAGTTTGAGTCATGTCTGCCTGTAAATACAGGTAAATGCATATTAAAACTTGAAAAACTTGAATCCATGTGAAATGCAGAATTTTCATTTGTACATTTACTTGGCAGTAAAGACAGATTAATTTCTCAATCATTTTTGCTGATATAGAATAAGTCTTCAAAGAATTCTTCAAAGAATTGGAAAATGCATTTCCTAGATTCCCATGATTTGAACAATATGTTGAAGAATATTTCAAATCAAGGGATAGGGCTTTGATATTTCACAATTAGAATCCTTATGACCATAACTTTTTTTCATTGTGCAATAGTATTAATGACCTCTGACCTTTCTGTCTGCGCAAAAATGTATACATCATCTAATACAAACACTTCGCAATCCGGCCCTACCACCTTTGGCGGTTTATGGTTTATTTTTGCATATGGAGGTGCTCTTTACGAGATCAATGAAACTCCAAATAGTGAGTCCCAGGAAATTTGGTCAAGTCCAAATGAAATTTTCTTGAGTCTTGAGTGGAATATCTAATGATTTTGCCTTGCCTTCTTGACTATGAGACTGAATAACTGATGGGTACTTCTATAATGTTTATCCAATTTGAATTCATTGTTTTCCACCATACAATATTTTACTTTTGCTTCTTATATAGCTTACGGGTTGTGGTTTACATTTCTATCTCCCTCTTAAAAAAATGTCACCAATATACATGTTCAAACGTATAACAGAGCTAGCATTAGGGATGTAACAATACACCAGAACACAATACGATATGTATCACGATACAAGGCTCACGATACGATACATATCACAATACACTTTTCTATCCAATTCAACACTCACTTATTCCTTGAATACAAAGAAAAACTGAACATACTTGCATCAATTTAGTCTTCAAAGCATACAGTGGGTTCTCACAAGTTACATGGTGATGAGTATATACTATTCACAGTGAAATAAAATAGTTTTAGATAGGGGATTTTCTACGTTGATTTTTGCGTGATGTCGCCGATATTTAAAATTGAGTCTATGGAGATCGTTGACGAATTAACATAGGAATCTCCCCATCTAAAACTATTTTCTTTCAGTGTGAGCATAGTATTGGTTGTACAGACACATATCTAGAGGTGTGCGATATTAGAGGTATACCAGTATGTTGCGATTTGTCCCTAGGGGATAATATATTGCAATATCAAAACCAAATACCGGTATTTTACGATATATCATAATACGCCTGTACATAAGAATAATGCTTGTAATATTAAAGTCATCGCTGGAAACAGCAGGTTACAAAACAGACAACCTTGGCCGTATCACTTTCATGTATCATAGCCAAAGTCTACTTACATGTAACTTTTTACGATAGGTGTGAATGGTGTTGTGTCAATACATAAATAAATGTGATTGAAAAATAAAAATAGTTATACATCTATCTGTCTTCACATTTTACTTATAAAATTACTGTGCAAAATAGTAAACGTTTCATCAGGAAAATTGCGTCAGTTTTCCTTTGGAGTAAGGCAGATCATGGGGCGTACGATGTTGTCAAAAGCTTGCGTTTGTACACATTTTGGATTGAAAAAACAAAAAATGACTGAAAACTTACATTTTTTTATATTTGTTATTCACTGAGGCTGAGTCTATGGATTTTTCTTTTATCAACAAGAAAAATGCAATGATCGCTGTGCGATATAAGTCCCCTACCGGCGGCATAAATTTATGACTTGCATCTCTGTTCATCAGTTCATCTTCTGCAACAACAGCCAAGAAAAGTCTGGGAAACTGAATTCATGAAATTTGCTAAGTCCAATGGCCATAATTCTTGTGAAAATTAGTCAGTCTAAATTAAACTCAAATCTGCATCACACTATAATGTATTCACATACAAAAAATCAGCTCATTATCTGCAATAACAGGCATGAAAAAGTCCGGGAAACTAAAAATTTCATGAAATTTGCTTAGTCCAAGGGCCATAACTCTTGTAAAAATAGGCCAATGGAAACCAAACTCAAACTTGGTCTGTATCACACTGAGATGTCTTCATTTACCACAAATCAGTGCATTATTTGCAATAGAACCAAAGAAAAGTCCGGAAACTGAAATTTTCATAAAATTTGCTAAGTCCAAGGGCCATAACTCTTGTAAAAATAGATTAATCTAAAGCAAACTCAACTTGACCTGTATCCCATTGAGATATATCCACATACCAATAATGAGTTCAATTTATCCAACAACAGCGGAAAAAAGTCCGGAAAACTGAAATTTTCATAAAATTTGCTAAGTCCAAGGGCCATAACTCTTGTAAAATTAGGTCAATCGAATGCAAACTCAAACTTGATCTGTATCACATAGAGATATATCCACATACCAAAAATGAGTTCAATATATTCAACAACAGCGGAAAAAAAACCGGAAAACTGAAACTTTCATAAAATTTGCTAAGTCCAAGGGCCATAACTCTTGTAAAATTAGGTCAATCGAAAGCAAACTCAAACTTGATCTGTATCACATTGAGATATATCCACATACCAAAAATGAGTTCAATATATGCAACAACAGCGAAAAAAAGTCCGGAAAACTTTAAAATGGGACAGACGGACAGACGGACGGACGGACAGACAGACCGAGAGGAAACTAAGAGTCCCCTTCGGCGTTGCCGGTAGGGGACTAAAAACTAGAAACTAACATAATGTACAATATCTATAACTGTTCAATCAAATTTCAGTGTAGTTTGCTGTTCCTTTCTAACATGTTCTAAACTTTTCTGTCAATTTCTTACGACTTCACACACATGCAATATTTTGCACTATATCGCAATATTTCAAATGAAATATCGCAATATGATTTTCACTGGCAATCAATACTCAACTAGACATATATCACACACCATTATTTACGAGAGTTTGAGATCTATCTCCCTATGTAAATTTTGATTGGAAAATATGCCGACAATGTAGATTAAACTTCAATTTTCTCATTTCTGAGGTTAGCTGCGAGGAGGTCACAAAATTACAAAGACCAAATCAGGCCAACTTTTTTTTTGCTGGGTATCGAAACCCAGAGATGTTGAAAACATTTAAGGCTAGACAAAATAATCCAGTCTGTACTGGTATCAGAACAGTTTCTGGACAGTAACAGTTTCCGGTCAGTCGCCCTGTTCAAGTACTTTAAAGGAAATTATTTTCAAAATTTAGTGACAAGGCCATGTAAAATAAATTCTATGTTTCTCAGATAATTGGGTCTAAAAAAGTGGCAAGGTAGGTAGGGTTTTTATTTTTTTTTTTTTCCATCAAGAGTGCTGTTATTATTCATGTAAGGCAAAGAAGTCGTCTGCCTTTTCCCCCCCTCCCCATTATTCATGTAAGGCAAAAAATCTTATGCTGCCCCCTCCCCCGTTTTTCTTCATAGAAAACTGTGTTTGAATCGTCAGTCAAAAAAATGGTACATGTACATTAAAATTTATGGCTTTCTCCTGTAAATAAGTTGAATTTTTTTAAAGTAAAATAACCTACTAGTATTCCTTCTGAGAACGGGGAGTCGTAGCTCATCTGTCTGAATGGAAGAAGCTAATCGATTCAAAATTTGATATACGAAGTATGACAAGTAAAATAACCTACTAGTATTCCTTCTGAGAACGGGCAGTCGTAGCTCATCTGTCTGAATGGAAGAAGCTAATCGATTCAAAATTTGATATACGAAGTATGACATGTTTCGATTGCCGTGAGTATTTAGTAGAATCGCGTAAGAGACTCGACGGCTGTTACAGTACATGTGTTTGCTCACATCTTGTTTAAACCCAGTTCAAATTAAATACGATCCCTCACTTCCTCGGATGGATCCGTTCATATGGTAAATAAAAATTTGGCCGATAGCGTTTTTCTTCGGAAGTCAAGTCTGGATGAAGCATAATCTTTAGAAATCGAATGAAGTGTTCAGCATTAACCACCGTCTGATAAAATAATGTACACGGCTCGGGTACAATATACATTCTTTTATTCATAGATTTAAGGATTTAACTAAGTTTCTCTTGTGTTTGTCGGCGGTCCTTGCTTATAATTTTTACAACGTGAATGTCATTATTAATAGATTCGGAAGTATTACAATGGACACTTGCTATTGTTCGGTATAGGTATTTACATATGCTGTGGAGATCAATAAAGAAAACTATACGAACGTTTTAATACATGTAACACTCGATGTATTAAACACGCGAATAATAGTCGTCCAAGTGTCCGCGGCACGTTGTTAGTATATCCTATACAATTCCCTTTAAACGGCGCGTGGATAAAGTCTTTACCCGTAACGTAAATATGGTGATTTATTCGGGCTTTTAAAAGTATTTATTCATCGGGTACAGTTTTGACGATTTTAACCCTTTCAACACTGCAGACCGGAAAACCGGTCAATAAAAATAACTCCTTTCAACACGGCGGACCGGTAAACCGGTCACAAAGGTAAAACGAAAGTAGGTTGTTTACATCCTTAAAAGGAAGTACCTTTGAGCACATGGTTTGTAGCTATGAATTGTGGGATATGTTAACTTCCGTTTTCACTTCGAACAAAGGAAAATAGAGGCACATTAAGGGGTAGAAAAGGATTAAATTACACGCTACCGAAACAAAACAAAAACGAAAGAAAATGGCGAGTGACAGCGAAGAGTCTGACCTTTCTGGAGATGAAAATTTCGATGATATTGGGAATTTTGATTTAGTAAATGTAAATAATGATGAGCAGAGAAGACTAGAGAGACAATTTAGAGCAATTGTTGGCGATTCTAGTGACAGTGAATCGGACTTTGAAGGGTTTGAACCGGAGGATGCCTACCGTGCACCGACGTTTGACACTTGGACAAAAAATGAAAACCCACGAAATCTAACAGATTTTTCAGAGAGAACTGGCCCAACTCGTGTCTTAGATGGGTCAAATTCTGCACTGGATTTCTTTAAACTATTTTACACCGATGAACTCATGAAATTCATCGTAGAAATGACGAATTTGAACGCAAGAAGGAAGAGAGAATCAGATCCCCAGAACAACAAGGGGGCGTGGTCGGACGCAACACTGGAAGAATTGAGGGCATTTTATGGACTTTTGTTCCTTATGGAGGTGATGAGTTATGATAGAGATGAAATGTATTGGTCCAACAATGCAAAGCACTGGCTGGTTGGGTCCAAATTTGGAGAAATAATGACAAGGGACAGATTTATCCAAATAAGGAGATATCTGCATTTTTCTGATGATAATGAGGCATCTAATCACAGAAATGACAAACTTTTTAAAGTGAGAAGAATTTTGGATTCCCTAAGAAACTCCTTTCAGTCAGAGTATGCTCCTCACAAGGACATATCAGTGGATGAGGCCATGATACCATTCAAAGGCAGGCTCGGGATGAAACAATACATGAAGGATAAGCCCGTGAAATTTGGGATAAAGATGTGGGTTGCAGCAGATGCAGACACTGCCTACTGCCATAATTTTGAAGTATATGTAGGCAAAAACACAGAAAACATCAACAAAAACTTGGGAATGGTATCTCAAGTAGTTATCAGCCTAACTAAACACTTGGAGATGAAAGGCCACGTCATTTATACGGACAACTTTTATACAAGTCCTACTTTGGCCGACTTCTTGTACTCCAGACAGACATACTTATGTGGAACGATCCGGGTCAATAGAAAAGGCTACCCAAAGGAACTTGTCCGTACAGCAGCTCAGGCAAGAAGAATGGCAAGGGGAGATTCTGACTGGCTAATGTGTGGACCATTACTTGCGTCATACTGGAAGGACAACAGGATAGTCTACTACTTGTCGTCGTATCATCAGCCATCAGAAGCAAACCTGACTACTACGAGACGCAATAAAGATGGATCAGAGACTACCCTTTCCATCACACCAACAGTAAAAGGGTATGCTACAAACATGGGAGGAGTAGACCGTCTCGATCAGATGTCACGCGTCAACAAGTCAAAAAAAAGTATGCGGTGGTACAGGAAAATCGAGATGAAGCTCCGTGACATTGCATTGTACAATGCATATGTTATAGAAGGAACAGTGATAGATCACACTCCAACACATAAGAGAAAACGTGATCTCTTGAGCTTTAGATTGGATTTAGCTCACCAATTAATTGGTAGCTATAGGCAGGAAAGGAGAGCCTTCAAACGGCCGAGAATGCAAGAGTCAGATGAAATGAGGCTTGATGAAAAAAGCCACTGGCCGCAAGCAACTGGCAGCACTAACACTGTGTGTGTTGTTTGCAACAAAAAGCACAATGTGTATAAGGGTAGTCATCCAGGATGTTCTGTGGCAGAGAACCCCTGCAAGAGAACCAAAACTACCCTGAAGTGCCAGAAATGTGACGTTCCCTTGTGCTGTAACTCCAGGAGTACATGCTTTGAAGACTACCATACTAAAGTGTACTACTGGCAATGAAAATGGAGAACAATCCTTTCTTATAAGCCTTATACATGCTTTTCCTGCTAGAATATTTCTTAATTTCTCAAAATTCTATATTTTAATCTTCATGAAGACATGTGACTAAATATTCAGAAAATTTTTATTTTGAGGCATTTTGTGGAAAAATAGTGTATACAGAAAAACCTTCACTGTGAACTTATTTTTTGAGTGATCTTAAAGATCTATATATCATTTTATTCAGGATTAAATTCTCTTTCAATAAATGGTAAGTTAATGGTAATTTGAGAAACTTTGTAGCAGCAAATTTTTCATTTTTTATGAAATTAAAAAAAAAAATATCCTTTTTTGGTAATTTTCATAAATTAATTTTTTTGTAAGGTAATTTTTTACAACATTATTTATATAAATGAAAAGTACATTTCATCACCTTTCTATTGATGTATGATACATAACAATGCTCCATATAATAAAGAAGTTATTAGAAGTTTTATGAGCCTTACTGGTTTTGATACAGCAGCTGAAAGTTACTTAGTGTACAGGCCTATCTCTAGTGAAAGTTACTCAGTGTTGAAAGAGTTAAAGGACAATGAAATAAATGGATATTTCGTTTTTAATCGACGATCGAGGATGAGACACGGCGTATATTTTTTTCTGAAGTTGCAATAAAAACGTCTCGTCGGCGGCAAATTATAGCGCGCGGCGGTGTCTGAGAAACATAGATTTTATTTTACATGGCCCAATTTTGTAGATTTTTAAATGCAGAATTCAAATCAAGAATCATGTAAACAAAAATTTGCATCTAAGTTGCTTTATCACACCACCTTTTTACCCCTTTCTGCCCCATTTAATATCGCGCACCAGGGGAAGTTGCCGAGAACCATACTATTTTAATCTACGTGATTTAAGAAGTTTCGGTTCTATTTTAAGGACCCCATTGGAAATAAGCCTTAGGGCTTTAATGGGCTATCCTAGTAATTACAATGTCCTTTTCTCATTTTTTCATTCATCAAAGTAAATGTTTCAATCCAAATTTGAAAGCCATATTGTTGAAAAGTGCTTTTAAAGCTACATATGTGATATATACTTCAGGTATTTCATTTTTATGTGTAAATTGAGTTTAATTAAGATCATCTAATTTTTAAGGAATACTCTTAGACATTGTTTGGTCTGTTTGGATTATTTTACATATGGAAGTGCTTTTAGACTGTGATATTCATTATTTTAAATGATATATGAGTTGTTAACTATGACATTGTTTTACTGAATAAATACTTACTTACTTTTCAAAATTATTTCTATGTAGTCATTTGATGAAAAGATTGAAGAAATCAATATCCAATAAAGCCTGTGTTTGTGAAACACGAATGCCCCCGGTGGCATCTTTGTTAGTATGAACACTATTTTCTGTTAAGTACATGTATGTGAGGTCACTGGGTTAAAAGGTCAAAGGTCAAGGTCACAAGGTAAAAAATTTTGGTATCAATGGAAAGGTCTTGTCACAAGGAATACGCATGCGAAATATGAAAGCCCTATCACTTACCATTCAAAAGTTATGCCCAATGTTAAAGTTTTTGAAAAGTAGGTCAAAGGACAAGGTCATGGTCACGAGGTCACAATTTTTGGTATCAATGGAAAGGTCTTGTCACAAGGAATACACATGTGAAATATGAAAGCCCTATCACTTACCATTCAAAAGTTATGCCCAATGTTAAAGTTTTTGAAAATTAGGTCAAAGGTCAAGGTCAAGGTCACGAGGTCAAAAATTTTGGTATCAATGGAATGGTCTTGTCACAAGGAATACACATGTGAAATATGAAAGCCCTATCACTTACCATTCAAAAGTTATGCCCAATGTTAAAGTTCTTGAAAAATAGGTCAAAGGTCAAGGTCACGAGGTCAAACATTTTGGTATCAATGGAAAGGTCTTGTCACAAGGAATACACATGTGAAATATGAAAGCCCTATCACTTCCCATTCAAAAGTTATGCCCAATGTTAAAGTTTTTTGAAAAGTAGGTCAAAGGTCAAGGTCAAGGTCACGAGGTCAAAAATTTTGGTATCAATGGAAAGGTCTTGTCACAAGGAATACACATGTGAAATATGAAAGCCCTATCACTTACCATTCAAAAGTTATGCCCAATGTTAAAGTTTTTTGAAAAGTAGGTCAAAGGTCAAGGTCAAGAGGTCAAAATTTTTGGTATCAATGGAAAGGTCTTGTCACAAGGAATACACATGTGAAATATGAAAGCCCTATCACTTACCATTCAAAAGTTATGCCCAATGTTAAAGTTTTTTGAAAAGTAGGTCAAAGGTCCAGGTTAAGGTCAAAAGGTCAAAAATTTTGGTATCAATGGAAAGGTCTTGTCACAAGGAATACACATGTGAAATATGAAAGCCCTATCACTTACCATTCAAAAGTTATGCCCAATGTTAAAGTTTTTTGAAAAGTAGGTCAAAGGTCAAGGTCAAGGTCACGAGGTCAAAAATTTTGGTATCAATGGAAAGGTCTTGTCACAAGGAATACACATGTGAAATATGAAAGCCCTATCACTTCCCATTCAAAAGTTATGTCCAATGTTAAAGTTTTTCGGACAAACAGACAAACAGACAAACAGACAAACAGATAAACAGACAAACAGACGGACAGGCCAAAAACTATATGCCCCCGAATCTTTGATTCCGGGGGCATAAAAATCATCCAGTTTGGACTGAAATTGATCGAGATTGACAGATTTAAAATCAGGTGTCCAGAAACTGTTCCAGTGATTTGCAAAAAATGGCCAAAATATAGGGTCATAAAATCATGAAAATCGGTCTAGAAACCATATTTCTTGAGAGATTTAATTTTTTTTCCAACATGAGTATATGTGGAAAGGGCATAGCATTATTAGAGAGAAATTCCAATGTTTTCCATTGATAGACGGAGGAGTTATCCTCGGAAAAACAGGTATTAGGAATTACCGAAAAGACAGCATTTACCGAAAAGACAGCGATATTTACCGAAAAGACCCAAAATAGTACCGAAAAGACACATAAAAATATATACTAAATAAATTTTATTGTTCAAAACGTGAACTTAAATGTATCATCAAAACCATAACAGCTGATTGATTTTAAAGTTTGGCTTAGTCATAGTTTCCTCTGATACAGAACATAAAACCTATTTCAATGATAATAAAATTGAGTCTTGTGGCAAGACTTTTAATGATTATTATAGTGTGCGAAATTAACGGTGGACCGATAGACAATGTCTTATAGTTATTCTGGTCGGTCTATAAAGATCAAAAACTCGGTAGACCGACTTGTCTATAAGAAATCTGACCCGAGTCATGTAAATGTTTGCTCTTCGCACAGCAATAGCTTAGGAAGAGCAGGTAAGGCCATATAAGATTAATCGGTCGTTTCTCAGATACCGCCGCAGATGAGAAGTTTTTATTTCAACTGCAGAAAAAAAACCAGCTGTGTGTCATTTTCAATCGAACTTATAAAAGAAGTTAAATTATCCAAAAGGTACCCGATAAATATTTAATTGTAATCACAGCAAGTTCCATATTTACGGTAACATTAGGACACCTTCTGTTCAATATTTTACACGTGAATGGATATAAATATTTTTACGTGGCCTAAATCCAGCCTATTTATACTACCAATTATTATTTAAGCACCTGTAAAACGTTGATGTGTTGTAGTACTTCCGTTTTTTATCGTCCTTTCGTCATCTAGTCTTGGTCCTGATGTCTTTCTTTGACCGGTTGAAATATGTTGAAGGTGCACACCCGGGCACGAAACGAAACCTGGCATGTGCTAGTTCTAGTGATGAATCAGATATTGACAGTGAATCTGACAGGGAAATAGAACAAAATGAACTTGAAAATGAAAATCCCATCACACAAATTGTCTACCAAATTGAGAGAGAATATAACTAAATGATTGGCAGATGATTTTAGCATATAAAATGCAATAACATTCTGATTCCTGTGCCTTTTTATTTCGGTCTATAGGAAAATGCTGAGGTCTATAGGAACTAAAATGACTGTGGACCGAATGTCTATAGGACTTAAAAGTTAGTTTCGCACACTGTTATTAGTGTGAATAACTAATTAAACACTGCATATTTCATAATATCAAAGGCATAATATTTAAGTACATGTAGACTAAATAATCCAGTCTCTCTGCTGCCGCTAACAGAGACTGAACCCCACTATGGTTGTTACAGAACGAAGTCGGACGAAACTGTTGCCCAACGATTTTTCCATGTACAGACCTTTAATATTTCTTTCCTTGCAGGTGACATATAAGTAAACATTAAACTAACTATCTCTACCCACCTCGCGTTTTTTCTCGCTTCGTTGAACATTGCATTTTTGCCCATTTTGCCTTGCCTATTTAGTTTGGTAGGGAGTTAAAATTGGCAAAAAAGTAATAACGAAGCGAGAAAAAAACGCGAGGTGGGTAGAGATAGTTAGTTTAATGTTTACTTATATGTCACCTGCAAGGAAATAAATAATAAAGTTCTGTACATGGAAAAATCGTTGGGCAACAGTTTGGTCCGACTTTGTTCTGTAACAACCATAGTGGGGTTCAGTCTCTGTTAGCGGCAGCGGAGAGACTGGATTATTTAGTCTAAAGTACATGCAGTCAACTGATGTATTTTCATGGAAAATCATATTTTGTTGACCTAAAATGAATAACAGAATAAGTTGAACTTTATTTTTTATGGTCTTTTCGGTAAATCTATCCGTCTTTTAGGTAAATAACATTGTCTTTTCGGTAAATGCTGTCTTTTCGGTAATTCCTACTACCGCGGAAAACCTTCAAAATCGTCAAGAAACTGCGCCGACACCAGTGCCACAGCGACAGAGACTGGATTATTTGTTCTATTTTAAGGCATGCCAGTCATTTTGAAAATGTTGCCAGTCCGAATAATGAATTTTGTAGCAAAATTTTACACTTTTAGCCAGTCCGAATGAACCGGAGATGGAAACCTTCGGACTGACAATTTTCAGCATCACTGGAAACCTAAGAAAACTTTAACCGTGAAGTGATTTGGAAGTATTACATGTACGAGGGCTTTTGAGAATAAAAAATCTGTCACAGATATGCAGATCTTGGAAATGATAACTCTTTGGAACTTCTTTTTTTTCAGCGTAGCGCCCTGGAAGCGTCTCGCTCCTCCCGCGACAATGCTTTTACTCGAATTCCATTGGCTGAAAGCACTTGACGTGTGGTGGATGGACTTCTCGGATCTCTGACATTTCGGACTTACGAAAACTCGCTCCAATCTTCTTCTTTTTTTGATATTCCCCTCCAGTGTTTGGAGTACTCGCATTACTGCGATAAAAAGGTCAATCTGTAAAAACAAAAACTAAAACATGCAAGCACTAATTAAGACATTAAAATGAGCATATTCTAACTAAAAATTGAGATCAGTAGGAGAGTATATACAATGGTACGTACAAATAAAAGTTAGCAGTATGTGTTCTTAAAACTTTAAAAGGGAATCGATAATCAAATACTAAGATTAACAATTATCACAGACACACATTTCATTTTCGTAGATACCAGTAAAAATAAGAGTAAAAATATTTATATTCGCGATGGATCTCCCAATGAGATCCCTGACAAAAATATTTATTTATTTACTCAGGCACTTGCAACCTAGACAGCCAACAATTATGTAATTTGTAACAAAAATTTCTGGACATTTCCTCTATATTGTGTATGAATGACCTTTTATCAGTTGTTCTTTTCTTGAAAAATATTGAATTGTCCAGCACAAGCCTAGTAAATTGTTTTCTGTCAACCATAATGCTACTCCAAGCATCCTTGTCCGACCTTGAGTCGATTAATGAATTCATACCCAAAACTGTATCTCTACGCATTTTATGAAATACTGGACACGACGATATCAGGTGGTCTATATCTTCAACATCTTAAAAGCAGAGTGGACATTTGGCAACCTCTGTTCCTTTGCTGAATTTTGCTTTTTGCTTTTGTAGATTGTAAACCCCAGTGAGCATCCTAGCTTTCACTATTCCTTTCTTTACATCCAGTGCACCGGTATCAATGGAATCCCAGACATGGTGGGTTTTGCCTACTTCCAACATATCAATGTTACAATAAGCCATAGTCGATTTGTTCTCAGGGTCAATCCGTAGTGCATTTGTCCAAAAATTATTTACAGCTGTTTTTACCATCTTCTTCCATTGCAGCTTAGTAGGCCTATTTTCACATAAGGTATCCAGACTAGGTAAGTTGTATAACTCTAAAGTGTCTTTGACTCTGCCACAAAAGCTGTCATGGTCATTATCATACACGGTAAATTGTCTGTCTAAAATGCCTTTCACATTACTAATTTCACTATTTAATATGCCATATAGTAGACTGAGCTGTCGTTTGTGTAGTAAAGCACCTAGGAGGAGTAAAGCAGCTGCATTTGCTGTGTATGTGGGGAGAGACTGAATGGATTTTAGAGTTTTCTATGAAATAGCTCAAGTTCATGTAAATCTGCATTATTTAGAGGGATTGTTTCTAATGAAAAAGGCATTCTAGGAAGTACATAGCATTGATAAATTTTGAATGAAATTTGGGGTTTATACCATTATTTCTATGTACTCCAGTATTAAGAAGCATATAAAGAGTTCTTCTGGCCAGAATTATTCTTTCCATAATATTTAAGCGTGACTCTTGTTTAACTGATCTAATAAGGCCTAAATGTTTCGTACTATCCGCAATTGTTATTGGATTTTCACCAAGAATGAGAGAATTTTCAAGTTCAAATATCTTCTTATTTCGAACTTTCGTTATTATGACACTTTTTTCCGGATGAATTGTATACCTATGTTTACATGCATATTGGTGTGTAATGTTCAACATTGTTTGAAACTCATAATTACATTCCGACAGCAGGATAAATCATCAGCACAAGTTTGGCAACCTGAGTAATGTGTACCTATGTGTTTTCCTTGTTTAAGAAGCAGGTCATTCATATACAGTTTATAAAGATGTGTGGATAAAATCCCCCTTGTTTTACACCCTGTAAGATGGGAAACCTGTCACTCATATTACCCTGCCATTTTACTCTAGAACTAAGGTCTTCATACATTCCTTTTACTTATTTCCAAATGTGTAAATTTGCGCCGGAATGATATAATTTATCTAAAAGGATGGGATGACTAACTACATCAAAGGCTTTTTTGACTGTCTGACGTACCAATGTGAAGATAGGAGTTATTTCTCTTTGCATCAAGGATGGTCTCCGACATAATAAGTGCAGCAATGGCTGGAGACGTGTTTTTTGTGAAACCGAACTGTAGCTCAAACTGGTTATTAGCAATATCTGGTAATCGATTTAGGAGTAGATATTCATTTTTTTTTCCAAATAATAATGCAACAGTAATACCCCTATAGTTACCCACATTTTGGTGGTCTTTTCCCTTTTTATGCACTGGGGTGATATAGCCGGTTTTAAAATTTTCAGGAATTTGTCCAGATAGCAAGATCTTATTAAAAATGATTGTAAGGGAGCTCACAAGATTAGTCCCAGCATATTTCACATGTTCTGCAGATATTCCATATTCGTCTGAAGCTTTACTAGTATTTGTATTAAAATTAGTTATTGCATCCCCTACTTCCTGAGGTTGAAATGGTTGTACATGGCCAGGATCTATTTCTGCAAGACTTTCAATTAAAGAGCATCTAAATTTGCATTGTGCCAAAAATTCATCATCGTATTCATCATCGTATAATCAAAGACATTTCGGATCCTTATATCGGACAATAAATGGTAACCGTATCTTATATGACTTACAACATGGGTTACGGGAAAAGAGATCGTGTGAAACATAAGCTCCAAGTTACATAATAGATTGCAGACAGTCATAGTCACCACCGGCTCTCGGTCCGTAACATCAGGAGTGCACCTGGGCTCGGTCCTCGGACCGATCCTCTTCTTGACCTCTATAGATGACTTCCCAGAACAGGCAATTAATATATAGAGTACGACTGTTTGCAGATGACACCGCTCTTTATGTGAATCTAAATGAAATATAGCAGACTGTAATACAAGAAAACAGAAAACTCTACCATGATGGGGTGGGGTGGGGTGATCTTATTGTCCAGTTATTACACGCAGACGTTCACATGTACACCTTGGTTAAATTGAAGGGAGAGCTCAGTAAAGAAATTACTTCACAGCAGGGGATTAGGCGAGGGGCAAAATTCTATACCCTAATGTACTTAAGCGATTTAATAATACCCTCTTTAAATAACGAACTACAAAGTACTAAAGAAGGAGTAAAAATCGGTGCCTTCAGGGTTTTTTTTTATATTTTGGGAAAGGTGCCTGTGCCTGTCTCATTTGGGAAAATTTGCGACATTTTGCTAAAACTGGGAAAATTTACGAACAAATTTTCACCAAAGTATAACCCTACAGTATCATTTATTAACACTGGTAATCTATTGATTTGCTTGAACTGAACAATGGATGAATAAAAACTTTTAAAAATGCACTTCGAAATAGAAAATTATTTGCTGATATCCAGGTTTTGAGTCTTATTTTCTCAGGTGATATTTTCATAATTCCTCTTTAGGAATTTCAGGGTGATTTTTTGGGAAAAATAGAGGAAATTTGGCATTGGGAAGGGGCCGAAATTCGGCCCCAAAACAAGGGAAAAAAACCCCTGGCCTTGGATGATGCGCGGCCTGGTAACATCGCCCTTCTCAATGAAAATCAGATACACGCCCAAACATTGACAAACACAATTATAAGCAATCATCCTCAAGGGATAGGTTTGTCATATATCCCCCGAAGAGTGAAGTTGTAAAATTCTAAATTTCAGGAAAAGCTTGGGATGTATTACAAATCACACTTGCTGGAAATGATAGAGTACAGCTAGGTCAATCAGGCTATACATTTAGGTGTAGCTAGAGCGTAATGAGTCAAATACACCAGACACAAACAAACGAATACAAACAGCAAGGAATACAATGTATGCCCTTATTGGTACTTGGAATGCATGGGAAGAATGGCACATCGCCTCCTAAATACACCACAGATGTGGAATAAATTCGTCATACCTATAGACTCCTGCACGGCATTGAGATTCTAGATGTTCGGCGAAAGGACCTTGATGAACTAGAAATATATGAAAAGAGAGTGCTAAATCAACTCCAGTCTCTCCCAGATAATGCAGCCTCTGTGGCTGTTCTGGGCTTATTAAGTGCAAAAACGATCGAGGCACAAATTGATACTGAAATCTTCACAACGTTCCTAAATATTGCCATGGACCTATCCACAATCGAACACCAGATTGCACATAGACAGCTACTGGTGAAAGCAGACACTAGTCACAGCTGGTTCATTAAGCTGAAACACATTCTGCAGAAGTATGAGCTACCGGATCCCTTTTACCTCCTACAGAATGTCAGAAGCTAGGCCGGTTTATACGTAGGGGATGTTCTATACTGGGCCGGTTTATCCGGGGGGGTCTATACCAGGCAGATTTATCCGGAGGGGGTCTATACTGGGCCATTTTATCCGGGGGGATGACCTATACTGGCCAGTTAATCCGGGGGCTGATCTATGCTACAACACCGGCATTTATAGACTACAGATCAATAGGGCAAGGTTCAATCAGTATGAAACTAGCAAGACCTGTCCACCTTGCAACAGGGTAGGCGAAACTGTTGAACACTTCAATCTTCATTGTGAGGCGCTTTCGCCCAAGAGAGATCCTTATATATAGAGATTAAATTAAGGGAGGCCCTCGGTAGAACTGCCAATAATTCATGGCCACTCAAAGACTCTGACCTGTTTGAAATAGTCCTTGACTGCTTAAATCGAAGGTGGGTCGAGGATAGTAGAACAAATAGAACCAAACTTCTAGATGTCGAGGCCATAGGCAGAGATATGTTATATTCGATCAGTTTTGCTGAAATAAGATGTTAAAAATTGGATCTATATTCTCTGACACTTTTCCTGTTATTACTCGGGGAGGGGGTGAGGTGGAAAATGACCATGTATAAATATCCTTGGAAAATGATCCTGTACATATGGCTGGGAAAAGGAGAGTCCAGTCTGTTAGACTGGGGGGGGGGTGGTAATAGGCCACTTGTCGAAATTCATAATGGCTAACAAAATGACGAAAAATGTCCGAGGTAGTCAATTTTTGCGCACTTTTTCATTGTTACGTCACAATGGAATTGCGTCTTTGAACAGTGACGTTATAATGTAATAACACCAAAAGATGTTGACTTGGACATTTTGTGCTATCTAACAAAATCGGAAAATGGTCTATTGCTCCTGTCTGTACATATCATGCCTAACAATTCGATCCTATCTGTACATATCATGCCTTAGAATTCTACACCATTTAGGTAGTAGAATATTTTTAGATTAATACCTAATAGATTAAAGTCTCCTTTTATCCAATCAAGTTTATGATTGGGACATATGGTTACATAACATTTTTTGGAACCTACCCAAAAGAAGTTTCAATATTAGTGCTTATTATCGACTTGAATAACTATTTATATGGATGTATCATGACTTAAATTATAAATAAAATAGGCAACGCAAAGCGTAGCATCCCCTCATACTGCAGGAAAATCAATGTGCCGTCTAGGCTGTCTGTATACAGGGAAATCAATAAGGTTCATTCTCTAGTCATAAGCAATCAATGTATGAAGTTTGGTTTAGATCCAACCAAACCAACACCATCTAGGCTGTATACAAGGATTTTGACCATTTCCAATCTGTGACCTTAAGATTTGGTGGGAATCTCTACAAGCAGGTTGTAGGGATCCCTATGGGTACTAATTGTGCGCCTCTTGTTGCAGATTTATTTCTATTCACGTATGAAAAAGAATTTATCCAAAATCTTCAAAAACAAGGAAAACATGATGATGTGAAATGTTTCAATGGTACTTCTAGGTACCTGGATGATATCCTTACTATCGACAATCCTGTTTTTGAAAAGTATAAAAATGTCATTTATCCACAGGAACTGACTCTAAACAAGGCGAACGCCACAAACACAGAAACACCATTTTTGGACCTGAATATCAAAATTATTAATGGAGAGATTCATACAAGGGTGTATGACAAAAGAGATGACTTTGGATTCAATATAGTAAATTTTCCCTGGCTTGACGGTGATGTCCCTAGATTACCGTCTTATGGTATCTACATTTCGCAGCTCATCCGGTATGCTAGAGCATGTACTGATGTTTTGGATTTTCATGATAGAAATTTACAAATAACAAAGAAACTTTTAGGTCAAGGTTTTCGCTTTCACAAACTTGTCAAGACATTCTGGAAATTTTACAAAAATTATTGTCAACTACTTTTGAAATTCGGACCCATACAAGCAACAGAGTATATTACTTTGGGTATTTCGCAACCTGCATTTTATGGTGACATGATCAACAAAATTAGAAGGATCAAAGGTAGACAGAATTACTATCGAAATGCGTCAGAATCATCAAACGCCTCTTATACCGTGGATATGATCCTAATGTCACCAGACGGACACTAGGCTTGGTACTTGACCAATCTACAGTCTTGTACCAGCGCATCCTTAATACTTGCACGCTGACTGACTGTGACGACGGGACTCCATGACGGGCCCTGTCCAAACCTCTTTAGAGAAGACAGGGCCCCGACCACCTGTCCTCTCTGAATGTCAGTCGGACTCCTCGGGTGATAACATACATTAGCTCGCTACAGCCGGCAGAGCACAGGTCGTATTACGCATGCCCTCTTTTTATATCAATTTACATATTCATCTGTGTTGCTTGGGCCCCTGCGTTTTGCGGTCTTGTTTGTGTGTGGTCATCTGACAGTGAGGAGGTTGTTTTACACCACAATTGTACGTTCTTCGAGACCTCTGGGTAATCGGAATAGTGGGAGGGTTGTGCGCACGTAATCCAGGATAACCACACCGTCTGCTACTCACGAGGCAGATGGCCGTCCTAAGTCGGCACCGTTTGCCCATTGGTCTCGTTGGTTTATGTGTAGTCATTTGTGTTTTAATGTTTTTCTGTGATTTGACGTTCATTGTACTACTGCGTCTCTTTCTGTGCGTGTCATTTTTGTGTTTTACAGTGGGTGTTTTGGGAGGTTGCTGTTGATGCTGCAACTAGGTGATGTTGGAGATCCACTCCTTTCTTTTTTAACCTTTGACCTTGAAAATCAATAAGGTTCTTCCTCTTCTCATGAGCAATTAGTGTATGAAGTTTGATTAAGATTCAATTGAAACTGCATCCTCTAGGTTGTTTACAAGAATGTTGATCTTTTCCAATCTGTGACTTTGACCTTTTAGCCATGACCTTGAAAATCAATAGGGTTATTCCTCTTGTCATAAAGTATCAGTGTGTGGAGTTTGGTTAAAATCCAATAAAAACTGCATCCTCTAGGCTGTATACAAGGATTTTGACCTTTTCAAATCTGTGAACATGACCTTTGAGCTATGACCTTGAAAAACAATAGGGTTCCACATTTTGTCATAAGCTACCAGTGTATGAAGTTTGGTTAAATTCCATTCAAAGCTGCACCCTCTAGGTTGCATACAAGGATTGTGTGACGCACACACATACACACTCACTTACACACGACCGACGGTGTTACTATATCCCCCTGCAACTATATTGAAGAGGGCAATTATTTATAAGTGAAACAAGAGGTCCAAGGTGGTCACATCGCTCACCTGAGTTGCAGACAAAAGAATCTTAGTGGGCAATGTGGTAGAGTACTTGCTTCCTTTAAGGTTTCGTGAAATTCTATGCAGCGGTTGCAGGGAAGTTGAAAATGTGTCAGCCAATCAGATCCCTGGACGGCTGTATCTGTTGACCGATCGGCACGAAAAACACAAACTTGGTACAGTACCTTGAGTGCCTGCATCCTGTAAGGTTTCTTGTAACTCTGTGCAGCAGTTGCAGAGGAGAAGTCGGTCATGTGTCAGCTAATCAGAGCCCTCGGCAACCATATTTGTTAACCGATCGGCATGAAAACACAAAGCTTTCAGTAAGGTTTAGTGAAATTCTGTACAGCGCGCGGTTCCAGAGCAGAAGTCGAAACTGCATCAGCCAATCAAAACCCTTGGCGGTTATATTTGGTGACCGATCGGCACGAAAAACACGAACTTAGTATAGGACTACATCCTGTAAGGTTTCATGAAATTCTGTGCAGCAGTTCCAGAAGACATGTCGAAAATACGTTAGCCAATAAGAGCCATCGGCGGCAATATTTGTTGACCAATCTTCACAAAAAAAACACAAAGTAGGTAGAAGACCTTGAGTACTTGCTTCCTGTAAGGTTTCGATATATTGTGCGCAGTGGTTGCAGAGGTGAAGTCGCAAATGTACAAGACTTACGCCAGACAACGGACGGACTACAGACGGAGCGCTATGACAATAACTCACTTGAGCTTCGCTCAGGTGAGCTAAAAAGCAAATATGAGAGGAAGACTTATGTTTCAATAATCTATTAACTATGCTCTCTCGTGGAGACAAGAAAATGTCATCAAAGATTTCAATGAACTATTTAGTATGTACTCTTGCATGCCATGGAAAGGTTGGCATAGGTGGATAATAATAATGAACATCAAAGAAGTACCTAACCGTTATTCGACGTTCCTTGTCCCTTATGCGTCTCTTTCTGTGCTTGTCTGCTTTGTGTTTTTGCATTGGGTGTTTTGGGGTTTTGCTGTGGGTGCTGCAACCTGGTGTTGTTGGAGATCCCCTCCTTTGACAGTCTCAAAGTCGAGAAGGCAAGGCAAAATCGTGAGAATTTCCATCGAAACGGTTGCGAATCCCGGAATGAACAACATTCCGAAGGGAGACCAGGTGCCCGGGGAGAATCAGCATCTCCTGATTGCATGCAACACCCGTCGCAACAGCTCCACTTTTAATCGTATTGAGAAGATGTATGCTAAAGCGGAGACAAACGAGTATGAAAATAATTATTTTAGCATATTCATATTGAAAGTTCTTGTTCAAAAATAGCTTAGTTCAAGTGCAGTAATGTCGCCTGTTTTATGATTGTTTGATCATAAGTATGTGACATTGAAAGTGACTTTGACCTATATTGGGTGCTGAGTCTTAATATACTTTACAATCCCTGCAAGTTTGAAAGATGTCTGATGAAATATAACCATATATTTTTTGGCATTCAGGAAGGTGAAAGAGAGAATAGCGAACAAGATTTGCAAGATTTTCTGGCTAACGAATTAGATATCCAGAAGTACGTTGATTCGCCAACGTACGCCGCTTTAACGTTGTCACGAACTAGTGACCGGGGACTGGGAAACAACCTTCACTTGGAAAGATCAAGAACAGGCATAAACATTTATAATATTTATTACAATAAACTAAATCTAAATGTCTAAATAATGGCTAAATAATACAAATCAATCTCCATCCGATCTTTATCCTTTCACACTATATCTTACACACAGTTTATGTCCGTACTGTTGATTAATTCCCTGTTGAGTAGTTGGTTAATTCCCTGTTGAGTAGATGATTAATTCCCTGTTGAGTATTAATGTCCAATTATCGTGTTCATGATTCGCGTTATTATCTCGGCACGCGCGTTTCTTTGATAAGGAGTCGTCTACCGGTGATAATTGACCAACGGCTACTCTATAGACTTCCAGGTATATAGCATCAGGCATCAAACATCAAGGCCCCTATAAACAAATACCACATGTCCAAGAATATTGCTGTCATTATCATCACATTACAACTCAATAAATCTCATGAACAAAATCAAGATATAATCATATAAACATCGTACAAATCAAAATACTAATTAGTCAATTAAATCACGAACACTTCATCAATTAGATAAATGACAAATTATACAATCATTCAAAGTAGCATAATTCACATAACAATATAACTGTATAAAGCAATATACTCACAGCTTCAGTAAGAAATTGACACAGCATTCAATCATTTACAGACACACAGTCTGACCAACAAATAAGAAACATACAGTTTCTTTCAGCATTCAGCTCACAGCTTACAATTGGCATACAGCCTTTCTTTCTTCAGAGTGGCACACAGCCCAACTCTCAAAACTGATTCTACGTCCTTTCTCGTCTAAAGCTTTTCGTAGAATGATTCTCTCTTTCATTGTCTTACAAATTTCTCTCACTCTTTCACACGGTACAATATACACATGTCTAATATCAATATATCCTAGACCACTAAAATACATGAGAAAATATCAAAATTTCTTTGTTCATTTAACACACTAAAATTCTTGTATCTCAACCTCACACTAAGTAAATAGATATTTCTCTGGTATAACAGATTAAAGTTCCTTTCCCGCTTATTTGATTATAAACAGACTTCTTGACTAAACAGAAAGTAGTATAAACCTTTCGAATCTAATTATTATGACTTAAGTATATACACATTAACTCTACACCTAGAGTTAAGATAACCCTCTATATCTTGACAAACGTTTTTGTATCAGCGTGATCTGGATATGGTCCTGAGAAATGCACGAGAACTCCGGGGAAAATCGCACTATATCAAGAGGCAATTTCCAGATGAAATTGAACAGGCTCGACGGAGCCTGTATTCGATCAGGAATTCCGCAACAAAGGAGACCATGATAAATCGGTGCGCGATACGTTATACGTAAATGGTGAGCCGTAACAGCCTGACGTTACGCAGTTATCGCCGAACACGTCAGGGAGGCGCTATACTCCGAGCTCACAGAGAAACAAGCGTCTCAGGATAGCATACACCCCGAACAGAGATATGATACAGCAGGGGAGAGTCACGTCATAAACATAATATTATGTCAGTAATATCAAATTAATTTGGATATCATATGGCGGGAAGAGGAGTTCTGGAGGTATTGTTGTAGCGTACAAACAAGATCTCCATGATTTTATTCACTTTCATGAAACTGAATCCAAATATGTATTATGGTTTGAAATTACAAATGAATTTACAAATTTTGATCGAAATGTTCTAGTTGGGGCTGTATATATACCTCCAGAAAACTCCAAATATAGCAGTAGGGACGCTTTAAATGAAACTGAAATTGAGATGCACGAGCTAATGCAGCAAATGTATTAAAAAACACGTTATTCTCACTGGTAATTTCAATGCGAGAATTGGTGCATAATTGGAAATATTTTATTATGAATCAGAAAACAAAAACAATATCACTGACCTTATAGAATCCATTCAACCAAATACTCTGGACAGTCTTTAACGGATATAAATAATAAAGAAAAAATATAGTAAATCCATGTGGTAAAATTTAACTGATGCATGCAAATCAAATAATTTACTCATCGTCAATGGTGATGAGACAACATGCAAGTCAGGACACAGTTCTGTAGTCTATTTTATTTGTAGCGCTACATGTAGATGCATAAGTTTTCCCTCAATTTTTGGTGTTGATACCTCGATCAACCCAAAAAATATTATTACATTGATTACTTATCATTTCATTTCGTAGAATTTCAGCGTTTATTTGCAGCTTTGAAATCGTGCATGTCTGGTCCATGCTGTTAATTAATCAGGTTTTAAATGATGCTAGTGAATTTAAAGACGTTTAACATTTGAACTACTTGGTGAGTGTCACTGCTGGTGGACCAAGAGTCCCCGAGGGCACATGTAGCCAAGTACGATCAACTTTAGTTGATCGTCTGTCTCTTCAACGCATTTGAAATTTTCTGTTACAAAATTCTTGAAATTTCTGAAACGTGGGTCCTGTAGCATCATATCCCACCCATTCTGCTACGTCTTTTGATACATTTTTGGACATAATAATTATCATACTTTTTGGCCCTATTACATTGTTTAGACTGAGGATCACTGACGAGGGTTTAGTACCCGAAACGTGCATGTCTGGTCCATGCTGTTAATTAATCAGGTTTTAAATGATGCTAGTGAATTTAAAGACGTTTAACATTTGAACTACTTGGTGAGTGTCACTGCTGGTGGACCAAGAGTCCCCGAGGGCACATGTAGCCAAGTACGATCAACTTTAGTTGATCGTCTGTCTCTTCAACGCATTTGAAATTTTCTGTTACAAAATTCTTGAAATTTCTGAAACGTGGGTCCTGTAGCATCATATCCCACCCATTCTGCTACGTCTTTTGATACATTTTTGGACATAATAATTATCATACTTTTTGGCCCTATTACATTGTTTAGACTGAGGATCACTGACGAGGGTTTAGTACCCGAAACGTGCATGTCTGGTCCATGCTGTTAATTAATCAGGTTTTAAATGATGCTAGTGAATTTAAAGACGTTTAACATTTGAACTACTTGGTGAGTGTCACTGCTGGTGGACCAAGAGTCCCCGAGGGCACATGTAGCCAAGTACGATCAACTTTAGTTGATCGTCTGTCTCTTCAACGCATTTGAAATTTTCTGTTACAAAATTCTTGAAATTTCTGAAACGTGGGTCCTGTAGCATCATATCCCACCCATTCTGCTACGTCTTTTGATACATTTTTGGACATAATAATTATCATACTTTTTGGCCCTATTACATTGTTTAGACTGAGGATCACTGACGAGGGTTTAGTACCCGAAACGTGCATGTCTGGTCCATGCTGTTAATTAATCAGGTTTTAAATGATGCTAGTGAATTTAAAGACGTTTAACAATTGCTAACGACGTTGCTAAGCTTGTACTTCCGTTTTATGTTGATGCAGGTATCAACAAAGTTTCTCGGCCAATCAGGATCGTCGTTTCTTAATAATAACAATGGAAATTGTATACGTTCATCACATGGAAAGAACTTGTTGGGATGGAAATTGATTGCCAGCTTCTTTGATAATTTCGATTTCAAAATCCATATCTATAATTCCTTTTAGTGTAAACATCTTTATTTATAAAAGACAAAATCTGCATCGAAAATTTAGATCCATCGATGCGAGGATATCGAAATTTTCTAGAAGCGGTATTACAAGCTCGATCGTAGCTCCGACAATTCAAATAAAATGAAATAAAAATTAATAAAAAAAAAACTAAAGTAAATAAAACTACAAAACGTTGAAATATGACGAAGTCCATATCGAAAAATCCCTTCTCATTTGGTATTTTTATAAAACATATAAGTGACGGGTGTTGCAGGAGATGCTTACTCTTCCTGGGCACCTGGTCTCACTCCCAGTTTGGGAGTTCGCTTAATTTCATATGGTGGAGGTTTTTTCTTTGTTTGATTTGTATCTTGTTTTATCCTAATGTTGTATGCCTTCGGGTTTCTGATTTTCTGAATTATCGATTTTGTGCTGTATACAGGGATATGGACATTATCAATATTTGTCATTCACGTATTGGATCAATTACTATTGATAATGTCCATATCCCTGTATACAGCACAAAATCGATAATTCTGATTTTCTGAATTATCGATTTTGTGCTGTATACAGGGATATGGACATTATCAATATTTGTCATTCACGTATTGGATCAATTTAAAAACGCGGCACTGAAACATAACCCTCCCTGATATGATCCTTTTTTAATGAAAAAGTTTGTTGATGCTTAATTATATATACATATAATAGTTCATACTACTGGATGTAAATTAAAAATAAAAAATCACATTTATAGACTTAATAATACGCTTATTATCTCAATATCTGTAGTTCATCAAATAAACGAAAAGATAACTAGAATTTTTTCATAGTTACAGCTGTAGAGATTGAAGGTTATGTACGAGAGCCACGCAACCAGGCGCTCCTTCTTTCTATCTATTTATACTTAGGCACGGTCCACTTGATATTAAGGGGGGTGGTTGGTTGTTTTTCTATTTTTTTTTTAATTTGCTCTTAATTTTGATGAAAAAAATGCTTATGGTGTGACAGAAAAAATAATCTTGCTCTAACAAATAAATCTGCATTTATACAAGTACCATGAAATTTCGCAAAAATTCTTGAAAATTTTCTGGCTCGCTTCGTTCGCCGTAGTTTTCATTTTATATCAAAAATTTGTTGGCTTGCTTCGCTCGCCATAGTTTTCTATCTAAAGGTTATTTACTAATGGCAAAGAAGATATCAAAAGTTATACATGTACATGAATGAAAAAGGGCTTCCTTAAACGCTTAAATATATTATCAATATCTATGCATTACTATTAATACATGTTGCATGTATCCCATAGAGTCTTATTTTATGTTCTTATAAGCTTGTAAGGAGAACTAACAGTTATTCAACAATTTACAATTCTACATAAAAGAATATTGAGTATTGTATCGTAAAAATCGTTTATCTCTCTGTAGTGAATTGAATACTTGCATAAAAATAAAGAAATATATCAATATTTTGAGTAAAAATATAAGTGACTTCTTTTGATAAAACACAAACATTCTTAATATGCGCATCACTTTGTTTCGGGGCGAAAAAAAAATCTTGCCCCGACAAAAAACCCAAGCCCCCCCCCCCCCCCCCCCCCCGAATAACAAATGGACCATGCCTTATAAGCTATTTACAGCTCTAGTTATATAACCTTTTGACAACTCTAGTTATATATAATAATAATTCATTCCCCTTTGCTTGATGGTGAATACAAAATCATTGTGCTACAAGTCATTAAGAAGGCTTGTACTGTGATAATTATAAGTGGAGAATTCTTTTTCAGTCCTCGAAATAATTAAAGTAGTATAAGGAATGGAGCAACCGATTTATTTCTACTTGAACTGTTGCGACGATTGTTTCATGCAAACAGTAGACGCGTACTCTCCCCGGACACCTGGTATCACTTGGAATATTGTTTTCGTGTTTCGATACTGTTCCACTGGAAACTCTAATGATTTTGCATCATCTTCTTGACTGAATAACTATTAGGTTCTTCCTTATTCTAATGTCGGGACTTTGCTAAATAAAACTCAAGCTAACGAGTTTGAACAAAAATACATTCCGGCCCGAAAAGTCGGCAAAAATGTTCGGATAATGCAGCCGCTGTGGACTATACAAAAAATTATTGGTCCAGAGGGTCACAAAAACCAAACCAAGTTTTTGACTCTACAAAAACGCTAAACAAAGGCCGACTTGTATGTCTCTGTGTTCGCGTAAAGATCATATATACATTACGCCAGTGTGAAACTATAGTTCGTTTTAGTGTAATATATAAATCTCAATATATTGTTGACTATTGATTACAGTAATTAAAGCAAATAAAAAAAGCTTGAGATCTGTTGAATAAATATATACAAGTTTATTACAATATTACGGAAGTGTTCCAACGCTTTACCTTCCTAAGGAAAATTATAAACCAATTTTTATTGCATCAGACACGTATTTCGGATAATAAATCTTCATCTAACAGTGGCACATTTAAAAAATGACTGTCTTACTTTGGGTGTTCATGGTAGTATAATTCTGGTTGGTCACGTGAAAATTCCGTGAATCGCGAAACGAAGCGATTCTCGGAAAATTTGTACGTGTCGAACCAGAATTATACTACCATGAAAAAAAAGAAGGGAGGAGATCTCCAACAAGACCCCGTTGCAGCATCAACAGTAAAACACCAAAACACCCGATGCAAAAACACAAAAGACGAGTACAGCACGAGACGGAAAAGAGACACACGACATGTAAACATCAAACACAAAAGACTACACATAAACCGACGAGACCAATGGGTAACCGGTGCCGACTTTGGACGGCCATCTGTCACGCAAGTAGCAAATGGTGTGGTTATCCTGGATAACGTGCGCACAACCCTCTCACTTCTCCAATTACCCAGAGGTCTCGAAGAACGTACAATTGTGGTGTAAAACAACCTCCTCACTGTAAGATGACATCACACAAACAAGACCGCGAAACACAGAAGCCCCATAGACACAGATGAATATGTAAATTGATATAAAAAGAGGGCATGCGTAATACAGTCCGTGCTCTGCCGGCTGTAGCGAGCTCATGTATGTAATCACCCGAGGAGTCCGACCGACATTCAGAGAGGACAGGTGGTCGGGGCCCTGTCTTCTCTAAAGAGGTTTGGACAGGGCCCGTCATGGAGTTCCGTCGTCACAGTCAGTCAGAGTGCAAGTCTCAAGAATGCGCTTGTACAAGACTATAGATTGGTTAAGTACCAAGCCTAGTGTCCGTCTGGTGACATTAGGATCATACCCACGGTATAAAAGGCGTTTGATGATTCTGACGCATTTTCGATGGTTATGCCGCCTACCTTTGATCCTTTTTATTATGTTTATCATATCACCATAAAAGACAGGTTGTGTAATACCCATAGTAATGTACTCTGTTGCATGTATAGATCCGAATTTTAAAAGAAGTTGACTGTAATTTTTGTAAAATTTCCAGAAAGTCTTAACTAGTTTATGAAAGCGGAAACCTTGACCTAAAAGTTTTTTGGTAATTTGTAAATTTCTACTGTGAAAATCCAAAATATCAGTACATGCTCTAGCGTACCGGATGAGCTGTGATATGTAAATGCCGTATGACGGTAATCTTGGAACATCACCGTCAAGCCAAGGGAAATTTACTATGCTGAATCCAAAATCATCCCTTTTGTTATATACACTTGTATGAATCTTTCCATTTACAATTTTGATATTTAGGTCCAAAAAGGGTGTTTCTGTATTTGAAAGGTTTGCCTTGTTAAGGGTTAATTCTTGTGGATAAATTTTATTCTTATATAATTCAAAAGCAGGATTGTCAATGGTTAGAATATCATCCAGATACCTAGAAGTATTATTGAAACATTTCAGCTCATCAAATTTTCTTTGCTTTTGAAGATTTTGGATAAATTCTTTTTCATAAGTGTATAAAAATAAATCTGCAACAAGAGGCGCACAATTAGTACCCATAGGAATTCCTACAACCTGCTTGTATAGATCCTCACCAAATCTAACATAAATATTGTCCAAGAGGAAGGACAAGGCATTACACAGGTCACTACATGTCCATGATTTGTATGATTTGTAGTCTGTCGAGGAAAAGAAACCCTTCGATTCAGATGTACAAATGTAAGTTTTTCGCTCTCGATCAAAACACCATTTAATGAGATTAGATAATCGATCATTAATTTTGTCATAAGGAAGTGTGGTGTACATATTAGAGAAGTCGTATGAAGAAATCGTATTGGCTTGGAAATTTCCAGATTTCATTTTTTCAATCACATCCCCTGAATTCTTAATAGACTAAAATAAATTTACATCGTTCCTGTTTAGAACCGTTTCACAATATCTAGTTATGTGTTCTTTAATAGCAGTAAGTGCTGACGTCAGATTTCTAGACAAAATTGTAGTGGAGCAGTTACTAGAATTAGCAATAAATCGAAATTTGTAAGGAGACCTGTGCAGTTTCGGTATGCAATAAAGTGTTGGGAGATCCAATTTAGAAATAGAGATATTGAATGAAGACAGTCATTACTTATATTTCCATTTTTACTAAATATCAGACACCCTGTTTAGCATCAACAATGAGCATATTGAATGTTATAACGTCAAAAGTATCTGACATGGTCGCCATAGCACTTTCTATATAGATATAACCTCAGACAGCGCAATGCATGTATTTTATATATTGGTTTTATTTTCGTGCATGAACATCGACGGCGGGTGCGGCTAGCCAACAGGGGATGCTTACTCCCCCCGGGCACCTGATCCCACCTCTAGCTTGCTGGGGGTCCGTCGATGCTCAATTTGGTGCTCTATTGTGAGTGCTGTTGAAATTATCGTCAGGATCTTCTTTAACTCATTTGTGTCACACTTATGCCCTTTGCCGTGTGGAGCTCGTAAAAAAATTCCCCGCGAGGGGTCTGACAGTAAGTGTTTTGAATATTTTTTCCTGACATGGTCGCCATAGCACTTTCTGTATAGATATAACCTCAGACAGCGCAATGCATGTATTTTATATATTGGTTTTATTTTCGTGCATGAACATCGACGGCGGGTGCGGCTAGCCAACAGGGGATGCTTACTCCTCCCGGGTACCTGATCCCACCTCTAGCTTGCTAGGGGTCCGTCGATGCTCAATTTGGTGCTCTATTGTGAGTGCTGTTGAAATTATCGTCAGGATCTTCTTTAACTCATTGGTAGGTTATCCGTAATTTCAAAAGTAAAACGTGACGTCACAATAGGCAACCTGAATTAAAGTTTATAAATCCCCTATATCCTTGAATGCAAGTTGCAAACGATGGTAACGTTACGCCTGACAACAAACGTTTGCGAGATCAATTTTGAGTTACGTCCCTTACCCTGAGACTACCATTTTAAGCGCCCGTAAAGCAAAGGGATTTATAAACTTTAATTCAGGTTGCCTATTGTGACGTCACGCTTTAGTTTTGAAATTACGGATAATTACCAACGTCCAGATACTTTTGATGTAGAAAGGGGGAAAGGTGTCCGGCTCGACAATCTGGGACGATTTGTTTTTATTAAAAACGATCGGGAAAATAAAAAATATGTATGAATTTCAAAAGGAGAGGTACAGGGTGGGGCGGGGATGGTGGTGGTTTCGGTTCTAAACAACTCAACTCCATCTATACAAGCGCATTGGACAGATCATCCACTTTTTTTTTTAATTTTCCTTCTTCTTTTTTTTTTATTTTACTTTTTGTTTGGTGGCTTCCCGTGTTCAATCGTAATGTCAAATGCACGAATTACGTCCGAATTCTGAATAACGGCAACTGTTATTCATTCAAATTAATTTTACAATTTCACGTAAGCATGTTGATTATAAATTTGCCAACAATGAGTTAGAGAAGATCCTGACGATAAGCTCAACAGCACTCACAATAGAGCACAAAATTAAACATCGACGAACCCCTAGCAAGCTAGAGGTGGGACCAGGTGCACGGGAGGAGTAAGCATCCTCTGTTGGCTAGCCGCACCCGCCGTCGATGTTTATGAAGCAACATACAACGCTATGCTTAACCCCGACGTTACGTATCGCGACGTAAAAAATGGGGGTAGGGGTAACCCAAATGGCGCTAACTCGGTAAAAATAAGTTCGATTTCCCTGAAATTTGCACAGATTTAAGATATATAATTCATCTCTTTTCCATTAGTTTTTTATTGAAATTAAATGATACGTTTTATCCTGAGCTATGTAAATGTGACAATTTTTGAAACTTCAAGAAGGTACATGTTTATCCTTATTTTCTATTAAAATTGCTTCTAAAATTTATACTGTGATATTAAAAAATCAAATTTTACTAAAAAAAGAAAGATGTATGTATTATCTTTGAAATGCAATGCTGATACTTAATAAATTTGCAGGCTCATTGAATATCTGAGAACAGATTTCGTGACAAAGTCGCCATTTTCTGCATTGAAAGGGGGACACAATTTGGAGATTTTGAATTGCGATCCACGCAAAACGATTGATTCGATTTCTTTCAAACTTTAGCAGAAGATGCATGACATCACAGTTAATTAATATTGCAATTATGAAGAAAATTGAATGTAGGGGTTATGGTGAGACTACCACCTTAACATGGGGATTCTTCTTAAATGGAAATATTTACAGATAAAATGCCGAAGTGATTCTACGACAATCAAATGTATTTCATTAGCGCCCTATGGTTTTATGCTCAACTACGATTTTGTCTAGAAATCTGACATCAGCACTCACGGCTATAAAGGAACACGTGGCAAAATACTGTGAAACTGTCATGAACAGGAATGGTGTAAACTTCTTTTGGTCTATTTAAAATTAAGGGGATGTGATTGACAAAATCAAATCAAGATATTTTGAAGCAAATACGATATCTTCACACGACTTTTCTTATATGTACACCACGCTTCCTCAAGACAAAATAAATAATCGACTGTCCAAACTCATTAAATGGTGTTTTGATCGAGAGGGGAAAACTTAAATTTGTATATCTGAATCTAAGGTTTTCTTTTCCGCCGTCATAGATTACAAATCATGGACGTGTGGTGACCTGTGTATTGCCTTGTCCTTCCTTTCGGACAATATTTATGTAAGATTTGGTGAGAAACTCTACAAGAAGGTTGTAGGGATTCCTTTGGGTACTAATTGTGCGCCTCTTGTTGCAGATTTATTTTTATACACGTATGAAAATGAATTTATCCAAAACCTTAAAAAAGAAAGGAAAAATGATGATGTGAAATGTTTCATTGGTACATCTAGGTACTTGGATGATATCCATTTACATATTCATCTGTGTTTCTGGAGCCTCTACGTTTCGCGGTCTTCTTTGAGTGAGGTCATCTTATTTATGTATAGTCTTTTGTGTTTGATGTTTACATGTCGTGTGTCTCTTTTCCGTCTCGTGCTGTACTCGTCTTTTGTGTTTTTGCATCGGGTGTTTTGCTGTTGATGCTGCAACGAGGTCTTGTTGGAGATATCCTCCCTTCTCTAACTATCGACACTTTTGTTTTTGAAAAGTATAAAAATGTTATTTATCCACAAGAATTGATTCTAAACAAGGCAAACGTTTCAAACACAGAAACACCATTTTTGGACCTAAATATCAAAATTGTTAATGGAGAGATCCATACAAGTGTGTATGAAAAAAGAGATGATTTTGGATTTAACATAGTAAATTTCCCTTGGCTTGACGGTGATGTTCCTAGATTACCGTCCTATGGTATCTATATTTCACAGCTCATCCGGTATGCTAGAGCATGCACTGATGTTTTGGATTTTCATAGTAGAAATTTACAAATTACCAAGAAACTTTTGGGACAAGGTTTTCGCTTTCACAAACTAGTAAAGACTTTCTGGAAATTCTACAAAAATTATTGTCAACTTGGAGGAAAGGTCTTCCAGCAAATTGTCGGAATTCCAATGGGGACCAATTGTGCCCCACTCCTTGCCGACATTTTCCTATACTCGTACGAAGCGGAATTCATTCAATCTTTGGTCCCTGAAGGGAAAAGATACTTAGCTTCTGACTTCAACTTCACTTACAGATACATAGACGATGTGATGTCCATCAATAATCCAAAATTCGCGGATAACCTCAATAGTATCTATCCTTCGGAGCTTGAAGTCAAAGTAACTACAAGGACAAATAATTCAGCATCCTATTTGGACATAATGTTGTCCTACGACACTCTTGGTCACATGAACACCTCACTCTATGACAAACGTGACGACTTCAATTTCAGCATTACAAACTTTCCTTTTCTGAGTAGCAACATCCCTTCATCGCCTGCTTATAGCTATGTCAGAGCATACGAAATATGCGGATTTTGTTCTGAGAGCTACGCGTCTTTCAGATAAGCTTCTCAGTCAGGGATATGTTTGTGACCGTCTAACATCGTCACTGAGGAAGTTCTACGGTCGATATGGGAACTTGTCATACACTATAATGCACAGAATGGTGGATGATATTCTGTCATAGACCATCCAACCAAAGATTGTACTCTATGTCTTCCAAAATGGAAGTTACCGGATGTGACAGTTTCACCGAATTGAAGCGGCGGGTATTGCATGCAAGCAGGAGATGCTTACTCTTCCTGGGTACCTGGTCTCACTCCCATATCGGGAGTTCGCTTATTTTCATATGGTGGAGGTTTTTGTTTGTTTGCTTTGGTTCCTGTTTTATCCTGATTTTGTATGCTTTCGGTTTCTGATTTTCTGAATTATCGAATTTGTGCTGTATACAGGGATATGGTCATTATCCATATTTGTCATTCTTCTGAAATTCGAACCAATACAGGCAGTAGAGTATATTACTTTGGGTATTTCACAACCTGCATTTTATGGTGACATAATTAACAAGATAAGAAGGATCAAATGTAAACGTCTTTGAATTGAATAGCATCATTTAAGAACAGATAAATTGACAACGTGGACCAGACATGCACGTTTCGGGTACTTAACCCTCGTCAGTGATCCTAAAATCTAAACAATGTAATATGCCAAAAAAGTATGAAAGTTACTATGTCGAAAAAGCGTATCGAAAGACGTAGCAGGATGGATGGGATATGAGGCTACAGGACCCACTTTTTAGAAATTTCAAGAAATTTTGATTATAGAAATTTAAAATGCGAAGATAGACAACATTACTATCGAAAATGCGTCAGAATCATCAAACGCCTTTTATACCGTGGATATGATCCTAATGTCACCAGAAGGACAATACCGTTAATATGGAAATTTTTGCGGCAATTTATTTTTGCGGTTTTGAGTAAAAAGCCTATAGATTTATTTTTGTGATTCTAATTTTTGCGAATCCATCGTGACATAAAAATATACTTATGGCATACGGTATTTTGTTAACTTGCTGTACAAGATTATTGCATCTTTTAATCGATCATCTTTAAAAAAAAAACTGGCCGATGAATAAATAAATGATACCTATCTCATTTTCCTTTCCAAATGAAATGATAACAATATGTTTTCCATTCGGAAGAGCTCGTATCGCAGCGTAGTTTGCACGTACGCTAACCTTTGAGATGAATCCGAGAAGTATACGGATCGCATAAAATTGCAGTGATGACATCTCCAATCAGAGGAACTTTATTTACATTATTTGGTTGATCGTTTCTTCAACGCATTCTAAATTTCTGTTATTAAATTTTCTTGAAATTTCTAAAAAGTGGGTCATGTAGCATCATATCCCACCCATCCTGCTACGTCTTTCGGTACACCTTTTCGACATAGTAACTTTCATAGTTTTTTGGCATATTACATTGTTTAGATTTAGGATCACTGATGAGGGTTAAGTACCCGAAACGTGCATGTCTGGTTCACGTCGCCAATTTAACTGTTGTTAAATTATGCTATTCAATTTTAAGACGTTTACATTTATACCACTTGGTGAGTGTCACTGTTGGTGGACCAGGAGTCCCCGAGGGCACATGTAGCATATTTTTGCGAATCCATCATGCCCGCAAAATTGCTAAAAATTAGTCGACAGCAAAAATAACCAGATTTACGGTAGGCTTGGTACTTAAGAGAGAAAATCACATACCATCGAGCATTCCCTATGAAAATCATGGAAAGTGCAAAAATTTACATTTGAAATTTTCTTATTTCATTGAAAGAAAATGAAGGATTCTTAAACAAAACGGCGCATGATATTGATATTTAGTCAATTTTTCATAGTTTTTATGGCATTTAAAGTTGTTACCATGGATACCGCTTTTTTGTATATATCAAAATGTCTAAAACAGCAAAATGTACACTATGTTTTCTTTAGTTTAAATGAAAGGTGTCATAATTTCTGAAATGTGATTTCATAGTTTGAGGTTTGGTCTTTGAATATGATTATAGAAAAACCTTCTGCATATATTGAGTATGTTGCTATGGTAACCGGAAGTTGACCTAGTTTTCATAAAAGGCCTCAACAAAATTTCATCATTTTTTAGGGTCAGCTGGTTCAAATCTGCAACCAGGTACAAACGAAAATAAACTTATTCAGTATAGCACTAAAGTTTATTGAGTTATTTGAAAAATAAAATTGGGAAGCCTTTTAACGGTTGCTATGGAAACGAAGCTTAAACTTTCTTAATTTTGTGAAAAATCAAAATGACAAAAACTGATATCTTACTCTTTTTCATCTGTATTGACTGGATTCATTCGTCATTTTGCCGTAAAATCAATTTATAAATGTTGCATTGGTGTTGAATGAAATAATTGAATCCTTTTATATATTTTTTTGTTTCCATAGCAACCATTTACTCCATAGCAACTCCTCAAAATAAGAGTTTAACAGAGATTTAGAGACCAAAAATATAGATTGTGTTTTTGTTTTATGCCTTTTAGAGTGAAACAGTGATATGCAACCTACGCACTATATAGCAACCATTCATGACATCCATAGCAACCATGAATATCCATAGCAACCGCTGATGTTTCTTTAATCATATGCGATGTAACCATATTTCTAACAATCTTAAATCTCTATTAGCCAAATTGTACCATACACGTTTTAAAAGACTTCATAAAAGATGCAAATTAACCCCCATGCCCTCATAATCAGTATTTTATATGTCCTAGCAACGGATTAGAGTGTAAAACAAAAGGCTATAATGACTCTATTTATAAACCAAAAGCTGATATGTCTGGGAATAAAGATCAAGAATAACTGATATTTGGTACGAAAATCGATAACCTTTTTAAGATAATTAAATTGCTGCAGAAAATAAACATAGAAAACACTGTTGAAGTTTAAGATTTTCAAGGTCAAAGGTCAAGGTCACAGATCGGAAATAATCAAAATCATAGTATACAGCCTAAAGATTGCACTTTTAATTGGATCTGTATTCAACTTCATACAATTATGACTTATGGCAAGAGTAAATGCCCTATTGATTTTCAAGGTTTCAAGTCAAGGTCACAGGTTTTAAATATATAATATGGATTCCCTGTAAACACTTAAAACAGCTGGCCACAGCATGTCATGGATTTTGATTAAATTTTCTGCAATTATCAAAATTGATCTAAAAACAATGAAAACAAACTATATCATTGCATTTGAACCATGGTTACCATCGCAATGGGGTCTATCTATATGACACCATCAGATATATGAGAAATAAGACATATTGTGGCATTCTGTTGTCATGGAAACCATGTCAAAAATAAGGTCTATTTTAGGTCATTTTTTGCCTGTTTTTGACTATTTTGAAGGTTGAAAACCATAATTGGCACATGTTATGGGTATTCGATGTCACATTGACAAAATTAATGTCCATTGCTGAAAAATGAAAGAAATAAAATTTAGGGTGAAATTCACCATTTTGTGATGAATACTTATCAAAAACCGTTGCTATAGCATTTTTGAATCAATATTTCGGAGTACCGCATATTTAAAAACATTGTTCTTCCCCATTTTTTAGTCCTATGATCATGAAATAGGATACCTGTATACAAATTTCGTTTACCATTATCACTTGACATTCTAATCATTTCAAGGTCATCTGTCCAAAGCTCTATGTCATTTCTAACTTTAAACTAAAATTTACACAAAACAGGATTTCAAATTATTTTAAATTGATTTCTCTAACTTGTTTCATTAGATATTTTGATTTTGAATATTGACATTTGAACAATCTATCAAAAGAAGTAGAATTCATCACAGTTTTGTTAAATTATATTCACTTCTATGTATGACATACTTTCAATAAGAGCATAAAATTGAGATTTTCTAGAATTTTCTCATAAAATATGTGACATTTATATGAGTCTTCAATGGTATTCGATAATAATGATACTAATCCTAACAAATCATCAGTTATCATACTTTGACCCCTTATTCATTGTTCCATACCGTTTACTGTTAATCATGTCTTTTTTTAGTGAAAAATCTCATCATTTGGCCTGAAATTAGCAAATATGTTTCAATAACCTTGAAAATTGTTCAAATGACCTTGGCATTTTCTCAAGGTCCTGTTAGCATCAAATTTTCTTTAAATTATCTACATACCAAGTTTCGTAACGATAGCAGGGATACATCTTTAGCAATTAGCTTTTTACTTATGACATGTATTCGTTCCAAATGTTACCATAGTAACCTATTTCAAAGGCAACCCCCCCCCAGAAAAATCTCATTTCTACATAAATTTCCTTCGATTCCCATGTAGTCCTAGGATAGTGCTATTAAGGAAATAGGCAACTGTAATTCCAATCTTGTGCAACTGCATTATTACTCATGTCAAAATTAAGTGAAATACAGGTAAAATCAGGTCTAAATTGGCCTAAAATGACACATTTTGAAGGCCTAAAAAATGGCACATTTTGAAGGCCTAAAATGGCACATTTTGAATAAGCAATTTTCTTGAAATTGAAGTTTATATGGAGTATATTAAGAAGAAGCATTGACTTATCAAATTATATTAACTTTAAGAGGGTTTGAATAATCTGTTAAGAAAATTGCATATACATTCAACATTCGTTTCCATGGTAAAGGGATGCATAAAATTGCCTTATTCTAAGTTTTTTTTATACAAAACCTTGGTTAACATGGCGACGGAACATCAGAGAAAAAAAATGGAAGGTCATTTCGTTCTGAGGACATCATATACACCTTGTACACAAAAAATATCCAAAATCTGAGACATGTCGTGGCCAAACATGTCAGATTTTTTTTGTAGGTTTTTTTGCAGAGAATCCATATTAAAATCCTTGTATACAGCCCAAAGGTTGCAGTTTTGATTGGATCTTCACCAAACTTCGTACAATAATTGCTTAGGACAAAGAAAGTACACAATTGATTTTCAGGGTCAAAGGTCAAGGTCACAGACTGCTAATGTTTAAAATCTTTGTATACTGTGTAGAGAGTACATTTTTGAATGGGTCTTCACCAGACTTCATACACTTATTGCTTATGTCGTGTGTAAGATTACTATTGATTTCAAGGTCAAGGTCACAGATTGGAAATGTTTAAAATATTTGTATACATCCATGATGTCACAATTTCGATTGAAGCTTCTGACTAGCCAGTAAGGCTCGTCCTGGAGTTCACTGATCAAGGTAGATGAATTATTACCATACAATAATATTTCTTTATTCCATTCATCATACAATAGTACACATAATTTTACAAAAAGGAAACACTTTACATTTGAAAATTCCATCTGACGGTGCTTAGCAGAAAAACGAAAAATGGTTGCTAAGGTAAAAAGTTAGTTGCAATGGAGAATTTTGTAATCTGCCAATTACTGTGTTTCCATATATAAGTATGGAATAAAAATCCATTTTGGTAATATGAAATAAATCGGTATTATGCATCTATGGAGCTGAAAGGTATGGTAACTAAGGTGTATATCTCGTTGCTATGTAAAATGGGTAATTTCTGTGACATATTAGATAAAAGATAAGCTCCATCTTAAAAAATCGCACATATAACTAGATAAAGCCCCGTCGTTAATAGTTAATTTCAATTATTTGAAATGGTTACTATGGAATACATTTTGTTGCTAAGGATGATTTTTCACATCATATATATATGATTTCTTTTGTTCTGCATATCACTGTAAGTCTTACCATAAATGAGTATACAATAAATATCCATGCGAGGGAATATAAATAAACCGGTATGATGCATCTACTGAACTGAGAGGTATGGTAACTACGATGTACAAAGGTGTACATATCGTTGCTAGGTAAAATGGGCAATTTTAATGACCTTTTCGATAATAGATACATTATTAGGATCATAAGAAAATATCCTTTTATGAGCCAAATAAAAAATTGCATACATAACTAGAAAGAAGCCAGTAATAAAAAGACAAATTTAATTAATGAAAATGGTTGCTATGGAATAAAATTGGTTGCTATGGAATAAAATTGGTTGCTATGGAGGATTTATCATATCTGATGTATATAATTTCTCATGTTTTGTAATTTGCTTATCATTGTAAGACTTTCAATACATTAGTATGGAATAAATATCCATACTTGGTAATATAAGATAAACCGGTATTATGCATCTACGGAGCTGAAAGGTATGGTAACTAAGATGTATATCTCGTTGCTAGGTAAAATGGGCAATTTTAATGACCTTTTTGATGATAGATACATCATTAGGATTATAAGAAAATATCCTTTTCTGAGCAAAATAAAAAATTGCATACAAAACTATATAGAAGCCAGTAATAAAATGATAAATTTAACTAATGAAAATGGTTGCTATGGAATAAAATTGGTTGCTATGGAGGATTTATCACATCTTATGTATAGAATTTCTCATGTTTTGTAACTTGCTTATCATTGTAAGACTTTCAATACATTAGTATGGAAGAAATATCCATACTTGGTAATATAAGATAAACCGGTATTATGCATCTACGGAGCTGAAAGGTATGGTAACTAAGGTGTATATCTCGTTGCTAGGGAAAATGGGCAATTTCTGTGAAATTTTGGAAAAAGATGAAATATTTGCAGCATAAGAAAATATCCTCATATGAGCCAAACAAACAATCATATATATAACAAGTTAAAACTTGTCATAAATAATCAAATTTAATTATTGAAAATGGTTGCTATGGAATAAAATCGGTTGCTATGGAGGATTTTTCCCATATTACATATAAATATGTCTCCCTTAGTCTATTTATACAAAATAAGAGGGAAAATTCATTTGTAAATATGAAAAGTTATTTAAAATTATTTGATATTGAAAATAATAAATTTTGAATTTTACTGAAAAAAGGGACTTTTTTAAACAATTTTTTCCGTGTTTCCTCAAAAAGGCTTCCCGATTTTTTTAATGATTATAATAAAGCTATGATTGTTTAATCATACGCAATCTGTATTATATGTCCTGACTGTTGCAGATTTGAAATATTAAATTATGTTTTAGAGACATAATTTCAATTTTTCAAAATTTAAAAAATAGGCCTACTTCAGGTTACCATAGCAACGGAGTCACTTCAATTTAATGCATGTTATTCAATTTTTTTTTCACTATACATGAAATATTTGTTTGATACTTAATTGAATTTAATTGAGCAGTGGAAAACATGAAAAAAATACGTTGGAAATCTTGCAAATTTATAGAATTTTTTTGTCTCACTGGCAGGTTTCCATGGTAACAACTAAAATATAGGCAAATATTCTTTAAAAAAGTTTAAAAACCTTTTTATTGCTATAAATGGTCAAGGAGCATCAAAATGATTACAAAAAAGGTGAAAAAAGGAAAATCAAAATTTTGAAGTTTCCATGCAATGCTCGATGGTCAGTGATTTTCTCTCTTAACCACTCTACAGTCTTGTACCAGCACATTCTTAAACTTGCACTCTGACTGACTGCGACGACGGGACTCCATGACGGGCCCTGTCCAAACCTCTTTAGAGAAGACAGGGCCCCGACCACATTTAATCTCTGAATGTCAGTCGGACTCCTCGGGTGATAACATACATGAGCTCGCTACAGCTGGCAGAGCACGGACTGTATTACGTTCGTCCTCTTTTGATATCCATTTACATATTCATCTGTGTTGCTTTGGCCCTTGCGTTTTGTGGTCTTGTTTGTGTGTGATCATCTGACAGTGAGGAGGTTGTTTTACACCACAATTATAAGTTCTTCGAGACTATGGATAATCGGAAAAGTGGGACGGTTGTGCGCACGTAATCCAGGATGTGCGCACGTAATCCAGGATAACCACACCTTCTGCTATTTCCGTGGCAGATGGTCGTCCTAAGTCGGCATCGGTTGCCCATTGGTCTCGTTGGTTTATGTGTAGTCCTTTGTGCTTGATGTTTCCGTGTTGTGCGTTGACGTTCCTTGTCCCTTATGCGTCTCATTCTGTGCTTGTCTGCTTTGTGTTTTTGCATTGGGTGTTTTGGGGGTTTTGCTGTGGGTGCTGCAACCTGGTGTTGTTGGAGATCCCCTCCTATGTTTAAAATTTAAATTTGCGCATCAACTTTGCAGAGAGTGCTCGGCACTAACTTTTGTGGTCGATAGTTAAATGAAATGTTTGACCGAAATTGCATTGGAGGCTTAGGGAGCAACCATTTGATTTTTATGGGGGGGGGGGCAGAAAGACTTTTGCCAACCGGAAAATTTTTTCGGCAATTTTAAGAGCCGGAAATTTTTTTTCGGCGGCCCTTCGGGCCGGATTATTTTTTTTTCTAATTTTCCAATGTTGAAAATTATTCTAAAGTTTAAATAATTCAGCGTGATTTTTCGGCCATATTAAACATTAAACACAGAATGGGTTCATTTCTTGCCAGCAGATCACTTTATTTTAATTTCTTGAATGGCATATGATGCCTATAATCTATCAACTTAAATGATACTCAACGGAGACAGGCTATATGGTGCTAATTATGACTTTTGAATTTGATTTATTCACTCCAATGAGTTAAAGAAGATCCTGACGCTAATCTCAACAGCACTCACAATAGAGCACAAAATTAAGCATCGACGGACCCCTAGCAAGCTAGAGGTGGGACCAGGTGTACGGGAGGAGTAAGCATACCCTCTTGGCTAGCCGCACCCGCCGTCGATGTCAAAGCACGAAAAAGAAAACAATATATAAAGTTCATGCACTGTCTGACGTTATGTCTATATAGAAAGTGCTATGGCGACAATGTGAGGGAAATATATTCAAAACACTTACTGTCAAACCCCTCGCGGGGAACTTTTTTACGAGCTCCACACGGCAAAGGGCATAAGTGTGACACAAATGAGTTAAAGAAGATCCTGACGATAATCTCAACAGCACTCACAATAGAGCACAAAATTAAGCATCGACGGACCCCTAGCGAGCTAGAGGTGGGACCAGGTTCCCGGGAGGAGTAAGCATCCCCTGTTGGCTAGCCGCACCCAAATTGAATAAAGTTTGTTCCATTTTTTTATACTTAGTTTATGATACACAAAAAAGTGTATACTGGGCAGTGGATAAGTCGGAAGAGAGGGGGAGGGGCAATTTCATGAACTGGAATTTTTTTTTCGCAAAGTCTTCCTGCCCGCCCCATCAAATTAAATGGTTGCTCCCTTAGGTGTTAAACTCATTAGATTTCGATGATGTTTCTGAATGAAATGACAAGTTTCCGAAATAGAAAAATAATAGTAAGTCAAATTGATAAAGGGTCAAAACAAAGCTTCTGACAGTTATTCTAAATGAGACATTGTAATACACATGTATTCACATTCCTACTGCATTTCCCTTATATGGAGGTTCCAAACCAACTGCACTGCAAATTTTGTAAAACGCAAGGGCCTATCAAGTGACATTAGAACATACGCGGATTAATTCTAATAAATTTTCCATTCTTTTTATTCCTTCAACACAGATTCAAAATTCCATTATCAATCGACGCCGTTTACCCCGAGTGATTAAATGTGTCGAAATCTAGGTCACCCACATGTACACTTTCAAAAAGCGTGACGTAGTTTGTTGATCACACGTAACATCAGACGAAGTTTAAGTTCAACCTGCGCTGTCGTCTACAGAAAGATGCCTTGATTTGGATGAGCGAATTCAAGCATTAGTGGATCAAATGTTCAATGGCAAATATGGATAAAGACCATATCCCCGAATACAGCACAAAATCGATAATTCAGAAATCAGAAACCGAAGGCAGACAAAATCAGGACAAGACAGAAACCAAAGCAAACAAACAAAAACCTCTACCACATGAAAAGAAGCGGACTCCCGATATGAGAGTGAGACCAGGTGCCCAGGAAGAGTAAGCATCTCCTGCTTGCATGCAACACCCGCCGCTTGAATTCGGTAGAACTGTCACATCCGGTAACTTCCATTTCGGAAGATATAGAGTACAATCTTTGGTTAGATGGTTCAATATTTAGAATGATATTTGATTCACTTGTGTCATTTATCAACAGTGAATTAATTTTTGCTTTTTATGGAATTATCCATATCTTGAATATCTCGAGTAACAGGAAATATTTTACCATGTTGAGGTAGGTCATGAAAATATCGATCAAGTTTACGTGTATTTGTAACTTTTCCCAAGACGACTCGAATTTTGCATTCTTCTAATGATTCCAAGAAAAAAAAAACCCGATAATTTTACAGAAGTTTGAATAAAGGTACCGATTGATTTCAAGGGTTTAAACAGTTTAACTGTGTGTTTAGGTGAGTTTTCAAAAGTTTACTTCCAATTTCTGTCACATTTCTCCAGTTCAACCCTTGAATGTGTTTGACAAAAATCGCGCATTTTCAAATTCATTCTGTTTTAATCGAAATATTCAAAAATAAAATTTTTAAAAAATTCTCATTTTTCTACAATGTTTTAGTTCAAAAGTAACTACTTCGATGCTAGCTACGTTCGTGTGCTGTTATGTCAAGTGACGTTTTCCCTCCGCAGTGATATTTCAAATATAAATAAACGGGATGGAAAAAGGACAGAAACGACTTAAATGAGGTAAAGAAGATCCTGACGACAATCTCAAAAGCACTCACAGAAGAGCAAAAATTGAGCATCGACGGACCCCTGGCAAGCTAGAGGTGGGACCAGGTGCCAGGAAGGAGTAAGCATCCCCTGTTGGCTAGCCGCACCCACCGTCGATGTTCACGCACTAAATTGAAAAACAAGTAACACGTGAAATGTTAATAAAAAGATTGTTTTCAGCTTCTGCATTTTATCAGTGTGTATTGGCAATAGGGAATGGAAATAATCATAAAAAGCTCTTCGTGCTATACATAATATCTTTTTTTTTTTTCATTCCCTACTGTCGATACACACAGATAAAGTGCAAAAGCTGAAAAACAATCCTTAATTTCTTATAATGAAAATCCAGTATTGTCAGTATCAATTTACACAAAGAAATACCTGCAGCATGACTTTTTAATTAAGTATACTACAAATCTGATATTGTATTAATTATTGAGTGTATGCTGATATGTTGTTTTTCGGTAATACGAGACCCGTTTAATTATTTTATTTACCTCAGTGTGATATCAAATTACAATATCAATATAAATGAAACGTGATTTAAACATTCATAAATAACATTGTCATCTTCTATATTATTTGTAAATGCATGAATAGATGGATACGAAATGTATTATTTATTGATAAGGTTTGACGAATCATATTGTTCGAAAGCTTTCGTCTTTTATTTAGAAGTAATTTCAGTAAGAACATTTAGCTGGGTATCATAAGTATTAAAATGTGTTCTTTCTCCGATTTTTGTGAATTAGCGAATGAAAGTCAAACTGAAACCAGGATTCCTGTAGCATCATATCCCACTCATCCTGCTACGTCTTTCGGTACGCTTTTTCGACATAGTAACTTTCATTCTTTTTTTGCATATTACATTGTTTAGATTTGAGGATCACTGACGAGGGTTAAGTACCCGAAACGTGCATGTCTGGTCCATGTTGCCAATTTACCTGTTCTTAAATGATGCTATTCAATTTGAAGACGTTTACATTTATACCACTTGGTGAGTGTCACTGCTGGTGGACCAGGAGTCCCCGAGGGCACATGTAGCCAAGTTCCATCAATTTCGGTTGATCGTTCCTTCAACGTATTCTAAAATGCCTGTTATCAAAATTTCTTGAAATTTCTAAAACGTGGGTCCTGTAGCATCATATCCCACTCATCCTGCTACGTCTTTCGGTACGCTTTTTCGACATAGTAACTTTCATTCTTTTTTTGGCATATAACATTGTTTAGATTTGAGGATCACTGACGAGGTTTAAGTACCCGAAACGTGCATGTCTGGTCCATGTTGCCAATTTATCTGTTCTTAAATGATGCTATTCAATTTGAAGACGTTTACATTCAAATATCACCATAAAAAGGCTTACAAATTATTTTAGAAAAAATAAAAAAAGAACTTCCTGAGAAAAGAAAATAAGGAAAAATAGACGAACAATCCGCTAGATTTGAGAGGACAAACAGAACAAGACACCAAAAAAAAAACCAACCAAAAAACCAAAAGAAAAAATCATCGAACACAATGAAAGGCAGGTAAAACCACCAAAAATGAAAAAAAATTCGCCGAACACAAATAAAAGGCCAGGAAAAACCACTTAAAATGGAAGAAATCACATATAAAAATAATATGTATACATCTCATAAATACGAAAACGAGAACTATATATATATATATGACTGTGCACTGTAGCTCCCGTTTGCTAATTTCTCCTCCGCCTTCACTTTCAATGTCACGGTCGTCCTCTGTCCAATGCCAAGCCAAATACTTTTTTCTTTTATCGTTTATTACATTTCTCTTCTCAGATTTTGATAACACCGATTGTCGATTCCTTTTCTTCCCACGTGCTACCCGTAAGACATGTTGTTTTGTTTTGCTACAGTACTAGCCTTATGCAAATAAGTGCTTAATAGTGTTCGCATTCGGTATACTATGGAGAAATGTAGGTTATATTAGGGTACCCATTATATAAGCAATGGGTTAAATGAGGGGTTTGACAGTTAGTGTTTTCCAGGGGTCCGTCGATGCTTTATTTTGTGCTCTATTGTGAGTGCTGTTGAGATTATCGTCAGGATCTTCTTTAACTCATTTCTTCCCTGACATGATCGCCATAGCACTTTCTATATAGTTATGACCTCGGACAGCGCATGTTACGTAGATATTGTTTTCATTTTCGTGCATGACCATCGACGGCGGGTGTGGCAAGCCAAACAGGGGATGCTTACTCATTCCGGGTACCTGGTCCAACCTCTAGCTTGCTTAGGTTCCGTAGGTGCTCAATTTGGTGCTCTGTTGTGAGTCCTTTTGAGATTTTTGTCAGAATCTTTATCTCGATATCGACGATTTAATCCCTGCGAGAACATTTGTTACTTGTCTGGTTGGATATCCCCTCCCTTCTTTAACCTAGACCTTGGAGTATTACCTACTACGTACTTGATAGCTATTTTATTGACAAAGATGCCGACGAAGGCATTTGTGTTTCACAGACACATTGGCTTTTTTTTGTCTTAAGCAATTAAAAAAAAAACACTAACTTCTACTGAGTTCCATTGTTTTTCAGAAGTTCAATCAATACTACATGCCATTAAAACCAATAGAAAAACCCTGTAAATGCAACATTACAATTCATTTATTTTGTATTTATCTATTGGCTGTTAATAAATGAAGTACGTAGGAAGAGTCGCTAATGACAAATTCAGACAAAAATATGCGTAAAATATGCGTAATATAAATAAATTTAAGGAAGAAATTAGCAACACTAATTTATACATATTATTAATCTTCTACTCCACTTCTAAACTATGTTCAGTCTTCAAATGTTTTATCAAATTTGGACATCTTTGGACATAATAATTTTTACATATTTATTTGGATATTTGATTTCGCATTTGCTTTGGTAAATTTCTGATTTCGTAGATTTTGCTGAGATATCTTTCAGAATCTAATTCATCCTTTGCCCTTTAATCTTCGTAGGGCATTCATACTGCGGAACAGGTATGATAACTGGTATGATGTTCAACGTCTTTAAATTCAATAGCATCATTCAAGACCTGATAAATTAACAGCATTGACCAGACATGCACGTTTCGGGTACTTAATCCTCGTTAGTGATCATCAGTCTAAACAATGTAAAATGGCCACAAAGTATGAAAATTATTATGTCCAAAAATGTACCAAAAGACGTAGCAGAATGGGTGGGATATGATGATACAGGACCCACGTTTTAGAAATTTAAGAAATTTTGCAATAGAAAATTTCAAATGCGCTAAAGGGACAGACGATCATCCGAAGTTGATAACACATGGATTTAAAGACGTTTAACATTTGAGCTAACTGGCGAGTGTCACTGCTGGTGGACAAAGAGTCCCCGTGGGCACATGTAACCAAGTTCGGTCAACTTCGGTTGATCGTCTGTCTCTTCAACGCATTTGAAATTTTCTGTTACAACATTTCTTGAAATTCCTAAAACGTGGGTCATGTAGCATCATATCCCACCTATTCTGCTACATCTTTCGGTACATTTTTGGACATAATAATTTCACGCTTTTTGGCCATATTACATTATTTAGACTGAGGATCACTGACGAGGGTTCAGTATCCGAAACGTGCATGCCTGGTCGATGTTGTAAATTTATCTGGTCTTAAATGATGCTATTGAATTTAAAGACGTTTAACATTTGAACTACTTGTTGAGTGTCACTGCTGGTGGACCAAGAGTCCCCGAGGGTACATGTAGCCAAGTTCGATCAACTTCGGCAGATCGTCTGTCTCTTCAACGCATTTGAAATTTTCTGTAACATAATTTCTTGAAATTCCTAAAACTTGGGTCCTGTAGCATCATATCCCACCTATTCTGCTACATCTTTCGGTACATTTTTGGACATAATAATTTCACACTTTTTGGCCATATTACATTGTTTAGACTGAGGTTCACTGACGAGGGTTCAGTACCCGAAACGTGCATGTCTGGTCCATGCTTTAAATTTATCTGGTCTTAAATAATGCTATTGAATTTAAAGACGTTTAACACTAGATTTTTATTTAACTGCGATTAAATACAATTTTCAAGTATTTGAATTTGTTAAATTCAATCTTTTAACAGTAATTGTGGTAATATTTCAATTGTTGATTTTCTATTTCACACGCTGGGTATTCACACAAAGCGCCTTGGTTCTATATGTTAATTTACTCGACGATCTGATAAGAAAATTTTTATTTTTCTTGGTTTTAAAGAAATTATCTTTCGTAATTGAATCAGTTATTATTAGCCATACTTGTTGATACTGCATACGATACCTTACTTCGAGATTATTTAATCACCGAAAGGATTAATTCATCAAAAAACTTTATTGGCTGGAATGAAAACGTAATAATTCGTTATTTTCTTACCAGGGAATGATCCCTATTTATTGTAATGAATTAGTTTTATTGTATCAATATAAAAGGAAAACGCTTTAGTATTTTGTCTAATTTTACTTGTTAATTTAAGCTTTTTTTTTTAGACTTTTTTAAATATAAGTTGAATAAAGCGGCGCGCGGAAAAAAGAATAAAGCGACGTACGACTCTTAAACAAAAACCAATAAAGCGATATAAACTAACAAAAGTGTAGTATTTTTCTAGGCCTTCTAAATGATCAATGCATTGTAGTTGTATTTAATCAGAACGGTTCAAAATTCATTTAAGATTGAAAAGTTATACCTTTAACCTTCTGTGACGCTGTTTTACCCGTTGAATTTTAAACAAGTTCCTTTTAGACAGGTCATAATGTACGAAAAACTAGAAGGATTCCAAATTGGCTTTTTTTTCAATAAAATTAATGGACAAAAATTGAAAGCACCATTCATGACTGTTTTTTTTTAAACATGTAATAACTCCTCAACAGTGGTGTTTGAACACTTAAGCCTACTGAAATATATAGATTGACATACTTTTGACAGAGTTTAGGTGCTGAAGAAATGTTTTGACGTGATGAATTAAAAAGAAAGATAACTTAGCCAAGTTCGATCAATTTCGGTTGGTCGTTTCTTCAAACGCATTCGAAAATTTCTGTTTACAAAACTTTCTCAAATTTCTTAAAACTGGGTCCTGAAGCATCATATCCCAGCAATCTTGCTACGTCTTTCGGAGTATTTTGGACATAATTTTCATAGATTTATATATAATTATTTAGGTTGAGGATAACTGAGGAGGGTTATATCCGAAACGTGCATGTCTGGTCCATGCTGTAAATTTACCTGCTTTTAAATCATGCAAATGAATTTGACGACGTTTACATTTATAATTTTCTTCGTGTTAACCTTTCCTTTCTCGGAATTTTCCTAGCAAGCCTTTGGACTATAGATGTTATTGTTGCAAATAAGAATTTCGGACACTAATATTAATAGAATGCACAAAATTACACAGGCGAACATAAAGCGATAGACTTCAGGTATATGAAGCTTGTCCTGAATGAACTTTCCGGAAAGTTTAACTATCAATCAATTTATATCATTCTTCATTAAATCTTGATTTACTTTAAGATGAAGGTTCGTGAGGGCCAAAGACGACCATTCAAATGAGTTAAAGAAGATCCTGACATATATCTTAACAGCACTCACAATAGAAGACAAAACTGAGCATCGAATTACCCCTAGCAAGCTAGAATAGGGACCAGGTGCCCGGAAGGAGTAAACATCCCCTGTTGGCTAGCCGCACCTGCAGTCGATGTTCACGCACGAGAATTAAACAATAATAAGATACCAGACATGCACTGTCTGAGGTTATGTTTATATAGAAAGTGCTATGGCGACAATGTCCCCTCGCGGGAAACTTTTTTACGAGCTCAACGCGGAAAGTTTAAAGTATTTTTTCAAAAGAAGGTAAAAATTAAAAATTCTACGGTGGCGTCAACATTGACCTTTTCATTCCAAACCATTAATTATATATGCCAATTGTGCCTCATATATTCATATGAAATAAGCATCATGTAAATTTCACATGAAACTTTATGTGAAATTCATATAAAATTTCACCTAAGATTGATGTGAAAAATATTTCTCATGAATTTCATATGAAATTACTTCACATAAATATCACATGAATTTTTCTTTGTGACATTCTTGCGAAATTCAATTGACTTGAAATTCATATCAGGAAATTTTATTTTAAAAACTTGTAAAGGGGTAGGTTCACTAACTCCCAAAATCGACCCTAAATTTTTGCGAAAAATAATTTATGAAAATGTATCTAAGGTACCTGCCAAAATAGAAAGAGAATATTTAAGTTCTCAAAACGTCACATACAAGTTATGACGTTACATTTTGACGTCATTTGCGCTGCATGAAGGAAAAAGAAGGAAAAGGCCATATTTTTTGCATAAATCTTTAAAATTATTATAGGCGCCAACCCTCACCCAACATAAATTTAATGAAGATCGAAAGATAAATTGTAAATCTTTAAAACTTTTTATATGAAAATTAGTTCGGGTAAGGGCTGGCGACCTATTTATTTTCATAAATTTTGACCAAAATTATGCCAATTTCTTACGATTTTTCGGCATTTTATGACTTTAAGCCGATTTTGAATTCATATCTTTCGGTGTATTGAACGTAAATTAAAATATTTATTTGGCATTTCAAACAACCACACATTTAACTTTATTCCTTGACACGAAATACAATGGAAAACAAAAACATTCGAAATTCTAAAATTAGGGCCGATATTTCATGTTATCGAACCGTTCTTGCTCGTTTCATGTAAATTTCATATGAGATTTTATGTAAATGTTATATAAATTTCACGCGAATTTCAAACGAGGCACACTTGGCTGTGTAAACTTCAACTCAGGGGAAACATTTCTGGCAGCTTTTATTCAGTTCGTGATCTTACATACTATATCTAGAAACGATTATCAGAGTCCTTTGAACGTGACCTTTGTTCTTTAGAACCCAAACTCAATAGTTGTCATTCTTCACTCACTGGATTTATATCTGATAAATGTCATGTAAATAGGTGCAATACACGTTCTAAATTGATTCGGAAACCAATTTCAAATATCAGAGACATATGACCTTGACCTTTGATCACAAAATCAAAAGGTATCATCCTTGACGCAATGAAATTGTTTCTGGCAAGTTTCATGAGATAGGTACAAAACATGCTTTAATAAAATCGGAAACCCATATTTAATAATCAAAGTTCATGACCTTGACTTCGACCTTTGACCCATAAATCACTAGAGGTCATCCATGACTCATGGCAAACATTGCTGGCACGTTTCATTATCGTAGGTGCAATAACGCTCTTATATAATCCGAAAAACTTTTAAGTCAACATGCAGAGTACCTATGACCTTGACCTCAAAATCACTAGGGGTGAGTAGGTGTATGAAGTTTCATTGCACTAGGCACTTTTCATGTTTGAATCATTGTCCTAAAACCATTTTTGACGCCTGTCCATCCGTCTCATATCAGATTAAGAATCGCGGTTCCGACTCAAATGAAAGCTTTTATTTAAAAAATCAACACATAAAACAACAAGTGAAATTGCATCGACTGATGGACAAACATACATGATTTCATAATGATTTTATCTCTCAATAACCAACTCTTTCATTGCTAATGATGGAATGCATTTAGCATAGCTCATACAGACAATATTTCGCTAAACGATAAGCCTCTTTTTCAACAAAGATTTTGATTTTCATCATTTACATATCAAAGTCTCTGACTGATCATAAGTCGAAAGCGCTTTATATGATTTTCATTTCAAGTCTTAATCGCTGATTTTGTATGCCTTCGGTTTCTGATTTTCTGAATTATCGATTTTGTACTGTAGACAGGGATATGGTCATTATCCATATTTGTCATTATAACATACATGTACGTGTTTGAAATCTAAAAAGTGCATTCTTTGTTCGAAACCTTAATGTCCTGCCTCTTAACTTAGACGTAGTATTTATAATTTGATATTGAACACATTAATTAAATTATGTACAGATATATGCGTGTTATTATGTATAAATCGACATTTACTCATCTTTCCATCGTCACGGCGCTCAGGTAAAGTTAAGTGTGTAAGTCACTGTCGCTTTATGGGAATTTCCAGCGTGTTTCATAAAGATGCCGAAACAGGGTCAGACTACCTGTTCCTCGCCAGCGATCGACCGACCTGCTAAGCGCAGGCCAAAGGCGACACCAATCATTCCACTGTCCCATAGCCAGCGCAGGTCTTCGCTTGCAAGTAAAACGACCAGGCGCTGGATTTCTTCCTCTGTCCCATCCCTCCTCAAGCTCTGCTGAATTTGACGCCCTCGGAGGAAACTTCCTCAACTCAGTTGGATCCACCCAAATTACCGAACACCTCTTCGTCGCAGCCTCTGAATGAGTTAAAGAAGATCCTGACGATAATCACAACAGAGCACAAGATTATGCATCGACGGACCCCTAGCAAGCAAGGACCAGGTGCCCGGGAGGAGTAAACATCCCCTGTTTGGCTAGCCGCACCCGCCGTCGATGTCCACGTACGAAACTCTAAACAATATCTACAAAACATGCACTGTCTGAGGTTTTGTCTATATAGAAAATGTTATGGTGACCATGTTTGTTGTATCATATTAATGTATTTACATGTCTTCAAACGGTCACAGCAGCTGAACCGTTCGTTTCAACAAACCACCATTTTATTGACTCACAACAGTTGGCGCGACTTGTCCTGTTTTTTTCCTCTGCAGAATGAATATAAGCAAATCATAGACGCCTCCAAGGTTGATAATGATAACGCTGAACATAAAAACCGGAAAGGGGGGCTGTTCGTACAGCTGCATGATGATTACGGATACACCAGGTAGAAACTGCAGAAGGAAAATGGAAACGGACATTATCATTTTCCGGGCCGCAAGGATAAGGTCCTGTCGATGCTCTGTCCACTGGTTTGTCCTTACGTAGTATCTCTTTCTGATGAACACGACAATCCACGTTAGAAGATAGAAGAAGGTTATCGAGAAGGAAATAATAATGTTTGGTATTATGGAAACATAAGTTGTAATTTGTGGGTTTTTGATGAAACACCTACAAGAAATGAGGAGATTTTTATTAATACAAAGTACTTACTGAATATGAATAGCTTACATGTAGCCAAGTTCGATCAACTTCGGTTGATCGTCTGTCTCTTTAAGGCATTTGAAATTGTCTGTTACAAAAATTCTTGAAATTTTATAAACGTTGGTCCTGTAGCATCATATCCCACCCATTCTGCTACGTCTTTTGGTACATTTTTGGACATAATAATTTTCATACTTTGTGGCTATTTTACATTGTTTAGACTGAGGATCACTGACGAGGGATTTAGTACCCGAAACGTGCATGTCTGGTCTATGCTGTAAATTTATCAGGTCTTAAATGATGCTATTGAAGACGTTTAACATTGTAAAAAAATAATTTGCATGACGTGCAAGCTAATTATTTAGTCCAACTTGTAGTAGTACATGGAACAAATATGGATAATGACCATATCTCTATACATAGTACAAAATTGATAATTCAGAAAATCATAAACCGAAGGCATACAAAACCAGGACAAAACATGAACCAAAGCAAACAAATGAAACTCTCCACCACATGAAAAGAAGCGAACTCCCGATATGGGAGTGAGACCAGGTGCCCAGGAAGAGTAAGCATCTCCTGCTTGCATGCAACACCCGTCGCTTCAATATGTTTTAATTCAGAATCCATTTAAACTGAAACTGATGTCACTTAAATCAATAATGAAATAAACTTAAATAGAAATAAACAAAAAATTGATATTTGTTAGAGAAACAAAAAGAACAATAAAGAATTTACAATGAACATGCGTATTAACATATGGGAAGATTATAAAATGTATATTGCGTTATGAATTTTTGAGACATAAACATGCTACATATATACTGAGCAAATGTTTAACGTCTTCAAATACATTAGCATCATTTAAAAGCAGATAAATGGATCAGACATGCACGTTTCGGGTATTTAACCCTCGACACAAAAAAGTTAAGGATATCTGTTTAGAGTTTGCATTGCATTACCATTGTGATAGGGAATTTGTTTTATTCCATATTTGTATTCCATAAGTGCGAGTTTCGTTCGCAAAAAACCCTTTACTCGCTATGACAAGACATACCTCGTTTCTATGGAAACCGAATTTGCGAAATTCTCTTTGTCCACAAATGGTCATGTTTGTTTTCAGTGCATTAAACATACGAAGTATAGAGAATATCATAGAAATTGATGACATGCTTTTTCCAAAATATGTTGGTCCTTAAAGAAAATCTATATTAAGGGGGTCCAGAACAGTATCACAAAAACCCCATCGGAAAGCTCTGGATCAATTATGACGTCACAAAAGAAACGGCGATATTGGCGCGTTTTTCAAAAGAACGTCAGCTTTGGGTAGAAATGATGGACAGGGGGTAACAAATCACTATAACTTAAAAACTGACTCAACTTTCAATAGGAACTTATCGGTGTTTCACGTGACATATGAAGAAGATAATATCAAGTTTTTACGGAAAATAAATGATAGCGTTTCAGATAAACAGACTTTATTATTAAAAAATAGCAACTCAAAGATGTTTTGAAAATAGACATGAATTTATCTCCTTTCGACAATTTCTTTAAAACTCTTAAAACTCTTAGTGAACATTTATAACTGTATACATATCCGATTGTCCACATAATATCTAAATGAAATATACAGAACTTGTTAATATTAATATACAGAAGACTTGTAACTGTTTTTCATTACCTAAAGTGTGTTAATTTTAACGTCAAATTTATGGCCCATTTTGGGGCTTTCGATGGGTATATATGTACGTTCGTAGCTTCAAAACTAACGGTAAAAAATGATGAAACTTTGCATGTAGAAATAATATGTTTCAATTATTAACAATTATAATTTTTAGGAAAATTATGATAGGATCAAATTTAAGTCTGGCTGTCCTGGACATCCTTGAGACCTCTATCAGGCAGGTTATTCCGTTATAAGAGGAATACCGTTTAGCGATCAACCTTTGATTTCCATAGAACTATAATGAAAAAATTTGAATTGCTCTACTAAAATACATTGTTGCGACGCGCCGCACAATATTCAAACTTTGTTAACTCCTCTCTGATACGCCACAGACATCTGAAGTTTTGTTATTGATCCAATAAAAAATAAATACTATAATATTAAGTTAAAATACGGGATATTTCAAACTTCTACATTAATTTATGGCGAAACTTGCTGCTTTGATGACAAAAAGTTTATACTTACGCATATCCCGCCGGTCCAAGTACACCGAGGGACCATAAGGCACATCCAGTCAAAAGTGGACAACCAAATGACGCAGATAAAAATTTCCAGTCCTTTTTCCCAAGTTCAATTTCAGTCATAAAGTACACAGAAATAAATGTTAAAAGAGCGGTATGTAAAACTAATAAGTACTTTGAAGTAAGTGAAAAAATTACCATAAAAGCCAGAAATTCGCAAGAGGCCGTTTGGCTTCACATGATCTTCATTTATCAGCATTAAGAAATGGTCGAAGAAATGCCAAAAACTGAAGAAGCAATCGCATACCGTGACGTACAGACAGAAACGCTGACCGCGAGTCCATTTACTGTAAAATAGTCTAAATCCATTTATTTTAAATGACAGCATCAAAATTATAATTGTCAAAATGAAACTCGTGATAATGCTTCCTATGGCAAGGGAATGAAACAAACCAAAAGTAGGTGTGCCGTCATATAGAAGGGGTAACCCTCCGTCAGTACTGTTCATATTTCCTTTACTGGAAATTCCCTCCTATCTTCTTCATCATCATATCCCCTTAGAGTGGTCAAGTTGATTACACCATAATGGAGTGGTGAGCAATCCTTGCCTTCTACGTTTACAGTATTGATTCTTTGTTACTTTCAAACATTATTAAAACAGACGGCTTTTGCAAGGTGACAGACAGAAATAATTACAATCTTACTTCCAAATAGTATTAAAACAGACGGCTTTTTCAAGGTGACAGAAATAATTACCAGCTTACTTTCAAATAGTATTAAAACAGACGGCTTTTTCAAGGTGACAGAAATAATTACCAGCTCAATTCGCAACCGTTTCGATGGGAATTCTCACGATTTTCGCATATTTCATTTGTGCTGGCTTAATATCACATAATTTAGATCTAAAAAAAATCTAATCACCCTCCTCTCCCCTAAAGAATTGTTGACGATTCCGGCATGCCATGCAAAAGAAGAGGTAGCATTTAAGAATTGTGAAGTGCTGCACATTGAATTTTTACCACGACCAAATGTTTTGCACACACCAATGCAAACGCGAAATATGAATGACAATTCTTATATTTTTACGCATACTTTTTTATGAAACGAATCCCACCGGACTTCTCTGTATCCACCATCGTTCTCCTTTTATCCGAGGGCGGAAGAACAATGTCAGAACAGCTTACGGCAGCCGTAAGTTGAGAATTCGAAGTAGTTCTAAATTTGCACCCGAGTATCGTCTATCTTACAATACACAGAACATGCAATATACTCTTATTTTCGAAAATAATTAAAATGACAAAAATGGATGATGACCATATCCCTGTATACAGCACAAAACCGATAATTCAGAAAATCAGAAACCGAAGGCATACAAACTCGGGATAAAGCAGAAACCAAAGGAAACAAACAAGAACCTCCACCACATGAAAAGAAGCGGACTCCCGATATGAGAGTGAGACCAGGTGCCCAGGAAGAGTTAGCATCTCCTGCTTGCATGCAACACCCGCCGTTTCAATTCGGTAGAACTGTCATGTCCGGTAACTTCCATTTCGGAAGACATATAGTACAATCTTTGGTTGGATGGTTCAAATGGTCTATAACAGAATATCATCCACCATTCTAGAGAGTGGGACATCATAGTGTATGACGAGTTCCCCATATCGACCGTAGAACTTCCTCAGTGACGACGTTAGTCGGTCACAAACATATCCCTGACTGAGAAGGTTATCTGAAAGACGCCTAGCTCTCAGAACAAAATCCGTATATTTGGTACTTGCTCTGGCATAGCGTATCAACTGAGATATGAACACGCCATAAGCAGGCGAGGAAGGGATGTTGCTACTCAGAAAAGGAAAGTTTGTGATGCTGAAATTGAAGTCGTCACGTTTGTCATAGGGTGAGGTGTTCATATGACCATCAGTGTCGTAGGACAACATTACGTCCAAATAGGATGCTGAATTATTTGTCTCTGTAGTTTCTTTGACTTCAAGCTCCGAAGGATAGATACTGCTCAGGTAATCCGCGAAATTTGGATTATTGATGGACAACACATCGTCTATGTATCTGTAAGTGAACTTGAAGTCAGAAGCTAAGTATCTTTTCCCCTCAGAGACCAAAGATTGAATGAATTCAGCTTCGTATGAGTAAAGGAAAACGTCGGCAAGGAGTGGGGCACAATTGGTCCCCATTGAAATTCCGACAATTTGCTGGAAGACCTTTCCTCCAAACACAACAAAAATGTTGTCGAATACGATACGTCTTTTTTTTTTCATCTTGATGTCGATTTTACAAAAATTGAATATGGTTGCGAAACGTTAAATTTCATCTTAAGTGATGCGCCTCCGAATGTCGGCCGCCGACGGTACTGTAACAAGCAGATTTGACAAGTGTATTTTAGAAGGATTTTCTATCTTTATGGAGGATATTATGTGATAAGCGCTATTCAGTGTTGATGCCAAATTATTACTATTCGATCCGTTTACAGGAAAAGCTGTTCTTTTGACGATCAGCCTTGTTATTTGCACTCTATCTGAATCTTCTACTGTATAACCTATCGGCTGATAGATTTCAACTATAAACTCAGATTTATCACTGAAAGGCTTACTCAACTGTTCATCTATGATTTCACGACTTTGGTCAGTTTACTGGGTTACATACAATCGGAAGTATAATCGGTTTTCAGTGGTAATTTTTGAAACTGGGCGCCTGCAAATTGTATTGATCCAACGTAAACATAGAAAGATAACTCGAAGAATGTTTACCTGATTTGAACCGCAACTATGCAATGTCCAGTACTACGTACAGCACTAATAATTTATTTCTATTCAATAACAGACTTTGAAAACGTCGAAATGGCAATTTCTGCTTGTTTATTCGTTTTTTCATCGTCAAGAAACGCTGTAAACACTTGATTGCATATATGCAGAAAGGGTAATCCCCGGTTACATGTACAAATGTATTTATGCGCAGACCATTCAAATGTGATGCGGCTTTGAGTGTTAAAACGCACGTGCGTCAATGTTTTGCATTGGAATATGCAAGCAAGAGCTCTGGTTACTTGTACTGAAGGAAACGCAGTTGAAGTGTAAATATTAGAAAATGTAAACATTGATAGGGGTTCCTATTTTTAAAGATATATGCGTAAGCGTCTGAATCATGCGCTCGGTCAAATCTTGAGTTCAAGTACGATCCAGAAGCCACCTTGTTTTCAAAATTTTATCGGGCAAAGGCCCCCTTCCGAACCCCCGCAAATGGGAGTTACTATACACCCCTTCAATACCCATCCCCCTACTCGGCTGCTTTTTGACTATGACAATTCTTTTTCTTTTTTTTTAAACTACGAGCTTTCAATTGAAATGTATTACTATATATTAAAATAGCCTTCAATATGTCATTATGAAAAAGGAAAAGAAAAAAAAAACATAAAATAAATAAAAGGTGAAGAAAAAAATAAATCTCTTTAAAAATCCATCCTTGTAAACTGGGTGCAATGAACGTACACGACACATGCAAGCTGAGTACGTGAAAGGTACATTTGTAGCAGGCAGTTAACATGTTTAATTACATCATTAAATCAGGGACGTATATATTTTTATAAACGTCATCAAGTCATAACATTAAATTAAATTTTTCAACTCATTGTGAAGATATTCTCTCCCTATCTAAAGTTGAAATGACCGTGGTGATATCACGCTCCGATGATTTTCACACCTGGCAGGTAATGGATAAACGGCACCTGCGCGGTTGATTTACATGTATGTGTATTTGTCAAAACAACGATTTGTTAATTGGTATGTTACTTACAAAAATGGATTTGTGCTAAAGATGTACAAATGCGAAGAAAACAAACCACGTTTTTGTAACTTATACACACAAAAATCTACTTTTCGATTTACTAATAAATGTTTAATATGCAGAAAAAGTTCGTTTACAATGTATCTAAATAAAACTAATTAGTCGTGTATTTTTATGCAACACAGAAATTACATCAAATTACGTTTGTACCCTCTATTTAGGGAAATTCCCTAATATGCAAATGAGGAAGCCTCGCTTTGATTGACAAGAGGACTGAAAGCGAAATACTTCGCTTTCGTTTCTCTTCTGTTTACGCTTTGCGTTTCTCTTTCCTTTTACGATTTGCTTCTGTTCCTAACAAATTCGTGTTCATTTGTTCTCTTTCAATACTGAAGGCGAAATTTTGAGGCAAAATAAAGGAGGACTATTAGAAGAGAAATTTTGTGAGGGAAAAGGAGGACGGAAAAGTAGAAGCGGAATTTGGAGAGATGAAGGGAGAAAAAAGGGTTAAAGGGGGACAGTTAACGTAATCGGGACTGTAAAACCTTCTTTGTAAAAGAAAAGTCCGATTCTGAAAATAAATACACTGAAACAGAAATTATTCAGATGTTAATCTTTCTGTTTGACAACATTTTTGGTGTCTGAAGAAAGGTCATCCAGCAAATTGTCGGAATGCCAATGGGGACCAATTGTGCCCCACTCCTTGCAGACATTTTCCTTTTCTCGTACGAAGCTGAATTAATTCAATCTTTGGTCTCTGAAGGGAAAAGATACTTAGCTTCTGACTTCAAGTTCACTTACAGATACATAGACGATGTGCTGTCCATCAAGAGTCCAAAATTCGCGGATTACCTCAGCAGTATCCATCCTTCGGAGCTTGAAGTCAAAGAAACTACAGAGACAAATAATTCAGCATCCTATTTGGACATCATGTTGTCCTACGACACTGATGGTCACATGTAAATGAACACCTCAATCTATGACAAACGTGACGACTTCAATTTAGGCATTACATGTACAAACTTTCCTTTTCTGAGTAGAAACATCTCATTGCGTGTTCATATCTCAGTTAATATGCTATGCCAGAGCAAGTACCAAATATACGGATTTGGTTCTGAGAGCTATGCGTCTTTCAGATAAGCTTCTCAGTAAGAGATATGTAGGTGACCGACTAACATCATCACTGAGGAAGTTCTACGGTCGATATGTGGAACTTAGGTGAGACAGGCCAACCTTTAAAATCTCGTTTTAGGAACCATTCTTATAAGATCAGAACCTCACGTCAACTAAAACACAGAAACTTTCTTTATAATCACTTTGTGTAATATAATCATTCTATTTCGGATATCACCATTACCCCAGTTCAGACTTTTCCAAAACGTAAAAATGAAAGAAAGACCGAAATTAAAAAAACGCCGACTACAAGCTGAACTTGCCTGGATCACCAAACTTCAGACTGCGTACCCTCTTGGTTTAAACGATCAAATTTATGGACAAGGAAACATTTCCTCAGCTTCTACCAATATCAACATCTTTTCAATTCGCCGAAACACTAAAAGGAAATACAGGTCGCACGGGAAAAGACGAAACAGACAAAAAAGAAAACGATCCAGAATATACCGGTCTCTCAACGATTTACTTACTATAGCATCGCGTACAAAGTACCATTCCTCAACATTTTGAAAATTTAGAGCCACCTCTTATTTGTTATAAGTACAAGAAACCTATTCGAAACTTTGTTTTTAACTATAATAAAGTTACAACGGATCCTGACATACTTGAATAGTGTCCTGCTTCTTGAGAATGTGCAACTTCTAAATATCTCTACAAACCAGCTGGCCATGTTGTTACAGGTGACTTTTCAACTATCCAAGACAGACAGCTCCGTGGTCTTCTTAAAAAAGGACCTAAGTATAGAATCCTATCCAAGATAGATTTTGTCAAATGCCGTGAAGTGCTCACGGAAGCCTTAGATAATTATACGAAAAGATTGTGTAAATCAGAAGGAGTCGAACCGCATGCTCTGAATGACTGGAAAAACCTCATTTTAGATATAACGGATATTCGAATAGATAACTTCCATATAGATAACTTCCATAACAACCCTCGTCTTTTTCAAAATCCACGTTCCAAATCAGAAAGATATACATGGTCGCCATAGCACTTTCTGTATGGACATGAGGTCAGGCAGTGCATGCAATTAATATACTGTGTTCTTCATCGTGCATTAACATCGACGGCGGGTGCGGCTAGCCAACAGGGGATGCTTACTCCTCCCGGGTACCTGATCCCACCTCTAGCTTGCTAGGGGTCCGTCAATGCTCAATATAGTGCTCTATTGTGAGTGCTGTTGAGATTATCGTCAGGATCTTCTTTAACTCATTTCAAATTCAAACTAATTAAATTACATGAAAAATATGTCTTTGCACCAGCTGATAAAGCAGCCAACAACACCATTATCATTTGAAAACGTTACTACATATCAACTTTGGTTTCGGAACTTTCATCTACTAATACATATATCAAAAGCAATGAAAGTGCATCTAACATTTTGAGCAAGCACAACAGTGAACTGTCTTCATTCAATATGACAAAATGACAAAATTAATGATCGACTATCTAATCTCATTAAATGGTGTTTTGATCGAGAGCGAAAAACTTACATTTGTACATCTGAATCGAAGGGTTTCTTTTCCTCGTCAGACTACAAATCATACAAATCATGGACATGTAGTGACCTGTGTAATGCCTTATCCTTCCTCTTCGACAATATTTATGTTAGATTTGGTGAGGATCTATACAAGCAAGTTGTAGGAATTCCTATGGGTACTAACTGTGCGCCTCTTGTTGCAGATTTATTTTTATACACTTATGAAAAAGAATTTATCCAAAATCTTCAAACGCAAAGAAAATTTGATGAGCTGAAATGTTTCAATAATACTTCTAGGTATCTGGATGATATTCTAACCATTGACAATCCTTCTTTTGAATTATATGAGAATGAAGTTTATCCACAAGAATTAACCCTTAACAAGGCAAACGTTACAAATACTGAAACACCCTTTTTGGACCTAAATATCAAAATTGTAAACGGAAAGATTCATACAAGTGTATATGACAAAAGGGATGATTTTGGATTCAACATAGTAAATTTCCCCTGGCTTGACGGTGATGTTCCAAGATTACCGTCATACGGCATTTACATATCACGGCTCATCCGGTACGCTAGAGCATGTACTGAAATTTTTGATTTTCACAGTAGAAATTTACAAATTACCAAAAAACTTTTAGGTCAAGGTTTCCGCTTTCATAAACTAGTTAAGACTTTCTGGAAATTTTACGAAAATTACAGTCAACTTCTTTTAAAATTCGGATCTATACATGCTACAGGGTACATTACTATGGGTATTACACAACCTGTCTTTTATGGTGATATGATAAACAAAATAAAAAGGATCAAAGGTAGGCAGCATAACAATCGAAAATGCGTCAGAATCATCAAACGCCTTTTATACCGTGGATATGATCCTAATGTTACCAGACGGACACTAGGCTTGGTACTTGACCAATCTGCAGTCTTGTACAAGCGCATCCTTGAGACTTGCACTCTGACTGACTGTGACGACGGGACTCCATGACGGGCCCTGTCCAAACCTCTTTAGAGAAGACAGGGCCCCGACCACCTGTCCTCTCTGAATGTCAGTCGGACTCCTCGGGTATTACATACATGAGCTCGCTACAGCCGGCAGAGCACGGACTGTATTACGCATGCCCTCTTTTTATATCAATTTACATATTCATCTGTGTCTCTGGGGCCTCTACGTTTCGCGGTCTTGTTTGTGTGATGTCAGTGAGGAGGTTGTTTTACACCACAATTGTACGTTCTTCGAGACCTCTGGGTAATTGGAGAAGTGAGAGGGTTGTGCGCACGTAATCCAGGATAACCACACCATTTGCTACTTGCGTGACAAATGGCCGTCCAAAGTCGGTGCCTGTTACCCATTGGTCTCGTCGGTTTATTTGTAGTCTTTTGTGTTTGATGTTTACATGTCGTGTGTCTCTTTTCCGTCTCGTGCTTTACTCGTTTTTTGTGTTTTTGCATCGGGTGTTTTGGTGTTTTACTGTTGATGCTGCAACTGGGTCTTGTTGGAGATCTCCTCCCTTCTTTTCTTGTCATACACTATGATGTCCCACTCTCTAGAATGGTGAATGATATTCTGTCATAGACCATTTGAACCATCCAACCAAAGATTGTACTCTGTGTCTTCCGAAATGGAAGTAACCGGATGTGACAGTTCTACCGAATTGAAGCGGCGGGTGTTGCATGCAATCAGGAGATGCTTACTCTTCCCGGGCACCAGCTGGTCTCACTCCCATATTGGGAGTTCGCTTCTTTTAATGTGGTGGAGGTTTTGTTTGTTTGCTTGGGTTCCTGTTTTATACTGATTTTGTATGCCTTCGGTTTATGATTTTCTGGATTTTGTGTTGTATACAGGGATATGGTCATTATCCATATTTGTCATTGTAGAACAATTCGTACAAGGAATTGGCGGATCCGGAATTAAACACAATTGTCATTCCGCCACCCGGAAACTTCGGCTAAAGCTATCGCGCTCGCAGTCGAATACGGATTTTCATTCGTATAGATTGAGAACATATGTTTCAATATTGGCAGTTATAACATTATTTTATATTTCAATATTGGGAATTTCATTGGTTCACAAGATATGGCTCGTAAACCGATTGACGAGGACGCTGATTTGAGTCAAAACATCGAAAATAGAGAAGCTAAATTTTCTTATATTGTAAGGACCAAATATTTTGGAAATAGCATGTCATGGGTGTTTATGATTTTCTCTGTAATTGGTTATGTGTAATACACTGAATACAATTTTTTTTTGAAAATTACAACTTCGGTTGCCATGAAAACGTGGTCTTTCTATTTATAGAACAAAAACAATGGTCAAATAAGTCATCTATGGTTAATATGTTGCATGGAAACCATTGTCAGAGCTAGTTGGGATTAACAACATATAATCTTTACAGTTTCTATTCTCAGAAAATTCAATATTTTTTTGAAATTTCTTTCAATTATCCACAACCTTTCAATTCAAATTCAGTCAAAAAATGGCATAAAATACAAAGTCAAAATTAAGGGCTATTACTATCCAATATTTACCACTTTAAGCAAAAATTTCAAAAAAAAACCCTGACTGATAACATAACACCATCACTGTTGTAAGTACAAAATATTTCATTTGATAGATATCATCGCTGGAAAAAAAATTAGTGGGACCTTATTTTGTGTTCCTACATTATGAGGTCAAAAATGGTTGCCACGACAACTTTTCATTCGACGCATGAAGACTACATCTTTTCAAACTGATTTTGAGTATCGCTTAAATTACTTATAATGCTTAAGCTATATGTAGGGACAATTGAAGAAATAATTGTTTTAACACTTCCAAAATTTGTTATCGACTCTTACGGTTAGGGTTACGGTTAACCCTTAGTCTCGCTATAACCAAGTTCAAGGTTAATTTAAAATATAGGTTCCGATTTCGCTAAAATTTGCATTTTTGTTCTTATTGTTCCTAAGGAGCTGATAAGGCGTAAAATATGCCATGAAAAAGTGGAAAATTCGAAAATGCATTAAATTTATATCTTTTGCGTCATTAACGTCGATCATTTCGTAGACAGTAGCATGGAAGCTAAAAAAAAACCTTCAGTTTTGAGCCAATCTAAGAGTGACGCAGATTTTGACTCTGAAATATATTCATTTGACTAATTGAATGCATGGTTGCAAATACGTTCATGATAATTATGCCATCATGCAGTTAATTCATATGTTAAACGTCTTCCAAATTAATAGCATCAATTAAGACGGATAAATTGGCCGCATGGACCAGACATGCACGTTTCGGGTACTTAATATAATATTAACAAGTCTTGAAATATATAATCTTCGAAAAAAACGTCGATGTCAGCCATTTCGAAAAGGTAGATCTACCTTTATAGTCCACTATGGGGACTTTTCTCGGTGAATATGGTGTGATATTTTCTTAATTTGAAAATATCACATCATATTCACCTCATAAAAAGTCCATAATTGTATAATGTAATACAACCAATCAAAATGCTTCGCTATCTGTGATTGTTTGATACAGGTTTATTGAAACTGGCAAATTACAGGACAATGAACTTTTACTTCAAAAAGTTGTAATTTATTTATTTATATTTCATTGAAGAGATAGCATTAACTTCAATTCTATTGACGAGTTTCTCCGATTAAATAACATGTATTTGCATTTGTATAATCCAGTAAATTCAAAGAAGATTTTTCTAATTGTTAGAGGAGATTATAATAGGCTGATACTCTTTTAGGAAGCATCCCTTAAAGCAGTCGCTTAGAGAGAGTTAACCATGCCATCACCATCATCACAACCAACAAACATGTCCAACAAATCACAGGCACAAAATACACCACACTCATCACAAACACAACCACTACTACTACAGCTTTCAACATCACAGCCACCAAACACTTTAAAGGCAACATAACCATATGTATTGCAGACACCGCATACAGCCAGCGCAAATACATGGGTCATCCAGCACGCTACATGAGTGAGTTAAAGAAGATCCCGACGATAATCTCAACAGCACTCACAATAGAGTTCAAAATTAAGCATCGACGGACCCCTAACAAGCTAGAGGTTGGACCAGGTGCCCGGGAGGAGTAAGCATCCCCTGTTGGCTAGCAGCTTCCGCCGTCGATGTTTAAGCACGAAAATGAAAACAATATATAAACTTCATGCACTGTCTGACGTTATGTCTATATAGAAAGTGCTATGGCGACAATGTCAGGGAAATATATTCAAAACACTTACTGTCAAACCCCTCGCGGGGAACTTTTTTACGAGCTCCACACGGCAAAGGGCATAAGTGTGGCATAAATGAGCCAAAGAAGATCCTGACGATAATCTCAACAGCACTCACAATAGAGTTCAAAATTAAGCATCGACGGACCCCTAACAAGCTAGAGGTGGGACCAGGTGCCCGGGAGGAGTAAGCATTCCCTGTTGGCTAGCCGCACCCGCCGTCGATGTTTAAGCACGAAAATGAAAACATGTCCAACAAATCACAGGCACAAAATACACCACACTCATCACAAACACAACCTTTACTGCTACAGCTTTCAACATCACAGCCACCAAACACTTTAAAGACAACATAACCATATGTATTGCAGACACCGCATACAGCCAGCGCAAATACATGGGTCATCAATGAGTTAAAGAAGACCCCGACGATAATCTCAACAGCACTCACAATAGAGCACCAAAATAAACATCGACGGACCCCTAGCAAGCTAGAGGTGGGACGAGATGCCCGGGAGGAGTAAGCATCGCCTGTTGGCTAGCCGCACCCGCCGTCGATGTTAATGAAGCATGGTAATAGAAATATATAAAATTCATGCAGTGTCTGACGTTATGTCTATATAGAAAGTGCTATGGCGACAATGTCAGGGAAGTATATTCAAAACACTTACTGTCAAACCCCTCGCGAGGAACTTTTTTCCGAGCTCCACACGGCAAAGGGCATAAGTGTGACACAAATGAGTTAAAGAAGACCCCGACGTTAATCTCAACAGCACTCACAATAGAGCACAAAAATAAACATCGACCTACCCCTAGCAAGCTAGAGGTGGGACGAGATGCCCGGGAGGAGTAAGCATCGCCTGTTGGCTAGCCGCACCCGCCGTCGATGTTAATGAAGCATGGAAATAAAAATATATAAAATTCATGCAGTGTCTGACGTTATGTCTATATAGAAAGTGCTATGGCGACAATGTCAGGGAAGTATATTCAAAACACTTACTGTCAAACCCCTCGCGGGGAACTTTTTTACGAGCTCCACACGGCAAAGGGCATAAGTGTGACACAAATGAGTTAAAGAAGATCCCGACGAAAATCTCAACAGCACTCACAATAGAGCACAAAAATAAACCGACGGACCCCTAGCAAGTTAGAGGTGGGACGAGATGCCCGGGAGGAGTAAGCATCCCCTGTTGGCTAGCCGCATCCGCCGTCGATGTTAATGAAGCATGGAAATAAAAATATATAAAATTCATGCAGTGTCTGATGTTATGTCTATATAGAAAGTGCTATGGCGACAATGTCAGGGAAGTATATTCAAAACACTTACTGTCAAACCCCTCGCGGGGTCTTTTTTTCCGAGCTCCACACGGCAAAGGGCATAAGTGTGACACAAATGAGTTAAAGAAGACCCGACGATAATCTCAACAGCACTCACAATAGAGTTCAAAATTAAGCATCGACGGACCCCTAACAAGCTAGAGGTTGGACCAGGTGCCCGGGAGGAGTAAGCATCCCCTGTTGGCTAGCAGCTTCCGCCGTCGATGTTTAAGCACGAAAATGAAAACAATGTATAAACTTCATGCACTGTCTGACGTTATGTCTATATAGAAAGTGCTATGGCGACAATGTCAGGGAAATATATTCAAAACACTTACTGTCAAACCCCTCGCGGGGAACTTTTTTACGAGCTCCACACGGCAAAGGGCATAAGTGTGGCATAAATGAGCCAAAGAAGATCCTGACGATAATCTCAACAGCACTCACAATAGAGTTCAAAATTAAGCATCGACGGACCCCTAACAAGCTAGAGGTGGGACCAGGTGCCCGGGAGGAGTAAGCATCCCCTGTTGGCTAGCCGCACCCGCCGTCGATGTTTAAGCACGAAAATGAAAACATGTCCAACAAATCACAGGCACAAAATACACCACACTCATCACAAACACAACCTTTACTGCTACAGCTTTCAACATCACAGCCACCAAACACTTTAAAGACAACATAACCATATTTATTGCAGACACCGCATACAGCCAGCGCAAATACATGGGTCATCAATGAGTTAAGGAAGATCCCGACGATAATCTCAACAGCACTCACAATAGAGCACCAAAATAAACATCGACGGACCCCTAGCAAGCTAGAGGTGGGACGAGATGCCCGGGAGGAGTAAGCATCGCCTGTTGGCTAGCCGCACCCGCCGTCGATGTTAATGAAGCATGGAAATAAAAATATATAAAATTCATGCAGTGTCTGACGTTATGTCTATATAGAAAGTGCTATGGCGACAATGTCAGGGAAGTATATTCAAAACACTTACTGTCAAACCCCTCGCGGGGAACTTTTTTACGAGCTCCACACGGCAAAGGGCATAAGTGTGACACAAATGAGTTAAAGAAGACCCCGACGTTAATCTCAACAGCACTCACAATAGAGCACAAAAATAAACATCGACAGACCCCTAGCAAGCTAGAGGTGGGACGAGATGCCCGGGAGGAGTAAGCATCCCCTGTTGGCTAGCCGCATCCGCCGTCGATGTTAATGAAGCATGGAAATAAAAATATATAAAATTCATGCAGTGTCTGACGTTATGTCTATATAGAAAGTGCTATGGCGACAATGTCAGGGAAGTATATTCAAAACACTTACTGTCAAACCCCTCGCGGGGAACTTTTTTACGAGCTCCACACGGCAAAGAACATAAGTGTGACACAAATGAGTTAAAGAAGATCCCGACGATAATCTCAACAGCACTCACAATAGAGCACCAAAATAAACATCGACGGACTCCTAGCGTAATTAAAAAGACATCATACATCCAGACTCGTCCCAAAAATTACCAGGACCCTACACTCTTGACCATCTCCATTTTAATTCATAACTATTTCCTGATTCATAAAGTTTATATGTAAGCAAGATTGAAGAGTGTTTCGGCGGTTTTAATATCAGAATGAAAAATTCAAAGCCTAAGGCCCGCCTCGTCAGGGATCCACCTTAGTGATTATTATCTGGCCGTGGTAGATGTTGTTATGCTTGCTGTATGAAATTAGCGGCTTCTTTGCATGAAAAATCGTCAGTCATATCAATCCTGTATTTCAAAATCCTTTTCTTGATACCCTTGATGAAAGGGTTATATTTAGTATCCTTGACTAAAGGTGTTTGATTTACAGATATGTGGTTGAGTTTTTGAAGCGTCAATTCTCTCCGAAATAAAAATGATTTCCTAATTCTAGAATGTATTTCAATATCAGAGTAGCCTCTCAGATATACAACTTCCTATTAATTGTTTGTAAATTATTTCTTTGTTGGTGTTCCGTAAGTGTCTGTAGCATAGAATCATGCGTGTCCTTTATATAATTATGTTGATTGTTTTCCAACGATGAGCAGTAAAAAGTTATCACAGTTAATGCCGATTTACAAATTTGTGTTTAATCGGACGTCCAGGTGGCAATTGTCTAAGACTGCAGAGGTTATTTGAGACCGCCATATATAATTAGGAGTTTCACTCTTCAATCTTATGTATCCTAGGGAGCAAGTATGAACTCACATATTGTAACTTAGCTATAATGTATCGTCATCGAAATTTCACTTTTTGTAAATGTATGTTACTTTGTCCTGTATTTTATCATTCAATGTTGATACGTCTGGTATGAATATTTCTAATGATTTTGTAGTTTTTCGTTGTTTTCTCCTGAATCCGGCATATTATGTTTATTATTTTCGTTGAAACTGCGTGTCGTAATGGCACACTGCAAGGGCATAATCATGCATATAAGACAAATTTCCCGTCGTTGCAGTTTTACAAAAGAAAACTGGGAACAACGCTCATAACAGAGCTGAGAAAAGTCCGTCATATAAATCGCTAGGCGAGATATAGAGGACAAATTTACATATATATGAAAATAGAGAGCTGAGAATATCCCGTCATATAAATCGCTAGGCGAAATATAGAGGGCAAGTTTTCATATATACGAAAGTTTCCAAGAACTGGTACAACGCTCATGTCAAGAGCTGAGAATATCCCGTCATATAAATCGCTAGGCGAAGTATAGAGGGCAAATAATTTCAGCAACTGTTAGTCCATTAATCCAAAGGTCAAAATGAGGTGTTATTAAAAAGACATCATACAGCCAGACTCGTCCCAAAAATTACCAGGACCCTACACTCTTGACCATCTCCATTTTAATTCATAACTATTTCCTGATTCATAAAGTTTATATGTAAGCAAGATTGAAGAGTGTTTCGGCGGTTTTAATATCAGAATGAAAAATTCAAAGCCTAAGGCCCGCCTCGTCAGGGATCCACCTTAGTGATTATTATCTGGCCGTGGTAGATGTTGTTATGCTTGCTGTATGAAATTAGCGGCTTCTTTGCATGAAAAATCGTCAGTCATATCAATCCTGTATTTCAAAATCCTTTCTTGATACCCTTGATGAAAGGGTTATATTTAGTATCCTTGACTAAAGGTGTTTGATTTACAGATATGTGGTTGAGTTTTTGAAGCGTCAATTCTCTCCGAAATAAAAATGATTTCCGAATTCTAGAATGTATTTCAATATCAGAGTAGCCTCTCAGATATACAACTTCCTATTAATTGTTTGTAAATTATTTCTTTGTTGGTGTTCCGTAAGTGTCTGTAGCATAGAATCATGCGTGTCCTTTATATAATTATGTTGATTGTTTTCCAACGATGAGCAGTAAAAAGTTATCACAGTTAATGCCGATTTACAAATTTGTGTTTAATCGGACGTCCAGGTGGCAATTGTCTAAGACTGCAGAGGTTATTTGAGACCGCCATATATAATTAGGAGTTTCACTCTTCAATCTTATGTATCCTAGGGAGCAAGTATGAACTCACATATTGTAGCTTAGCTATAATGTATCGTCATCGAAATTTCACTTTTTGTAAATGTATGTTACTTTGTCCTGTATTTTATCATTCAATGTTGATACGTCTGGTATGAATATTTCTAATGATTTTGTAGTTTTTTGTTGTTTTCTCCTGAATCCGGCATATTATGTTTATTATTTTCGTTGAAACTGCGTGTCGTAATGGCACACTGCAAGGGCATAATCATGCATATAAGACAAATTTCCCGTCGTTGCAGTTTTACAAAAGAAAACTGGGAACAACGCTCATAACAGAGCTGAGAAAAGTCCGTCATATAAATCGCTAGGCGAGATATAGAGGACAAATTTACATATATATGAAAATAGAGAGCTGAGAATATCCCGTCATATAAATCGCTAGGCGAAATATAGAGGGCAAGTTTTCATATATACGAAAGTTTCCAAGAACTTGTACAACGCTCATGTCAAGAGCTGAGAATATCCCGTCATATAAATCGCTAGGCGAAGTATAGAGGGCAAATAATTTCAGCAACTGTTAGTCCATTAATCCAAAGGTCAAATGAATGGTAGGGCGTTTGGTGTTTATACGTTCGGGATAGGCACGCCTTAGAACATCGAAAGATATCTTCTTGTCCAATGAAATTGCGGCAATAGCAGTGATGTAAGTACGGTACGTTGACATGATTTAGGATTTCAAAGTAACATATTTACATGTGGATCGTATGATTATCAAAGCAATTATATACATTAAGTTGATGTACAAATCAATGATATCCTATTCCAGATGCTAGATGTGGGACCAGATGCCCGGGAGGAGAAAGCATCCCCTGTCGGCTAGCCTCACCCGCCGTCGATGTTAATGAAGCATGGAAATAAAAATATATAAAATTCATGCAGTGTCTGATGTTATGTCTATATAGAAAGTGCTATGGCGACAATGTCAGGGAAGTATATTCAAAACACTTACTGTCAAACCCCTCGCGGGGTCTTTTTTTCCGAGCTCCACACGGCAAAGGGCATAAGTGTGACACAAATGAGTTAAAGAAGACCCCGCCGATAATCTCAACAGCACTCACAATAGAGTTCAAAATTAAGCATCGACGGACCCCTAACAAGCTAGAGGTTGGACCAGGTGCCCGGGAGGAGTAAGCATCCCCTGTTGGCTAGCAGCTTCCGCCGTCGATGTTTAAGCACGAAAATGAAAACAATATATAAACTTCATGCACTGTCTGACGTTATGTCTATATAGAAAGTGCTATGGCGACAATGTCAGGGAAATATATTCAAAACACTTACTGTCAAACCCCTCGCGGGGAACTTTTTTTACGAGCTCCACACGGCAAAGGGCATAAGTGTGGCATAAATGAGCCAAAGAAGATCCTGACGATAATCTCAACAGCACTCACAATAGAGTTCAAAATTAAGCATCGACGGACCCCTAACAAGCTAGAGGTGGGACCAGGTGCCCGGGAGGAGTAAGCATCCCCTGTTGGCTAGCCGCACCCGCCGTCGATGTTTAAGCACGAAAATGAAAACATGTCCAACAAATCACAGGCACAAAATACACCACACTCATCACAAACACAACCTTTACTGCTACAGCTTTCAACATCACAGCCACCAAACACTTTAAAGACAACATAACCATATGTATTGCAGACACCGCATACAGCCAGCGCAAATACATGGGTCATCAATGAGTTAAAGAAGATCCCGACGATAATTTCAACAGCACTCACAATAGAGCACCAAAATAAACATCGACGGACCCCTAGCAAGCTAGAGGTGGGACGAGATGCCCGGGAGGAGTAAGCATCCCCTGTTGGCTAGCCTCACCCGCCGTCGATGTTAATGAAGCATGGAAATAAAAATATATAAAATTCATGCAGTGTCTGACGTTATGTCTATATAGAAAGTGCTATGGCGACAATGTCAGGGAAGTATATTCAAAACACTTACTGTCAAACCCCTCGCGGGAAACTTTTTTACGAGCTCCACACGGCAAAGGGCATAAGTGTGACACAAATGAGTTAAAGAAGACCCCGACGTTAATCTCAACAGCACTCACAATAGAGCACAAAAATAAACATCGACGGACCCCTAGCAAGCTAGAGGTGGGACGAGATGCCCGGGAGGAGTAAGCATCCCCTGTTGGCTAGCCGCATCCGCCGTCGATGTTAATGAAGCATGGAAATAAAAATATATAAAATTCATGCAGTGTCTGACGTTATGTCTATATAGAAAGTGCTATGGCGACAATGTCAGGGAAGTATATTCAAAACACTTACTGTCAAACCCCTCGCGGGGAACTTTTTTACGAGCTCCACACGGCAAAGGGCATAAGTGTGACACAAATGAGTTAAAGAAGATCCCGACGATAATCTCAACAGCACTCACAATAGAGCACCAAAATAAACATCGACGGACCCCTAGCAAGCTAGATGTGGGACCAGATGCCCGGGAGGAGTAAGCATCCCCTGTTGGCTAGCCTCACCCGCCGTCGATGTTAATGAAGCATGGAAATAAAAATATATATAATTCATGCAGTGTCTGATGTTATGTCTATATAGAAAGTGTTATGGCGACAATGTCAGGGAAGTATATTCAAAACACTTACTGTCAAACCCCTCGCGGGGAACTTTTTTACGAGCTCCACACGGCAAAGGGCATAAGTGTGACACAAATGAGTTAAAGAAGAACCCGACGATAATCTCAACAGCACTCACAATAGAGCACAAAAATAAACCGACGGACCCCTAGCAAGTTAGAGGTGGGACGAGATGCCCGGGAGGAGTAAGCATCCCCTGTTGGCTAGCCGCATCCGCCGTCGATGTTAATGAAGCATGGAAATAAAAATATATAAAATTCATGCAGTGTCTGATGTTATGTCTATATAGAAAGTGCTATGGCGACAATGTCAGGGAAGTATATTCAAAACACTTACTGTCAAACCCCTCGCGGGGTCTTTTTTTCCGAGCTCCACACGGCAAAGGGCATAAGTGTGACACAAATGAGTTAAAGAAGACCCCGACGATAATCTCAACAGCACTCACAATAGAGTTCAAAATTAAGCATCGACGGACCCTTAACAAGCTAGAGGTTGGACCAGGTGCCCGGGAGGAGTAAGCATCCCCTGTTGGCTAGCAGCTTCCGCCGTCGATGTTTAAGCACGAAAATGAAAACAATATATAAACTTTATGCACTGTCTGACGTTATGTCTATATAGAAAGTGTTATGGCGACAATGTCAGGGAAATATATTCAAAACACTTACTGTCAAACCCCTCGCGGGGAACTTTTTTACGAGCTCCACACGGCAAAGGGCATAAGTGTGGCATAAATGAGCCAAAGAAGATCCTGACGATAATCTCAACAGCACTCACAATAGAGTTCAAAATTAAGCATCGACGGACCCCTAACAAGCTAGAGGTGGGACCAGGTGCCCGGGAGGAGTAAGCATCCCCTGTTGGCTAGCCGCACCCGCCGTCGATGTTTAAGCACGAAAATGAAAACATGTCCAACAAATCACAGGCACAAAATACACCACACTCATCACAAACACAACCTTTACTGCTACAGCTTTCAACATCACAGCCACCAAACACTTTAAAGACAACATAACCATATGTATTGCAGACACCGCATACAGCCAGCGCAAATACATGGGTCATCAATGAGTTAAAGAAGATCCCGACGATAATCTCAACAGCACTCACAATAGAGCACCAAAATAAACATCGACGGACCCCTAGCAAGCTAGAGGTGGGACGAGATGCCCGGGAGGAGTAAGCATCCCCTGTTGGCTAGCCGCACCCGCCGTCGATGTTAATGAAGCATGGAAATAAAAATATATAAAATTCATGCAGTGTCTGACGTTATGTCTATATAGAAAGTGCTATGGCGACAATGTCAGGGAAGTATATTCAAAACACTTACTGTCAAACCCCTCGCGGGGAACTTTTTTACGAGCTCCACACGGCAAAGGGCATAAGTGTGACACAAATGAGTTAAAGAAGACCCCGACGTTAATCTCAACAGCACTCACAATAGAGCACAAAAATAAACATCGACGGACCCCTAGCAAGCTAGAGGTGGGACGAGATGCCCGGGAGGAGTAAGCATCCCCTGTTGGCTAGCCGCACCCGCCGTCGATGTTAATGAAGCATGGAAATAAAAATATATAAAATTCATGCAGTGTCTGACGTTATGTCTATATAGAAAGTGCTATGGCGAAAATGTCAGGGAAGTATATTCAAAACACTTACTGTCAAACCCCTCGCGGGGAACTTTTTTACGAGCTCTACACGGCAAAGGGCATAAGTGTGACACAAATGAGTTAAAGAAGATCCCGACGATAATCTCAACAGCACTCACAATAGAGCACAAAAATAAACATCGACGGACCCCTAGCAAGCTAGATGTGGGACCAGATGCCCGGGAGGAGTAAGCATCCCCTGTTGGCTAGCCTCACCCGCCGTCGATGTTAATGAAGCATGAAAATAAAAATATATAAAATTCATGCAGTGTCTGACGTTATGTCTATATAGAAAGTGCTATGGCGACAATGTCAGGGAAGTATATTCAAAACACTTACTGTCAAACCCCTCGCGGGGAACTTTTTTACGAGCTCCACACGGCAAAGGGCATAAGTGTGACACAAATGAGTTAAAGAAGATCCCGACGATAATCTCAACAGCACTCACAATAGAGCACAAAAATAAACATCGACGGACCCCTAGCAAGCTAGATGTGGGACCAGATGCCCGGGAGGAGTAAGCATCCCCTGTTGGCTAGCCTCACCCGCCGTCGATGTTAATGAAGCATGGAAATAAAAATATATATAATTCATGCAGTGTCTGATGTTATGTCTATATAGAAAGTGTTATGGCGACAATGTCAGGGAAGTATATTCAAAACACTTACTGTCAAACCCCTCGCGGGGAACTTTTTTACGAGCTCCACACGGCAAAGGGCATAAGTGTGACACAAATGAGTTAAAGAAGAACCCGACGATAATCTCAACAGCACTCACAATAGAGCACAAAAATAAACCGACGGACCCCTAGCAAGTTAGAGGTGGGACGAGATGCCCGGGAGGAGTAAGCATCCCCTGTTGGCTAGCCGCATCCGCCGTCGATGTTAATGAAGCATGGAAATAAAAATATATAAAATTCATGCAGTGTCTGATGTTATGTCTATATAGAAAGTGCTATGGCGACAATGTCAGGGAAGTATATTCAAAACACTTACTGTCAAACCCCTCGCGGGGAACTTTTTTACGAGCTCCACACGGCAAAGGGCATAAGTGTGACACAAATGAGTTAAAGAAGATCCCGACGATAATCTCAACAGCACTCACAATAGAGTTCAAAATTAAGCATCGACGGACCCTAACAAGCTAGAGGTGGGACCAGGTGCCCGGGAGGAGTAAGCATCCCCTGTTGGCTAGCAGCTTCCGCCGTCGATGTTTAAGCACGAAAATGGAAACAATATATAAACTTCATGCACTGTCTGACGTTATGTCTATATAGAAAGTGCTTATGGCGACAATGTCAGGGAAATATATTCAAAACACTTACTGTCAAACCCCTCGCGGGGAACTTTTTTACGAGCTCCACACGGCAAAGGGCATAAGTGTGGACATAAATGAGTCAAAGAAGATCCTGACGATAATCTCAACAGCACTCACAATAGAGTTCAAAATTAAGCATCGACGGACCCCTAACAAGCTAGAGGTGGGACCAGGTGCCCGGGAGGAGTAAGCATCCCCTGTTGGCTAGCCGCACCCGCCGTCGATGTTTAAGCACGAAAATGAAAACATGTCCAACAAATCACAGGCACAAAATACACCACACTCATCACAAACACAACCTTTACTGCTACAGCTTTCAACATCACAGCCACCAAACACTTTAAAGACAACATAACCATATGTATTGCAGACACCGCATACAGCTAGAGCAAATACATGGGTCATCAATGAGTTAAAGAAGATCCCGACGATAATCTCAACAGCACTCACAATAGAGCACCAAAATAAACATCGACGGACCCCTAGCAAGCTAGAGGTGGGACGAGATGCCCGGGAGGAGTAAGCATCCCCTGTTGGCTAGCCGCACCCGCCGTCGATGTTAATGAAGCATGGAAATAAAAATATATAAAATTCATGCAGTGTCTGACGTTATGTCTATATAGAAAGTGCTATGGCGACAATGTCAGGGAAGTATATTCAAAACACTTACTGTCAAACCCCTCGCGGGGAACTTTTTTACGAGCTCCACACGGCAAAGGGCATAAGTGTGACACAAATGAGTTAAAGAAGACCCCGACGTTAATCTCAACAGCACTCACAATAGAGCACAAAAATAAACATCGACGGACCCCTAGCAAGCTAGAGGTGGGACGAGATGCCCGGGAGGAGTAAGCATCCCCTGTTGGCTAGCCGCACCCGCCGTCGATGTTAATGAAGCATGGAAATAAAAATATATAAAATTCATGCAGTGTCTGACGTTATGTCTATATAGAAAGTGCTATGGCGACAATGTCAGGGAAGTATATTCAAAACACTTACTGTCAAACCCCTCGCGGGGAACTTTTTTACGAGCTCTACACGGCAAAGGGCATAAGTGTGACACAAATGAGTTAAAGAAGATCCCGACGATAATCTCAACAGCACTCACAATAGAGCACAAAATAAACATCGACGGACCCCTAGCAAGCTAGATGTGGGACGAGATGCCCGGGAGGAGTAAGCATCCCCTGTTGGCTAGCCTCACCCGCCGTCGATGTTAATGAAGCATGAAAATAAAAATATATATAATTCATGCAGTGTCTGACGTTATGTCTATATAGAAAGTGCTATGGCGACAATGTCAGGGAAGTATATTCAAAACACTTACTGTCAAACCCCTCGCGGGGAACTTTTTTACGAGCTCTACACGGCAAAGGGCATAAGTGTGACACAAATGAGTTAAAGAAGACCCCGACGTTAATCTCAACAGCACTCACAATAGAGCACAAAAATAAACATCGACGGACCCCTAGCAAGCTAGATGTGGGACCAGATGCCCGGGAGGAGTAAGCATCCCCTGTTGGCTAGCCGCACCCGCCGTCGATGTTAATGAAGCATGGAAATAAAAATATATAAAATTCATGCAGTGTCTGACGTTATGTCTATATAGAAAGTGCTATGGCGACAATGTCAGGGAAGTATATTCAAAACACTTACTGTCAAACCCCTCGCGGGGAACTTTTTTACGAGCTCTACACGGCAAAGGGCATAAGTGTGACACAAATGAGTTAAAGAAGACCCCGACGATAATCTCAACAGCACTCACAATAGAGCACAAAAATAAACATCGACGGACCCCTAGCAAGCTAGATGTGGGACCAGATGCCCGGGAGGAGTAAGCATCCCCTGTTGGCTAGCCTCACCCGCCGTCGATGTTAATGAAGCATGAAAATAAAAATATATAAAATTCATGCAGTGTCTGATGTTATGTCTATATAGAAAGTGCTATGGCGACAATGTCAGGGAAGTATATTCAAAACACTTACTGTCAAACCCCTCGCGGGGTCTTTTTTTCCGAGCTCCACACGGCAAAGGGCATAAGTGTGACACAAATGAGTTAAAGAAGACCCCGACGATAATCTCAACAGCACTCACAATAGAGTTCAAAATTAAGCATCGACGGACCCTTAACAAGCTAGAGGTTGGACCAGGTGCCCGGGAGGAGTAAGCATCCCCTGTTGGCTAGCAGCTTCCGCCGTCGATGTTTAAGCACGAAAATGAAAACAATATATAAACTTTATGCACTGTCTGACGTTATGTCTATATAGAAAGTGTTATGGCGACAATGTCAGGGAAATATATTCAAAACACTTACTGTCAAACCCCTCGCGGGGAACTTTTTTACGAGCTCCACACGGCAAAGGGCATAAGTGTGGCATAAATGAGCCAAAGAAGATCCTGACGATAATCTCAACAGCACTCACAATAGAGTTCAAAATTAAGCATCGACGGACCCCTAACAAGCTAGAGGTGGGACCAGGTGCCCGGGAGGAGTAAGCATCCCCTGTTGGCTAGCCGCACCCGCCGTCGATGTTTAAGCACGAAAATGAAAACATGTCCAACAAATCACAGGCACAAAATACACCACACTCATCACAAACACAACCTTTACTGCTACAGCTTTCAACATCACAGCCACCAAACACTTTAAAGACAACATAACCATATGTATTGCAGACACCGCATACAGCCAGAGCAAATACATGGGTCATCAATGAGTTAAAGAAGATCCCGACGATAATCTCAACAGCACTCACAATAGAGCACCAAAATAAACATCGACGGACCCCTAGCAAGCTAGAGGTGGGACGAGATGCCCGGGAGGAGTAAGCATCCCCTGTTGGCTAGCCGCACCCGCCGTCGATGTTAATGAAGCATGGAAATAAAAATATATAAAATTCATGCAGTGTCTGACGTTATGTCTATATAGAAAGTGCTATGGCGACAATGTCAGGGAAGTATATTCAAAACACTTACTGTCAAACCCCTCGCGGGGAACTTTTTTACGAGCTCCACACGGCAAAGGGCATAAGTGTGACACAAATGAGTTAAAGAAGACCCCGACGTTAATCTCAACAGCACTCACAATAGAGCACAAAAATAAACATCGACGGACCCCTAGCAAGCTAGAGGTGGGACGAGATGCCCGGGAGGAGTAAGCATCCCCTGTTGGCTAGCCGCACCCGCCGTCGATGTTAATGAAGCATGGAAATAAAAATATATAAAATTCATGCAGTGTCTGACGTTATGTCTATATAGAAAGTGCTATGGCGACAATGTCAGGGAAGTATATTCAAAACACTTACTGTCAAACCCCTCGCGGGGAACTTTTTTACGAGCTCTACACGGCAAAGGGCATAAGTGTGACACAAATGAGTTAAAGAAGATCCCGACGATAATCTCAACAGCACTCACAATAGAGCACAAAAATAAACATCGACGGACCCCTAGCAAGCTAGATGTGGGACGAGATGCCCGGGAGGAGTAAGCATCCCCTGTTGGCTAGCCTCACCCGCCGTCGATGTTAATGAAGCATGAAAATAAAAATATATATAATTCATGCAGTGTCTGACGTTATGTCTATATAGAAAGTGCTATGGCGACAATGTCAGGGAAGTATATTCAAAACACTTACTGTCAAACCCCTCGCGGGGAACTTTTTTACGAGCTCTACACGGCAAAGGGCATAAGTGTGACACAAATGAGTTAAAGAAGATCCCTGACGTTAATCTCAACAGCACTCACAATAGAGCACAAAAATAAACATCGACGGACCCCTAGCAAGCTAGATGTGGGACCAGATGCCCGGGAGGAGTAAGCATCCCCTGTTGGCTAGCCGCACCCGCCGTCGATGTTAATGAAGCATGGAAATAAAAATATATAAAATTCATGCAGTGTCTGACGTTATGTCTATATAGAAAGTGCTATGGCGACAATGTCAGGGAAGTATATTCAAAACACTTACTGTCAAACCCCTCGCGGGGAACTTTTTTACGAGCTCTACACGGCAAAGGGCATAAGTGTGACACAAATGAGTTAAAGAAGATCCCGACGATAATCTCAACAGCACTCACAATAGAGCACAAAAATAAACATCGACGGACCCCTAGCAAGCTAGATGTGGGACCAGATGCCCGGGAGGAGTAAGCATCCCCTGTTGGCTAGCTTCACCCGCCGTCGATGTTAATGAAGCATGAAAATAAAAATATATAAAATTCATGCAGTGTCTGATGTTATGTCTATATAGAAAGTGCTATGGCGACAATGTCAGGGAAGTATATTCAAAACACTTACTGTCAAACCCCTCGCGGGGTACTTTTTTTCCGAGCTCCACACGGCAAAGGGCATAAGTGTGACACAAATGAGTTAAAGAAGACCCGACGATAATCTCAACAGCACTCACAATAGAGTTCAAAATTAAGCATCGACGGACCCCTAACAAGCTAGAGGTTGGACCAGGTGCCCGGGAGGAGTAAGCATCCCCTGTTGGCTAGCAGCTTGCGCCGTCGATGTTTAAGCACGAAAATGAAAACAATATATAAACTTTATGCACTGTCTGACGTTATGTCTATATAGAAAGTGCTATGGCGACAATGTCAGGGAAATATATTCAAAACACTTACTGTCAAACCCCTCGCGGGGAACTTTTTTACGAGCTCCACACGGCAAAGGGCATAAGTGTGGCATAAATGAGCTAAAGAAGATCCTGACGATAATCTCAACAGCACTCACAATAGAGTTCAAAATTAAGCATCGACGGACCCCTAACAAGCTAGAGGTGGGACCAGGTGCCCGGGAGGAGTAAGCATCCCCTGTTGGCTAGCCGCACCCGCCGTCGATGTTTAAGCACGAAAATGAAAACATGTCCAACAAATCACAGGCACAAAATACACCACACTCATCACAAACACAACCTTTACTGCTACAGCTTTCAACATCACAGCCACCAAACACTTTAAAGACAACATAACCATATGTATTGCAGACACCGCATACAGCCAGCGCAAATACATGGGTCATCAATGAGTTAAAGAAGATCCCGACGATAATCTCAACAGCACTCACAATAGAGCACCAAAATAAACATCGACGGACCCCTAGCAAGCTAGAGGTGGGACGAGATGCCCGGGAGGAGTAAGCATCCCCTGTTGGCTAGCCGCAACCGCCGTCGATGTTAATGAAGCATGGAAATAAAAATATATAAAATTCATGCAGTGTCTGACGTTATGTCTATATAGAAAGTGCTATGGCGACAATGTCAGGGAAGTATATTCAAAACACTTACTGTCAAACCCCTCGCGGGGAACTTTTTTACGAGCTCTACACGGCAAAGGGCATAAGTGTGACACAAATGAGTTAAAGAAGATCCCGACGATAATCTCAACAGCACTCACAATAGAGCACAAAAATAAACATCGACGGACCCCTAGCAAGCTAGATGTGGGACCAGATGCCCGGGAGGAGTAAGCATCCCCTGTTGGCTAGCCTCACCCACCGTCGATGTTAATGCAGCATGAAAATAAAAATATATATAATTCATGCAGTGTCTGACGTTATGTCTATATAGAAAGTGTTATGGCGACAATGTCAGGGAAGTATATTCAAAACACTTACTGTCAAACCCCTCGCGGGGAACTTTTTTACGAGCTCCACACGGCAAAGGGCATAAGTGTGACACAAATGAGTTAAAGAAGAACCCTGACGATAATCTCAACAGCACTCACAATAGAGCACAAAATAAACCGACGGACCCCTAGCAAGTTAGAGGTGGGACCAGGTGCCCGGGAGGAGTAAGCATCCCCTGTTGGCTAGCCGCATCCCGCCGTCGATGTTAATGAAGCATGGAAATGAAAAATATATAAAATTCATGCACTGTCTGACTGTTATGTCTATATAGAAAGTGCTATGGCGACAATGTCAGGGAAGTATATTCAAAACACTTACTGTCAAACCCCTCGCGGGGAACTTTTTTACGAGCTCCACACGGCAAAGGGCATAAGTGTGACACAAATGAGTTAAAGAAGATCCCTGACGATAATCTCAACAGCACTCACAATAGAGTCAAAATTAAGCATCGACGGACCCCTAGCAAGCTAGAGGTGGGACCAGGTGCCCGGGAGGAGTAAGCATCCCCTGTTGGCTAGCCGCTACCCGCCGTCGATGTTTAAGCACGAAAATGGAAACAATATATAAACTTCATGCACTGTCTGACGTTATGTCTATATAGAAAGTGCTATGGCGACAATGTCAGGGAAATATATTCAAAACACTTACTGTCAAACCCCTCGCGGGGAACTTTTTTACGAGCTCCACACGGCAAAGGGCATAAGTGTGACACAAATGAGTTAAAGAAGATCCTGACGATAATCTCAACAGCACTCACAATAGAGTACAAAATTAAGCATCGACGGACCCCTAGCATGCTAAGAGGTGGGACCAGGTGCCCGGGAGGAGTAAGCATCCCCTGTTGGCTAGCCGCACCCGCCGTCGATGTTTAAGCACGAAAATGAAAACAATATATAAACTTCATGCACTGTATGACGTTATGTCTATATAGAAAGTGCTATGGCGACAATGTCAGGGAAATATATTCAAAACACTTACTGTCAAACCCCTCGCGGGGAACTTTTTTACGAGCTCCACACGGCAAAGGGCATAAGTGTGACACAAATGAGTTAAAGAAGATCCTGACGATAATCTCAACAGCACTCACAATAGAGTACAAAATTAAGCATCGACGGACCCCTAGCATGCTAAGAGGTGGGACCAGGTGCCCGGGAGGAGTAAGCATCCCCTGTTGGCTAGCCGCACCCGCCGTCGATGTTAATGAAGCATGGAAATAAAAATATATAAAATTCATGCACTGTCTGACGTTATGTCTATATAGAAAGTGCTATGGCGACAATGTCAGGGAAGTATATTCAAAACACTTACTGTCAAACCCCTCGCGGGGAACTTTTTTACGAGCTCCACACGGCAAAGGGCATAAGTGTGACACAAATGAGTTAAAGAAGATCCCTGACGATAATCTCAACAGCACTCACAATAGAGCACAAAATTAAACATCGACGGACCCCTAGCAAGCTAGAGGTGGGACCAGGTGCCCGGGAGGAGTAAGCATCCCCTGTTGGCTAGCCGCACCCGCCGTCGATGTTAATGAAGCATGGAAATAAAAATATATAAAATTCATGCACTGTCTGACGTTATGTCTATATAGAAAGTGCTATGGCGACAATGTCAGGGAAGTATATTCAAAACACTTACTGTCAAACCCCTCGCGGGGAACTTTTTTACGAGCTCCACACGGCAAAGGGCATAAGTGTGACACAAATGAGTTAAAGAAGATCCTGACGATAATCTCAACAGCACTCACAATAGAGCACAAAATTAAGCATCGACGGACCCCTAGCAAGCTAGAGGTGGGACCAGGTGCCCGGGAGGAGTAAGCATCCCCTGTTGGCTAGCCGCACCCGCCGTCGATGTTAAGCACGAAATGAAAACAATATATAAACTTCATGCACTGTCTGACGTTATGTCTATATAGAAAGTGCTATGGCGACAATGTCAGGGAAATATATTCAAAACACTTACTGTCAAACCCCTCGCGGGGAACTTTTTTACGAGCTCCACACGGCAAAGGGCATAAGTGTGACACAAATGAGTTAAAGAAGATCCTGACGATAATCTCAACAGCACTCACAATAGAGCACAAAATTAAGCATCGACGGACCCCTAGCAAGCTAGAGGTGGGACCAGGTGCCCGGGAGGAGTAAGCATCCCCTGTTGGCTAGCCGCACCCGCCGTCGATGTTTAAGCACGAAAATGAAAACAATATATAAACTTCATGCACTGTATGACGTTATGTCTATATAGAAAGTGCTATGGCGACAATGTCAGGGAAATATATTCAAAACACTTACTGTCAAACCCCTCGCGGGGAACTTTTTTACGAGCTCCACACGGCAAAGGGCATAAGTGTGACACAAATGAGTTAAAGAAGATCCTGACGATAATCTCAACAGCACTCACAATAGAGTACAAAATTAAGCATCGACGGACCCCTAGCATGCTAGAGGTGGGACCAGGTGCCCGGGAGGAGTAAGCATCCCCTGTTGGCTAGCCGCACCCGCCGTCGATGTTTAAGCACGAAAATGAAAACAATATATAAACTTCATGCACTGTATGACGTTATGTCTATATAGAAAGTGCTATGGCGACAATGTCAGGGAAATATATTCAAAACACTTACTGTCAAACCCCTCGCGGGGAACTTTTTTACGAGCTCCACACGGCAAAGGGCATAAGTGTGACACAAATGAGTTAAAGAAGATCCTGACGATAATCTCAACAGCACGCACAATAGAGCACAAAATTAAGCATCGACGGACCCCTAGCAGCTAGAGGTGGGACCATGTGCCCGGGAGGAGTAAGCATCCCCTGTTGGCTAGCCGCACCCGCCGTCGAGTTATAAGCACGAAAATGAAAACAATATATAAAACTTCATGCACTGTCTGACGTTATGTCTTATAGAAGTGCTATGGCGACAATGTCAGGGAAATATATTCAAAACACTTACTGTCAAACCCCTCGCGGGGAACTTTTTTACGAGCTCCACACGGCAAAGGGCATAAGTGTGACACAAATGAGTTAAAGAAGATCCTGACGATAATCTCAACAGCACTCACAATAGAGCACAAAATTAAGCATCGACGGACCCCTAGCATGCTAGAGGTGGGACCAGGTGCCCGGGAGGAGTAAGCATCCCCTGTTGGCTAGCCGCACCCGCCGTCGATGTTATAAGCACGAAATGAAAATATATAAACTTCATGCACTGTATGACGTTATGTCTTATAGAAAGTGCTATGGCGACAATGTCAGGGAAATATATTCAAAACACTTACTGTCAAACCCCTCGCGGGGAACTTTTTACGAGCTCCACACGGCAAAGGGCATAAGTGTGACACAAATGAGTTAAAGAAGATCCTGACGATAATCTCAACAGCACTCACAATAGAGTACAAAATTAAGCATCGACGGACCCCTAGCATGCTAAAGGTGGGACCAGGTGCCCGGGAGGAGTAAGCATCCCCTGTTGGCTAGCCGCACCCGCCGTCGATGTTTAAGCACGAAAATGAAAACAATATATAAACTTCATGCACTGTATGACGTTATGTCTTTATAGAAAGTGCTATGGCGACAATGTCAGGGAAATATATTCAAAACACTTACTGTCAAACCCCTCGCGGGGACAAACCCCTCGCGGGGGACTTTTTTACGAGCTCCACACGGCAAAGGGCATAAGTGTGACACAAATGAGTTAAAGAAGATCCTGACGATAATCAACAGCACCACAATAGAGTACAAAATTGAGCATCGACGACCCCTAGCATGCTAAGGTGGACCAGGTGCCCGGGAGGAGTAAGCATCCCCTGTTGGCTAGCCGCACCCGCCGTCGATGTTTAAGCACGAAAATGAAAACAATATATAAACTTCATGCACTGTATGACGTTATGTCTTTATAGAAAGTGCTATGGCGACAATGTCAGGGAAATATATTCAAAACACTTACTGTCAAACCCCTCGCGGGGAACTTTTTTACGAGCTCCACACGGCAAAGGGCATAAGTGTGACACAAATGAGTTAAAGAAGATCCTGACGATAATCTCAACAGCACTCACAATAGAGTACAAAATTAAGCATCGACGGACCCCTAACAAGCTACAGGTGGGACCAGGTGCCCGGGAGGAGTAAGCATCCCCTGTTGGCTAGCCGCACCCGCCGTCGATGTTTAAGCACGAAAATGAAAACATGTCCAACAAATCACAGGCACAAAATACACCACACTCATCACAAACACAACCTTTACTGCTACAGCTTTCAACATCACAGCCACCAAACATTTTAAAGACAACATAACCATATGTATTGCAGACACCGCATACAGCCAGCGCAAATACATGGGTCATCAATGAGTTAAAGAAGATCCCGACGATAATCTCAACAGCACTCACAATAGAGCACCAAAATAAACATCGACGGACCCCTAGCAAGCTAGAGGTGGGACGAGATGCCCGGGAGGAGTAAGCATACCCTGTTGGCTAGCCGCACCCGCCGTCGATGTTAATGAAGCATGGAAATAAAAATATATAAAATTCATGCAGTGTCTGACGTTATGTCTATATAGAAAGTGCTATGGCGACAATGTCAGGGAAGTATATTCAAAACACTTACTGTCAAACCCCTCGCGGGGAACTTTTTTACGAGCTCCACACGGCAAAGGGCATAAGTGTGACACAAATGAGTTAAAGAAGATCCTGACGATAATCTCAACAGCACTCACAATAGAGTACAAAATTAAGCATCGACGGACCCCTAGCATGCTAGAGGTGGGACCAGGTGCCCGGGAGGAGTAAGCATCCCCTGTTGGCTAGCCGCACCCGCCGTCGATGTTTAAGCACGAAAATGAAAACAATATATAAACTTCATGCACTGTATGACGTTATGTCTTTATAGAAAGTGCTATGGCGACAATGTCAGGGAAATATATTCAAAACACTTACTGTCAAACCCCTCGCGGGGAACTTTTTTACGAGCTCCACACGGCAAAGGGCATAAGTGTGACACAAATGAGTTAAAGAAGATCCTGACGATAATCTCAACAGCACTCACAATAGAGTACAAAATTAAGCATCGACGGACCCCTAGCATGCTAAAGGTGGGACCAGGTGCCCGGAGGAGTAAGCATCCCCTGTTGGCTAGCCGCACCCGCCGTCGATGTTATGAAGCATGGAAATGAAAAATATATAAATTCATGCACTGTCTGACGTTATGTCTATATAGAAAGTGCTATGGCGACAATGTCAGGGAAGTATATTCAAAACACTTACTGTCAAACCCCTCGCGGGGAACTTTTTTACGAGCTCCACACGGCAAAGGGCATAAGTGTGACACAAATGAGTTAAAGAAGATCCTGACGATAATCTCAACAGCACTCACAATAGAGCACAAAATTAAGCATCGACGGACCCCTAGCAAGCTAGAGGTGGGACCAGGTGCCCGGGAGGAGTAAGCATCCCCTGTTGGCTAGCCGCACCCGCCGTCGATGTTAAGCACGAAATGAAAAAATATATAAATTCATGCACTGTCTGACGTTATGTCTATATAGAAAGTGCTATGGCGACAATGTCAGGGAAGTATATTCAAAACACTTACTGTCAAACCCCTCGCGGGGAACTTTTTTACGAGCTCCACACGGCAAAGGGCATAAGTGTGACACAAATGAGTTAAAGAAGATCCTGACGATAATCTCAACAGCACTCACAATAGAGTACAAAATTAAGCATCGACGGACCCCTAGCAAGCTAGAGGTGGGACCAGGTGCCCGGGAGGAGTAAGCATCCCCTGTTGGCTAGCCGCACCCGCCGTCGATGTTTAAGCACGAAAATGAAAACAATATATAAACTTCATGCACTGTCTGACGTTATGTCTATATAGAAAGTGCTATGGCGACAATGTCAGGGAAATATATTCAAAACACTTACTGTCAAACCCCTCGCGGGGAACTTTTTTACGAGCTCCACACGGCAAAGGGCATAAGTGTGACACAAATGAGTTAAAGAAGATCCTGACGATAATCTCAACAGCACTCACAATAGAGTACAAAATTAAGCATCGACGGACCCCTAGCAAGCTAGAGGTGGGACCAGGTGCCCGGGAGGAGTAAGCATCCCCTGTTGGCTAGCCGCACCCGCCGTCGATGTTTAAGCACGAAAATGAAAACAATATATAAACTTCATGCACTGTATGACGTTATGTCTTTATAGAAAGTGCTATGGCGACAATGTCAGGGAAATATATTCAAAACACTTACTGTCAAACCCCTCGCGGGGAACTTTTTTACGAGCTCCACACGGCAAAGGGCATAAGTGTGACACAAATGAGTTAAAGAAGATCCTGACGATAATCTCAACAGCACTCACAATAGAGTACAAAATTAAGCATCGACGGACCCCTAGCATGCTAAAGGTGGGACCAGGTGCCCGGGAGGAGTAAGCATCCCCTGTTGGCTAGCCGCACCCGCCGTCGATGTTTAAGCACGAAAATGAAAACAATATATAAACTTCATGCACTGTATGACGTTATGTCTTTATAGAAAGTGCTATGGCGACAATGTCAGGGAAATATATTCAAAACACTTACTGTCAAACCCCTCGCGGGGAACTTTTTTACGAGCTCCACACGGCAAAGGGCATAAGTGTGACACAAATGAGTTAAAGAAGATCCTGACGATAATCTCAACAGCACTCACAATAGAGTACAAAATTAAGCATCGACGGACCCCTAGCAATGCTAGAGGTGGGACCAGGTGCCCGGGAGGAGTAAGCATCCCCTGTTGGCTAGCCGCACCCGCCGTCGATGTTTAAGCACGAAAATGAAAACAATATATAAACTTCATGCACTGTATGACGTTATGTCTATATAGAAAGTGCTATGGCGACAATGTCAGGGAAATATATTCAAAACACTTACTGTCAAACCCCTCGCGGGGAACTTTTTTACGAGCTCCACACGGCAAAGGGCATAAGTGTGACACAAATGAGTTAAAGAAGATCCTGACGATAATCTCAACAGCACTCACAATAGAGTACAAAATTAAGCATCGACGGACCCCTAGCAATGCTAGAGGTGGGACCAGGTGCCCGGGAGGAGTAAGCATCCCCTGTTGGCTAGCCGCACCCGCCGTCGATGTTAAGCACGAAAATGAAAACAATATATAAACTTCATGCACTGTATGACGTTATGTCTTATAGAAAGTGCTATGGCGACAATGTCAGGGAAATATATTCAAAACACTTACTGTCAAACCCCTCGCGGGGAACTTTTTTACGAGCTCCACACGGCAAAGGGCATAAGTGTGACACAAATGAGTTAAAGAAGATCCTGACGATAATCTCAACAGCACTCACAATAGAGTACAAAATTAAGCATCGACGGACCCCTAGCAATGCTAAGGTGGGACCAGGTGCCCGGGAGGAGTAAGCATCCCCTGTTGGCTAGCCGCACCCGCCGTCGATGTTTAAGCACGAAAATGAAAACAATATATAAACTTCATGCACTGTATGACGTTATGTCTATATAGAAAGTGCTATGGCGACAATGTCAGGGAAATATATTCAAAACACTTACTGTCAAACCCCTCGCGGGGAACTTTTTTACGAGCTCCACACGGCAAAGGGCATAAGTGTGACACAAATGAGTTAAAGAAGATCCTGACGATAATCTCAACAGCACTCACAATAGAGTACAAAATTAAGCATCGACGGACCCCTAGCATGCTAAAGGTGGGACCAGGTGCCCGGGAGGAGTAAGCATCCCCTGTTGGCTAGCCGCACCCGCCGTCGATGTTTAAGCACGAAAATGAAAACAATATATAAACTTCATGCACTGTATGACGTTATGTCTTATAGAAAGTGCTATGGCGACAATGTCAGGGAAATATATTCAAAACACTTACTGTCAAACCCCTCGCGGGGAACTTTTTTACGAGCTCCACACGGCAAAGGGCATAAGTGTGACACAAATGAGTTAAAGAAGATCCTGACGATAATCTCAACAGCACTCACAATAGAGTACAAAATTAAGCATCGACGGACCCCTAGCATGCTAAAGGTGGGACCAGGTGCCCGGGAGGAGTAAGCATCCCCTGTTGGCTAGCCGCACCCGCCGTCGATGTTAAGCACGAAAATGAAAACAATATATAAACTTCATGCACTGTATGACGTTATGTCTATATAGAAAGTGCTATGGCGACAATGTCAGGGAAATATATTCAAAACACTTACTGTCAAACCCCTCGCGGGGAACTTTTTTACGAGCTCCACACGGCAAAGGGCATAAGTGTGACACAAATGAGTTAAAGAAGATCCTGACGATAATCTCAACAGCACTCACAATAGAGCACAAAATTAAGCATCGACGGACCCCTAGCAAGCTAGAGGTGGGACCAGGTGCCCGGGAGGAGTAAGCATCCCCTGTTGGCTAGCCGCACCCGCCGTCGATGTTAAGCACGAAATGAAAACAATATATAAAATTCATGCACTGTCTGACGTTATGTCTATATAGAAAGTGCTATGGCGACAATGTCAGGGAAATATATTCAAAACACTTACTGTCAAACCCCTCGCGGGGAACTTTTTTACGAGCTCCACACGGCAAAGGGCATAAGTGTGACACAAATGAGTTAAAGAAGATCCTGACGATAATCTCAACAGCACTCACAATAGAGTACAAAATTAAGCATCGACGGACCCCTAGCAATGCTAGAGGTGGGACCAGGTGCCCGGGAGGAGTAAGCATCCCCTGTTGGCTAGCCGCACCCGCCGTCGATGTTTAAGCACGAAATGAAAACAATATATAAACTTCATGCACTGTATGACGTTATGTCTATATAGAAAGTGCTATGGCGACAATGTCAGGGAAATATATTCAAAACACTTACTGTCAAACCCCTCGCGGGGAACTTTTTTACGAGCTCCACACGGCAAAGGGCATAAGTGTGACACAAATGAGTTAAAGAAGATCCTGACGATAATCTCAACAGCACTCACAATAGAGTACAAAATTAAGCATCGACGGACCCCTAGCATGCTAAGGTGGGACCAGGTGCCCGGGAGGAGTAAGCATCCCCTGTTGGCTAGCCGCACCCGCCGTCGATGTTAAGCACGAAAATGAAAACAATATATAAACTTCATGCACTGTCTGACGTTATGTCTATATAGAAAGTGCTATGGCGACAATGTCAGGGAAATATATTCAAAACACTTACTGTCAAACCCCTCGCGGGGAACTTTTTTACGAGCTCCACACGGCAAAGGGCATAAGTGTGACACAAATGAGTTAAAGAAGATCCTGACGATAATCTCAACAGCACTCACAATAGAGCACAAAATTAAGCATCGACGGACCCCTAGCAAGCTAGAGGTGGGACCAGGTGCCCGGGAGGAGTAAGCATCCCCTGTTGGCTAGCCGCACCCGCCGTCGATGTTAAGCACGAAAATGAAAACAATATATAAAATTCATGCACTGTCTGACGTTATGTCTATATAGAAAGTGCTATGGCGACAATGTCAGGGAAATATATTCAAAACACTTACTGTCAAACCCCTCGCGGGGAACTTTTTTACGAGCTCCACACGGCAAAGGGCATAAGTGTGACACAAATGAGTTAAAGAAGATCCTGACGATAATCTCAACAGCACTCACAATAGAGCACAAAATTAAGCATCGACGGACCCCTAGCAAGCTAGAGGTGGGACCAGGTGCCCGGGAGGAGTAAGCATCCCCTGTTGGCTAGCCGCACCCGCCGTCGATGTTAAGCACGAAAATGAAAACAATATATAAACTTCATGCACTGTATGACGTTATGTCTATATAGAAAGTGCTATGGCGACAATGTCAGGGAAATATATTCAAAACACTTACTGTCAAACCCCTCGCGGGGAACTTTTTTACGAGCTCCACACGGCAAAGGGCATAAGTGTGACACAAATGAGTTAAAGAAGATCCTGACGATAATCTCAACAGCACTCACAATAGAGTACAAAATTAAGCATCGACGGACCCCTAGCAAGCTAGAGGTGGGACCAGGTGCCCGGGAGGAGTAAGCATCCCCTGTTGGCTAGCCGCACCCGCCGTCGATGTTTAAGCACGAAAATGAAAACAATATATAAACTTCATGCACTGTATGACGTTATGTCTATATAGAAAGTGCTATGGCGACAATGTCAGGGAAATATATTCAAAACACTTACTGTCAAACCCCTCGCGGGGAACTTTTTTACGAGCTCCACACGGCAAAGGGCATAAGTGTGACACAAATGAGTTAAAGAAGATCCTGACGATAATCTCAACAGCACTCACAATAGAGTACAAAATTAAGCATCGACGGACCCCTAGCATGCTAAAGGTGGGACCAGGTGCCCGGGAGGAGTAAGCATCCCCTGTTGGCTAGCCGCACCCGCCGTCGATGTTTAAGCACGAAAATGAAAACAATATATAAACTTCATGCACTGTATGACGTTATGTCTTATAGAAAGTGCTATGGCGACAATGTCAGGGAAATATATTCAAAACACTTACTGTCAAACCCCTCGCGGGGAACTTTTTTACGAGCTCCACACGGCAAAGGGCATAAGTGTGACACAAATGAGTTAAAGAAGATCCTGACGATAATCTCAACAGCACTCACAATAGAGTACAAAATTAAGCATCGACGGACCCCTAGCATGCTAAAGGTGGGACCAGGTGCCCGGGAGGAGTAAGCATCCCCTGTTGGCTAGCCGCACCCGCCGTCGATGTTTAAGCACGAAAACAATATATAAAATTCATGCACTGTCTGACGTTATGTCTATATAGAAAGTGCTATGGCGACAATGTCAGGGAAATATATTCAAAACACTTACTGTCAAACCCCTCGCGGGGAACTTTTTTACGAGCTCCACACGGCAAAGGGCATAAGTGTGACACAAATGAGTTAAAGAAGATCCTGACGATAATCTCAACAGCACTCACAATAGAGCACAAAATTAAGCATCGACGGACCCCTAGCAAGCTAGAGGTGGGACCAGGTGCCCGGGAGGAGTAAGCATCCCCTGTTGGCTAGCCGCACCCGCCGTCGATGTTAAGCACGAAAATGAAAACAATATATAAAATTCATGCACTGTCTGACGTTATGTCTATATAGAAAGTGCTATGGCGACAATGTCAGGGAAATATATTCAAAACACTTACTGTCAAACCCCTCGCGGGGAACTTTTTTACGAGCTCCACACGGCAAAGGGCATAAGTGTGACACAAATGAGTTAAAGAAGATCCTGACGATAATCTCAACAGCACTCACAATAGAGCACAAAATTAAGCATCGACGGACCCCTAGCAATGCTAGAGGTGGGACCAGGTGCCCGGGAGGAGTAAGCATCCCCTGTTGGCTAGCCGCACCCGCCGTCGATGTTTAAGCACGAAAATGAAAACAATATATAAAATTCATGCACTGTCTGACGTTATGTCTATATAGAAAGTGCTATGGCGACAATGTCAGGGAAATATATTCAAAACACTTACTGTCAAACCCCTCGCGGGGAACTTTTTTACGAGCTCCACACGGCAAAGGGCATAAGTGTGACACAAATGAGTTAAAGAAGATCCTGACGATAATCTCAACAGCACTCACAATAGAGCACAAAATTAAGCATCGACGGACCCCTAGCAAGCTAGAGGTGGGACCAGGTGCCCGGGAGGAGTAAGCATCCCCTGTTGGCTAGCCGCACCCGCCGTCGATGTTTAAGCACGAAAATGAAAACAATATATAAAATTCATGCACTGTCTGACGTTATGTCTATATAGAAAGTGCTATGGCGACAATGTCAGGGAAATATATTCAAAACACTTACTGTCAAACCCCTCGCGGGGAACTTTTTTACGAGCTCCACACGGCAAAGGGCATAAGTGTGACACAAATGAGTTAAAGAAGATCCTGACGATAATCTCAACAGCACTCACAATAGAGTACAAAATTAAGCATCGACGGACCCCTAGCATGCTAGAGGTGGGACCAGGTGCCCGGGAGGAGTAAGCATCCCCTGTTGGCTAGCCGCACCCGCCGTCGATGTTTAAGCACGAAAATGAAAACAATATATAAAATTCATGCACTGTCTGACGTTATGTCTATATAGAAAGTGCTATGGCGACAATGTCAGGGAAATATATTCAAAACACTTACTGTCAAACCCCTCGCGGGGAACTTTTTTACGAGCTCCACACGGCAAAGGGCATAAGTGTGACACAAATGAGTTAAAGAAGATCCTGACGATAATCTCAACAGCACTCACAATAGAGTACAAAATTAAGCATCGACGGACCCCTAGCATGCTAAGGTGGGACCAGGTGCCCGGGAGGAGTAAGCATCCCCTGTTGGCTAGCCGCACCCGCCGTCGATGTTTAAGCACGAAAATGAAAACAATATATAAACTTCATGCACTGTCTGACGTTATGTCTTTATAGAAAGTGCTATGGCGACAATGTCAGGGAAATATATTCAAAACACTTACTGTCAAACCCCTCGCGGGGAACTTTTTTACGAGCTCCACACGGCAAAGGGCATAAGTGTGACACAAATGAGTTAAAGAAGATCCTGACGATAATCTCAACAGCACTCACAATAGAGTACAAAATTAAGCATCGACGGACCCCTAGCATGCTAAGGTGGGACCAGGTGCCCGGGAGGAGTAAGCATCCCCTGTTGGCTAGCCGCACCCGCCGTCGATGTTTAAGCACGAAAATGAAAACAATATATAAACTTCATGCACTGTCTGACGTTATGTCTATATAGAAAGTGCTATGGCGACAATGTCAGGGAAATATATTCAAAACACTTACTGTCAAACCCCTCGCGGGGAACTTTTTTACGAGCTCCACACGGCAAAGGGCATAAGTGTGACACAAATGAGTTAAAGAAGATCCTGACGATAATCTCAACAGCACTCACAATAGAGTACAAAATTAAGCATCGACGGACCCCTAGCAAGCTAGAGGTGGGACCAGGTGCCCGGGAGGAGTAAGCATCCCCTGTTGGCTAGCCGCACCCGCCGTCGATGTTAAGCACGAAAATGAAAACAATATATAAACTTCATGCACTGTCTGACGTTATGTCTATATAGAAAGTGCTATGGCGACAATGTCAGGGAAATATATTCAAAACACTTACTGTCAAACCCCTCGCGGGGAACTTTTTTACGAGCTCCACACGGCAAAGGGCATAAGTGTGACACAAATGAGTTAAAGAAGATCCTGACGATAATCTCAACAGCACTCACAATAGAGTACAAAATTAAGCATCGACGGACCCCTAGCAAGCTAGAGGTGGGACCAGGTGCCCGGGAGGAGTAAGCATCCCCTGTTGGCTAGCCGCACCCGCCGTCGATGTTAAGCACGAAAATGAAAACAATATATAAAATTCATGCACTGTCTGACGTTATGTCTATATAGAAAGTGCTATGGCGACAATGTCAGGGAAATATATTCAAAACACTTACTGTCAAACCCCTCGCGGGGAACTTTTTTACGAGCTCCACACGGCAAAGGGCATAAGTGTGACACAAATGAGTTAAAGAAGATCCTGACGATAATCTCAACAGCACTCACAATAGAGCACAAAATTAAGCATCGACGGACCCCTAGCAAGCTAGAGGTGGGACCAGGTGCCCGGGAGGAGTAAGCATCCCCTGTTGGCTAGCCGCACCCGCCGTCGATGTTAAGCACGAAAATGAAAACAATATATAAACTTCATGCACTGTCTGACGTTATGTCTATATAGAAAGTGCTATGGCGACAATGTCAGGGAAATATATTCAAAACACTTACTGTCAAACCCCTCGCGGGGAACTTTTTTACGAGCTCCACACGGCAAAGGGCATAAGTGTGACACAAATGAGTTAAAGAAGATCCTGACGATAATCTCAACAGCACTCACAATAGAGCACAAAATTAAGCATCGACGGACCCCTAGCAAGCTAGAGGTGGGACCAGGTGCCCGGGAGGAGTAAGCATCCCCTGTTGGCTAGCCGCACCCGCCGTCGATGTTAAGCACGAAATGAAAACAATATATAAAATTCATGCACTGTCTGACGTTATGTCTATATAGAAAGTGCTATGGCGACAATGTCAGGGAAATATATTCAAAACACTTACTGTCAAACCCCTCGCGGGGAACTTTTTTACGAGCTCCACACGGCAAAGGGCATAAGTGTGACACAAATGAGTTAAAGAAGATCCTGACGATAATCTCAACAGCACTCACAATAGAGCACAAAATTAAGCATCGACGGACCCCTAGCAAGCTAGAGGTGGGACCAGGTGCCCGGGAGGAGTAAGCATCCCCTGTTGGCTAGCCGCACCCGCCGTCGATGTTTAAGCACGAAAATGAAAACAATATATAAACTTCATGCACTGTCTGACGTTATGTCTATATAGAAAGTGCTATGGCGACAATGTCAGGGAAATATATTCAAAACACTTACTGTCAAACCCCTCGCGGGGAACTTTTTTACGAGCTCCACACGGCAAAGGGCATAAGTGTGACACAAATGAGTTAAAGAAGATCCTGACGATAATCTCAACAGCACTCACAATAGAGTACAAAATTAAGCATCGACGGACCCCTAGCAATGCTAGAGGTGGGACCAGGTGCCCGGGAGGAGTAAGCATCCCCTGTTGGCTAGCCGCACCCGCCGTCGATGTTTAAGCACGAAAATGAAAACAATATATAAACTTCATGCACTGTCTGACGTTATGTCTATATAGAAAGTGCTATGGCGACAATGTCAGGGAAATATATTCAAAACACTTACTGTCAAACCCCTCGCGGGGAACTTTTTTACGAGCTCCACACGGCAAAGGGCATAAGTGTGACACAAATGAGTTAAAGAAGATCCTGACGATAATCTCAACAGCACTCACAATAGAGCACAAAATTAAGCATCGACGGACCCCTAGCAAGCTAGAGGTGGGACCAGGTGCCCGGGAGGAGTAAGCATCCCCTGTTGGCTAGCCGCACCCGCCGTCGATGTTAAGCACGAAAATGAAAACAATATATAAAATTCATGCACTGTCTGACGTTATGTCTATATAGAAAGTGCTATGGCGACAATGTCAGGGAAATATATTCAAAACACTTACTGTCAAACCCCTCGCGGGGAACTTTTTTACGAGCTCCACACGGCAAAGGGCATAAGTGTGACACAAATGAGTTAAAGAAGATCCTGACGATAATCTCAACAGCACTCACAATAGAGCACAAAATTAAGCATCGACGGACCCCTAGCAAGCTAGAGGTGGGACCAGGTGCCCGGGAGGAGTAAGCATCCCCTGTTGGCTAGCCGCATCCGCCGTCGATGTTAAGCACAAAAATGAAAACAATATCATAAAAATCATGCACTGTCTGACGTTATGTCTATATAGAAAGTGCTATGGCGACAATGTCAGGGAAATATATTCAAAACACTTACTGTCAAACCCCTCGCGGGGAACTTTTTTACGAGCTCCACACGGCAAAGGGCATAAGTGTGACACAAATGAGTTAAAGAAGATCCTGACGATAATCTCAACAGCACTCACAATAGAGCACAAAATTAAGCATCGACGGACCCCTAGCAAGCTAGAGGTGGGACCAGGTGCCCGGGAGGAGTAAGCATCCCCTGTTGGCTAGCCGCACCCGCCGTCGATGTTAATGAAGCATGGAAATGAAAAATATATAAAATTCATGCACTGTCTGACGTTATGTCTATATAGAAAGTGCTATGGCGACAATGTCAGGGAAATATATTCAAAACACTTACTGTCAAACCCCTCGCGGGGAACTTTTTTACGAGCTCCACACGGCAAAGGGCATAAGTGTGACACAAATGAGTTAAAGAAGATCCTGACGATAATCTCAACAGCACTCACAATAGAGCACAAAATTAAGCATCGACGGACCCCTAGCAAGCTAGAGGTGGGACCAGGTGCCCGGGAGGAGTAAGCATCCCCTGTTGGCTAGCCGCACCCGCCGTCGATGTTAATGAAGCATGGAAATGAAAAATATATAAAATTCATGCACTGTCTGACGTTATGTCTATATAGAAAGTGCTATGGCGACAATGTCAGGGAAGTATATTCAAAACACTTACTGTCAAACCCCTCGCGGGGAACTTTTTTACGAGCTCCACACGGCAAAGGGCATAAGTGTGACACAAATGAGTTAAAGAAGATCCTGACGATAATCTCAACAGCACTCACAATAGAGCACAAAATTAAGCATCGACGGACCCCTAGCAAGCTAGAGGTGGGACCAGGTGCCCGGGAGGAGTAAGCATCCCCTGTTGGCTAGCCGCACCCGCCGTCGATGTTAATGAAGCATGGAAATGAAAAATATATAAAATTCATGCACTGTCTGACGTTATGTCTATATAGAAAGTGCTATGGCGACAATGTCAGGGAAAGTATATTCAAAACACTTACTGTCAAACCCCTCGCGGGGAACTTTTTTACGAGCTCCACACGGCAAAGGGCATAAGTGTGACACAAATGAGTTAAAGAAGATCCTGACGATAATCTCAACAGCACTCACAATAGAGCACAAAATTAAGCATCGACGGACCCCTAGCAAGCTAGAGGTGGGACCAGGTGCCCGGGAGGAGTAAGCATCCCCTGTTGGCTAGCCGCACCCGCCGTCGATGTTAAGCACGAAATGAAAACAATATATAAAATTCATGCACTGTCTGACGTTATGTCTATATAGAAAGTGCTATGGCGACAATGTCAGGGAAATATATTCAAAACACTTACTGTCAAACCCCTCGCGGGGAACTTTTTTACGAGCTCCACACGGCAAAGGGCATAAGTGTGACACAAATGAGTTAAAGAAGATCCTGACGATAATCTCAACAGCACTCACAATAGAGCTACAAAATTAAGCATCGACGGACCCCTAGCAAGCTAGAGGTGGGACCAGGTGCCCGGGAGGAGTAAGCATCCCCTGTTGGCTAGCCGCACCCGCCGTCGATGTTAAGCACGAAAATGAAAACAATATATAAAATTCATGCACTGTCTGACGTTATGTCTATATAGAAAGTGCTATGGCGACAATGTCAGGGAAATATATTCAAAACACTTACTGTCAAACCCCTCGCGGGGAACTTTTTTACGAGCTCCACACGGCAAAGGGCATAAGTGTGACACAAATGAGTTAAAGAAGATCCTGACGATAATCTCAACAGCACTCACAATAGAGCACAAAATTAAGCATCGACGGACCCCTAGCAAGCTAGAGGTGGGACCAGGTGCCCGGGAGGAGTAAGCATCCCCTGTTGGCTAGCCGCACCCGCCGTCGATGTTAATGAAGCATGGAAATGAAACAATATATAAAATTCATGCACTGTCTGACGTTATGTCTATATAGAAAGTGCTATGGCGACAATGTCAGGGAATATATTCAAAACACTTACTGTCAAACCCCTCGCGGGGAACTTTTTTACGAGCTCCACACGGCAAAGGGCATAAGTGTGACACAAATGAGTTAAAGAAGATCCTGACGATAATCTCAACAGCACTCACAATAGAGCACAAAATTAAGCATCGACGGACCCCTAGCAAGCTAGAGGTGGGACCAGGTGCCCGGGAGGAGTAAGCATCCCCTGTTGGCTAGCCGCACCCGCCGTCGATGTTAAGCACGAAATGAAAACAATATATAAAATTCATGCACTGTCTGACGTTATGTCTATATAGAAAGTGCTATGGCGACAATGTCAGGGAAATATATTCAAAACACTTACTGTCAAACCCCTCGCGGGGAACTTTTTTACGAGCTCCACACGGCAAAGGGCATAAGTGTGACACAAATGAGTTAAAGAAGATCCTGACGATAATCTCAACAGCACTCACAATAGAGCACAAAATTAAGCATCGACGGACCCCTAGCAAGCTAGAGGTGGGACCAGGTGCCCGGGAGGAGTAAGCATCCCCTGTTGGCTAGCCGCACCCGCCGTCGATGTTAATGCACGAAATGAAAACAATATATAAAATTCATGCACTGTCTGACGTTATGTCTATATAGAAAGTGCTATGGCGACAATGTCAGGGAAATATATTCAAAACACTTACTGTCAAACCCCTCGCGGGGAACTTTTTTACGAGCTCCACACGGCAAAGGGCATAAGTGTGACACAAATGAGTTAAAGAAGATCCTGACGATAATCTCAACAGCACTCACAATAGAGCACAAAATTAAGCATCGACGGACCCCTAGCAAGCTAGAGGTGGGACCAGGTGCCCGGGAGGAGTAAGCATCCCCTGTTGGCTAGCCGCACCCGCCGTCGATGTTAATGAAGCATGGAAATGAAAAATATATAAAATTCATGCACTGTCTGACGTTATGTCTATATAGAAAGTGCTATGGCGACAATGTCAGGGAAGTATATTCAAAACACTTACTGTCAAACCCCTCGCGGGGAACTTTTTTACGAGCTCCACACGGCAAAGGGCATAAGTGTGACACAAATGAGTTAAAGAAGATCCTGACGATAATCTCAACAGCACTCACAATAGAGCACAAAATTAAGCATCGACGGACCCCTAGCAAGCTAGAGGTGGGACCAGGTGCCCGGGAGGAGTAAGCATCCCCTGTTGGCTAGCCGCACCCGCCGTCGATGTTAATGAAGCATGGAAATGAAAAATATATAAAATTCATGCACTGTCTGACGTTATGTCTATATAGAAAGTGCTATGGCGACAATGTCAGGGAAATATATTCAAAACACTTACTGTCAAACCCCTCGCGGGGAACTTTTTTACGAGCTCCACACGGCAAAGGGCATAAGTGTGACACAAATGAGTTAAAGAAGATCCTGACGATAATCTCAACAGCACTCACAATAGAGCACAAAATTAAACATCGACGGACCCCTAGCAAGCTAGAGGTGGGACCAGGTGCCCGGGAGGAGTAAGCATCCCCTGTTGGCTAGCCGCACCCGCCGTCGATGTAATGAAGCATGGAAATGAAAAATATATAAAATTCATGCACTGTCTGACGTTATGTCTATATAGAAAGTGCTATGGCGACAATGTCAGGGAAGTATATTCAAAACACTTACTGTCAAACCCCTCGCGGGGAACTTTTTTACGAGCTCCACACGGCAAAGGGCATAAGTGTGACACAAATGAGTTAAAGAAGATCCTGACGATAATCTCAACAGCACTCACAATAGAGCACAAAATTAAGCATCGACGGACCCCTAGCAAGCTAGAGGTGGGACCAGGTGCCCGGGAGGAGTAAGCATCCCCTGTTGGCTAGCCGCACCCGCCGTCGATGTTAATGCACGAAATGAAAAAATATATAAAATTCATGCACTGTCTGACGTTATGTCTATATAGAAAGTGCTATGGCGACAATGTCAGGGAAGTATATTCAAAACACTTACTGTCAAACCCCTCGCGGGGAACTTTTTTACGAGCTCCACACGGCAAAGGGCATAAGTGTGACACAAATGAGTTAAAGAAGATCCTGACGATAATCTCAACAGCACTCACAATAGAGCACAAAATTAAGCATCGACGGACCCCTAGCAAGCTAGAGGTGGGACCAGGTGCCCGGGAGGAGTAAGCATCCCCTGTTGGCTAGCCGCACCCGCCGTCGATGTAATGAAGCATGGAAATGAAAAATATATAAAATTCATGCACTGTCTGACGTTATGTCTATATAGAAAGTGCTATGGCGACAATGTCAGGGAAGTATATTCAAAACACTTACTGTCAAACCCCTCGCGGGGAACTTTTTTACGAGCTCCACACGGCAAAGGGCATAAGTGTGACACAAATGAGTTAAAGAAGATCCTGACGATAATCTCAACAGCACTCACAATAGAGCACAAAATTAAGCATCGACGGACCCCTAGCAAGCTAGAGGTGGGACCAGGTGCCCGGGAGGAGTAAGCATCCCCTGTTGGCTAGCCGCACCCGCCGTCGATGTTAATGCACGAAATGAAAACAATATATAAAATTCATGCACTGTCTGACGTTATGTCTATATAGAAAGTGCTATGGCGACAATGTCAGGGAAGTATATTCAAAACACTTACTGTCAAACCCCTCGCGGGGAACTTTTTTACGAGCTCCACACGGCAAAGGGCATAAGTGTGACACAAATGAGTTAAAGAAGATCCTGACGATAATCTCAACAGCACTCACAATAGAGCACAAAATTAAACATCGACGGACCCCTAGCAAGCTAGAGGTGGGACCAGGTGCCCGGGAGGAGTAAGCATCCCCTGTTGGCTAGCCGCACCCGCCGTCGATGTAATGAAGCATGGAAATGAAAATATATAAAATTCATGCACTGTCTGACGTTATGTCTATATAGAAAGTGCTATGGCGACAATGTCAGGGAAGTATATTCAAAACACTTACTGTCAAACCCCTCGCGGGGAACTTTTTTACGAGCTCCACACGGCAAAGGGCATAAGTGTGACACAAATGAGTTAAAGAAGATCCTGACGATAATCTCAACAGCACTCACAATAGAGCACAAAATTAAACATCGACGGACCCCTAGCAAGCTAGAGGTGGGACCAGGTGCCCGGGAGGAGTAAGCATCCCCTGTTGGCTAGCCGCACCCGCCGTCGATGTAATGAAGCATGGAAATGAAAAATATATAAAATTCATGCACTGTCTGACGTTATGTCTATATAGAAAGTGCTATGGCGACAATGTCAGGGAAGTATATTCAAAACACTTACTGTCAAACCCCTCGCGGGGAACTTTTTTACGAGCTCCACACGGCAAAGGGCATAAGTGTGACACAAATGAGTTAAAGAAGATCCTGACGATAATCTCAACAGCACTCACAATAGAGCACAAAATTAAACATCGACGGACCCCTAGCAAGCTAGAGGTGGGACCAGGTGCCCGGGAGGAGTAAGCATCCCCTGTTGGCTAGCCGCACCCGCCGTCGATGTTAATGAAGCATGGAAATGAAAAATATATAAAATTCATGCACTGTCTGACGTTATGTCTATATAGAAAGTGCTATGGCGACAATGTCAGGGAAGTATATTCAAAACACTTACTGTCAAACCCCTCGCGGGGAACTTTTTTACGAGCTCCACACGGCAAAGGGCATAAGTGTGACACAAATGAGTTAAAGAAGATCCTGACGATAATCTCAACAGCACTCACAATAGAGCACAAAATTAAGCATCGACGGACCCCTAGCAAGCTAGAGGTGGGACCAGGTGCCCGGGAGGAGTAAGCATCCCCTGTTGGCTAGCCGCACCCGCCGTCGATGTTAATGCACGAAATGAAAACAATATATAAAATTCATGCACTGTCTGACGTTATGTCTATATAGAAAGTGCTATGGCGACAATGTCAGGGAAATATATTCAAAACACTTACTGTCAAACCCCTCGCGGGGAACTTTTTTACGAGCTCCACACGGCAAAGGGCATAAGTGTGACACAAATGAGTTAAAGAAGATCCTGACGATAATCTCAACAGCACTCACAATAGAGCACAAAATTAAGCATCGACGGACCCCTAGCAAGCTAGAGGTGGGACCAGGTGCCCGGGAGGAGTAAGCATCCCCTGTTGGCTAGCCGCACCCGCCGTCGATGTTAATGCACGAAATGAAAACAATATATAAAATTCATGCACTGTCTGACGTTATGTCTATATAGAAAGTGCTATGGCGACAATGTCAGGGAAGTATATTCAAAACACTTACTGTCAAACCCCTCGCGGGGAACTTTTTTACGAGCTCCACACGGCAAAGGGCATAAGTGTGACACAAATGAGTTAAAGAAGATCCTGACGATAATCTCAACAGCACTCACAATAGAGCACAAAATTAAACATCGACGGACCCCTAGCAAGCTAGAGGTGGGACCAGGTGCCCGGGAGGAGTAAGCATCCCCTGTTTGCTAGCCGCACCCGCCGTCGATGTTAATGAAGCATGGAAATGAAAAATATATACAATTCATGCACTGTCTGACGTTATGTCTATATAGAAAGTGCTATGGCGACAATGTCAGGGAAGTATATTCAAAACACTTACTGTCAAACCCCTCGCGGGGAACTTTTTTACGAGCTCCACACGGCAAAGGGCATAAGTGTGACACAAATGAGTTAAAGAAGATCCTGACGATAATCTCAACAGCACTCACAATAGAGCACAAAATTAACATCGACGGACCCCTAGCAAGCTAGAGGTGGGACCAGGTGCCCGGGAGGAGTAAGCATCCCCTGTTGGCTAGCCGCACCCGCCGTCGATGTTAATGAAGCATGGAAATAAAAATATATAAAATTCATGCACTGTCTGACGTTATGTCTATATAGAAAGTGCTATGGCGACAATGTCAGGGAAGTATATTCAAAACACTTACTGTCAAACCCCTCGCGGGGAACTTTTTTACGAGCTCCACACGGCAAAGGGCATAAGTGTGACACAAATGAGTTAAAGAAGATCCTGACGATAATCTCAACAGCACTCACAATAGAGCACAAAATTAAACATCGACGGACCCCTAGCAAGCTAGAGGTGGGACCAGGTGCCCGGGAGGAGTAAGCATCCCCTGTTGGCTAGCCGCACCCGCCGTCGATGTAATGAAGCATGGAAATGAAAAATATATAAAATTCATGCACTGTCTGACGTTATGTCTATATAGAAAGTGCTATGGCGACAATGTCAGGGAAGTATATTCAAAACACTTACTGTCAAACCCCTCGCGGGGAACTTTTTTACGAGCTCCACACGGCAAAGGGCATAAGTGTGACACAAATGAGTTAAAGAAGATCCTGACGATAATCTCAACAGCACTCACAATAGAGCACAAAATTAAACATCGACGGACCCCTAGCAAGCTAGAGGTGGGACCAGGTGCCCGGGAGGAGTAAGCATCCCCTGTTGGCTAGCCGCACCCGCCGTCGATGTAATGAAGCATGGAAATGAAAATATATAAAATTCATGCACTGTCTGACGTTATGTCTATATAGAAAGTGCTATGGCGACAATGTCAGGGAAGTATATTCAAAACACTTACTGTCAAACCCCTCGCGGGGAACTTTTTTACGAGCTCCACACGGCAAAGGGCATAAGTGTGACACAAATGAGTTAAAGAAGATCCTGACGATAATCTCAACAGCACTCACAATAGAGCACAAAATTAAACATCGACGGACCCCTAGCAAGCTAGAGGTGGGACCAGGTGCCCGGGAGGAGTAAGCATCCCCTGTTGGCTAGCCGCACCCGCCGTCGATGTTAATGCACGAAATGAAAAAATATATAAAATTCATGCACTGTCTGACGTTATGTCTATATAGAAAGTGCTATGGCGACAATGTCAGGGAAGTATATTCAAAACACTTACTGTCAAACCCCTCGCGGGGAACTTTTTTACGAGCTCCACACGGCAAAGGGCATAAGTGTGACACAAATGAGTTAAAGAAGATCCTGACGATAATCTCAACAGCACTCACAATAGAGCACAAAATTAACATCGACGGACCCCTAGCAAGCTAGAGGTGGGACCAGGTGCCCGGGAGGAGTAAGCATCCCCTGTTGGCTAGCCGCACCCGCCGTCGATGTTAATGCACGAAATGAAAAAATATATAAATTCATGCACTGTCTGACGTTATGTCTATATAGAAAGTGCTATGGCGACAATGTCAGGGAAGTATATTCAAAACACTTACTGTCAAACCCCTCGCGGGGAACTTTTTTACGAGCTCCACACGGCAAAGGGCATAAGTGTGACACAAATGAGTTAAAGAAGATCCTGACGATAATCTCAACAGCACTCACAATAGAGCAGCAAAATTAAACATCGACGGACCCCTAGCAAGCTAGAGGTGGGACCAGGTGCCCGGGAGGAGTAAGCATCCCCTGTTGGCTAGCCGCACCCGCCGTCGATGTTAATGACGCATGGAAATGAAAATATATAAAATTCATGCACTGTCTGACGTTATGTCTATATAGAAAGTGCTATGGCGACAATGTCAGGGAAGTATATTCAAAACACTTACTGTCAAACCCCTCGCGGGGAACTTTTTTACGAGCTCCACACGGCAAAGGGCATAAGTGTGACACAAATGAGTTAAAGAAGATCCTGACGATAATCTCAACAGCACTCACAATAGAGCACAAAATTAAACATCGACGGACCCCTAGCAAGCTAGAGGTGGGATCAGGTGCCCGGGAGGAGTAAGCATCCCCTGTTGGCTAGCCGCACCCGCCGTCGATGTTAATGAGGCATGGAAATGAAAATATATAAAATTCATGCACTGTCTGACGTTATGTCTATATAGAAAGTGCTATGGCGACAATGTCAGGGAAGTATATTCAAAACACTTACTGTCAAACCCCTCGCGGGGAACTTTTTTACGAGCTCCACACGGCAAAGGGCATAAGTGTGACACAAATGAGTTAAAGAAGATCCTGACGATAATCTCAACAGCACTCACAATAGAGCACAAAATTAAACATCGACGGACCCCTAGCAAGCTAGAGGTGGGACCAGGTGCCCGGGAGGAGTAAGCATCCCCTGTTGGCTAGCCGCACCCGCCGTCGATGTTAATGACGCATGGAAATGAAAATATATAAAATTCATGCACTGTCTGACGTTATGTCTATATAGAAAGTGCTATGGCGACAATGTCAGGGAAGTATATTCAAAACACTTACTGTCAAACCCCTCGCGGGGAACTTTTTTACGAGCTCCACACGGCAAAGGGCATAAGTGTGACACAAATGAGTTAAAGAAGATCCTGACGATAATCTCAACAGCACTCACAATAGAGCAGCAAAATTAAACATCGACGGACCCCTAGCAAGCTAGAGGTGGGACCAGGTGCCCGGGAGGAGTAAGCATCCCCTGTTGGCTAGCCGCACCCGCCGTCGATGTTAATGAAGCATGGAAATGAAAATATATAAAATTCATGCACTGTCTGACGTTATGTCTATATAGAAAGTGCTATGGCGACAATGTCAGGGAAGTATATTCAAAACACTTACTGTCAAACCCCTCGCGGGGAACTTTTTTACGAGCTCCACACGGCAAAGGGCATAAGTGTGACACAAATGAGTTAAAGAAGATCCTGACGATAATCTCAACAGCACTCACAATAGAGCAGCAAAATTAAACATCGACGGACCCCTAGCAAGCTAGAGGTGGGACCAGGTGCCCGGGAGGAGTAAGCATCCCCTGTTGGCTAGCCGCACCCGCCGTCGATGTTAATGACGCATGGAAATGAAAATATATAAAATTCATGCACTGTCTGACGTTATGTCTATATAGAAAGTGCTATGGCGACAATGTCAGGGAAGTATATTCAAAACACTTACTGTCAAACCCCTCGCGGGGAACTTTTTTACGAGCTCCACACGGCAAAGGGCATAAGTGTGACACAAATGAGTTAAAGAAGATCCTGACGATAATCTCAACAGCACTCACAATAGAGCACAAAATTAAACATCGACGGACCCCTAGCAAGCTAGAGGTGGGACAGGTGCCCGGGAGGAGTAAGCATCCCCTGTTGGCTAGCCGCACCCGCCGTCGATGTTAATGAAGCATGGAAATGAAAATATATAAAATTCATGCACTGTCTGACGTTATGTCTATATAGAAAGTGCTATGGCGACTAATGTCAGGGAAGTATATTCAAAACACTTACTGTCAAACCCCTCGCGGGGAACTTTTTACGAGCTCCACACGGCAAAGGGCATAAGGTTGACACAAATGAGTTAAAGAAGATCCTGACGATAATCTCAACAGCACTCACAATAGAGCAAAATTAATACATCGACGGACCCCTAGCAAGCTAGAGGTGGGACCAGGTGCCCGGGAGGAGTAAGCATCCCCTGTGGCTAGGCCGCACCCGCCGTCCCGATGTCCTAATGCAGCTGGAAAATGAAACAATATTAAATCATGCACTGTCTGGACGTTATGTCTATATAGAAAGTGCTATGGCGACAATGTCAGGGAAGTATATTCAAAACACTTACTGTCCCTCCCCTTTTTACAGCTCCCCACGGCAAGGGCTAAGTGTGACCAATGAGTTCAGAAAGATCCCGACGATAATCTAACAGCACTCACAATAGAGCAAAAAAAAACATCGACGGACCCCTAGCAAGTAGAGGTGGGACCGAGGTGCCCGGGAGGAGTAAGCATCCCTGTTGGCTAGCCGCATCCGCCGTCGAT